>CM061156.1:17260124-18460124 GCA_030710495.1 Labroides dimidiatus | reverse complement strand
TCAGGAAGCTAGTCTGAGGAGGCAGTTGAGCTGCCAAAGTCCTCAGGAGTTTCTCTGAACTCAGCTCTCCTCTGCAATTGGTGGTTCCTTGGACCACAGCTTGGGCTTGGGTGGCTGCGTCACCGGACTTTCCCAGCATGAGAAAATGGTATGGCATGGTTCAGCTGTCACTAAGGGTCAGTGGGGAGTTAGCACTCAAGCTGGCCAGCCAAAACATCTAGCATTCAGCTAGTCTCAGCTGCTAACAGTGCCTGAGTTGGCAAGCGTGGACAGGTTAAATATAGAAGCATACTTTCAAGTCAAAAAGAGCTGAGAGGGACAATGGAGGAAGTCACTAAGTGAAAAGATCTGGCCAAATGACAAAGCACATCACACTGCACCTCTGCCTTTTTCCTCTCTGGGCAACTGCTTCTTTCAACTGCTGTGAGGGGAAAGAATAGTGCCTCCCCACTCCCTTCAGCCCCCTCTGCCTTTTATTCACACACTCTCTGCAACTGACTTTTCGAAGGGATAGGAGGGAAAGAAAATAAGAGGTGTGTTCTAGACTTCCATGCAGAGCAGGACTGGATAGGCTGTGTAAAGGAAAGAGGGAGGGAGAGAGGGAAGTTACAGTACTTTCTACCATTCCCTCCCTGACCTGAAGAACTGGAAGGAGAGAGAGAGAGAAAGAGAGAGAGAGCGGAGCAGAGCTGGAGATGGCTCTTGGCACAATGCAGTGAGACACCACAAGTGGACCACACAAGCCAGAAGATACCAGA
Organism: Labroides dimidiatus; assembly: GCA_030710495.1. Taxonomy (NCBI): domain Eukaryota; kingdom Metazoa; phylum Chordata; class Actinopteri; order Labriformes; family Labridae; genus Labroides; species Labroides dimidiatus. Next base: position 18,459,366 of record CM061156.1, on the reverse strand, counting down.
GGATACTTTACTGCTGTAGTCCATTTTCACTAGGATTACCCTTGGTGTGACTTACTAATAGCTACAAAACTGGGGACAACACAACAGCAGGTAAGTCTGCTTCTCCTCATTTTCCTCCAATGAGAACTTTCTTGTTCTACCTACCTGTGCGTGGGAAAAAAAAAAAAGCTGCAGAAACAAACATGCGCCTGTGGCAAAGGCAGGCTTATCAGCTTTTCTACTTCTTTGACTGAAATACAGGAAACAGCTGAGCCACAGGTGCAGAGCTAAGCTGTCATTAATTTATGAAGACAATAAAAAGCATTGATTGATAGAATTACTCTCGTGGCTTTAGGGGAGCTGTGGTAGGAACTACTCTGCGCCGTATGAATGAAGCAACTATTTCCTGAAGAATTTGCGTAATGCAGCTCACTTTTTATTCATTCATATGGCACTGATTTCAACATGTTGCATTAATAACTTGCCCATGAGAAGACAAGGGACTACTTTTGTTAATCACACAGAACTGGCATTGTGACAACACATACAGCAAGGAGAGAGAGAGAAAGAGAGAGAGAGAGAGAGGGTCATGAATCAAACATTTTTCAATGAATCACAGCTTATATTGCTGCATGAATGTGTCCATTTAGTGTGAAGGTTTCTGTGCTTAGCATGTGGGAGGTGAAGCCCACAATGCAACAGAAGAAAATGGCTTTGAGATATGAAGAATGCAGCAGACGTAATCCATCTTATTTGGCAGTTCATGTTAAATGATATGCACTCTACAGAAATGCACACATGCAACATTCGACTTCTCCCACAGCTGCCAAGTCCAACACGTCTGAAGCAGTGGGAAAGTCTCATGCTTTCTCGTATTGTACACACACCAAATGCATTACATAAAGTATAAATATACACAACTATGTCTAACATTAGGAAGCTTCTGAGGCCTTAAGGATGACATCTTTCATCCTGAATATTTATGGATCGTAATGATGCCAAAATGAATTCCATTTCATCTGCATGAAGTCATCTTGCTTTTGGAAAAGACACATGGCTCCAGCTTGCCTGTCCATTTGTCAAACAGGACATCTTCGTGCCTTGAGGAAAACATAAAGTGTATCCCTCCCTGTGCAGGGGGATCTGACGCAGGTGTGGCTTACACCCCTGTCAAAGATTCTCTGTCAGTGTTCAGGGGCTCTGTGCAGCCTCACCCTTCCTCCCTCCCTGCCTCCCACCCCCTTCAGCTGATTTGGTCTCTTTGCACTCAGTGATATCACCGCTAAAACAAGACAAAGGGAACAAGTGGCAAGAGATTACTCATTAACATTTTTGTGCGTGTTCCAGCCTTATCTTAGCTTATCCGCTCCAGCTCTGCACATGCTCCAAACCAAGTCTGTGCAGCTCAATCAGAAAAATGGCCGCAGGAGAAGGACAGATTTGTGAATGTTGACTGGGCAGTTATCAGTCGAGGCTTGTAAATGCATCGGTTTTACTGTAAATCAATGGTCTGGTCTTTGAGTGAAGTGAAACGTAGCTGGCCAAGCTTGGGGGTTTGCCAAAGCCGCATTGAGATGCACTAAATGTGTCACTAGCTTACCTCATGATATGGCTCTATGTCACTCAAGTGACACTGGTTGTTAAGGAGGTAATAAAGATTAACTGTGAGGTGCAGGGTTTGCTTCTTTGATGCAACATTAAGCACAGCCAATTCTCTACTGACAGAGCGGGTAATGAACAGTCGAGGTAGGTCATATTGTATATTTACAGTTCATCAGATGAAAGGTACTCTTTGGTTTCTGTGTGATTTTCCATGTCCAACTTATTTTCAAAGAGCTGCTTCCAAAAAAAGAGGGAAAAACATTTCTCAGAAATAATTGGAAGATTAAAAGCCAACACTAAAATGAATTTGAAGAACTTGATGCCACACATTGATGAGAAGGGTTTGTGCCATGAAAATGCATCATTTTCACTAACCATTGACACCTTTACAGTTTCCCTCATATTATCAACTTCTTGACCCCATTCCTTACTCTCTGTGCATGTGCAGCTGCGCCTGTGTCTCGCATGTAATGTGTGTGCATAAAAGCTAATCCGTGTTTGGAATTACTCTATGTGCATGAACACAGACACTATATGCAGGGAGGTGGAGCTCAGCAGTCGGTGTCTTCCCCATACGTCTGGTGGGCCTCAACAACAGCTGACACTGACACATGCACAGCTCCAGTCGTATAAGGGCCTCTGGTCTTGAATTCCAAAAATGCAGTTTGGACACTTTTGGATGTTTCACAGAACAGTGGTACTTATAACTCATGTTCCCATGGTTCAAAAATAAAACCTGAACTGCCATGGCAACTAAAGCCCTTCACACGATCATTTGATATTTTAGTATGAAGGCAATTTTGACTGGTTGTTAATTTGTTCTTGACATGTTGTAATATTAGGACTAGTGAGGTCATTCACGAACGTGATGTAACAGAAAAGATATTCGGTGTGTTGAGAATAATTTTCAGAGCGTAATAGGGTCACTGTAATTTCCCTGCATGCGTCTATAAGCACATAAATCATACGTTGCACCATTACGTCTTTCCTCCCGTGGAAAAAACTTCCTTCAGTTTGTCCGAGACATCTGAAATTCCACAGAAGGAAAACATTATATGAGCTCAACCATTTTCCCACCCTCTCAACTCATCCCATGCAGCATCTGTGCCTCTTGACGGGAAGTGACATCATCATGACTCTTTCAGTGATGAGTGATGATGACAGCCACAAAAGGCCCATAGACTCTCTCCAGTGATGTCACTGACACATGGAGGAGATACACATCCTGTATTCATGATAGCTCTGAGATAAGAACTGATCTCTGAACTTCTGTCCTGAAGGACGAATATCAGCCTGTAGTTTCATTTTCCTGTCATGTTCTATGTTTTTCACCTCCTCCCTACAGACAGTAACTTTTTATTTACAAGAACTATTTGTTTATGATTGAGGTAAACATTACACAAAAGTGACAAACACAAAACAGTATAACTGCTAGCCCCCAAAATTTATAAGGGTAGTGGTGGAGAAGATTTGATATGGACTGCTGCAGATGCAATTAAATGTTTTCTTCCTCTTTTAATGAAATAATGAGTGATTTGCAAAGGTATACTGCTGTTTAATTTTTAAGGTGATATTTTGGAATAGATTGTTAATAAATTTTTGAGACAAAATACACCTTATCTTAAAAGAATAAATCATATTGTCGCAGTCATTTCATATAATTTATTTATATTTAAATATACTTAGACCAGTGTATCAATTGTCCATCTTCCTCTTCCTGCATCTCCTCTATTACTCTTTCCAATCCCAACACAGTCAAGGCAGACGGCAGCTCAACATGAGTCTGGTTCTGCCTGCTAAAAGGAAGTTTTTCTCTTGCCGTTGTATCTTGATGAGATAAGCCTGTGAAGTGGGACTGGATCTTTTCATGTCTTGGTGTTAGGTCTTCGTTTGTGATATAGCAAAACGTATGGTCTAGACCTGCTCGTTTTGTCTGAAGACTTTTTTTTTGTTATTTTTTGAACCAGATACAATTTCCTGGAATTAAAAAGCAGGTTTTAACATCAAGTAATACTGATAAGCAGATGATTGGTTAAAATGTAGTTGATAACTTTTTGATGAAAGGTGTTATCGACTACATTTGTCCAAAGGCCAGCAGACACTGTGAGGGCCAGATGATCTTGTGAAATAAATAAAATCAATATTGTATCCTAAGTAATATATTGTATAATATATTGGATTTCATTCAATATTTGTTATTTTTTGAGTATTTCTGTGTTAACAGACTCATATTACCTGTACTGCAGCAAGGCACTAGGGGGCGACTTCAGTATTTTAGGTTTCAAATTTGTGAGGCTGTCAATCTGTCCATCACCCTCAAACGCAGTGTTGTAGGTTATAGAGAACACCAGCAGGAGAAAGGCCTTCTGAATATATTTAAAGTTTAGAAAATGTCACTCTTAAAGAGCCTTAAGCTCTGCTCAGCTTTAATGAAGAATGGATTGATAAGTGTGTATTTATAGAGCCAGCTTTTAAAAATGCTGTACCTGTGTTGGTTAAGAATATAACCGGGGACGTTGCCACAACACAAAGCATGTAAGCCTCTAGGATTGAACAGTCAGAGGCCCAGAGGAAATCTACTTTAAAATACTGAGTACTCCGATGCAAGCAGAGTTTTTAACCAAACTTCAGCTGAACAAGAGAGAATGACAACTGCGTCTCTGCATGCAACAAGCTTGACATTATTTTCGATAAAAGACCATAGACTATAAAATATGGACGTAGTCTCCGCGACGTCACCCGTCTCTTCCTGATACAGTCAAATGAAGCAAATCCCTGGACAGGGCCATCTTGGTTATGATGCAGACTTTAAGTTTCCTTTCTAACAGCTAAAGGGCGCTCGTCAGTCACGGGAGGTGAGCTGAGCCTCTGATTGGACAAACCTGTAATCCTAATATCTAATAAAACACTGAGTTAGCAAAAAATAAGCCCCCCTACAGTGTGTGCCGATAGCGAAATTAGTGTTTCAGACCCAAGCTGTTTTCTAAACCAGGCTGTAAATACGTGTTTTAATCCTGTCAAAGTCTGTTTTTTTTTTTTTGGCTTGATGTGTACGTGACTTCCGTCTTTCTGCAGCCAGCCTCTAGCGGATTCTCGATGAACAGCAACTTTCAGCACTTCCGCATGGGCTTCATTTTTTTCTATCAGATGTTGCCCCTTATTGAAGACACAAGGGGAAATTTTTTCATTTGATTTAAAGAAATAAAGTTTTTTCTCCTCACTTAGGTATTTCTCAGTAATACTCTGGGGAGCTGGAGTTGGTCTGCTGGCTGCCAGTTGACATTCATTGGTTTAAGGTCTAGCTGAGTTCTCAAGCTTCAGGAAGAGCAATGAAATGCTAAAGCTAGCATTTTTACAGTTACATCACTAAGCGGCATTATCAACTTGTATTGAATTTCCTGAGAAAATTCATGGCAATAGATTGATTGTTGTTGAGATATTTCAGCTTTAAGTGGAAGTAGGAGGGGATTGGAGGTGGTGGATCCTCAGAAACTGCTGCTTTTTCATCAGCAAAGCTTAAAAAAGAAAAAAAGCTAACTATAGCTTGTAAAGTATTAATAAGAACTGTAGCACTGATTTGGGGCTTTTGGCCTGTTATTTGATGGAAAACCTTGAGAGCAAAAATAAAATGTATGGAGAGAATGGAGGATAACAGCACCAAAATATGGTGACAGGGAATCAGAGGACCAGCCTTTAGCCTACGTACATGTGGAGTCCGCTTTACCAGATGAGACAAACAGGCACCTCTACAGGAAATGTTTGAGCTGTCGAATATAATGAAATGAAATAAGTCTGTGTTTGCTTTAATTTAATTCACAAAGATCAATCAAAGGAATGAAAAAAAAGGCCCAAAAAGGTTCTCCCTCTGAGAATGTAGGTCCACAAGCTTGAACAGAGATAACGGTCACTGAAATTCCAATCAAGCGGAGATTTAGACGAGACTTCAGACAAATGGCTGACCCCATGACATACACCAAATCTGAGGGAGCTTCATCCATATGTTGTCCTGCTGTTTCTATTCATAGAGCAGCCAGAACTTGATCTCCTCCTTGATCTCTGTGCAGTAAAGCTGATATCCACTCATGCCATTAGTCAAGCGAAACATACTGCTTTAGAGACTGTTTTTGTTGGAACACTTTCAAATGTGTTAGACATTTATTATGTCACTTCTCCCAAATTTGAGCTCAAATATTACATGTATTGTTTGTCTTTTTGTTTTTACTTGAATGCATGTGGAAATAAATGTAACAGAGGAAGGTGAGTCATGTATTCCAGCAGCTGCACCAATCCATATGCTTACGAACAGTATGTGTGGCTTAAGAACAGATGGGTTGGTATGTAGTAAATATACATCAAAGTCTCCCACATGGAGATGATCATAATGCATGTTCATATAGCATTTACAACTTGAAAGGTTTGCTGTTCCCCTGTGAATTTATGCACTTTATTCATGTGAGCTCATAAAAGACATTAAATGAATAATTCATCAAGCACCACTGGCAAAAGTAATATAATTGTCATGTCTTATAAGTGACTTATTAAAGTAGTACTTAGGAAGTTTTTCCTGAGTTAAGAGAACAAATGTGTTTGCCCTGAATGTAAGCAAGCTGGTGAAACAGGAATTTACATGTAGAGATGTAGCTGCCTTTACTTCAGTGTGCTCATCCCTGAAACCTTAACTGCTGAAGCTACAGAAGGCTCCAGTGAGAGGATCAAGTTAATGTGACATCAGGAGAATACTACAAAATGAAACCCACAACCTATGCTGACATTTTGCACCAGTATGGCATGCCAACAGCAGAGCTTTTGTTACAGTGGAGTATTAATAACTTAGAAACCATCGTTACAGGAGGACGAGCTGTAAATGCTTGAGTTTTGCACGTGAACGCTCATTGAAGGTTCCATTTATTGTAGTATTTACAGAAAAGCTGAATATCAAGGGCATGTGTCTGAGTTCGTGTTGGTATCTGAAAAGAAGCTAGCAGTCCCGCTCTGCCTCCAGTGTCTTTATTTTCCTAGAACATGGCTGTTATCTAAAATCTGACCCTGTGAGGTCAATGGCAGTCTCGGCTGGAACAAGCTGTCCATCATAATCCTTAAAAAAAGTCTTCAGCTTTGTACCCCAGAACGGGAGATACATGCTCACAAAACATTCAATATTGAACGGATTGAACCTGAAGCTGTGACTCTTATCAGCAGCTTCAGTTCTGATGAAACTTCTTTTTCTTAGTCGGTCAGTTTGTTTTCTTTGTGAGGACAGAAGAGCTTCCCAAGCATACTGCATTTTATCAGTGTCCTCACACAGATTAAGTTGCCAAATGCTTGCATGCAATCATTGTTTCCCACTCCTTTTTAAGTCACACTGGATTGGTATAAAAAGTATATATCAAATCCACTGAACCAAATTAATTGTTTTTCCTTTTGTATAAATTAAAACATCATTTGCAGCTGCTGTTCTCATCCCTCATCTCTGGAAAATGAATTTGGCTCCAAATCAGACTTTGATCACAGCTCTCCCCGTCTCCATCCTTTCTTGGAAATCAAAGCCTGGAGCAGTGCTAGAGCTTGATAAGTGTGTAAAAAGAGAGGGGACACTTGGTATCAAATGTGTTCTGGTGTCCATTGAAGTCACTTTCTGTTGTCATTAGTTGGATGCAGGACTACAATCCATTTAGACTGCAAAAATAAACACATCACATACACGTGAAAGCAATCCTGAAACACATTTCTTTTCAAAAGCACCAGCTGTTTTGGTATCCATTGCAAACAGACATTAAAATGTAAAAGCAATTACTGATCTGATCCTTGATGTCATTTTTAAGCTCAGTACTCTCCTCCCAAGTTTCTTGGTGAGCTAAAAAAAAAAAAAAAACATAGTGAACACATTAAAACACATTATCACTTGTCTAAACAACCACAGGCTGCATTTGATGCCCTTGAAAACTGTCTGTGAAAATATGTGGGAAAATACTTTCTTTTGCATAATCACTATTGTTTCTCAGCCTTAAAAACTCTGTTACCCAAGAAGTCAGACAAGAGGGAATGGGTTCAGGGACTGCTCTTGAGCAAATTGTTTGTGACTTATCCAGCTTGCTAATGGTAATTTAAAAGCTGACATTTGTAGCTCTGTAAATATCTGTAAAAGAGGTTTTGCTGGTGTTGAATTGGGCAGAGTTATTTTCACACGTATAAATGCCTCCAAAGTCAAAACTAGTCAGTTTTTGACATAATTTCTGGATTATTGAAAAAATAAAAACTGTTGTACATGCTTAATTTTGTAATCCCTGACTACTCCATCAATAAAACAGCTGTTTCCTATGTAATGCAAAGGGTTTATTATTAGTTACATGAAATTAATCTGGTGTGTGTAGTTTACTACTTCAAGCTTAAGCAGCTTAGAAAAACATGCTATTGTAAAATAGACCTTCACCATCTTGCTGACCCTTGACAAAAATATTTTTGTCCTCTTGTACCATGTGTTTCATTTGGTTCTATAAATACTCCTTAATGTGACAGCTGGACCCATCCAGACCATGGAACAGATTTGGGCTCTTGTTTTAAATCTAGACTCAGGCCTTGATGGCGACCTTGCAGAATACTGGCTCGCCCTTTCATATTACAAAGGAACTTTGAATGGGATGCTTGGCAATCTGTTACATTGTGTCCATGGTTAAGATGCCATTAGGTGTGCGGGCATTGTGGCAGGTTGGCACGAACCTTAGAGTAAAAGACTTGTTGTCTTGGAGCTCTTGTCAGTTTTCCATAAAGACAACTGGGAATGCTGCATGCCAGACTGGAATGGAAGCCACTTGCCCCAGGAATCCCTGGAGAATTCATTACATGTTAGATTGTCCTGACCAGCCAGGGTAGATCAAAGGCTTGCCATCAATTGGGTAAACTGACTACTTACATAGGCTCCATACAAATATATATATATATACTTGGCTGTAAATGTGTAATTTACAATAATAAATTCAAGTCTTCGAGTTGAAACTTAGTGCAGATTCTTGGGCTTTTGGAGCCAGCCTCAAGTGGACACTATGAAAACTACAATCCTTTTGCATGTCTTCATTCATTTTTTTTTTCACACTTGAAGTTGCTGCTTGTTGGTGGTGTGTTAAAGGGGTCAGAATGTGTTGGCAAAGAATAGTTTGTTTCACCTCTTTTGCAACAACCTTGAGATTAAGTTCTCTCTTGCTGATCAATTCAAGATATGATGCAACACACTTGACAATTGCTAACAGAAGACGCCCTGAATGGCCAAAATCCCCAAATGTTGAACTGATGATATCACAGCACCTTGACCTCTGAATCATGCACTGAGCAAGATGACTAAAAAGCTGAGAATTCTCCCATTAGCACAGGAGGACTGGTTCAAAAACCATCCAAACTGTTGAACTGTTTCTGACAGTCTACCCAACGAGGCTCAAAGTACATAAGCAAATAACAACTACAATCGATTATTGATTAAAAATAGCAACGTCATAGCAGTGTTATATGCAAATTGTAAAGGTTTGTATGAGTATACATTACTTGCTCTTGGTTTGCATTAAGAAAACTGTTTTTTTCCCCACTGAAGCAGTGGTTTGTGAGGTTAAGAGTGCACCGAGTTCTAATGGTGCTTGAACCCAATCTCTTCGTATCCCACCTTTTTCCAGGAAATGACCCACACACACTAGAGAGCAGAGTACAAGATAACAGCAAATGCATCCTTGTTCAAAAGGGAAAGAAGAAAATCAGACAAACCAACACATCAAATGCATTCCTTATCATGGTTCTGGGAGTTCATGGAGTACACACTGACTCCAAGGAGAGGTGGTTCTTGACTAGAGATTAATTGCAGTGCCGTCTTTCCTGCCCATAACCATTAGTTTCAGCTGTGGGCTCACTATCAATGACTTAAAAGTCAGAACACAGTAGCGTACACAAATACTTATAGTGTCCAACCCACCATTCAGCTGATGCCAGGGAGTCTGAATGGCTGGAGACATGCCCAGTGGTCGAGTGCATTAAAACTGGCACTGCTGGGACATGAGTGATGAAACATAGAAACATGTGCAGTGCTGTAAATGACTTGGGCAGAGTTCCTAAGTACGGTGACAAAATGGTTGCCAGTAAGTTAGGCACCAAGTTTATTTTTAATTTCTGGTCTGATGCCATGAAAATTCAGAGGCTACTGTAACGGCTTATTTTCAGAATCTATTTCTGTCAACAGTGCAAGTGGGGTAACGTAGTGCTGTGTATAAATGAAATGATGATAAATAGTTATTAAGAGTGTTAGTTTAAAACAATTCAGCAACTTCACAGAGTGACCATTTCACCCTGACATCCCACTCAGCTGTTATGTTAATGCTGTTCCAATATATGGTCCTACATGTTCCTGCACTCTTTGTAGTTCTTTTTGTTCTAAATATACAAAATGTCTCGTTTTTCTTTTTCTATTATTATTATTATTATTATTATTATTATTATTATTATTATTATCATTATTATTATTATTATTATTATTATTATTATTATTATTTTATTTTTTTTGCTGACTATTTTTCCTGTGGATTTCTTCTGCTGGTGTCAGTTGTTGCCCACAGTGGTTTTAACTGACTGTTAATACATTAATTTGACACGTAGTGAAAATAACTGTTTTAAGATTTAGAATAGTAGATAGTAATAAAGACAGATTTCCTTTCACAACACAACACAACACAGCACAACACAACACAGGAGCCAGTCATTTACATGAATAAAACACATTTGATAACTCATTTAGTTCTAACAGCTTGGCTGACTTTAGCATCATCCTAGCTTACAGATATTTAGCATTCTAGCATTGCCATTAGCTAGGTGTTCACACTATTTATATTGTAACATAATGTTTAAAAGCTTATTTTAGCAAGTAAATTAGTAAATGCTAACATTAGCTTTTGTGTGTTGGAAGTTCATTTTAAACATAGCCACATGTCTTCTGGATTTTCAATGTTCATTGTAGTGGGGTGATTAATTGGTAAGCAGTACAACAATATGGATTTGTCAGATTCCTGTTTATGTATTCAGGTCTGCACAATACATTCACATGTAGCAACAAACAGTTGTAATTACTTTAAAGGGAAGTGTCTGCTATTTAGTTGCAAAATACTGTACTTACTACTTGCCATCACGTAAAGGTTTAAAGAAGTTTCCCCAGACAAAAAGCAGCTTGCTGTACATGGTGTTTGTGTTTTGTCTTCAAATTCCTCCTTAGAAACAAAAAAGTAGTGTAACTATGACTTTATCCATGTAGTACACAGTCAGTGACCTTGAAAAAAGAAAACCCACCTATTTTTAAATTACTTGCACATCTTTAAAAAATTCCTTTAGCTGCCAGCTCTCACTTAAGTTCTTTTATTGTGATAAGTGGAAAACTGTTGTTGCATGTTTGTGTTCTGGAGTAAAGAACCAACTTAACAAGTGAGCTCAAGTCGTAAGCAGGTAAAATTAGAAGATACATTACGTCAAAAGTAATAGCTTAACAGTCTAAAATAAATGAGGTTGTTCAAAAATGTCCTGTGTTTGCCTGTGCTAGTTTGAAAAAGAACTGAACAATGATCACTTACACACAATGTAATCATCTGTAAAAAAGTCATCAAATAGTCTTCTGATTACTGTCAGAGCTCTACAGATTGCTAGGGTTTTACGTGCATTGTATCGGAGAACATGCAATCCCTAACTTGTCAAAGTTTCACTCCCACTTCACTGCATGTTTAAGTAATCAACAAAACATGCTGTGGACCACCTCAGCAGGGCTTGTGTTTTCACAAATGTTTAATGAAGTAAAATTTAATTTAGAGTCTGTCATCAGCGGATTTATTTTCTGGATCTGGATAAAATGTTTGACTCAAACCTTTAATGTCAGCAGAAAAGGTTAAAGCACCCAGGAGTGCCACAAAAGTGCTTCCTGATCATCATCAACACTCAGCATGAGATACACAACCCCTGTGAGAGAGCAGGACCTGTGACAGATGCATACAGTGACATTTAAAACAAACAGCAACACACAGTGATTAATAATAGTAGATATATATTCCAGATAAGGAACATATTGTGAAAAGCTGACATCAAGTTGCTACTGGCTGTATTTGGGGGTTTAAATGTTTGTTTTCATGTGAGGTCATCTGTCATTTGGTAACAGTGGGTCAGTGAAACAGTCAATGGAAAGTTATAATAAGAACAAATCAACACAAGTCATGAACTTTCAGATGGAACCTAAAGAGCTGACACAGGATAACAAATGATTAATGGCATGGCTTGTTTCCCAATGAAAACAAGCAAAACAACAGAAAACATAAAAAAAGAAAACATAACAAATCAAACTGTAACTTCTGTTTTCTGTGCAGGTAGAGGATGAGGTCCAAAAGCAGCGGGGTGGAGAGCCCGGCCAATGGGGTCCTTGGCGTCCCACAGGGAGACAATGATATCAGCCAAGAACAGGAAGTGGGGCTCCCCGTGAAAAGCCTAATCACAAAGGTTCAGCAGAAAGAGGATGATGAAAAGGTAGAGGTGATCTCTGACACAGAGAAGCTAAGATGTGATTCTCCTGATGATGGTCAAAAGAGAGGGGCCATCATGGATCTGTCTAAAGAAGATCTGCTGAGGCTGCTGGGCATCATGGAGGGAGAAGTTCAGGTGGGTTGTATGCTGTTCCCAGTGTATTCTACATAATATTCTTTGTTTTGCCTTTGACTTGTTGTAAAGAGGAGGAGTATTATGAGAATAGAATACCTAAGCTTTGTGGATGAACAACCTGTTTTAATGGGAAATTACTGTTTTCATTGTGTTTGGAGTAAGGATGGAGTTATTTGCACAATGGCTCTATCTTGTGGTTAAAGGCGGTATTTCGAAACCAGAGGGAATAAGAGAAGTGCTTTCCAAGTGGCTGTTTGAAAGAAATCTGGAATTCTTAACACAAATGAATGTGTGGACACTCCGACAAACTGATTGTGCCATAGATAAATTATCGTAAATTCAACTATCAAGACATGTAACGAGTCATTTAAATCTTTTTTTCTCACATTTACACACTTTGACCAAAATACATGTGTGTACTCAAACAAATGAGCCGATGGAGTAAACACACTCCTCCTTCTGAAGTCAAAACAGGTTAAAAATAATTGTGTATTATAATATATTCATGTGATTTCAGGCAAGAGAAGATGTTATCTGCATGCTGAGGGCCAAACCAACTGCCCCAGAGGCCCTTGAATCACAATATGGATCTGCAGTCCCAGGTTCTGCCCTGCAGGCCCTGCAGAGAGACGGCTTCATCAAGGGCACAGGGCAACACAACCACAGCGTCTACCAAAAGCCTATGATTGAGGTCAGTTAACATTATTATTCACAGGAATGTTTCTTTTGAGCCTGTTGTAAAAATCAAATCTGCAGTTAGACAAAATCTTGTGGATGAATGTTCATTCATCACTTATTAACTTACTTATTTAGGTCCTCTCTTCTTATTGCAACGCTCAATACTATTACAGTTGCCAGCAGTTTGATGAGATGCCCCTGAAAGCTGGTTGATTTCCACGTAACTGTTTTTATTGTAAAGCATTGTGCATGTTTCTAAGTGGGGCCATGAATATCCTGTCACTGCTCTTTCCCAGCTGGATCGTCTGCAGGAGAAGCACAAAGAGACGTACCGCAGGATGCTCGGCCAGTTGCTACTTGCTGAGAAGTGCCACCGCCGCACTGTCCAAGAGCTGGACACAGAGAAACGCAAACATGTAGACTACATGAACAAGAGCGACGACTTCACCAACCTGCTGGAGCAGGAGAGAGAAAGGTGAGAGGGGAGCTTGGGCGCAGAGTGGATTCAGAACAATGGAGAAACATTTCCATTTGCTGAAATAATATATCATCATTTGGATGCTCAAGTACATTAGTAGTAGTGCAGTTGTCATATAGCTTAAAGTAAGCCTGTAATACTTATTTTGTTGGATGTTCTAAATAATATTCTGCCATGTTTTTTACTGCATATTTGAAATTTTCAAACCTTGAAATGTGCAAATCAGGAAAAAACAACAACAAAAAAAAGATGATAAAAGGGAAACCAGGGACAAAAAGGATAACTTAGCATGATTTAGAAACTCAACCCTTTCCCAAAACATATACATCTCTTTTATAAACACTATATATATATGTGTGTTAGTCAGTTATGCTTAAAAAGGGTGACATCAAAACACATGACATACAGTTTAGAGCCATCACGGTGTATAAAACCAGTGAAGAATCAATATAGTGTGATAGGTGAGAAAGTGTGTCGAAGGAATGCTTTGAAATCTGAGAATGTGTGAAAAATAGCCTCATCAGCCATGATAGGGAAGAGAAGATGAGAAGAGGGAGATGGTGACTGGAGTGATAACCTCACATACCTACATGTGACAGTGAGAGGTACACGGCCTGAATGAAGGAGGAGGGATGGAGAGTGGGGTGAGGAAAGGGTCAGGGTATTTGCTGTGGGAAAGAGGGAGGTCAGGGCTAGAAAGGGGCGCAGAGACACGGGTGGAGGGGCAGGAGAGAGAGACAAGAGCGCTTGGGCAGGAGCAAATCTCCCACGACATCATTTGTGAATGAAGTCATCGGTGAGGTCGTGACCGGGCTTGTTGGTCAAGGGGAGACAAGTGATGAGAGGTCAGGTGGAAAGAAGCTCTTTCTAACATGGGAGAGGGTACGGTTACATCACGTGTGTGAGGAGGGCCTCACAGAGATCAAACAAGCCTGGCTTTGAGAGTGGAGCTGTGCTCTGAATGTATATGAGGAAAGAGGCCCTACTAATTAAAGTGATTGCTGATAGAAGACTTTAACTGGCTGTTGCTTGTGAGGGAATGTAATTCCCATCACACTTGGGTGTCTTTTCTCACACAATAACGCTGGGAGATAGAGATGCTGTGTGCATTAGTTGTCTGTATACAAATTCAATAAAAAAGCTCTCTTCTATTCATATAAAAAATAAGTTTTTTGTCTGCTAAATCATTTGCGTCTGCTAAATGAAATTGTAGAATTGTTCTTGGTGATGACAAAACAGACTATTTTCCTCTTTATGCCAGCAGAATTATGATATGACAAAACTATAGACTCCAAATGGAGTTAAGAGTGCAACAAGAGTGCTTTGAAAGTTTTACATTTCTACAGATTCTGCATTAATTAGCAGAATTGGCTGATAGAGATTTTTTGCCAATTAATGGCTTTGCATGCTTTAGCAGGACTGGGAGAAAGAGAGAGCATCTGCACTGTATAGTACATGGCATATAGAACAGACAGTCATCTGTAGAACAGACAGGAGACCACTTATGTGCTGCATTTCATCTACTGTCAGAACTTCAAACAGTTCATTTGCAGCACTGACCCAGAGTCTGTGCAAAATACATCTCTTCCTGAGCTTTTACTGCAGGACACAGGAAACAGACCATGAAAGCTAAATCACAGTCCTGACAGCTGAGCTGCCATCACACACCAGAGAGAGCGCTGGGAAATGAGCTGCAGACCTTAGCCTAGCCTTCTTTAGATGGTTTTTATGAGAAGGGGTAAGAGGGTAGAATCGCTCAAAAAAATTCAAAACAAATTGATTTTTTTAACTTAAGGTTCAGTGTACACAGATGAACACAGAAATTGACATTTGAGATACAGTCAGATGTTCAGTTTGATTCACACATAGATGTGCAGACACGTTGGCCCGCTAATCTTAAAAATTAAGGCAGTATTCACAGTAAACTGTGATCTGAGCTAAATTTCAACATGCTAACATGATCTGCTAATCATGCTAACCTGCTAATATAAATTGCATGTGCCCATCATTTGTTTTAATCACGTTATGCTTTCTACTTTTCACTATAAGTCCAGGTTTTGAACAAGTTGACATGTTAACCATCAGACGGCATCAGATGTTTCTGTGATCACATTAGATCATTCACATTAACACAAGTCAACATCAGGGGGGCAATCATATCTGAAGCACTCTATTCTCTTATTGTAAATCTTGTGGTTGTGCACAGCTACCTGTTTGAATTGGAAAACATTGAATAAATTTGGTGAAAACTGTGAATGTTAAGCCCTGGCTTCACTTGAAGCTCGTGGCAAAATTCATTAACAAAATTCTTCCCTCTTACTTGATCCTTGGTTTTTAAACAAGGAGGAGGCGACCTCCTTCTAATGCCAAGAAGTTTCCAGCAGCTTCCTTGGCTTGTGCAAAGGTTGGCCTCTGTCACCTCAGAGAGAGAGAGAGAGAGAGAGAGAGAGAGAGAGAGAGAGAGAGAGAGAGAGAGAGAGAGAGAGAGAGAGAGAGAGTGGATGAACTTTGCTAGGTCTACATCTGTCAGCACCTGCGGACAAGATTCTCCTTCCTGTTGCCTTAGAAGGACATGAAACTGTCATGGAGTTGAAAATAGACACAGAATAAACAAACACACTGAAGGAAAAAAAAACAATGTATTACTGATTTAACAAGAATGCATAATAAAGACAAGGACGTACAATGTGAAAACTTCTTCCAAATCACAGGGCAAAAAAAATACTCTCTTTGCTTGAAACTAGTATAGCACAGAGGCATGCAGATATCAGCCATTGCTTGCACTGCTCTATTTGGACATCTAGCCTTTCAGGTGAGATGGGTGCATGTCATCGTGTAATCTTTATCAAGTTGATCTCCTCCAGCCATCTGGATGCAAGTGAAGATGGAAAAGTCAAAGGTCTTGTGCCAAACATGTACAGGAATGCAGAGGATGGGCACATCCCATCAGCCATTAACACCCTTTCAGACAACAAGCAATTTACATGTCAGGAAGTTAAAATATTTAAGTGGCATGGCGGCGTGTGTAATAATTATCAGACGGAAAGGGAGTTCCAAAGAGCGTAAAGTCACGGACATAGAATTAAAATGTACACATGAAATGATGGTATTCTTATCCTTTTGAAGCCACAACATGCAAACACGTATAGAGTACGGACAGGTCTATTATAGCTGTGCTGAAATATCCACTGTTCTTTATGCTTCTGGTTCCTTTCTTTTGACACCACATAAATCATGCATGCTGTACACTATCACTGACTCTCAGTGCTCAACTGTAAATGCCTTTCCTCTGTCAAGAGAGGTCATTACTGTACAACACTGTGTTTTGGCAGCTTTTTGGCAGCTCATATCTGCTTCAATCTTCAGGCTCTGTACACAGAGGGGCCACAGTGCCCCTGAGCAAATTCCCAGGAAACACAGGATGAGATGTTATTCCATGACCTGAAAAAAAAAGTTCTCTTGAGAAAGCTGGCTAAATCACACCTGTGCAAGTGCTTAAGAAGTGGACTTCTATATTTTCACACAAATTTAAGATGACTTAGAGGCTGGAACTCCTTAGTTCAGTAACATTGTGCAGCCTAAAAATCACATCTGGAAATATTAATACTAAGAGGAAACACTCGTACTATACTGGTTGCTGCATTTCTTTATCAGAGGGACTGTTTGTCACTTTGCTAAGAATCTGTTTTTGCCACTTGGATCAGGATACACTGTTGACAGCCAATTGATGCAGTTTGTTTCTAAGAATTGAGGGATTCATTCTTGGTTCTTACATTACTTGACCATTGAAGCCAAATACAGTTGACATCATAACTTTGACCTTTACATGAAAGTAACTTTAGAAGGCCAATTTCTATGGTATCACTGACATCTGACTGTGTATGTTTGAATTTTAAGAGCTGCACTCAGAGATCTGGATGGCCTCTTTGCACAGTAGCCAAAAGCATTAACTCCACTTGGCAAAGAAGGCTGCGGTTATTGAGAATTCATTCACATGCTAACTTTCATTCACATTCTGATGCAGATTCAAAATCAAATTTGTTTGTGAAGGTTGTCAAATTCGGGGTTTATTATAAGAATAACTAAAGAGTTTAATGTATAAATCAGGATTTATCCTTCATAGTTCAATTGTTATGGCTACATGTCATCCCAGATCTTTTCCATCTCAAGGGAGACATTTACTTCATCCATATCTGTTTTTCTCATCACATATAACATTTGCAAGCTGTTCAAGTCCAGGTTCCTCCTGAGTGGAACACCAGCAGACTGCCCCATCTCCTCTTCTGGTCTGCCTGGGTGAACTGTTCATTCAACTTTGAATTGTGGAGACGCTGCTAATCAAAGTTTGATTAACACTAAACTTACTCTGATACATATTTCCCTGAGCACAACCATCAAGTTTTTATTCTTCAACAAACTTTTGAAAACATGAAAAAAAAGTCAGTTACTGTTTTCCCTCAAATGTGCCATGTTTTATGAAAGCATGGAAATTGGGAAAAGTTTTACAAAGCACTCCTCCTGCAGAAAGGGTCCCACCCCCTTCACTGTGTCCACAGCAGAGCTGCACACACTCTCTACACACTCATTACTGCCTTACATGGATGAGGTGACATCACTCACTAGAGGTCTGATGGTGCTGCACTGTATTTGTTCACCTTTCATTGTACTGATAACATGCTTGGAATGTGATGGTGGAAGAT
This sequence comes from Labroides dimidiatus, assembly GCA_030710495.1. Classification (NCBI taxonomy): domain Eukaryota; kingdom Metazoa; phylum Chordata; class Actinopteri; order Labriformes; family Labridae; genus Labroides; species Labroides dimidiatus. Next base: position 18,441,270 of record CM061156.1, on the reverse strand, counting down.
CTATGGAATGAAAAGGTCCTGCCTCTGCTTCTTCTTATGTATTCTCAGTGGACTTTGTATAATGGCAAAACTTATTCTTTTGGTGACCCTTAAGCATCCTTAGTGGGTAAGTTTAAATGTTTTTGTTTTTAAGTTCTCATGATTTTGTAACCATGTCCACTGTAAATGCACTGTAAACTGCAAAGCTCATTTTGAGCACATATATTTGTGGATGCACAATCTTCCTTCCCACACTGGACCCTGAATTTATTTGGCTTCTTTTGCAATGCAAAAATGTTCAGGTTGTGTGTGTCTGTATCTTCCTGGCAGTGTGCAGGGAAGGGATGCAGCTTTGCATTCAATCTGCTTTGCATGCATTCTGTTGGAGCAGGGGATGAGAATGAACATGAGCAGCATAGAAAGAAGCTAAGAGAAAAGAAGACCACTTGGTGAGGGGGTGTTAAACTTTCTCTTGCAGCTTGTGCTCTTGGTTAGTATCCCAACAACAAGCAGAAAATACCAGGAGTGTCTGGGATTTGTGGTACAGATATTTGCCAGTTTCCCCACTTGATCCTGTTACTTATTCTCCATCGCAGCACAACATGCCAAAACCTTTTCATCAAACTCTGCTTTTGTATGAGAACGATAGAAATAGCTTTGTGCTATGAATTAGTTTCAGCAGTAAAATACAACTCACGACACATCAAGTGTTGGATATCGGTCAAAAATAAGGTTAAAATCTTCAAAAAGTCTATATGTAAAAATCTGTTGTTGGTGTAAATGGTTTGAGATTATACCTTACATAATAATAAAGAGGTACGGTACTCAAACTAATGGAAAAAATGAGGATTATTACTCATGACCACTAAAACGTTGTATGGGATTAAACATCTCATCCTGGATTAAAAGTCATCACAATTTCAGTGGCGTGATGACAAATACAGATACAAAGACAAAAATAAATACCACACCAAATTAATAATCTCTTTCTTTTCTTCCCCACAAATTTTAGATTGAAGAGGCTTCTTGAGACCGAAAAGGCCTACCAGGTTAAAAAGGAGAAGGAGCACTCTAAACGTTTAGCCAAAGTACGAGAGGAGCTGGTCAAGCTGAAGTCTTTTGCCCTGATGTTGGTCAATGAGCGCCAGCAGCACCTAGAGCAAATGGACCAACAGAGCCAACGGGTCCAGGAACTAAGCCAGCAGCTCCAGCAGCGGGAGCAGGCACTGGGTGAAGCCAGGGAGCGTGCTCAGGAAGATGGGAATAGGGTGCTGAGCCTGGAGGCTGAGCTAAAGGAGAAATCTGCCAAGCTCACCCAACAGCACGAGGAGATGAGTGCCAAGCTGGCCAGTCATGAGATCAACAACCGCCAGCTCAATGCCAAACTTTTAGGGCTAATGCATAAAGTGGAGGAGCAGGAGGAAAGCAACAAAGCCTTGAGGAAATCTGAGGAGGAACTGCAAGAACTAAGGGAAAAGATTAGTAAGGGAGAATGTGGCAACTCAAATTTAATCACTGAGTTGGAGAACTTGCGAAAACGGGTGCTGGAGATGGAGGGGAAGGATGAAGAGATCACTAAGACTGAAAATCAGTGTAGAGAGCTCAGGAAGAGGCTCCTAGAGGAGGATAATAAGAGTAAAGACCTCAGGCTGGAAGTGGAAAAACTCCAGAAAAGAATGATGGAGTTGGAGAAACTTGAAGCAGCCTTCATCATAAGTAAATCTGAGTGTGCACAGTTACACACGGCATTAGAAAAAGAGAAGGGCCTGACCAAAGAGCTTTCTGATGAAGTTATCACTCTCAGGATTCGCATGAAAGAACTTGAGTCCTCTGAGCTAAAGTTAGAAAAATCAGAGCTGAGCCTTAAGGATGACCTGAGTAAGCTGAAGTCACTGACTGTTGCCTTGATGGATGAACGAAAAACCCTGATGGAAAGACTTAAATCAGATGAGAAGAAAAAGGAGGAGATGAGTAAGGTGATCAAAGTTGAGCAGGGTAAAGTTATGGAGGTGACTGAAAAATTGATAGAGGAAAGTAAAAAGCTCTTGAAGCTTAAATCAGAAATGGAAACCAAAGTAGAAATCCTCACCATTGAAAAGGGGGAGCTCAGCACCAAGCTTGCCGATGAAATTGATAAAACCACAGATCTCAGTTCTAAGGTCAGTCAAATGAAAAAGAGGCTGGATGGGTTTGAGCAAGCAGAAAAGCTATCAGTAAAGAATTCAGTGAACTGTGAGCAGGGTAGAATGTCTGACCCCATCAAAAAAGAAGACAATAAAATTAAGGAGCTGACATTTGAAATTGAGCGCCTGAAAAATCGCCTCAAACAACTTGAAGTAGTCGAGGGAGACTTGATCAAAACAGAGGATCAGTATGACATGTTGGAAAAAAGGTTCATGACTGAGCAAGACAAAGCCAACATTCTTTCCCAACAGGTAGAGGAAATGAGATGTCAGATCGCACGAAACAAAGCAATCGAAAAAGGGGAGGAAGAATGTCAGGAAGAGGACCTCCGACAACGATGTATGAGGGAGGAGGTAAAAACCAGGGAACTACATGCTGATGTTGTCGCCCTCAAGGAAAAGATTCATGAACTAATGCATAAAGAAGACCAACTCTCTCAGCTCCAAGTGGATTATTCTATTCTGCAACAAAGATTCTTGGAAGAAGAGGAGAGGGCCAAGAACATGAGTACTGAGGTTTTCCATGTCACCAAAGAACTGGAGATTGCTAAGCGTCAAAGTCGAGCCTTGAGACCCAGTTTGAATGGGAGAAGAATGGTGGACATTGCTGTGACATCTACCGGAGTACAGACAGAGGCGTCATCCAGTGGGTCAGAGGAAGATACCCCAGCTGTATTCATCAGAAAGTCAGTCCAAGAGGAGAATCATATCATGAACAACCTGAGACAGAAGTGTCTGAAGAAGCCAGCAGAAAAGGGTGGTGGTATTGAGCGCTTCCCTTCCTCTGGCAGTGACCTAGGTATAAAGAAATCTTGGATTCCCTGGATGAGGAAAAAGGATAACACGCCTCATGAGAGCAACTTTCAAAAGCCTTTGCAAATCAATGGAAACCATTTACCTTCAGAACTGACCATGTCCCCAAAGCAAGGGCAGCCTTTGCACATCCGCGTCACACCTGACCACCAAAACAACATGGCCTGTCTTGAGATTAGCAGTCCTGCTGCTGAGGACGTCTTCTCAAGCTCAGCTCTGCTAAGCCCTAACCCATCTCAACCCAAATCCAGAATCACAATCATTCCAACTTATTCTGCTTCAGCCCACAAGAAAAAGCCAGCCATTGGACATCAAGGCCCTGAAAGAGCCAAGTCTCCAGTCACAATCACAGCAATATCCAGAGCCAAATCACCAGAAAGTAACCGAGCTCCTTCCTCGGCCTCTGGAAGGCCCCTTTCCCCTGTTTCAATTATGACAGTGAGCACAGCTATTGTGCCTGAAGCATCAGCGTCCCCAGACCCACAGGAGATGACAATGGGCCGAGCTGTGTTCAAGGTTACCCCGGAGAAACAAATGGTCCCAATGCCAATACGAAAGGGTCACAACAACCCTGGTGTTATCACCACAACTGATGATAACAAGATCCACATTCATCTGGGCAACAGCATCACCCCAAAGATGGTAGTCAGGCCGATGTCTGCAGAGAGCAAGGAAATGACCTTATCAACTGGGACAGTTTTACGCTCTCCCCGCCAAATCACCACAACTACTACCAGGAGCTCACAGAGCAAAGTGATGAGCAGCATCACAATATCACCTGTTGCATCCAACCCTTCAAGACCCACACAAAGCATGGTAAGTTGAAATGAGCTGAGTATTTAGATCTTGGCTTACCCCAAGTATAAAATAACATACTTCCTCATAATTTAGTTCATCAATTCAATGTGCTAAAGATCAAAACAATTCTCTTAATTTTCTGTCAAATACTTGAATACAGTCACCGGCTAAGTAGCTTATTTAGCTGTGAAATGTTGCAATGGCTAGCTTAGCTGCGTATAGTGCTAACAAAATCTTGAACTAGTAGGTCCAGTCAATGGAGGTGGTTTTAGACTGAAGTTGTATAGTTATAGAGAGCCTTCCATGATGCTGTTTTTAAATCTTCATCTTTATTATTATTATTATTATTGTTATTATTATTATTATTATTATTATTATTATTATTAATAATAATAATAATAATAATAATAATAATAATAATAATAATAATAATAATAGTTTGTACATGCCTTGTTATTGATTTGTAATCAAGCTGTGGTCGAGTCATCCATCAGCTGTATTTCAGACCAAACTGTAGAGATGACTGACACTATAGTATTTCGGGTGGGTGAGGCTTTCGCACACAGACAGCATGCCCCAAATGTCCTAGAGCAGAGATTTCTGTTCATTATGTCAGTGCTTCTAAACCTATTTTCACATAATTGTCCATTTTTTAATCATTCAGAGTTGGATAGGTGTTAAAAATGCATATTACTGTTGTATGGCAACCTCATAACATGTTTTTTTTTACCCCTCCTTACACAGATTTTAGTTTTTTACACAGCCAGGCTAGCTTTCTTTCACTTGCCATGTGAAAAAAAATACATTAACTTAATATGCTTACTAAATAAATGAACTCTTTTATAGAAAATACTGTTTTGGAGACGCTTTTTATTGGTTTAGAAGTGGTTGTTTTCTTTTTGAATTAGGTCAGTTATGTCTGTACTGCATAGAGATAGTTAACTCTGTATCCTTCTTACAAGGTGCTAACCTAGCTATTAATACTACATCACAGCAGGAGTGAACCACACACCTGATTATGATTTCCACATCACTGTCAGAATCTGTGACATCTTTTTTCACACTGGTTCCTAAACAGTACCCATACAGAGTTGCATTACATGTTTACATCATGCACCATCTCCAGTTTTGCAGATTTCTCTGTTGTAGCCTCCAGTGTTTGTGTGTCTATCCCATCATGCCTGGTCTTCGCTATTTCTGTCTCCTTTCTGTTTTCCCACTGTAAACAAACCAACATCAACATAACTAGACTTGAGTAAACGGTGTGAATTTGTCTGCTGGGGTCTGTGAACAGAGCTGCATTAATAACAATTGGGAAATAACTTTATGCCACGGCTATGAAGTATTGATCAGTCAGAAGATTTGACACAGTTATGCAGTGCAGCTAACTAAAAACTGCACTTTATTCTCACAAAACATAAAGTTCAAAGTGGATTTTTCCCTGGTTTACATTGCAACATGTGTCAGATAAAAATGAACTCAAGCCCTTGTGAAAGGACTTTTTTTTATATTCCAGTTTTTGTACTGATTAAACAATAAAGTATTGTGGTGAATTGAGATAACAGGCTGCTGACTATAGACTTATAGTTACCCTGCAGACATAATACAGATATTGATCATCTCAGTCTCAGACAAAAAAAAAATAGATAAACCCTTCTCCTAAAAAGCCAAACTATTTATCATGGAAGTCTGTTTAGCATTATCTTAAAAGTGACATTTTCTTTCTTAGGTACATCATAGAGAGCTTCATAAGGTGAATTTACTGGAATTGGAGATGAAGAAAACAGTGTTGGGGTTCCACTGGACCCTATAATATGCTCTTTGTGGGTTAGATTGATAGCGTGACAGAAATGGCCCTATGTGCGGGCCTCACAGCACCAGAACAAATGATGTGGCATTTTGCCACCCTGCTACAGTCATGCTGTAATTTATAGTTGTTAGTCAGTGTTTACATTCACAAACAGCCAATGTAGGGCTCTGTGCCCTTTGGCTGACACAAAAGAGCCTGGAAACAGTAACAGCCTGAAGAAGTACTGGGACCAAATTGAAAGAATAACTAAATATTTACATTTTTCCTTCACATGATTCTTTGCATATGATCATCTACATTGCTTCTAAACATTGATTTGTTTTATTTTTTCCTTTCTTTCTTCTTTTTATAATGGGTTAAACCCCTTACTCATTATTTACACTTCAAGACCCTCACTGTATTCATACTCCTGCCTGAGAAACTGTACTCTCTTTCCCTATTGTCAGCAGACTGGGCATGATGCCCAGGCAGCGCGCTCAGGGCTGACCCGCATCCCAATGTCCAAGAGCCTGAAGACTGGGAAAGCTGTGCTGGGAACCATGGGGATCTCGGGTGGAGTGAAACTGGAATCACGAACTGAGAGTCAGTCTATGAGGGTAGAAGTTAAAAAATCCACAGTGAATAACAGTACCTTGCAAAAACCTTGATTTCAATATACCCAAAAATGTTTGATTATGGTGCTTCAACAGATGAATATCTTTACATAACAAGGCAAAAATGCATTTTTCTTTTTCTTCTTCTTTTTCTTTTTGTAAAAAGAAAGCCATCGATTACCAAGTTTTCTCAAGTCTTATATCCTTTCTGTGTCATATAAACCAGTGCGTATATATGGATACATAGTCTTTGTATTTTCAGTGTGCATTTTAAGGGGCATTTGGATAAATATATCAGACTTTGCTGCTACTAACCGCTTCTTGTGTTTGAGTGGTTGTATCACAAATAAGGAGTTTTTTGATAATATTTTGTAAGACACATAGATCAAAATACTTGTTTTGTGTAAATTATGTTTGTTTTTTTCTGTGAAGGGTTTGTACTGAAAAGCATTATAAATAAACTTGACTTCAAAGGCAATTGTTGTCTGATCTTTTATGAAGGAAAATAAGTTCAATTATCAGTAGAGTAAGCAAGGGAATTGTCATCACCTATTCCAAGAGGCAAGATCTATGCATGTGAGGTGTTCAACAAAGCTATTCTAGCACAATGATTTGTAACTCTCAGTCTAAACCGAGATCAGTCACTACGCTGGAAAATTCTGTCATGAAACAAAGTTTGAAAAAATAGATGAAGTGTGCGAAGCAAACATTTCAAAGAGATAGCTAACTCATAACTGTTAGAAAATATTTTCTGAAATAGTTTGAGGTTAGTTTCTTTTTTAGCTTGAAAGCAGAAGAAAAACCCCGTATACCCCTTTTACTCATTTAAAAGTTAAGTAAGTGGCTTAAATTTACAATAGAAAAAAAAGAAATTGAAACAGGTGTTGGAATTTAATCATGTCGTGCCACTCCTTCTAAAAGCATGACATTGCAGTTTACACGCCTCCCTTGTCAATAATATGAAAACAGTCACCTTTTTATGGTAGAATATTGACATACATCATCAGCTGTTTAGGCATTATAGTTCCATGGGCGTCTTCCTCTTCTGCGATGATGTAAGTGCTACGTTTCAGCACGCTATTGGCGTAGGCACTTCCGGCTTCTTCGTCGAGGACGAGATTAGCGAAACAGAAAAATACTTTATCAATACAATGAGTAAGGTAAAGCATTTGGATCGGATATAGAGTACATGTCACTTCATACCCACTTAGACAGTTCCTCTTAAGGTTTTGTCGCGGGTTTACCGTGCGGGATTAAGCAGATCTCGTCGGTTGACAACTACAGTAGATTAGTTTTACTCGAAGAGGATTGCAGCCATGATGGCGTCAAGCTACAACGCTAAGGAAGAGGACGGACACCACTCGGGAGCAGCAAACCATGGAGGCGCAGGGGCTGTGAAAAGTAAAAAACCTGACAACACGGCCTTCAAACAACAGAGACTACCAGCATGGCAGCCCATCCTGACAGCTGGCACCGTGCTGCCAGCTTTCTTCGTTATCGGTCTCATCTTCATCCCCATCGGCATCGGCCTCTATGTCTCATCAAACAACATCAAAGAGTTTGAGGTACGGTAACAGATACGCCTACCTGTTAAATAACTAATTTTCTAATTTCAGTCGCTAAAATGACCACATTTGTCTGGATTTTTACCCAGTCTGTTTAAACATGGTTAGTATTCACTGTGAGGCGTCCGTGAGCAATGTAAATACGGCTAGTGCTAAAACATAAACCTGTTGTAAGACGACAGACAGGTACCCAAGGCGTTCTCCACAGCTGTCAGTTCATCAAGTAACAAGCTAAAAACGTACTAATAATAATTTTTGCGCACTGATAAGACAAATATGTTAAATTTAGACATTTGGTGGCGTGATTTGTCATGGGGGATTAGTTATATGCGGGTAATTTTTATCGCAAAGTCAGAAAAACCATTGCAAACACACCATTGACATGACATATCAGCACGTGAGTAACCAGTTAAACCCATCTAATCCGTAAACCAACTGACTTTTGTATGAAATAAATGTATATTCAAAGCATATTAATGTGAAGTCCGTTGCTGTAAAATTTCATTACAATGGATTTTATTCGCTCCTCCCGCTATTTGAACCCTTTTCCATCTCGACATGCACATCTAACAGTGTAAGTTAAAAAGTTCTGTGTGCCTTTGTAAAGTGAACACAGTATATATGTGTCTGCTATTTTTCTTTACAGATTGATTACACTGGTGTTGACATTTCCAGTCCATGCCACAACTGTGCCAAGAACGTCAGCTGGAATAGCACAACACCCTGTCAATGTTCTGTGCATTTCACATTGGAGCAGCCATTTGAGGTAAGCAGAAGCTTTACAGCATGCACATCGAATAAATAATGCATGGTTCTGCTTCAAAGTGATGGTGTTGCTTGATGTATAGTAACAAAGAAAAATTACTTTCTTCCTGACACCAAGGTCCATTAAGAGCCTTTCAAAGCCTTAAAAAAAGGCAGACTTGGATCACTCTGTCATCGAGCGATCAAGTCTAAAATTGGTTTGCCCATCGACCGTTGGAAGGCTTGTATTGATTACTTTATACAGCTCCTATCAGCTGCATTTTCTGGACAGATAAAGTCCTTCACTATAATTAGTTTCGAAGATTATATGATACGGGATGGCATTGGAATCTTTTGAGGTACATTCTGAAAATTCAACTATGTTAAAAATCTTACCCCAGTGTAAACAAAAATGACACGACGTCTTCTTCTTTGCAGAGCAATGTCTTCATGTACTACGGTTTGTCCAACTTCTATCAGAACCACCGGCGCTATGTGAAGTCCAGGGATGACAGTCAACTGAATGGTGACCGCTCTGCATTGATGGTATGAATGTACAAATGTTTCACTTATTGAAATGCAGATATTCCTTGAAATACCTGTGCATTAGTTTAACACTGGATGGTTTTGACAGAACCCCAGCAAGGAGTGTGAACCTTATCGTACGAGTGAGGGACTACCAATAGCTCCTTGTGGAGCCATAGCAAACAGCCTTTTTAATGGTAGGTCTGACAGGCTTTATAGTTTCATAAATTCTCATCCTGGCCACAAAGGCAGCCATTTGAAATAAACACAGGTTCCTCTTGCTTTAGCGTAATGTATTTAATGTAGTGTTTCTTTCTGATTTTTTTAGACACTCTGGAGCTGTATCACATTGATTTGAATGGCACCAGAAATCTAGTTCCTCTGGTAAAGAAAGGCATTGCATGGTGGACAGACAAACATGTGAAGTTCAGAAATCCTGGTGGAAATAACAACCTCACTTTGGCTTTCCAAGGTAATTTCCGCAAGTTCAGCAAAGAGTCTATAAATTTAAAACACTTGAATTTTCAGTAATGATCATGGTTTTTGTCTCGCTCTCCCCCAGGCACCTCTAAGCCAGTGAACTGGAGGAAGCCTGTTTATGAGTTAGACACAGCAGATGATGAGAACAATGGTTTTACCAATGAGGATTTCATCGTATGGATGCGTACAGCTGCTTTGCCCACCTTTCGGAAGCTCTACCGCATCATCCAGAAGAAATCCAGCTCAACCCCTACTCTACCCAGTGGCCAATATGTCTTGGACATCACCTACAGTATCCTTTGAATTATAGTTTAAAACAACATCACTATAAAATTTAAAGCCAGACTTTTGCTGTTGGGTTAGCTTGTATAATTTTAGCATGATCCAGTAATTTGTTTTCTCACATTTAGCTCCACAGTGGAAGAGTGTTATTTAGAACACCAATCAAAGATTTAATTATGTTATTATTTACAAATCTGGTGTAAAGAGAGTATCAGAATTAAAACTTAAAAGCTGTTTACACCTTGTCCATCGTAGGATGGATTTCAGCCTTTTCAGCAGAGGTGGTCTGTGTGTCAGTCTAACCCCTGATTCACACATACTCTGAGCGCCACGGTCCGTCAGCATGTGCCAATTCACAATGGATCCGACTGTGTAGCGGGGCGCAGCTCAGCGTACTCCATAGCAGCTGGATACGCAAGATCACAAGATCACAGGAGAATCACATGTTCCCGTAGGAATCACACCCATGACAACTACTTGTATGATATTTAATTTGTGTGTTAAACTCACCTGCCCTCCCAGAACTTCATTAATTCAGTCCTTCCCTTTTAGTTTCTGTTGGTGTCCTTATATAAAGGATGTGTTGTATCATATATAATTATAAGGTTTTCTGCCTCCAAAATAAACTTTTCCTCGTCCATGGCGTCAGATTTCCTCTGGGTCTGACCTGCTGATGACTGCTGGCCCTGTGCCAGTGTCGTAGTTTTGATATACCAGGATAATTTTACGATCGTATATGGTGAACGTGGTGCTTTATTTTGAAAAGGCCGGAAACTCTGATTGTTTTTCGTGTCTGTTTTCCTGTTTGGTACTATCTGCTCTGCTGAGATTGACGCATCTCTGTAGCGTGCTCCAGCAAAAATAGACTTGCAGTGGAACAGCCGCGAGCAGCCGTTGGTAGCACGCGTTGGAGACAGACCATGGCGCAGGCTGTGTGAATGCACTGATTGACTTGAATGGCAGAAAGTACAGTGTAGTGCGTGGCGCTGACGGACCGCGGCGCTCACAGAGTATGTGTGAATCAGGGGTAAGACACTTTACCTGAGACAAACAGTGTGTTTGCTCATGTGTTCTGGGCCACAGCAGTAATTACATCATTCTAACAAAGCTGTGAAAACATTGCTTGTAGTACAGTGAAGATACAGATGTTTTACACTGTGAATTATGTGTGTTAATTATACACGTTGTTGCGTTTTTTTCTTTTTTTGCATTGTTAAAATGGGCACCTGGCGGCAGAGTAGTTAATGATCCAACAAGGTTTTATAGGCCTGTCTCTACCTCATTTGGCTCTGTAATCACCAACTGGAGCTACATGTTATTTTCATCCAGGGCAGGCAGGTGAGATCAGATTAAAAGTCTATTGCCACAGATGTGTTCAGAGAAGCCGGATAATGCAGAGTGAAGGGTTGTACATGTAACTGTCCACATGTTTTTACCTGATTTGAATAACCCCTGGTAAACAAAAAACACCTTAAAAATGAGTAAAAATCTGAGTCCATTTAAAAACTTATCAGCTTATCAACACTAAGTTGTAGTAATATTTGTGCTTGAGACCAAACATTTGAAAAATGTACATACATAGATGTACAACAACAAGCATAACCATATAGCTAAACTTAGAAGTGGTCAGGTGACCCAGATGACAATGTAAAAGCAAATTGTACCTATGCAACTGTTTTAATAGGCCTCACATAAGATCTTATCAGGATTTATATGTTTTGCTCCAAGTTTCTGTAGGGTTTGCTTTGCACATTATAACCATGAGGTCATTTAGTACATATCTTATCAGCTTATTGCTTTAAAGATTAGTCAGACTATTTTTCATGGTAGTGCTCAATTTAGCTTTATTTTATTTTGCTGTAGGCATCAGTGTGCTTTCACTTTCTCCTTGCCATAAGTTAAAAAAGTGATGGGTGAATTTTAACCCTGTCATCAATTTTCTTTCAGATCATATTCTTTAACTGTAAATTTTCAGATTACCCTGTGCTCAGTTTTGATGGTCGTAAGAGGATGATCCTGAGCACCATCTCCTGGATGGGAGGGAAAAACCCCTTCCTTGGCATTGCCTACATCACTGTTGGCTCCATCTGCTTCTTCTTGGGCGTGGTTCTGCTCATCATCCACCACAAATATGACACCCGCAACAACAGTGCCGATATTCCAAACTAGACTGTTCCCGTACTGCATTTTCCTGCCTCTGCATGCATGGTTGACCCTAAGAGGTCCGTTGTGGACTGCTTGTTGATGTCAGCGTGAATACACTGGTCTCTGTCATTGTTTGTTATCTGTTGCTGTAAGGATGACAGTTTCCCATCAAAAGCTGAGTTTATGTGTAGGGCAACAGTAGAAGGATGTTTCAGTCTGTGTCTCTGTGCATACAGGTTCAAGTCAGCTGCTACGAATGTTATTTCCTGACTTCAGAAAAAGTTTTTAATTTTCTATTTATCTATACATTACAGAAGTATCTGTTTTATTTTAGCAGTGCTTTGCAAATGGCTTAATTATTGAAGGATGTAAGTATTTTTATTGCAAGTCTTTGTCCAAATTGTGTACTGTAATATATCCTGCTGAAGAATGTACCATCGTGTTCCATTGACATACCTCTCTGGTCTTTGAGATTACCCTAAAAATAGAATGGGATAATCATTGCACGTGTGCTGTTTATTATGGAAAGCATTTGTATTAAAAATGAAGCATTTTATCCTTGGTGAGTAACAGAGTGCTAATGACAAGTAGTACTAAACATAATGTTATCTACCTTCTGATGTGACTGGTTGTATAAGTTGACTGCTCCAGTCATGAGGCAACTTTTAAAAATAATGTGCAAGACATATTAACCATGATAAAAAAAAAAAACATTATCCTCTAACATTATATCCAATATGCTTAATCCTTTGACTCTGAGCAATGTCTTAGGCTGATCTGAGCACAAATATTTCATTCATTATAACCGTTTGACCAGTATGTGATTAAGTTAATACATTCTTCAATGTTGACCAAAGGATATGCACTTTAAAAGTGTCACATTTGTTAGTTTTTTTCCTTTGTTTCACTTCATCCTCTGTTACGATGACTTCTTGAATAATTTTAAATAAGTTAGTAGTAGAAATCGGAGATTTCTGTTTTTTAAAAAGTTTGTAGGGTCCAATAAACAACTTGATGAATGTATGTGTTTCATGAGAGTATTTTAATTATAATTATTAAACTATTTACGGAGGGACTACCACTCATTTATCGTGGAGGTTCACTCTCTTTTCCACGTATTATTGTTACTACAATGACGAACTTGAAATAAGCATGTTAAAGTCGTTTTATGAAATACTACTATTAATAACAAAGTCACGCGACCGGATGTGACAGACCCACCGGTGAATTGTGGGAAGTCAAACTGTCAGTGTCCTTGTGCAGTCACGTATCTTCAACCTCGTCGTGCTACAAAACTAAAGTGTCAGAATGTACAGACAGCTTATGGTAAGAAGGGCATTTGTTTTGGTTACAATATTTTAAAACCTTCACCTTTTGTTATTTAAGTCTTTTCTTGTCATTATGGTGAAATTACTTAATGCTCGTGAAGTTCGGGTTTGAGTCGCCTAACGGTCTGGGTGAACTTTCAAACTTCATTAAGCTGTTAGCCCGCTAGTGTAACAGAGCTGATCTATGCTGCAGTATTACACACATGCCGCCTTTTTTTCAGTGTTGTAAATGAATGTTCATTACTTTCATTTGGTCGTCGTTTGAGAGGCTTCGCTTAAAGCAACAGGTGAAGTCAGATTAGTCAGTAGTGATTTTACTCACTCAGGGAAGTTGTCGGTGAGGTAGCGACCTTAAAACAGCGACTGCCTGGCGCACTTTCATGCTCTAAAATTCACCTGACTGTCTCAGATAGGGGTCGTCGCTACGTCACGCACCAGCTTCTTACAGTGTTTTTCAGGAGGCAGGTGGACGCCAGGGATTTTGAGAGACATCAAGTAACGTTATGAATTTAAGGTACGATTAGTTTCAATAATGTTAGATTTAATGTATATTAGGTAATAGAAAACTGTTCCTCAAAGCTGTCTCCAATACTTGAGGCAGTTCTAAACTTGATACCAAACCATCGACTACTTTAAATCTAATACGCATTGGATGCACTAAGGACTGCCACTACAAAGAAAAAATCGGTGAGTTTTAATAACTCTGTAATAACCTCCCCCTTTTACATGCCTTTATCCTCTCATGTTAAGGGGCATGTTATATACAAAGGTCAACACAACTGATTCGTCTTTGTGGATCAGTGTAATACAGTCACTCCACCAGAAGATGTCACTCCTTTGACTGAAACGCTTCATAAACTTTTTATAGCTCATATATTGAAGTGGTGAGATGCTGCAGAACCTCATACTTCCCTTACTTCACTCACTTAAGACAGCTTGCTGGACCATCATGGACACTTTTCCAAATATGTGCAATTCAAATCCATTCGATGTATTCATGACATTTCATTTTCTCACATTGCTTCAGTGCTAACAGTGTTCAGTGTACATAAGGTGTAAAAATGAATTTAAAAGTCATGTGTTTCTCAGTTGTTTGTTTGTGCCACCAGGGACTCCAGCAGCTCTCCAGGCGGACCATCTCCAGCAGTGCTCGCAGACAGATTAATAACACTGTGAAAGAAAAACAAAAACTGTTTCAGGTAGAGTTCATCTATTTAAAGACACTGTATTATTCCACGATTAATTACCAAATATTTGAAATTAGGAAACCTTTTTCTCATTTAACTTAACTTACTTTTCTTTCTTTTTTTAGTCACTGTTTGAGTTGTTTGTAGAGTTTATTTATCCACAAGTGTTAAAAGTGCAGCAGAATGAGACCTTTTCATACGGATAATGATAACGTTAAAGTTTCTACTCTGTTCCCAGGTTCTGGAGACAGAATCTAATTATATCCTCTTTGTAGCCTGACAGATAAGTATGAGTGGGTTTCCCTTCAATGTTAAAATGACATACAGCTGTAGCTGGGGCTGAAGTCATACTAATAATGCTTGCAAGCTCCTAATTAAAAAAAAAAAAAAAAAAAAACATTGCAAAAGCAAAGTTCCAATGTGGCAGGCTTTGCTGATCCTGGCATAGTGCTAGAAATTACTGCAGCCATAGTTGATAGATGGGCTACCCATGCATCTTAATCCTCGGACAGCATTGCTTCATTGTTCTGTATGCCACCCCCTAATTGTTGTGGCTTAATAGAGATGATGTAGACAAAAAGTTGAATTCCAGAGAAAGATATAAACAAAATACTTTAAGTTAAAGATCCAGCTTTATTAGAAAATAATACAAAAACTGATCTTAAAACAGGAGGACAATGGCATGCCGATCCATCTGAAGGGCGGGACGAAGGACGCAGTGCTCTTCAGAGCCACAATGATTCTCACTATGTTTGGTAAGGTCTGAGATGTGATGAGTCAGGCTAACTCAGAATGTCTCTGTCTGTGTTTTGGAAAAAAAAAAAAAACTTTCCATGCCAACGACTTGACCATAGATGCTATTACTGAAACTGACTTTGAAAGCTGAATAACTGTAATTTCACAGTGCATCATCCAGGGTTGTTTGAAGTTAGGACAATTAGCTTGTGTTGTATCTTAGTCACATCGTTTCACTGCTGGTTTGATCTCTTCACAGGGAGTGGATATGTTGTGTATGAGCTGTTCAGTGCTGCAATGCTGAAGAAACCACAGTGAAGCAGCATCAGCAAACTGGGTTTTAAACTTTGATGAAACAATCATGCATGGGCTTTGTGTATCACATAAACTCACATGCAGATGAGGAATTATCTGTTATATCAATATCAGTATTTTTAAATGTATAAAAGAAATGGTTATTTATTGAAAAATAAAAATGTTCAACTCTGAATTGTCTGACTTTTTAAGCTTTGTGTGAATGAATCAGGCTGGATTTGATAAACGTCATCATGTGCTTAAAGCAAGCCTTTAGTTTCACCAGTAGATGGCACCAACAACCTATCTGTCTAAAGCGCTTTCACTGGTTGCCAAAGAAAAGGCTTTTACTCTTTTACTACTTTACTTTTATTAAATTCATGAAAGAAGTTGGGTTTAACGCTTTAATTCGTTTTTTATTATAACGAGTGTAAGAATGTGAAAAACCAGAGTTCAGTGATTTCAGAACTTTCAGAAGCCACAGTTTATACTTTCAGTCCAGCCAACAATGAATTACCTCGTAAGATTGCCCCTTGTCCATGTATGACACTTACCCTCAGTGCCCTACTGTGAAGTCACATTGGTGCTGGAAACTCATTAAATCACTAGACCAAAGGAATGCAGGCAAAAAAAAGTAATTTCTAAACATTGGATCGGTCTTAGTGGGGGACATGCATCCACTGACGGCTAAAAAGTTTCGTAAGAAGCCAATCTGATGGTAAACTGAGAGCTGGGAACTGCCCCCCTATTAAGTAGCCGATGGTGGAAAGATTCTTCCCACTTGGGAAGAGGCTTTTCCTTCTTGGACATCTGCTGGTGGAGCTTCCAGTAGCCAGAGAGAGGAGAGAGGGGTCCTTACGCAGCTCCTGAAACTTTTCTCTCACTTTCCTGAGGGGGAGGCTTCCAGCAGGCTGCACGCACATTTGGTCGGGAGATTTTCTCTGGGGGGGTTGAATAGGTGAGTACATTTACATTCATTTTGAGTAGTTTTGCCATTTAAGAATAGAATAGAAATTAAGTTTATTTGATTTTTGCGATTTTTCCTTTCAATTCCCTTTTCTAAAGTGTGATAACTATTTGTGAGCAAAGTGACCCAGCGTTTTTTAAACGTCAGGTAACCGAGTTGAACGATATGTTAAAGCGTTTAAAACGAATATTCTTGTATATAAACTCCTTGTCAAATATTATACGCTCACATCATTGAAATGGGTTTTTCAGACCATTTGTTTGAAACCTTGGAGTAAAGCTGAGTAGTTGTCTGATTTAGCAAATGAGATTTTACGAAGAAAGATATGCAAAGCCATTAAGTTCTCCTTGATGAATTTAGTGATTTTAATTTTGAGTCGGATTTTGCTGCTGCAGCAGCTGCAGTGTTAGCGCTCGTGCACCAGGCGGGGCACGCAGCTCGTGGTAAAGAACGCAGAAGCTGAAAAGCAGCTGTACTGTCTGGATGTGGTCTACCAGTTCTTTGGCCAAAGAAAGTGAGCGTTATATTGTTCTGTTTCACATGATATGAAAATTGAATAACGATCTTCATAAGTAAATTCTTTATATAAAGGTAAATCCCTCACTCATGCCTATACTGGAATAATACAGAGAGAGAATCCATTAAGGATGTAGGAAAGAAATTACATGAAAAATATTATTTTTCTCACATATAGATGCTCCATACAATTCATAAATCTAAATTTAAAACGTTCATTGACGACATTATTTCGGTGACTTTGAAAGATCATCCAAACTCAGTATCTGCATGGTTTAAACAGAGACCACAGGTAAGACTTTAATAAATGTAGGGAGCAGTATAGTGAGAAATGGATGTCTGTGTTTGATCATTACCAGCAGGTGTGTGTTGAATGTCTTTTAAAGCCCCCATTACTTAATACCTGTACTAATAAGCACAGCCTCAGGGTATGGGTGTTAGCTGGAAGAAGCAAGGTGTGGCACCTATTGTGGAACGCTGTCTGGATGGGTCTTGCCCATTCAGTCTTCATGAAAAGTAACAAATCAATATTAAGTCTGCAAAGCAATAATTTGGATGAGCATTTTGATCACTTACATTACAAATTATTTGGTTTTGGTAAATGGCAAACCAGCCATTCTTCAGCAAAATCTAAATCTGTCTTTGTCAGCGCAGCTGTGAATCAGATATAGATGTATCTCCAGCATGTGGTGACGGGTCAGACCACCAAAACAAAGTGAACTGTGTAATAGATCTGCTTCATCATATTTTCTCTCTCTGTCTTCAGACTGGTTAACGCACTGCTGACCCTCAAGGGCCAAACATGAAGATAGGGCTGTCTCTGGCCACGGCTGCCTTGCTTGCAGCCCTGCTGTCCTCTATAGATGCTCAAGGTAAATGAAACCACCTGGCCTCAGTACACATATATACCGTTCCACTCTGTTTCTTCATCTTTCACTTCCCTTCTTTTCCCGTTATCTCCACTGGTTGTTTTTTTGAAAGGTATAAACCTTTTACTTTAATATCAGAGAGTAATTAAATATACACTGAACCCTTTGTATTGATAATTTAAATGAAGTTATCCTATTTCATGAGTATGCTATTTAACTCTGCTACTTTTGGACTACTGAGTGATTACTTGGTGATGGGCATCCTTTTAGCCCTCATTTGTAGCATATTTTGCCAGATTTATCTGTCAGGACTCATTACATGCTTTGATGTGAAATCCAATTCCAGATCAGATTTTCTCGTCTTAGGCTGTAATTTAGATGTTTTATACCAAATAATTATAGAGCAATTTTCTTGTTTAGATTTGGCAACTGCAAAATACAAGAAACAGTAGAACTCATTTCATTTCATGTTTATAATTTGGTGCATTAAATAGCATGGCACAGAGCAGAGCAAAAGTCATTTCAGGGTTTTAATGTGCCCCCATAAATGCAGATGCAAGGCTGCTTCACTTTTATTACGGCAAGCCTGTGCACTTTTTTCCAAAGCACAATTTGGATGATTGCCAAGCCCCCATAATTAGCCATCAAAATGCTACATCACATATTTTGAAGTTATAATGATTGTGCTGAGGTTGTAGTAGGAACTTGTTAACCTGTGTAAATCTTTCTGCAGTGGTTTTCTAAAGTGTTTTGAGTCATCAGATTACTCATGCAACATAAGCCTATGCAACAGTGAAAATTGAATCCAGTAATGAAATACATACATAACTTTGAACTGCACTCATATATATATAAAAAAAAAACATGTACAAGCACAGTGCAATTAACCGTTAAAGTAAAAGTAGCCCTTCAGAAAATGACCTAGTTATAGATACATAGTGAGACAGAATTTGTAATATCCAATGAAATCAGTCATGCATAAAATGGGTTTATCTGAACAACCATGTTCCTTTCTGACCTCGCTTTGTGCTCACATATTACAGTTTTAGGAGCTGTTAAATAGGTATTGCCACACATGCTATTAGAGCTAACATGTCATAGACTGTTAACAATCTGTCAGTAAACTGACATAAAATGACTCAAAGTAATTTCTTATACAAACATTTCAGTCCAGTAAAATGGCAAATATGGAAATATGGTATGGAAACCTTCCTGATTTTTCCTTTTGAAAGCTCTCTGGCGGGCGGAGTTGAGTCTAATGTCTACCCTCACATATCTTCACTAACGGAATGGAAAGATGAAATACGAGAGCAGCAAATTAATCCTCAGACAGCACAAAGACAAAGAGCCATTCTAGGGCTTCTTTGCGGGCTTTCGCAAAAATGCTGAATTGCAGTACATATGGAAAGTTAATATGCAGTGGTGTTTAATGTCAGCACATGTTGTGGAATTACTTTGGCATCTGTCCTGCCTCTTTGGGAGAGTTGGTGCTCTTTCCTCCTCTTCTTGGTCTCTCCCCCCCGGCAGTAGCTCCGGCCAGCATAGCTGGCTGGCTGGTGTGCTGGCTTAACACTGAGGTTACTAACAGGACAGTGGCCAGACACTGGCCCCAGAGAGCCAGAGGTGTCCTTTATGAAGAACTGATGGGACGGACATCCCTAGAACAAAAGCAACCTTAAAGTCCAAATAACAGACCAGGAATTATTTGGACAAACCCGCCTTTGTTCTGCAGCTGTATTTTTAATCTGGAGATCGTATGGTCAACAGAATTGTAACAAACTGAGATGCTCAAAGCATCATGAACAGAAATAGCGGTTTTCTGGTCAGGGTTTCAATGCAAACATCTACAAACATGCACATCTCACAAATGCACTCACACCCATACACATTTACGAACCGTTTTGATGTTGGAGATGAATACTCGTGGAAATCAGGGGGAACGCTGTCCATCCAGGCTCCTTGAATTGATATGCCAGGTTTGTTATCCTCCAATCCCAGTTTTTAACTATTTGGTGGGCTCCTGTTTGTCATCTGCCTGTGCATTCAGTGTGTCCCAAGCTATGGCTTCCTCCATAAAGTGTATTTTACAATGATATTCTTGCCTCTCATGGCACTCTCCTTCTTACTCAACACCAAGCATGCACTCACAATGCATCAATAATTGTTCTGTCCAGCGCATGCACAGGTACTTGACCATAAATCATCCTTAACATATTTTGTATTGAAACAACTTTGAATTTGACTCTTCTTTTTCTTTGCTGTGCTAAGTTTTCCAAAAATAGAACTTGCTCTGCCTCATGTCTTCCAGTTTTTTTTACCATGTCACCAAAAAGAATGTCTCTTGTTTAAAACCAATTTCCAGTATGATAACATGATTGTCTGATCTGCGTTGCATGAAACTTAATATATTTTTTAAGCGATTTATTTGCTGCGATATATCAAAGACTAACCATGTGATGTTTTTAAAATGACAGTAAGTGAATTTCTCTACTGAAAGGTAACTTTGGATAACTTTCACGCATGTTAAGAACACACACACACACTTAACAGTAACTCACATCACTGATAAATGTTTTCCCTCCCTTTTTTTCCACACTGGCCCCTCAGAAGCTGTAAGAAAGAATATCATTATAAAATATGTTTGTCATTTCTGTCTGTGTGGTCCCAACTGTACATGGAAACTACCGTCAAGTCACTCTAAGTTGTTGAGCCAAACAACTTTCTCATGTACATGATGCATGATGCTGTGATCAAGTCAGCTCGATGTAAAGGCGCGTGATCTTGTCACACTTTATATGTTTTTCTGTATTTATTTCACTGTATACACTTTCTTCATCATGGTTAATCTGGACAGTCATTTGAGTGTCAACAGTAATTTTATTCTCTCATTTTTTATGCATTGTGCTGCCGATGAAAAAGTACACAAGGGTCTTTGGTGACGAATTGTGTATTCTTTTTAAAAGGTTTGCAATGGATGTGTGCCACTCATTTCTGTGAAGAGTTTTAAACCAATAAATATCAAACCACTTCCTATGTTTGAAATATGTTTATATACAATGTATATACAACATATGGTGTCCAATTATGTCAAGTTTTACTTTAAGAGTCTCACGGCAACCTTGATTCCATTGTATAATCAGTAACTTGAGAATGAAGTCAGACTCCTTTTTTTTTGTTATGCTGAGATAAACTTTATGACAAAAGTAGCGTAACATGTGGTCAAAGCATGCATTAGACAGACTGCACCCAGCATGTGTTGGATGGTTCACTCAATGTTTGCACTCTCGGAGAGTTTGCGTGGAGTCATGCACATGTTGTGTATGCCAGTGCTTGAGTTGCTGGCCATGTCGGTCGAGCAACTCAAACAAATGCCATTTTACTTCAAAATGGCTCCTCACACTTTTTCAGTGTTGTCACGTGTTCTTCAATCGTCACCCTCACAAATGGACGTCAGTGCTATGTGTCTGTCCCCAACAACAAACAAGTTCACTTCAGTCATGAAGTGTTTGTCGTTGGGATCTATGTGAATGCTTGATTGAAAATCCTTTGTTTTGAACATAAACATAACCATTATCATACATCTTATGTGCCATATTTGATGTTATTTGACAGTTTTTGCCTTTTATTTGCAGTGGAGCCACCCTCAAACTTGAAATTTAAAATTATAAATGAGAACACAGTGGACATGTCATGGAGAAGACCCTCATCAAGGATAGAGGGCTTCAGAATACAAGTTGTATCAGATGCAGGTAAGTCAGATTAGAGCTTTTTTATGACAGATCTGACGCTAACAATGAAACAATATTTCCCAACACTTTGCTTAATGTAAAATGTCTTTCTAGATGAACCGGCCAGAGACTTTACCCTTGATGCGTATGCTACCACAACCTCAATCACTAACCTCACCCCTGATTTGGACTACTCAGTGTCCATAAACTCATTTGTTGGGACAGAGGAGAGTATTCCTATCTTTGGACA
Source organism: Labroides dimidiatus (assembly GCA_030710495.1). Lineage (NCBI taxonomy): Eukaryota > Metazoa > Chordata > Actinopteri > Labriformes > Labridae > Labroides > Labroides dimidiatus. The sequence goes on along the minus strand of CM061156.1, from coordinate 18,419,479 downwards.
ACTGACTAGTAAGTAAATATTTAACACTGGCCTGTTCCAAGTTGCAGTTGTATGTTGTCAAAAAAACACAAGTGAAATCTTTGAGATAGTTTGAAAAAGAGTAAAAAAAAAAAGGATTATTTTTCCATGAAACCTTTCAAATAGCCATGAGCCTTAGTAATAAGAAATCCCATCTGTGTTTACTGACTGTTAAATTTCTTACTGTTAAAAGCTAATGCAGCATAAAAATATGTGTTTCTGCGCATGTGGTTGTGATCTTGTCCGCCTTTTATGATGTTCTGATTTATTTGCCTTTTCCATTGTGAAAAAGCCCCCAGTGAGGCAGGGGCGCCAATGTGCAGTACTAATTCACCAAATGTTTCCTGTGTTTCAGTCCAGTCCAGTAACACCAGTGAACGAGTCAGGAGGCCACAGTCAGATGCAATCAGTGAGTATATTTACTGTAGTGTCAACCAAAATCTGAGCCTGTCCTCCACACTAATTTCCATTTCTTTAATTCAAATTTTCCCTTCATGGCTGTCATCATGTTTTTTCTCAAATGGAATATCATGGCCAGGCCTTCATTTTACCTTCTGTTGGGGTTTTTACCGGTAAAGCAGACAGGGGTCTGACAGTAACTGAAAGGACACACATTGGTTACTTTAATTGAAACCATTTGGCTCATTAGGAGAAAAGGAAAAGGAAAGCTTGAAGCTTGGAGACATGGGTCCTGCCAAGCATCATGGAGAAGGGGGAGGGGAAGGGGGAGGGTTGTCAAGGAAGACACTTTAATGTGACACCCTGAGGCAAGTAATGTCACCTAAACAGTTAAAGATGTTGTGAGGAGTCACTGAACCACACCGTCAGCTACTAATGTCATAAAACCAATATGTGTAGATTAACTGGAGTATCACTTTTCCTCCCATCGGTTTAATACTTCCAGATGCACCTAAACCTTAATGGTTTAGGTGGTTAATGGTTGAACTCCAACAAACTCTTTCACAAGAGAGTGGATGTTATTTTAAGAATAGGGCTGAAGAAGTGTAAAGCACAGAATTAGGATGTAATAAGACCATGGAGAATAAGGATTAAAGTCCATACAAATAAGCCCTGCCATTTATTTCAACCGAGTCATCACTAGTGTTCCAGAGAATTTCATCAGCGATTTAAAGCCCCGTTTGATTTCAAAGTATACAAGTGAACAATGCTGGTGGAACTTCTGCGAAATGTTTAGTCTGTGAGGCCACATTTTACCAACTGTAATGACTATACCAGTGTGCTATTTGGCACAGACGGATATTTCCTTTGATGTCAGAGCACATATCTCCGAGACAGCCAACAAACTGTCAAGCAGTAGAATTTATTTAAACCTACAGAAAGAGAAATGGGCCACTGTAAAACGGTTGCTCTCATACCAAGCTACTGCTACCATACCTTTTCTGGCGCACTTTTGGCCTGAAAAGTGGTTTACCTCTAGGCATGCTTTTCACCAGTCTTTTAACCTTTCAAAACTGAAAGTCAAAACAACTGTATGATCTGCCATGTAATTTATCTAACTGTGCACCTCTTATTTTTCCACTGTTTTTCCCCAGAGTGTTCGGTTAGCGCAATAGCAGATTTGGTGTTTTTGGTTGATGGGTCATGGAGCGTGGGCAGAGAAAACTTCAGGCACATCCGTAGCTTTATTGGCGCCATGGCAGGTGCCTTTGACATTGGCGAGGACAAGACCCGAGTGGCTGTGGTTCAATACAGCACAGACACCCGCACAGAGTTTCCTCTTACCCGTTACACCAGGAGAGGAGATCTGCTCCAAGCCATCAGTTCCCTGCCATATAAAGGAGGAAATACTATGACAGGTACGATGCTTTCACAGATGGAAACATCTTCCTTTATTATTTTGTCCTCCACTGTAATGGAGCCAGTAAACACCGACATGATAAAAGATTCTGATTGGCCCTTTAAATGTGGAAATTTAAAAATATGTCAAAGTTTTTTGATATATTCCCCATAAAGGGGTTCAAGTATGGAAAACTCTGTAAATACACGTGTATATTTCTATTTTAGGTGATGCCATAGATTACCTGCTGAAAAACATCTTTACGGAGGCAGCTGGATCCAGGAAAGGTTTTCCTAAGGTAGCCATGATCATCACTGATGGAAAATCCCAGGACCCAGTGGAGGAGTATTCTAAAAGGCTTAGGAACATTGGAGTGGAAATATTTGTCCTAGGTATGGTTTATTATTCAGTTTTCTGTTGAATAAGCTCTCCCATGTGAAAGCCTGCCTGTTCTTGGAAATCGTTTGATTTTCCATTGATTGCAATATCCATATTCGACTCGATAAAAGTCAAGTACTGTCTTTTTTTTCTAACCACATACTGCTTTAAAACTGTCAGCGCTCTACCACATCTGTCATGCAGCCGCTGAGCAAAGAAGGTCTGTGTTTAATGGTTCTGAAATTCACATTTTCCCACATAGGTATCAAAGGAGCAGATGAGGAGGAGCTGAGGGAAATGGCCTCCACACCTCACAGCAAACATGTGTACAATGTTGCCAACTTTGATATGATCCAAGAGGTACAGAAAAAGATCATCTCAGAGGTGTGCACTGGGGTTGACGATCAGCTCAGTTCTCTGGTCAGCGGAGAGGAGAGTAAGTCAAGATTTATATGTATTACTCTCAAGTTTCTGTCCTCGCTACAAAGTGATCCCATTAAGACATACAACCATTTTTAATATGCAGCCAAACAAATATATGAATGCAGATTAAATTTTGATACTAGTAGATTAAGAGATTTCCTGCATTTTTTCCCCAGTGGTGGAACCAGCCTCCAACTTGCAAGTGACAGAAATTGCTTCAAAATCAATGAGGGTTACATGGGACCCCTCCCTAGGTGAAATTACAGGCTATAAGGTCACCCTTATCCCCATGCTACCTGGAATGAAACGACAAGAGCTGTACATGGGGCCCACTCAGACATCCATCAATGTCCGGGACCTTTCCCCTGAGACCGAATATGAGATCAGCCTGTATGCTCTGAAAGGTCTGACACCCAGTGAACCCATCATGGCAATGGAGAAGACCCAGCCTGTCAAGGTGTCAACTGGTAAGATGATTTGTTGTGCTTGACATCTCATCAATATTCTAAAATATGTAGTTCTTCCATTAGTGAAGCAATACAAAGCCTTGAACTTACCATTATGTCTTGTCTTTTTAAGAGTGCTCCCTGGGAGTGGATGTGCAGGCTGATGTGGTCCTGCTGGTTGACGGATCATACAGTATTGGATTACAAAACTTTGCCAAAGTCCGTGCCTTCTTGGAGGTTCTGGTCAATTCCTTTGATGTTGGACCAAACAAAGTCCAGCTGAGCTTGGTCCAGTACAGTCGGGATCCACACACTGAGTTTGCTCTCAATACCCACCATGATATTGGCGCTGTTGTCAAAGCTGTGCGTACGTTCCCCTACCGTGGAGGGTCAACTAACACCGGTAGAGCCATGACCTACGTCAGAGAGAAGATCTTCATTCCCACTCGTGGTGCAAGACAGAATGTACCTCGTGTCATGGTTTTGATCACAGATGGAAAGTCATCAGACTCCTTCAAAGATGCAGCTACCAACCTTAGGAATATTGATGTGGAAATCTTTGCTGTTGGTGTGAAGGATGCAGTGAGGTCAGAACTGGAGGCCATCGCTAATCCCCCATCAGAAAACCATGTCTTTGAAGTGGAGGACTTTGATGCCTTCCAGAGGATCTCTAAAGAGCTGACTCAGTCCATCTGTCTGAGGATTGAACAGGAGCTGCTTAACATCAAAAAAAGGAGTAAGTAGAATGAATTGTGACAAGCCAGTAACTTCAGGGCAACAGTTTTAGATGTTAGGCATTTGCTAAGTCAGTCAATACCTTCATTTTTTCTCATAATTCCCATTTCAAATGCTTTTCAATCTGACTGTCAAGGGACCTTTCTTATAAGAGTTTGTATGATGAAAATCAGCCAATGCAATAAAGAAAAATATTTTCATACTGAAAAAATTGCTGGAAGGCAACGTGCAGGCAAAATGAATTCAAGTCACACCACCATAGCCTGCCAGTGAACAAACTAAAGAACTTGACACCTGCTTCTTGTATAAGTCAGCTCATGTTATCACTTTAAGTCTTAAACACTACATTGAGCACTTCAAAAGTTGTGTTTTGAATTGAGCATAATGCTGATTCACAAGGATCACCCGGAATTAAGTTGTTGCTCTTTCAAACAACGGTAGAATGGCTACACCACACACTATTGGTATCGATACTGAAGTCCAATGCCCAAACATCACACATTACTCATTTCATCTATCCTTGGTAGCTTTATTTAGTTTCTTGAACAGGGTTACAACTATACATTGTGCTTTAGCTGCCTTCAAATTGCATAAATTCTCAACAAGTGATCTTGTATTTTCAGGTCTGCTTCCTCCCACCAACTTGGTGTTTTCGGAGATCACTTCCAGGAGCTTCCGTGCCACCTGGACACCTCCTGCTGCTAATGCCCTGTCTTACCTGGTTCGTTTCCGCAAGGCTGACGATATCACTGGAGACTACATCACCCTGGCAGTGCCAGGTGATACCACGACAGCTGTGCTGCCCGGACTATACCCTCTCACCACCTATGAGGTCAATGTCTTTTCTCAGTATGATAAAGGAGACAGTTTTCCTTTGGTTGGGGAAGAGACTACTCTAGAAGGTAAGAGACATTTTTTTTAGAAGGGGTCCAATGCTTTGCCACTGAAAGAAGAATGTGTTTAATCCAAAATCTTGTCCTCTTTTCAGAGCAAGGAACTGTTCGAAACCTTCGAGTTACAGAAGAGACAACCGACAGTTTCAGGGTGATATGGGAAGCTGCTCCAGGCTCAGTAATAAGGTATCGCTTGTCCTATATCCCACTAAGTGGTGGAGGGGAAAATCTTGAGGCTCAAACTATTGGACCAGAGACGACCATCGTTCTCCAGGAGCTTTTCCCTCTTACTACTTACCGAGTGTCTGTGTCTGCTGAGTATCCCACTGGCATGGGGGATGACATGCAAACAGATGGCACCACTAAGGAAGGTGAGTTAGGAATATATGCTTCAGGATTTTTGTGAGACTTGTTTTGTCTTTCCACTGGATATGAAACACCGATGCATCTCTTTCTTTCAGTCCGTGGCTCTCCTCGTGACCTTCGCGTCTCTGATGAGACTATATCCACAATGAAACTGATGTGGAGGGCTGCTCCAGGAAATGTCCTTCAATACCGCATTTCCTTCAAACCTGCTGCGGGTGGTGATGGGAAGGAGATATCTGTCAAGGGAGATACAACCCAGGCTGTGCTGAAGAATCTCCAACCAGCTACTGAATATGAGCTCTTTGTCAGCGCTCGCTACACGTCTGGTGTGGGTGATCCTCTAATGGGAACAGGAACCACCTTAGAAGGTAGGAGAAGACTTCACTACTGCCTTTTAATTGTAATCTTTAAAGCATTGCAGCATTATTACAAACGCCAATGTGTAATTGCATTTATTGATGATTTCACAACAGTGGATGACAAGCACCTTTAGTGTTTTTCTTGCTTTTATCTCATGAAGGTTAAAGGCATGGTTGGTAGTCAAGGAAAACTAGCATGACACACTTGAAGCTCCTCCAAAACAACGCCCCCACTTACATGCTACTGATTTGCGATCATAAGATTGTGACTGATTTCAAACCACAGACTCAAACCGGTCCTCAGCACATTTTTTTTGTTTGCACTATGTTACCAGTAATCGGGGTATAGGTCGTTTTTCTGCCATTCTCCAGCGTACTTGGATCCCTCTTGTTTATGTGCGGTGAATTGGGGCTAGTGCACGCCGGTGAAATGTGTGCGCAGGAGGCGGGCAGAATGGCAGGACAGGATTTGATTGGTTTAATAAATTGGATCCCAGTCGCTAGGATTGGCTGGTGTTTTACATCTGCTGTAGACAGAAAATATTTTCCGCTCTATTTTAACAACACATCATACATTAATTGCCATCGGGACATAAAGATCATTTTAACTAGAATAACAAAAAGTGTGCTTTAAATCTGATTACCAACCCTGTCTTTAATAGATTGTGGCTGATGTGAAAAAGTTTTGAAACAAGGTCACTTGTCCTCAAGACTCTGAAAGAATGTAGCATTTTTTTTTTTAACAGATGAGCACATTAGAATTAAGGAAGTTAAGCTTTTCAAGGTTGGTTGGTTAAATGAGCTATGGTCACAGAGGGCAGACAGGAATGTACCACTTGCTATAATTCTTTGGCACAGAGCGTATGTAAGGTTGGGTTTGCCGCCCTGAAGGCAAGTGAGATGGAAATGGGTGGGGGATGCTTGTTAACCTTGGGAACTTCAGAAATGGCTTGGAACAGACTTTGACAGCCATATGCCTGCCTTGTAATACCTTTACATCTCAGCCCTTCTGAGACACAGAATGTTGTGAGCTACTGTGGCTTGTAAGACATTTGGGAAATAATTTGGCCATTAAAATGTGTTCAAAACATGGAATTAGTCATAAGTGACCGTGTCAAGTTCAGTGTGCGCAGTGTGGAGTCCACAGTTTAAACAGTGCAGTAGACAGAAGTCAAGGCAGCCTTGTTGATGTTGTGCAGAGTTGTATAAATGATTGTTGTGGTGACAAACCACAGAACAGAAAGTCAAAGAGCTGTTTTGTGAGAAAAAGGGGAGGTTCTAGCCCTTAGGGAATATCTGGCTTTCATTCATTTCCACTTATAGCTGTGAAACCAGTAAATTAAATGTGAACAGTCTAGCTAAGCATTACAGTGGGAAGTTTGCAACCCAATATTGTTATAAAAAGGGCCGTCCTAAGTAGCCTTGCCTGCTCTTTATAATGAGGATCATGTGTCTTACATGCCCACCTAAAAGGCCTCGAGATAATAGTTAAGTCCAACTTTGCTTAGTTTTGCTATGGTGAAAAATGAGAGAGCAGCAAAAAAGGTTTTTTGAATTCCAAGATTAAACAGCACAGCGGATGTCTTGATGATGTCCATGTGTGGCTTTGTTTAGCGGCCATGGACACATCAAAGTTATGTTCATGTCTAACAATTTAGCAGGATAATTAATTGAAGAGCGTCATGCATGTACCAGATTTGAAAGAAATAGTTTGGCTCATCTAGAAGTTTAATATTTAATTTCATGAGAGGTTTTTTTTTACTCTTTCTCCATGTTTTTCTATTTATTCCCCTGTTCCCACACTGACCAAGAGACTTGGTTGTTGTCTAAGAATTTGTTTCCACATGTTACATCTGTGCTGTCACCAGCCATCCACCCCCACAGGAAAAAGCTCCATGACAAAGCACTTTGTTTAGCCAGCTCCATTAAGCTGTCATGACGTCAGCATGCACCGACACTGATCTCATTGTTTTGAGTGTCACTCATTTTGAGTGACCCTCTATGCGAAGTCCGTGTAGGCGAGAACTGGAACCGAAGAGTGACTCGCACAAAGCCCTCCCTCGTGGGTAAAGGTGAATGGTAGCCAGTACAGAAGCCTTGAATAGGACAGAATGATAACATCCTGAAATGACTCATAAAGAGGAAAGAAAGGTGTCATTGCATATGCTTACATGGACATCACACATGTGGAAATTATAAACAAACACTGCAGGATTATTTGCTTCAGAAGAGGCAGTTTTATTCAGCATGTGGAAGAAGTTACCTTAAAGGACCTTGAGGGCTGTCCGAGCTGTCTGTCTGTCGGTCTGTCTGGTCCCAGTGAAAACCGTCTGTTCATCTCTCTCCAGGGTGGAGCAAAGGACAGGCAGAGGCAAAGAGAGAGCAGAGAGGGGTAGAATAAAGGGTACTTCAAAGATTATGTGAACAAAGCGTAAGGGTGGCCTTGTGAGTAGAAAACTCCACCCACAACTGAGAGGTCAAATATTCAACCCCTGAAGCAGCCATTGTACCAAATTCTTAAATAATTAACTACCTGCATGAGTAAGTCAATGTTCCCTAATGTGCCTAAAGGACCCTTTTTAATCTTTAATGAAAAAGAAGAACATTTCCAGGTGAAATTGCAGCATCTTTGTCGGATTTCAAAGCACACTGTGCCTTTGGGAGATTTTATTCTGACCAGGCTCCTTCACTTGTTTTCACATCGTGTTCTCCCAAACACTCCAGAGGTCCTTTGAGGTAAAAGGGCAGAGACAGGCAACCTTGGCACATAGACACTGACAGCTTCATCTTTGTGGCTCAGATGTCTGCCTTCGTGACCCAAAAGCAATAAAGCAGGGAAGATTGAAGTCTGGTGCCAGTGCTGAGATGACACGTTGTAGTAACGATGTATTTCCTGCACTCTTTTCAAAGTTTACAGAGAAAGCAAAACTTTTCAAACCAAAGCTAGATTTGATCTTTTTACTGTTTCTGTGTGCTTTTTTATACTGCCATCCAAATCCACTTCCAATCGCCTGAATCAAGATAGACAGTGGCTTATAAGAGACTCCCTCAGCTGTAGAAAATCATTAGGATTATTTTCACAGCAGAGTTCTTAAGAGCATTTCTATCGCCTGCCAGCATTTTTCTATTAGGTGCAGCATTTATATTTTCAGGCTTTAGACGTCTTTGGCTGCAGATGTGAAAGTTATGCCCGTTCATGGCCTGCAGCGAATCTCTCAGATGATCTTCAGTTATGTCACATGTGGTTTTCTGGAGAAGAGGGTGAGGCTGGGAATTTGTGATCTGGTCTTGTCAGAGATTTTAATTTTAGATTTTACTTCTTTTTAAAGACTGGGAAGAAGTTTTGGAGTTGAAAGGGGATTCCTGAATGTGTTTTTGAAGTGTGTGTGTGTACATTTACAAGCATCCCTAAGTTTAGAAAACCACTGAAATGCTACAGTTTTGATAACCTTGAAGCTTCTGATGCACGATAGCAACAATCTGTGAGTGACATTTTGTTAGTGTTTATATAACATGCAAATTGAAGTTCCTGCAAAGCCTGTGGACCATGTGTTTCATGTATATGTGCTGGGTTCTTGGAGTCGCCCTTTCTCTTTGGCCTGTCTGCAAGTCCTGATGAAAAGCAAGCCACTGTCTGCAGAAGTCATTATCTCGTGATCCTTTCGTCCTTGGTTCACACACAGCCGGAAAAGTCAGTCAAGGTTATCCCCTGCGTTTGGCAAACATTGTCCTTTTGATGGATTGATCTGGGTTTTTAGATGTGGCCCACACTGTTTTCATGCTCCTGTAACTCTTCATTAGTCAGTGCTCGTGGTCATTACTCTACACATCACACCTCTGTTCTCAAGGTGCTTTTTGTTCTGCTATGTGACTGGCTGCTGCTACTGCTGTTAATCCAGCTCAAATAAGTTTTCATCTTTCTTAGATGGAGGCCATGAAGAACTCTCCAGTTCACACACAGACACGGTGACTTCTGCTTCCGCTTTATGGTTGATTAACATTTCAAAATGATCATCCATTACACTTATGGTGGATTTCTGATATATATGCTGAGATTTGATGAAGGCAGCTTGAGATAGACCACCCAGCTGCACTTTCCTCTCTGTAATTATTTTGCCATTAGGTGCTGGCATGCAGGGGCTTAGGGGCTTGAATAAGGATCAGGATCCTGAAGGTTGTGTGGGAGGCTTTAAGTGGCAGCCTGTCCTGGTGCGGTGCATCCTCAATATGGCAGCCAGACTGGAGTGATGAAAGTCCATCACTCCATGGGCACCTCTCTCAGCCAAGCGTGTGCTGGCTTCTGGTCACGAACACCACCACAAATTCCCTCCACTGTATTTCTTTCCCTTTCCCCTTTCAGGTCTCTGGGGAAAAGTGAGGGAAGGAGGGAGAGGGAGGGTGCAACATCTGCGATTGTAGAAAACACGCTTTTGTGGATCAAGTTTCGTCTGTTTCTATGGAAAATTAGAGTGCTGCCGAGAGAGGCACTGGGGATGTGTGATTTGTGATTAACTTAGAATTTTTCCAACAGCCTCTGATTATAAAGGGAGAATGTCAGGTTGGCTGAGTGGATCCTGTAGATTGTTGCCGACTTTTCTTGGGTTTTTGGACTTTTTTGAGCGTGTTTTCTCAAACTTTTTTACAGTTGTGTAAGAGATGATCCCCATCTGGAGAAACATGTTTGTACCTAATTTTTTAACACATCTCTGTTCCATTGTTTTGCCTCAGAGCAGATCAGTCAAGGAAATCCTTTAGACAAACAAAAGTAAACCTGTGGTGCTTTTTTTTTCCTGTTTCCACATCTTGTTATGTAGACTCTACTTCTGCCTTTGTTCTTCACGCTCTTGTTTTTTATTAATCCACAGAGCTTGGTTCACCCAGAGACTTGGTAACAAGTGATGTCACAGAGAGCAGTTTTGCTGTCTCCTGGGGCGCAGCCCCGGGTAACGTTCGTCAGTACCGCATCAAGTGGAAGTCTATGTACACCGATGAGGAAGGGGAAAAGACAATCCCAGGAGACACCACGGACACCGTTCTGGATGGTCTCACCCCAGAGACACGTTATCAGGTCTCTGTGTTTGCTGCCTACGGCCATGGAGAGGGTCAGCCATTAAACGGAGAAGAAACAACGGATGGTAAGTTACTTTTACTGCTAAAAGACAAATTCTGTTCTTATGTTACATGTCCGCTAAGAGCCATTGCTCTTTTGTGTGTGTAACTCATAAGAAAACCATTTCTGATGCCAAGAATGCAGGCCTCGACATTCCTGTAATAAACACGTCTTAGACCATAGAGTTTCATTTGCTGGTTAAGTTGGCGAAATTATTTAGGAGGTCATCACAGAGAAATATGGGCCGGTGACGCAGGCTGGAAATGTATCCAGGAATCACAGTGAAGCTGTAAGGACCTTACTTGGGTTGCTTTGTAGAAAAGGAGACTTTTTAGCGACACTTTCAATGCTTTCTGTCGAGCTAAGAGATAACGTCATGGCTGTTGGCCGCTGTTGAGAATGTAAAGTCTTTGTGAGGACATCTTTTAGATGTGCGTGTTGCATGCATGTACTGTGGTGATGTAATGTCCAGCACACCTGCAGTAGTCGTTCATGGGAGATTAAGGGCAGATCAATCTGGCCTCTGCCTTGTTAGACTTCACTCATGCTCAGATGAGAAAAGCACATTGAGTGGAAACTCAAACCGGTTGCGGGGGATTTTGTCCGCTAGTTAGTAAAATGGAATACGCCCAAGGAAGTACGTTTCTATCGTCATTGGAATATATTGATTCTGACAAGTGAAAAAAGTGGCATACATGCAGTGTTAAAACAAGCATGAGACAGCTTTGAAACCTTCATTGTCATTCCTTCCTTCCTTCTCTTTGCTTTGACTATCTGTTGTTCCCTTTGCGTGCACCCGACACAAATCACAGGTCTCTTTGAGCTGACCCACACACAGCAGACTTGGATGCATTATTTTTTTCCGTTAATAAAAGTTCTTTGAAGTAGAACTTTCTGCATATTTTCCTCTGCTCATTTTGAAGCATCTGACAATTCTCACTTGCCCTTCCTGCTCTGAAAATAAAATAAAATAAAAAAAAAAAACACTGTGGACATACAATGGAAAAAGTAAGATCTGTGGCTTTGCTCTGATTCAGAACTTTCAAGCCTGGCTGTTAAACCTACCAGCTAAACATGATCAATCATGTTAATGTAGGCCTGCTTACTGAGAATGTCTGCACACCTGAAATATTTTGGGAGGTTTGGGTTCATACGTGAGTGGAAGCTGAGCAGATATCTGGATAAAAGACTTTGACGTAGCCGAGCGTTAAATTGTTTGGTTTACTTACCAGCAGGAAAGCTATGGTTCTTACATTTCCAAAGGTATATTGGAAACACAGGCTCTGTTACATACAGTTAGCACTCATTGCCATCTGAACTGATTCCAAATTCTACATTTCCATCAGACCATCCATTTCTTTGTTTTTCCTCTTTTTAACCTTTGTTGTTCTTTCCTTTCTTGCAGTCTCAGCAGCTGGCAGAGTAATTGCTGTCTCTGAGGAGACAGAGAAGAGCATGAAGGTGACATGGCAACCAGCACCTGGAAATGTAGTCAACTACCGTGTTACCTACAAACCAAAAGTAGGAGGGCGGCAGCTGGCAACCAAGGTGCCCGGTGGCACAACCTTTACTGTACTGAGGCGCCTTACTCCCCTCACCACCTATGAAATCACTGTTTTGCCTGTGTACCGTTCTGGAGAAGGAAAAGCAAGGCAAGGAGAAGGAACTACATGTAAGTAGCACGCTATCACGCTCTACACCACACGTCTTTTTGTTGCATGCTTTAGAGAAGCGTTTTCTAACAATTAAAGACTCAACCACAATCTTATCAAAATACTAACTGATCCTAACTTAATGAGTTAAAGGCCTTCGTTTTTTAATACTACATCATCAAGTTGTGTTTCTCTCCTGTCTCCTCAGTGACACCTTACAAAGGCCCAAGGAACCTCCAGACTTCAGAGCCTTCCAAGACCAGTTTCCGTGTCACTTGGGACCATGCTCCTGGTGATGTTAAGGGATATAAAGTCACTTTCCACCCAGTAGGAGAAGACATTAACCTTGGAGAACTTCTGGTTGGTCCTTTTGACAACACTGTGGTGCTAGAGGAGCTGAAGTGGGTTATCTGACTTGTACTTCCATACATCCACTCTACCATGTAATAAATAATTAGAAAAATCTGAAAATTATTTGTTTTTTGGTCAACAGAGCTGGAACCAAATACAGTGTGAATGTGTTTGGTGTGTTTGACGGAGGAGAAAGTATGCCGTTGGCTGGAGAGGAGAGAACCACTCTCACAGAAGACCCTGATCCTCCGTTGTATGTACCAACAGGTAAAGTTGTCAAACAACCCTACTGAAAAAGTATTTATGTCAAAAACCACCACACTATGCAATGAGAAACAGAGAGCTGATCTATGCTAAAAATGAACCCCAGAATGAACAACAGAAATGGTTTCAGTCATACCCCATCTACGCCTGTCATCACTGTTAGCACAGTGTTTCCAGTGTGTTATGTCTTTGGAAAGCAGCAGTCAAACACTAAGACTGTATCACACAGTAAATTTTCGCTTAGGAATATACACTGTAAACTTGTGCCTCATAAAAGTTGATCAGTTTCTCTAAATGCCTGTCCTCAAAGCTAATTGTCTGACAAAATAACAGATGTCATTGCTATTCCAGCTGCCTGCCCTTTTCTCAGTTTCTTTTCAGTGTGTCACTTCAGACTTCCGCTTTTTATTTCCACTCAAAGTCCAGCCAGGGTAGATTTTAGCCATCTAAAAAATGTGTTTGCATTTATAAAGTGTTTTTACTGCTTTGTGAGTCAGAGCACAGCAGGCAGCAAGCATGAGAAGAGGAAAAATGTTTTGTTTGCAGCAAAGGTCAGCTTCAGCACTCAGCTGCAGGTCCAGTCCTTGTAAGGAGGCAGATTAAAAAGCTTCAGAAGATAAAAGAGAGGAGGTGAGAGAATCATCCCTCCCTGTACTGTGAACAGACTACAGACTAGTGTCTAACAAAACTCTGAAAATAAAAAGCAAAGGAAATTGTCTTTGAGCCAAAGGTCTTGAGTCACATTCCCTTTTACTTCTTATCCCAGTTACTAAGGATGATTTTAAATAACACAAAAGCACACAACAGGTTCTTTCCCCTTTTAATATTTTCATCTGAGAGGACCAGTAGTCAGAATTTTTTGTTATAATTCTTTCTTTTGTTGATATAGCTCTTACAGACCTGTCCCTTTTTGTATTAGCTGAAATATTTCTGTACCCCTGCAGACTCATGGTAGTCTCTTCCATCTGGAATTGGGAGTGGTACCTTGACAAGTGTCTGTCTGTCTGTCTGTCTGTCTGTCTGTCTGTCTGTCTGTCTGTCTGTCTGTCTGTCTGTCTGTCAGGGGGTGTGTTTTTTTTCTGTGCGCAAACAATCTGTAAATCAAACATGTTAACCTGTTTTTAGTTGCAGACAGTGGCACTTAGTGCAACATCTGCCTTCCTCAGGAGCACATCTGCAGCTCTGTTTTAGGTGCCGAGGATCAGAAGCTTTCCTTGTCGTCACACAGTTCTTTGGAAAAACAGGATCTGAATATTACCTTGTATCTCTGGAGGGCACAGTTTTCTCTCCTATGGAGGCCTTTGATATGTCACAGGCCATTAAAGAGTGCTCACCTGATTTGCCCCTGGGACGCGAGGATCCAAAAAAGAACAACTGCCTCGACACGCTTCCTGACAGGATGATAATTACAACACCTGGAACACAGAATTTCTCTAATAAACAAAACCATGTCTAACTTAATGCTTGTGTTTTACTTTATGGGTTGTGATATTACTTTATTTGTTTCAAGGCTTATAATGAAATTTTATGGCAAAGAACTCTACTCTTTTCTTTCCATCTTTGTGAGCACTTGTTTGATCACTACAATCCACCACACATTATTTTATGTAAATAAGAGTCAGAAATGGATGTTTTTCATCTACTTAATGCTGGTTTAAAAGTCTGAAATTTTGCCCTGACAGATGTACAGTGTAGGACCACTGCACAGGCTGACATTGTGCTGCTGGTGGATGGGTCCTGGAGTATTGGACGTCTCAACTTCAAGACCATTCGTGCCTTCATTGCCCGTATGGTGGGAGTCTTTGACATCGGCCCTGATAGGGTTCAGATTGGTAGGTCTGGTTAAAATATGGATAAGTGGAAAAAAAATCAAAACGATCAATAGATTAGTAAATTACACGTTTTTATTTGTCTTTAGGTCTTGCCCAGTACAGTGGAGACCCAAAGACTGAATGGCACTTGGATGCCCATCGAACTCGCGAGTCGCTCCTTGACGCCATTGCTAGCCTGCCCTACAAAGGAGGAAACACCCTGACTGGTTACTATTATTATTATTTATTTACAGAAACAGCCTCAATTCAGCTTTTGTAACCACAGTAGCAGCATTTTTAATGTGTGTTTATGATTTCATCCTCACAGGTCTGGCTCTGAACTACCTCCTCCAGAACAATTTTAAAGAGAACGTGGGGATGCGACCCAGTGCGAGAAAGATTGGTGTGTTGATCACTGACGGCAAATCCCAGGATGATGTCATGGTCAGCTCTCAGGCCCTGCGTGACCAGAACATTGAGCTCTACGCCATTGGTGAGCTGAGATTATCTGAGCTTTTCTTTACACAAACTCCACTGAATGAAGTCATGAAACTCTAAATGACTGGTATCGGTTTTTAGGTGTGAAGAATGCTGATGAGAATGAATTGAGATCCATTGCCAGCGATCCAGATGCTATCCACATGTACAATGTGGCTGACTTCTCCTTCCTGTTGGATATTGTTGACGGCCTCACCGAAAACCTCTGTAACAGCGTCAAAGGCCCAGGTATGTAGGAGTTTTTACCAAATACTTCCTGATAAAGTGCACTCAAGAGTACAAGGACAGGTGCTCTTATTTACATAGCTTTCTCCATTATTTTAAGACAATATAAACATTATGGTAGCATCCAGGGCCTGCAGATAGTTACAAGTCTGGCCAACTTTGGAAAGTAATGCAAGAAAAAAAATTGCAGATTGTCAGATGTATTATTGTTCTTTTCTTCATATTCACTCATCTTCCCTGGAGTACAATGTAATCTGCTACTTAATGAAATTGAGGAACTGCTGTTGGGTACTGCAGGGGAATTCCTGCGGCTTTAGAGTCTCAATTTGTACTGTGGTTCTGTTGAGACATGTTCATAAACAAGTCTGCTATTATCTACTGCTGCATCTAGTTTTTTTTTTACCAGCTATTTTTTCCATTACCACAAATTAAAGAATTACTGTAGAGTCACGATCTTCGTTTCTTGTGTAACTCATTCTAAATCAGTGATCACCCGAAAGCAAGGGAAATTTTTTTTATCATCAGTGTTTAATGTGATGGCCTGTACTGCAGTTTTGTCTTTTTATGCAAACATCTGAATAGGTGGTGCACCTGATGCTCCCACTAACCTGGTAACTTCAGAGGTAACTTACCAGTCCTTCAGAGCCACCTGGACCGCCCCTGAAGGCCCGGTAGAAAAGTACCGTGTTGAGTACATGACTGAGTCAGGGGCTCCACAAGAGGTATTACCCACCACACACAATGCACCATATACTGTCTCTACTGATCATTCAGTATTCTTTTAAGTTGTTGAAAGTTAAATCATCTCTCCCTTTGGATGTTAAACTTTTGGTTGGCTATGATGTGACCCAACCCTCTGTTTGTGCAGTTAATGGGAAACTCCATTCAAGCTTCTATTTCCAGCCTCCTGTTTGTTTTGGCCTCTTGTTGTTTAGGTGTCTAATTACATTACAGTCTCACACGGGGCACAGGAACAAAAACACTACTTTCAGTTTAGAGGTTTAGAAAGCAAATAATGGCTCTGTGATAAGGACTACAGGCAGGCAGGGTCTTGGCTCCACAGTATGTGGATTAGATGTATTTTTGGTGTCTGAATCTCATTACATGAACATAGATGTTTGTTTTTGTCAAGCTCACATGGTTTTGTTGAATATTGAAAATACTTGGAGGAATTTTATTATTGTTGAGTTTGTCCAAGGGACAATTGGAAAACTTCACAAAATGCTCCAGTCAAACATGTAAATAGAGTTTTTGCTTATTATGCTTCTAAATTGATATTTGTTTATTATCAGAAACTGTGCACAAGCACCAAATCCAAAAAAGTTTTGTGTCAAATGTGTGAAAGTCTTATTTTTTTTTGCTGCTAATTATTTTTCTTTCCTCTGAATTAGGTGTTTGTTGATGGCACAGAGACCACAGTTGTTCTTCAGGGCCTAAACCCTTTGACAAAGTACCTGGTCAATGTCTACTCAGTGGTGGGAGAGGACAGCAGTGAGCCTCTCGATGGAACCGAGACCACATGTATGTCTTCTTTTTATGGCACTTCTGCTTGGCTTCAGGCCTTTATCACTTGATTTTTAAAAAAAATCCATCTTTGGTAAAAGCTGAGAATTGAAATGTAAACTACCTTCATGTAAGATATTTATCTGTGATCATTGCCTACAGATGTTATGATATTATAATGAACTTGTATACACAATATCAAGGAGACTCTTACATTTGGGAAACCCAGATAAATGAGGTATCTGCGACTGATTGAATCAAGAGCTCTTATAAATTATTATTCTTTAGCTTTTACTCTGATGAACCACAGCTTCTGCCTATAAAAAACATCCCTAACTCTTGTGTAGCACTAGTTTTATGCTCTTGCCGACTATGTGCTTGGTCTCGGTTTATCGAACTATCAAAGGCAAAAGTTTGTCTCCATCCTGTGTTGCTAACAACACAGTTGGTTATGCATTTAAAGGCAATACGACAACACTGGACTTTAAGTATTAATCCAAGTTTTTTATTCATTTTAAGATTTTGTTAACTGACATTTTATTGGTGCTCTCTTGTGTAGAAAAGGCTTCAAAGTAATATTAAATATTTATAAAAGTTTATAAAAACAGTGGTGATAGTTGAGATTTTGCAGCGTGAACACAAAAGGTGGAGAATATCTTTTAACATTCAAAGAAACATGAAAATTTCCAGTAAAATCACATTTTGGTTTTATCTAGTGCCGCTGGGTGCTGTGAGGGATATGGACATTTATGATGAGCAGACCACCACTATGCGGGTTAGATGGCAGAGAGCTCAAGGTGCTACTGGCTACATGTTGCTCTACAGCGCCATTAACGCCACTCAGCCTACCCTCGAGCAGGAGGTAAGAGACACTCACAGAAACACACAGTGTGACTGAGTTACAGGGCAATCAGCCAATCAGCTGTGGATTTGACAGATTTGAACAAGGAACAAGTGACCACATTTGCATGTGTTTAAGGGTGGACACAATCACATGTCTACACGCATATTCATATTCAGCAAACACATGACTGAGCATTGGAAGTGTCCAAAGACTTCAACACACTGTCAGCAGTTCTTGACAAATGTAGATGTCACAAACTTAAAATGACATTGAACAAAGCTGCCAGTGTTTGCCTAACCATTCAGCATACAGGGCAGAACGGGAAATATAGAGGATCTTTGTTGGCTTCAAAGGAGTGGGTGAGCCATGAGCTCAGCCTGCCAAGGGAACACCATCATTTGTTTATGAAGTGTCAAACCCAGTGGGTCGAAAACCGGAATCAGCAGATGTGCTGCAACCAAAATATTTCTCCCGCTGCTCTTGACCATATGTCTGTTTCTGTCACTGAGGAGTCCCTGTCATCTTCTTCACCTCTGACCTTCAGTTTTGTCTTTGGTCTGGTCTCCTTACAGATGAGAGTTGGAGGGGATACAACTGATGTCCAGCTGCAGAAGTTACTCCCAAACACAGCTTACTCTCTCTCTCTGTTCGCCCTGTACGGAGAGTCAGCTAGTGAACCGCTGACCAAGCAGGGAGTCACTCGTATGTAGACTATTAATCCCAAGTAGATTTTATTAAACCTGTCATTTACTAGACATATTATATTTGTTAACTTGAGATACCTGACAGCAGGTTCATTGTATATAATATTGTCTGAACTATAATCCTGTCCTGTAGTTAACACATACCTCCCCCTTGTTGTAGTGCCTTTACCACCTGCAGGCGAGCTGAGGGTCCGTGACATCACTCACAGCACCATGAGGCTAATTTGGGATGCTGCTCCTGGTCGTGTTCGAAAGTACCTCATTACCTACAAACCTGAAGATGGAGAGGCGAAAGAAGTGAGTTTGGATCCAAACCCTCTCTTTCCTGACATCAGTGCTACCACAGAATACATTTAAACAAGACATTAGCCTTCTATGTTTTTATCAGTACCAAGCTCTGTTTTTTTAGTCACAAATCTTCATATCCTAGAGTCTGTTTGAGCCATCGAATTTTATAGTAATAAATTTATATTAATATTTTTGACTGATCCCTCAATATATTGGCTCAAACCTTATAATGGAAACTGCAGCAGGCTGGCTGGACATTGGGGAATGTTTTGGAGTCCTATGAAAAGGTTACGAAACTCTGTGAACACAGTTTTGCAGGATTAAAGTGAGATTTTCTTACCATGGATTGGATGAATACTTTATGGTCGCTTGTCCCCTTTTGGGAGTTCTTGGGCTACAGCAGCAAACCTTGTGGTTCGCCTTTGCTGCTTCCTTCACCATAAATCAGGTTGAGGTGGTTCTTGAATCCTTTGATGGAAACACATGTGAAAGGGGCTCAGGGTGCCAAGTTGTGAATGTGAGAATCGTAGTGCGTGGGAAGAGGAAGCTTAGTACCTAGAAAGTAGCAGAATGTCATGTTTGGCCTTATGGATTATGTGACGGACCCCGCTAGGCAACGATAAATCCCACTCAGCAGTGCAGGCTTATTCCCATATTCACTCCAGTTGACAACTTCTGCATGGTTTTATGATCCAAAAAGACAGTGTGAGACTTATAACTCAAATTGAAAGTCTGAAGATCTGACCAACATATGGAACTCTTCAAGCTAATGAGTGTTCAGATGAATCCCTTGATTACAATTTCTTGAAATTGAGCTAATAAAAGTTAATGGAATCAAGAGCAGTAAAACCAGTGGGGTGTCTCACACAAGTAACCCAGGTGTTTGGTCAAAATCGGTTTCACTTTGTTGTTTGTTGTTTTTCATGTTTATTCCCATTTTTTCCCCTGGAAACTAACAGCTTTATACCTTGAAGTAAAGTTTCCTACTGGTCTTATTAGTAGCAGATCCGTTTTCTCAAATGTTCCAGGAAACCCGTGCTGTGAATGGAATTAACATTTCACAAGACTCTGCAAAATTTGGCAGAAGACAACAGCATCCAGAGTTCTTTGAACATTTTAAGTTCTTTTGACACAAGTTGGGAAGCTCTGTGTTTTTAAAAGAAGGCTTTTATGTAATGATTTACACCAAGTATTTTTTCTCAACAGCTGGAAGTTGGAGGAAGTTTGACCACCAGAGTACTGGACAACCTGATATCACAAACTGAGTATGAGCTGGCTGTTACTCCTATCTATGATGAGGGACCTGGTCAGCCTATGTTGGGACAGGGAATCACTGGTAAGAATGGAATTATGTTGTGACTTACAAAATAATTGGATTGGCTCTGTTTGCCAGCTTCTAACTTTCTCCCTCTCTACTCTTTAGATGTGGTTCCTGCTCCAAAGAACCTTCGATTCTCAGAAGTTACCCAAACCAGCTTTAGGGCGACCTGGGAGCATGGAGCTCCTGATGTAGCTCTGTACCGCATTGGCTGGACTAAGAAGGGAGACTCCAACTTTCAATACGTAAGGGGAAAACATGGTTCAAGCAGCAGTGTGGCTTTGCTTTGAAAAAAATCCTCTAGAGGAGGCAGTGAGAACATCTAAAAAACAGACCTGCACCAATCCAGTTATAAAAATTCCAATATGGATTTAGTGTTGCAAATTTTGTTTGTACTGGCTGAAGTTTTGGTAAACCTCTTTCTTCGTGCTGTTTTTGTTTTTCTCATCAGGCCATTCTGAACAATGATGAGTTAACCCACGTCTTGGAGAACTTGGAGCCAGACACACCCTACGATGTTTCTGTCACAGCAATTTATCCCGATGAGTCAGAGAGCGAGGACCTGCTGGGCACTGAGAGGACATGTAAGATACACTCCCTCGGCCTCCTGTGAGAATCAATAAACAGTGGCTTGAGTTGATGCTGTTCTGCTTAGGCCTCTTGGAGGATTCTTTGTTGTATATCATACAAATGATGAGGTTTTGATTTCACCCTTTGGAAATATGTGGAGTACATCTTCAAGCAAAGGCATGCCGTTATACATTTTTATTTTTGCCTCTATAGTGTCCAGGCAAGGGCAAAGGGGTAATACCACAGGTAAGTATTGTTGGGGTAAAACAAGAGGATGCTTTTTATTTCAGTTGCTGAAAGCATGTTTTGTTAATCCAGCCACTGGAAAGCCATCACTTCATCATCAAGCAAAGCCTTAACCCATCCATCGCTCCAGTGGTGCTCTACTACAGCTGACACAGCTGGTTTTATTAAACGTCTGTTTGTCTGTGTCTGTATGTTCCATTGTTCATGCCAATCATCCCATGGCTGTTTCCAAATATGTCCTTTCCATTCAGTCACATGTCAAGTTCAGTGGCTGGAGATGGATGTCAATGATGCATGCCCTTGCAAAACAGGGATTTGAATCCTTTCTTTCAAAGCCCATTCCATCATCCATCCTATTCATCCATCCATCCTGTTCATCCACCCATCAATCCATCATATTCATCCAACCATCTGTCCATCATATTCATCCGTGCATTTATCAATCCATCCACTTTCATCTTTTCATCGATCCATTGCTCTTCAAGAGAATCCATCGCTGCTTCAGAAAAGACTCAATCCCAGACATTGATTGTCTTTTCTTATTTAAAGCTGCAATCCTTGATTCAAACCAGCCGTAGACCTTCGAGTAGCTGTGTTATGACATAAGATTGATTAATTGCTTTTGATAAATACAGATAATAAATTAATTTATATTTTATTGACAAAATCTGTCATTTAACTTGACCTGATTGAGATATCAAGGACTGTGTCTTTAAAGGATGTTTTTGAGAATTTCACGCAATAAGTGCTTCACCATGTTTAATGGAGAGATTTTATGACATGGTTTTAACTGGGATATGTATGCATGCGTTCCCAGTACTGCAGGGACCTCCCACCAACTTGGTTGTGTTCAATGAAACCATTACTACCTTGAACGCAAGGTGGGAGCCAGCTCCAGGCCGTGTCCAGAACTACAGGATCACTTACGTCCCCACAGCTGGAGGACGAAGCCAGACTGTAAGTAACACATATCACTTAATACATGGTGCACATATTGTGCTTTATAAGAGAAGATATTAGCTACTGCTGGAACTTAAACTGATAAACAAGACAAAGTGTCATTAATGGCTACTGGAGATTTACCTCAATCTGTCAATTTGCTTCTTCCTTTGGAGCAGAATGTCTCTTAGTGATTTTTATGCACAGCTTTACCGTGTAAGGCCTGACTCATCAAAACATAGCCAGACAATTCTAATTTTAGGAATTGAGATTTTCAATAACCCTTTTAACAAAATCCACCAAAAATATTGCTATATCATTTGGTTTATGGTATATTTTTTGTATCACAGCTGACACATCGGCAGTTTTGGCAATCTTTTTTTTCGTGACGTTTTTAATAAATGGGAATTCTTTAATACAGAAAAAACTTATTTAAAAAAGAGTAACAATTTAGATGTTAGATATGACAGCAATAATGTGGACAAATAATGTTTTTTGACAATATCTCCTGTCTATGGAACGGCCTGCCCTGCTCAGGTGCAAAAATCTTTTCGAACTTGTTTAAAAAGTTGGATTCAGTTTGCTGTCAATTACATTTCTCATTGCTTCCCCAAGTGAGACTAAAAAGCAAGACTGAAGTCTGCCTTTATGTCAGTTAATGTTATTAGTACACAGAGACGTATCTTGTTGTTTCAAAATTTTTTTTACAAATTTTTCCTTTTTGTTCACCACCATTTAAACAGGATAACAGGTACATAAACAGTTAATAATGATAATGGCAGTAATAGTGGGTACACATATCCATACATAAACACATACAGACATATACATGCATATATGATTTAATGAATAAATGAAAAAATGACTTACTATAACATTTGTCAAGTTAAACACTAAATCATCTAAATTCATCCAAGATTGGCCCATCTTTTCTCTAACAACTTTTCCTTCCTATTTGAAGTGTACTTAATAATGCTTATGCACATGCTTACACAAAAGACTCCACAGTGATAGCTAAACTGATAAGCAGCATAAATCAACCATGTGAGAATATTTCACCCTAACCACTTGGCATTTATTGGCTGTGAGGAATTGCCTAAGAGATGGATTCAAATGTTGTAAGAGGTTCCCATGACACATTTTAGGAGCTGTTAAGTTAACATCTTAGGGAGACAGTAAACAGAACCTCCAGAGATGAATCATTATCTGTACTGAGGTCTGATGATTCCCATGCAGTCTGTGCTCCTTGTGCTTTGTGTGTGTGTGTGTGTACTTTTACAGATAAAAATTTAAAATAACTTTCCACATCAGGTGAGAGTGTATGTTTGTATATTTAGAGGTACTCCTCTACAGGTGTTATTTATTATACACAGTAGATGAGTCGAAAGTCCTGCTCAAAGCAGCTGTGCTCTCAAACCTGGCTGTTAGTTCACCCTCTTTCACCTTTAATTGTAAAGCTCGGATGTCAGGCAGCATTTGTCATACTTGAGAGGACAGCTGAAGATTTACCACTTTTCTTCTTTGTGATTTACTCTGTCAGATTTGTACAAATCTCAGCTTCAGCTCAAAGGAGGTTTAATTAGCCAACCATTAGTTTCTCTTTTAAAACATAATGGAGTGTTTTTTTCTTTAGTTTCATCAAATTTTGTTGTGTGGATTGACAACGTGATATAGCACTGAGGTGACAGAAAACTGGAAGCTAACAATCTAGCATTAGCCAAGTGTTTTTGACTCCTTGTCAGGGTTTTAATGAGTAAATCTCATCCCAGCAGGTTTGCATTGTTTAGCCTGGAAAACAGAAGTGGAGTTCAGAAATTTCTGATACAAACCTCTGCACTTGTGTAAAAGACAACGAATGCATAAGCAAATTGTAAACTTTACAGCCTGCCTATGTCATCTAAAAAACTAATATATCTGGTTTTAGCACATAGTTGTCCTGTGATAAATGAACCCCCCCAAGGATCATAGCAGACATAAAAGCTCAGGTGTGTACATTATCACACACAAATCCACATGCTCTCCCAGCTCACTCTGAGTTCCTGTTTGTCCCCACTCCCCAAAGCCTTTGCCAGAAGTAATGTAGTAAATTCATCTCCATTCCTGACTGTTAAGACAAGACTTCCGACTGTTTCTTCCATCAGCGACAGATTTACCTTGGCCAGAGCGCTCAGTGTTCTATCCAGAACACTCAAAACATTCTTACCCTGAAGTGTTTACAGATGAGTGTTCTTCAGGTGGAATTCTTTCCATCGAGTTATTGACATCAATTTACAGAGCACATGGAGAGAAGTAAAACTGTTTATCTCTTTTTAGAAACAGATCAAATATCTTCCCCCTCAGTGTATTAAAACTACCAAAGGTTGTGTAAAGCTACTGAAAGACAGATGTACAAATACACACAAATATTGAAAACACTGAAAGTTATCATTTATTTTTACCAAATAGACCCAGGTTGGAGGAAAGAAAACCACAGTCCTGCTTCCTAAACTGACCCCTGACACTGAATACTCCATCACTGTGGTGGCAGTCTACGCCAGAGGAGTCAGCATGGAGCTGAATGGTGTTGGAAAGACCAGTAAGTTCACTTAAGGTCATTTTAAATGACAAGTTACATAATAGGCGAAAGAATTTTGTTCATAGCTGTTTTGGTTACTGTGCAGCGTTACCTTAGTAATTTTTTCATCATATCCCAGAGCCTTTGGGTGGTGTTAGAAACCTGCGTGTCACTGACCCCACTACCAACACCCTGAATGTTCAGTGGGAACCTGCTGACGGCAATGTACGTCAGTACAGAATCTTCTATGTCCCTGTAGCTGGAGGAGATGAGCTGATGGTAAGCTGAAAAACAGAACACTGGAGCACATTTACTTACATTTGAGTTGCTGCTCTTTTGACAGCCGCATGATGATTTATCCACAGTGGCCAAAGCACAAACTAAACCATGTTTTGTTTTACTGTCTGTTTAGGCTCAGGTATCAGGCAGCACTTACAGCACTGTACTGAAGGACCTGCAGTCTGATACCGAATACACTGTAACGGTGGTTCCTGTCTACACTGCTGGAGAGGGTCAACGAATGTCTGAGAATGGCAAAACATGTAAGCACTGCATGCATGTTATCATTGGTAAAGTGCACCGGTTAGTGGTGTTTCATTCAGTGATGTGTGGGGACAAAGAATAACATGGTTGAAAGGCCGCTTTAAAGGTTGAGAATAGCTCATGCCAACAGAGAAAGGAACTCAGGGAATGACATACTGTACAACAATCAGGGGATTTTCTTCTTTACTGAGAAATGAATTCATGCCTGTTCAGAGTGAACCGGTTGACATTTGTTTTTGGCTCGTGGTTTCTGTGTGTCAGGAACCTTCAATAAAGTGGTAAACTTTGACTGATTTGTTTAAAAATAACATTCAAGCTCTTTCGAAAACTGTAAGCCAAACCCCGATGATCAAATGCCATGTTTCTGAAAAATTAAATGAAAGATTGAACAACATAGGCCATGCATGTCACTTAAAACATAATCAAAAGTCATAGCTTTCAGCTCTGTTAGCTTAATTTGAACTTCATAGAAGAACAGAGACTTTTCAGTTTCTCCCGCAATTTCAAACCACCAGTCTCTGCTTAGAGTGAGTCAGCATTCTGTGGAGTGATTGCGTAGGAAGGAACTCCTCAGGGCTGGCAGGATTATAATGGTGTCTCCTCTCTCTTTACCGTAATATTGTCCATTTATAGTTCGGAATGAAGGGTAGTGGTCAGGATAATGGTGGGTCGAGGAATTGGGGGGAGGGGATTTATTGAGTTATTGGCTCTCCTGTGGGAAAAAGAAACTGAAGGGGGAGGGGAGGTTAGAAATGAATGGAGTGCATTATATGTTTTATGGCTCTCAACTCACTTGGCTAAGGTCATGCTCCATTCCTGCCACTGTTACCCGGATTTTCCTTTTTGTAACCCTGGACACTCGTGTTCTGTGGTTATTTTCCTCGACATTTTAACCCAACTTTTAGTACAGTATGTACAGTATTTTACCATCAAAACTCTTTCATGAAAACTTTGTAACTTGGTTGCCTCTGAAAAAGATGGTGTCACGTCCAGTCAAACTGCGGTTGCTCATTTATTCCCTCTGTTCATCCAATTTACTCTGGCTCTTTCAACTTACTTTGCTGCTAGTCACTGACTGTTAATTGTGCTTTAAAATTCAAAGCAGCTTTCTAGGCAAAAGGCTTTGGTGTGTGAAACTTGAAAGTACGGAAGCTCACTCACTGTGTTTAGCCCACTGTGTTTTTCCCCTGCATTTATTGGCTTATTATGGGGAGCGGCACAAAGCCTCCAAACATCTGCTTTGGTTTTTTAAGAAGCTGAGCTTCACACCAAGGCTTCACATATGCCTTGTATATCCTTTTCATTAACCTTTAGGGCACTGACAGGAAGTGTCCTGGTGGAAGCTGTATTGTTAAATACTGTCTTAAACTTGTCTCTGTCGGTTGCTGGGCAGCATTGTTTTGGATTTGTTGAAATGTTCTCATGTCTTTGGGCCTCTCTATCCTTTAAGCTCCATGTTCTGTTAAAAAGACAAAGAGGGCTGACATTACCACAAGTGATCAGGTTCTAAATGCATCAATGCAACCTCTATAAAATGACAGAAGGTAAAACTTCAAAGTACTGAATACGCTGCCCAAGTTCTGAAGAACTTTCAAGATTGTTTTTTGCATAATTGATGGGTTTAGCCTCTAATTTCTTGACCTTTGTCCATTCTTCATTTACCCGTCAACACCTGACTTGAACAACCTCTTTGTTTTTCTCTCCTCTGCCTGTCTTCATCCTCTTTTTACATCTGTCTTCCCATTCTGTACAAAACACTTGAACGGCTGGCCTGTAACCCTGTTCTCTCAACACTCCGTACTCTGAACAATCATCCTCTCATCATTCTTTTAAATTACCCTGACCCTAACTCTGACCTTTTCCTTTCTTATCTTTGTCTCTGCCTATCATCACACTCTCACCAAACAACATTCCTGGCTCGGCAGTGGAGCGTCTCCCTGTTAGGAACATCCAGGTTTTCAACCCGAGTACCAACACTCTGAACGTTCGCTGGGAGGCTGCCACAGGCCCAGTACAGCAGTACCGGGTGGTCTATAGTCCTCTGAATGGCGCCAAGCCCGCTGAGTCGGTGAGTCTCCATTTACCGTGTGGGAAGATGTGTGGTATAGCACATATGGAAAGAAATAAAATATTTATATAGGAGCACAACAGCACCCAAATTCATCTCAATTGGTTTAACATTGCTAATCAGTAACAGTCTTAACAGCCTCATCCTTGGGTATTAAAAGGAAGGCGATTGTCTGTTCACCAAATGGTCCATGTGAGTGATTTTTAATGCATGCATGTGAGCAGTTACTGACAGCTAAATTCTTCTGCAAAAGGTTTTAAACCACAAATGTGTGCATTAAAGCAGAAATTCTTCAAGTGTAGCTTCTGCTCTTGGCCCAATATGTGGCATCTGGCATCAGTGTGCCCACAGTCTCACATGCAGAAGATTTCTGGGTGGTTTAAAGAATCCACAATCAACTTTTGAAGCGTTATAAGGCATCTCACCCTCAACCAGCATCTGCTTGAAAGACTGCACCATTAAGACTGCTCTTTTCTGCGACACTAAAAACATGGGCGTCAAAGAGTGAGGCACCTCTAGTTTGGTGATTGAGAGGTGCACCCTGCGTTTATCGCCGTTTCTAAGCTTGGCATGTCTTTCTGTGGCGAGATCCAATGTTCTGCGTCAGCAGCAGTGTGGTCTTTTCCAGCCAGTAGCGTTAAATTTAACACCAGCTGGAGATTTGTAGCACGAATTTCCAGATTTTCTGGTGTCGCCTATAAAAACATTTTCATTATAAGAGTCTTAACACTTTAATACATTTTGACTGGAAGAGATTACCTCTAAAGCTAGTGATGTAGTGAATCAGAGCTGAAGTATCTGCATGTGCATTGTAGTTACATTTTCACCTGACATCAAGTGACAGTGAGCAGATGAATCAACCCATTTGCCACTCACATACTTGAAAGAGGTTATCACAAGGCTAGAACCCTCCGGGAACACTTACCTTACTATGTCTAAATAACCATCACTGAAAGAGAGGGTAAGGAGGGGTTGGCCTCTATGTAATCAGCTGTTGTTGCTGTCAGACTGGGTTAAACTGCGGTGCCGGCTGTCAAACTTCAAAGGGTTATCTGGCTCATCCTTTCACTTACTGCTGACAGTGAAAGGCTGTTGAGTATGGAGAAGGTGTTGGAGGCAGTCTACAACACAAGCAGCTGTCACAGGAGAGGAAAAAATTATTTTGCTTGTGCTTTAGGCAAGGGAACGAAACCTTTTTACTGCTGCTGAAGTTCTGTCTATTGTTAAACGTGCACTGATATTTGGGCTGAGCATTGGTATCAGCTGTTGCTTTGATAATCATTCCTTTTTAAGGTTAATTTTTGTTTTCATAGGCTTTCTGTACTTTATGTTCAGTCATCAAAAAAAGTTTTAATTGGACTGTCAAATTCTTCAGAACTGAGTTTATAGGTTTAAATCAGCCTGCAGAGGTTTTTTTTTTTTTTAAATAAAAACACGTTTATTAAATGAAAGAAGTTCAAGAATAGACTTTTTTTGTATTGCTGATTAGGGTAAAACTAACCTGTCTCAAGACGGTCAGCTCACGTTCCCTATTAGTGGGTGAACAATCCAACGCTTGGTGAATTCTGCTTCACAATGATAGGAAGAGCCGACATCAAAGTATCAAAACGCAATGTTGAACAAAAAACAAATAAAGCAACTAAATCTAATTTAACAATAACGTCTGTGTCACATGGGCTGTTGACTAAACAGTTCTTTAGCTTTTATTCCAGTCTTTACATTCTTCAGTGAACTCTTCATAAGTTTTAACTTTTCTGTGTGTCTGCTCAGGTTTTGGTACCAGGAACCACCACTACTGCCCTGCTGCAGCAGCTGATCCCAGACACTCAATATAATGTTGGAGTTGTCGCTCTGTATAGTGATGGAGAGGGAGACCCTGTCAGTGACGCTGGGAAGACATGTAAGAGCCTCAACCAGTGTGTTAAAAGAAACAAAAAGTTTGAAGCGAAACAGTCTTAATGGATGTGTCCTATGTTTGTTGCCATGTGCAGACACAATGTAGCACTGAAGGGCATTAGAAATGACATGGAGATATATTTTTAAAGCACAGCTTGGAAATCTAACTTATCTAATCTTCTTCTTGCCTGCTCAGTGCCTCGCGGTGGCCCAAGAAACATGCAAGTATATGACCCGACCACCACCACACTCTCTGTGAGCTGGGAACATGCTGAGGGTCCTGTCATGCAGTACCGCATCACCTACGCCCCAACCACAGGAGACCCCATTGATGAATTTGTAAGCATTTTTACAATTTCGCTCATTCCTTTGTTTTAGGTAATCTGTTAATCAGAATATACACTACAATTTCTTCAGTTGTTCGTTTGTTAACCATTTTTTGTTTTGTGATTTGTCGTCTTGTAGACTACAGTACCAGGAAACAGAAACAATGTGGTCCTGCAGAACCTGGATCCTGACACTCCCTATCATATCAAAGTGACTGCCATCTACGGTGATGGACCAGGAGGAGAACTGGAAGGAGATGGACGCACAGGTACAGATTGTAATCCATGTGTGAATTTTTATCCAAACTCAACTCAGGGACAGATGGTAGCAAAGAAAATATCACACACTCCTGCACCCACTGGGAAGGGAATCTATAGCATTAAACCTGAAAAGAGCGATGGGTTGATTAGAATCCTCAGTCACTGTAAGAAAAGTGAAATAAATGAAATACTTGACTTTTCAACGTGGCCAAGACAACCAAGAGTCTCTGCCAGAGAATCATGACCTGGCTGTACTCCAGAGAGCGAAATCTCATGCCTGCAGTTCTGGCCTCTGCTTTGCCTAATTTAGTTTCTCAAACAAAAGAAGCCATTACATATCATAATCACACTTAATTCCTTAAGGCAGCCTTTATTTTTACCAATTTTCTATGATGTGGTTGAATTTATCATTTTGATGATGACATGCAAAATGTATTCATCTAAATCCAAAAGCTGAACTATGCCATAATAAAATAATTACCCTGTTGACAGACACTGAGTACACTGGAGTTCATTCCAAATGTGTTGACTGTGCTGTCCTGTCTTGTCTCATGCAGTGGGTATGCTTGGGCCAAGGAATCTTCGAGTGTCTGATGAGTGGTATACACGCTTCAGGGTGTCCTGGGACCCCGCCCCATCCAGAGTTAATGGATACAAGCTCATGTACAGGCCTCAGGGTATGCGTGTGTTCAATGAAACAGTAGTGGTATTGAAAAAATACCCTTTAAAATCAGTTCTCTTTCAAATTATGCTTTGTTTTACGCTGACGTCTTCTTTCAGGCACTGTTGATTTTATGGAGCTGACTCTTGGAGATGTGACTTCCCACCAACTGCAGAACCTGAAACCTGGAACCACCTACGACCTGCAGGTGCTGGCTCTGTACAACACAGGCGTCAGTGCACCTCTGACTGGACCGGGCACAACACGTAAGTTCATAGTGCTTTTACCTTTTGAACGACAAGTTCATCTGTAAAAATAAACAGTTGTTTGTAGTTTTGACTGCCAGATGTGGAGGAACTGTATGTTCTAAGTCCAATGCTTCTCTTTAGTGTACCTGAATGTGACTGACCTGACCACCTACAATGTTGGCTATGACAACTTCTGCCTCAGATGGGCCCCTCACAGAGCTGCTACATCTTACAGACTCAAAGTCAATCCTTTTGACAGTAGGTTCTTGGATAAATTGCACGTTATTTCACATTACAAAAGTTCATATGAATTGAGTGTGGAATTGCTAGACAACTGCAACCTAAATCAGTTGTCTGCTTTTATTTCCTTCCCCTTCAGCCTCCAAGAGCGGCGCTCAGGAGATCACTGTCAGAGGATCAGAGAGCAGCCACTGCTTTGATGGTTTGACCCCAGACACACTCTACAATGCCACAGTTTATGCCCAAACACCAAACCTGGAGGGACCTGGAGTCAGCGTGAAGGAGAGGACATGTAAGAGATCAAACACTTTTCAGCTTTAATGCAAACGCAGGAGACGACATTGGCCTCACACTGAAGCCTTTTCGTTGAAGCAAGTCATCCCTACGATTTTTCAACTTCTGTTTTGTGTCTTTGCAGTGGTCAAACCCACTGAGGTACCAACTGAGCCACCCACCCCACCTGCTCCAGCGACAGTCCCACCTGCACTGGATGGTGAGCAGAGCTTCATAACATTTTCACTTCTAGCTTAGCTGAAATCAGACTTTTCATTAACATCGTTGGTCTTGTGCTACAGTGTGCAAAGGGGCTAAGGCCGATCTGGTCTTCCTCATTGATGGTTCTTGGAGTATTGGAGATGAGAGCTTCCACAAGGTGATCCAGTTTGTCAAGAGCATGACTGGAGCCTTTGATGTCATCAACCCCAAAGGCATGCAGGTAAGTGTTAACCTTGGTGCTCACCTTGATTTTTGTTCCTCTGAACAGGCCTCAGCACACCTTGTACAGTGTAAAAAGATGTTTGACTGTTTCGTTATTCATTTTCAAAGTGTTAATATTATGTTTCATCTTTGTTCAGGTTTCATTTGTCCAGTACAGTGACGACGCCAAGACTGAGTTCAAGCTGAACACTTATCATGATAAGGGTATAGTGCTGTCAGCTTTGCAGGGCGTGCGCTACAGAGGAGGCAACACAAAGACAGGTATGCTTCAAATATCTGAGTGGTACATGATTTTATTTCTTAATATATCCTGTTCTCCCTCCACTCTAATTCCTCATCGTTCTCCTCTTTCCTCCAGGCGTGGCTATGAAACACGTCTATGAGAAGGTTTTCACCTCAGACAGCGGCATGAGGAGGAACGTCCCCAAGGTTCTAGTGGTGGTCACAGACGGACGGTCCCAGGATGATGTGAAGAAGAGTGCAGAAAAGCTGCAGCATTCTGGTATGTGTGAAATTATAAATCATTTCCACGTGTGTTATGGTCTGCGTTGCATGCACAGTGAATACTTTGTGTAGCAGAGCTGTTTCAGATTATCTGAATTCCCATTTTGCTCCCAAACTCTGATATCCCCCATCAGAGCCAAAGATTGTGGCTGATTTTATAAACTCCTTAATAATCCAATCAGGAGTGAAACTGCCTGTGGTTATTGGAAGACTAACAATGCTCTTTGTCTTTTATGTGTGTGTGTGTGTTTTGTTCCTACAGGCTACAGTGTGTTTGTGGTCGGTGTGGCCGATGTGGACATGAAAGAGTTAAGACTTATCGGCAGCAAGCCCAGTGAGAGACATGTGTTTGTTGTAGACGACTATGATGCGTTTGACAAGATCCAGGACAACCTGATCACCTTTATCTGCGAAACTGCTACTTCCAGTAAGGCAGACTGCGATCCATCATTAAGTCATCATTACAGTATATTTTTGGATGTTGCTCCTTGAATTTTAAATAACTTTCCTAAAGCTACATTTTCAAATTCTCCATAACTCTTCTTTTTTTTCCTGTTAGCATGTCCTCTGATCTACATCAATGGATTTACGACCCCTGGTAGGTGTGCATCATCACCTCAGATATAAGCTAACCCTCAAAGTTTTGTTTTTTCAGAAAGACTAAAATGCCATTTTTTTTGGCTGTTTTTATCCCTTCAGGCTTCAGAATGCTGGAGAATTTCAACATCACTGACCGGACGTTTGCTGGCATGAATGGTGTCTCCATGGAGCCTGGCTCCTTCAACAGCTACATTGCATACAGGCTTCACAAGGACGCCTTCATAAACCAGCCCACCAAGTAAGATCTGAGACCACTGGACCCCATTTGTTTGTCAAACAGAGGAAGAGTGCATTTTTCCAACCTGGCCTTATCTCCTGTGCACTATAACTCTGCCCAGCCCACAGTCATTACTTATAATGATGTTCAATAGCTCCAGCAGTCAAAGGGGTTTCCCTCGTGCCTACTCCTTGTTGCAGTTTGCTAAGTATGAGAATTAAAAAGTACCTTGTCCAGTCCTTCCTCCCACCTGTTCCATAATAACATAATAACCACAGATATAACCTCTGGGTCAAGAGCTCTCTCTTCACGTGGCCTCATCTAAGTGGCCTGTAAAGGCAGCTCTAGAGTCTCTTCAGCTCTCCAGCGTACTCTGTAATATATTTAAAATGTTGGGTTTGTGTGAACAGACACAGCCACTGACTTAAGAAGCATGGATGAGTTCACTTTGATCTGCAGCAAAGAATAAGGGAGGGTGAATCGCTCCAATATGAGGACGATTTCTGCAAGGCCAGAAGAACAACTTTCATTGATGAACACATTTCAGATCTGTGTGACAAATTGAATGCTGTGTCACAGGAGGTGTTTTCAGAAATTCCAGATTCTGGTTGCTAAGAACCAAGAGGAACAATCTGATTTATGACTCTGGAAATGTATATTTTTCACACAACAGGGAGATCCATCCGGACGGTCTTCCCCCATCCTACACCATCATCATGCTCTTCCGCCTGTTGCCCGACACACCCTCTGAACCTTTTGATATCTGGCAGATTTCCGACAAAAACAACAACCCTGAGGTCGGGGTCACCATGAACCGTAAGCCTTCCATCCTGTTTTGGCCCTCAGCTGGAGGGGGGAGTCTGCTGTAGCTAACCCAACAAACACACAGCTGTAAACTCTTTTTAACCACTTAAGCTGCATCCCAGTGTGATAAAATCACAGAACGCTAAAGTTATTTATATTTTTAGATATTCAAGAATCCTAGTTTTGTATTTGATTATCTTTTTTTATCACTACACAAGGCTTTAATTTCTAAATAAGTGTCATTTACAGAAGTACTCTACACACATGGTGAATGCATGCAAATAATTACAAGCATAGGCCTAATCCCTTCAAGCCTGCTCTTCATCCTTCTTCTCTCCACCATGTGTTCTCCATAGTCCTGTCTGGCCTTTGCGTGTTACCCCATCGTAACATGCTGTCAGGGATTCATCAAAGACTCTTCTCTTTTCAGCTTCAAGCAAAACAATCACATTCTACAACAAGGACACACGAGGAGAGATCCAGAAAGCCGTGTTTAATGAGGAGCAAGTGAAGCGGGTTTTCCATGGCAGCTTCCACAAGGTAAACAGTGCATGATTCTTAAGGAGAGGAGTACTTTGCACACCACATAGTGATGTTATTAAAGTTGCTTTTTTAAAGCACAGACTATTTGTCCTTTGCGGTTTCATGCCTGTTGATTTCTTTTTCTTTTTTTTTGATCTGGAGACAGTCTGAAAAACGTTTTTATTCTTTTCACAGATATTGGCTTTAAATCCTTTCATAAGTCTGCGATTTGTATGCTTCATTTGAGACTGAGTTACATTTTAATAGAACACACATCCAAAGCCATGAAGCTGTTTCACGCTACCTGTCATAAGATTCCTGCGAACCATCTTTGAAACTCAGTTCTGCTGTCTAAGTGATCTTTTTGACTTTGTATGATTTGACAGTAAAATTTATTGTTTTAGAACATCGGCACTTAATTTGAAAAATGAGTGAGGGTAACTAATTACTAATTTGATCAGAGGTTTGAGAGTAATTCTAATACCTCACTGACCCAGCAAAAGGTGCAAGCTGTTACCATTCCAACCACATCTAGACTTTCCTGATTTTTTTTCCAAGCCAGTATTATTCCATTTATATTACCAGCCAGGATCTGTGACTAAATTTAATTTAACAATTAATGGTCAGAATGCGATGGTCAGAAAGCTACATGTCCCATAATGCAGCACCATGGCATCTTTTGTTCAACTTCCATGTCTTTCAGAGTCCTAATGTCATCATTAACATCACACTATTGAATTGTGTCCTTATAGTGCAGTGTGATATAACCAAAAGATATCATCAAACTTCTGTTTTTACTGTTGACAAAGCTGCCTTTTATTCTCACAGAGGACTTCATACTCAGTCTGTACAAGCTGACAAATCCAGCTGACTAAACCTTGTGGGTACAATTGTTGCAACAACCCTTTAAACTTTTGTTCCCGTTGGTGTAATAGAGGATAACTCTAAAAAAAATGTTGACAGAAAAGACATTTCCAAAGCCTATATTATTGGCTGAAAAGTGCAAAGATTATAAGCCATGGATTAAAAAGTTGAGTCCAGATGTTTCCAATGATCTTGATCTTGAAATTTCCTCTTTCAACCATCTGCACTGCCTTTCAGTCACTAAAGGTTTCTTCAGGGTATTTCTTTAAAAAAAATGATTCATTGACAAAAAATTCTCCTTAAAAAATATTTCCATGCATTTCATCTGTTTAATAACTGTTACCGCCCATGATAATGTCATTGTTTTGCTAACTTTTCATTTTTCTTTCATGGTGAAACTTTAACAATGCCCTCACATGCAGAGTTTATAACTGTAATGAAAAGCATCGGTGGATTGTTGAGTCCCTTGTGGCCCTAGCAAGAGGTGGAAAGAGACATCAAATGAATTTAAGTCCAACTCAAAACAGCAGCGGATAAAAACATCCTCTGTAATGTCCCACCACTGTGGGGTGTAAAGACCAGAACAATAGAGGATAGTATATTTTCATACCGCACTGGAATGGCTCAGGACGCAAAATTTCTTGCTGGTGGAAAAACTACTGGTTCCAATGTATTCAAAGCCCCGTCCAATCGAATTGAGGCTGCTCCCAAGGACATTGTGTCCTTTTTTAAGAACAAAAGTTTCTTTTCCATTACTTGTGAGATAGTAAAATTAATAAACCAGGTTCTTATCCAATATCAAAGACCCCCCCCCCCTTCTATCCTGGTATTTCAGAGTTAGAGTAGAGTTTCTGAACTGAGGAACAGATGACAGGGAAATAGTGGCCCACGAGTCAGAGTGTACTGTAAATGACGTTTCAGTTTGACCATTTAGCATCTACAGGACTAATTGCAGGGTAACTTCATGAATGAACAGAACCCTGGAAAATGTTGGGTCATGACTGCATATAAATGACATCACTGCTGGTCTAGTTGGACGGCAGCCTGATTTGTGTGTGTATAAGAGTGTGTGTTCTCTCAATTTGTGGCCGTAGTGGAGCCTACAGTCCTGAATGTACGCTGGGTGGCTCGTTTGTGGTGCAGTAGTTGTTCTTCCATGAGCTTGTGATTCTGCAGCGGTCTACCTAGCTACTTATTTACTGGTCTGCTGAGTAAGTACCACTGCCACCGCCACTGCTGGTGTGTGTTTACATGCTGTAAGTGGTTCGCCGACACTTTGTCCATAGCTATTACCAAGTGACCTCAGTGCTTTGTATGTCTTTGCTGGAAGTGACCATTATGGTTGTCACAAATGGCAGTCTGATGTACTGTCCATGTGTGCAGAAAACATATTAACACCCAAAACTTGAAGTTGATCTTTACGTTTTAACTGAGTAAAAAGGATAATTTTCATTTGCAAATTTGTATTTTATTTTTTTCCATTCATAGGAGACAAAAAACAGTTACTTCAAATAGAATTTCACTTTCCACTAAATTCTTTTTTCACCATTTACAAACAGTACCAGTCTTTTCATACTTTTAATCATCACAGTTCTGATTCCAACAATCCCTGTGATTTATGGAGCACTGGATTGTGATACTGCCATCTGGTACCTTTAATCAGGGATTTTCCTAGCAGGATATCAAAAGCTTGATCACATTTTGTCTGATGACATTTAGTAGTCAGTAGCGGATCACAATTCATATCAAAGCATTTTCATTCCACACCTACCCACTGGGATTTCTCTTGTTTGAACAGATCTTGTAGATTTCAGCTCCTCAGGCAGGTTAATGAATAGTAACCCAGGCCAGAGGGGTCGTGTTCTCCTGCTCACTTGAACATGTGGGAAAGCTCTCAGAGATGACTTGACCAGATGCTAGCCACTCACTAGCCCACAGGGGAATCCCCTCCCACACTGTGGGGTGGGAGTCCACAGTGGGAACCTTCCTGTTAACTGAAGTGAGGAAGACATTTTCCATGAATCGCAGTGACTATTCATGTGCTCAGGGATAACCAGGCAAAGTTTAAACATGCAAGCTGATGTAGTCACCAAACACTGCCCTGTCTGCTTTGTTTCTCAGCTAAAATCTGGATCTTGGTCCTAAAAACGTTCCTGTGAGAGGTTTATTTTTTGGGGAGGCTGTGCCAGTTTATGCATCACTGATTAAAGCAGAGAAGGATGTGTTTTCCAAACTTGCTCTAAAAGATCTTATTGTTCCTCTCATTTTGACAACCTCCTATTGGACATAAACCTGCTTCTCTGTGTGACCTCTAAGAGTGAACACACTGACACTAAAAACACAGGAAACTCAGGAAATTGTATTTGAAATTCTCCTCTGTTAGATATCCGCTTTGCCTTTCCTAAGTGTCACATCAGACTTGGAGGCATCCCATTGTAAATGATATAATGACTAGAATCTGCCAAATAATGCTGCTCTGAAACACCAATCCAACAGAGATTAGATCACATGATCATGGATCTCCTTTCACACATTATTAAAGCTAACTTGGATGTGATGTTTTATTAAACAAAAAAAAGCTCACACCTTCATTCAAGTGCATGTGTGAAATCAACGTCAGTGGGCCTTCCAGTCTCAGGATTATGAAACGAAGAAAACCGAGGGAAGCCAAGACCAATAAAAGCTTGTCTGATAAAAATTATTGAGCTATGTCAAGCGTTACTGTAGCAGCCTGAAAATTTACCAAGTGCACTTTGACTGTGTTGACACAATGAAGCAAACCCTCTGTGTTAACAAATGGTGAATGGAAACGGTTCATCTGTCAACGCTTCACTGCAGTACAACCTGATCCCTTCACAAAGAGCGTCAACTGAAGGACCAGTGGTCACTTAAAAGCTTCTTCATCTCAAGCCGTTTTTCCACCAACTCATGTGTTTTCGTGTGTTTACTTATTGGTCAGTGAGGTAATACAAACATCCTCAGTATTTGTCATCCCAGTATATCATCCAAAGCTGTTTTGGTAAGCCTTTATGAGCTTCATGGTGTAAATGTAGCCATACTAGGATCCTGGGAGAAACGACACCCCCTCTCTCTTTGTGGTCAACAGATACTTTTTTCTGTTGCCAAGGAAGTGAACTGTAATTTTGTGATTGGTTGCCAAGAACTGCGGCCTGGTCTGTGGTTGTTATGGCTTTGTAGAAAGAAATGGTAGCTTGCTTTTCCTGACATAAAGAAAGCTTGTCCGACGGTTGAGGAGGGGAAAATTTGCAATAGTGGGGGGAAAGTATGGAAAATGTAGCACTTTTGATGGTGCACCACAAATGATATTGTTTCAAGATGTGGAGCGTGATCTCCGGACAGGAAACTCCAAAGTCTTTCACTTCGTCATTCTGTGTCCTGGTTCAATCATGGACTTCAGCTTTAGATCTCCATTGAATTGCCAAGGATTGTATATTTTACTTTTCCTGTGGTTTATTCATCTTCAGAGGCATCAAACAGCAGCCACATGCCAAATCAGTAACCACTCTGGAGTAATATCATAATCTATAATTAAAGTGGTTCTGCAGAGACTAAACAATTCCCTGAATTCAGTAATTATAATAAACACAGTATCAGCATCTTTATAAGCTTCAAACAACATGACTGAAAGTGGTTCATGGAGCTCGTTTCTCCCCTTATGGTTGCACTTTCTTAAACAACTTCTCATTTAAATGAGCAATCATGCCACCTCCAAATGGAAATTTATCCCAAACACAGCTCGTCTAAAGCTCCTCAGTTCTCTGCACTTTTTTACCAAATGTTTGTGTTGCAACAAAGTTTGCATACGTGAAGTATTGGGAAGACAAGAATGGATTGTTAATAATGCCTCCCTCTCCCTCCTGCAGCTCCACATCACCATCTCTCCAGAAAAAGTCAAGCTGAACGTGGACTGCCAAGAGGTGGCAGAGAAGCCCATCAAGGAGGCCAACAACATCACACTGGAAGGCTATGAAGTGCTTGGCAAGATGGTCAAGTCTGGAGGTGGAAAGAGGCAGTCTGCGACAGTAAGCAAAAAAGACACTTCAAATGTTAGGGCTTAGAAAAGTGTTTGGAACTTTCCAAAGCATTAACATCCCAAACATCTTGTGCTTGGATACACAATTAATGCTTAACTGCTCCCAGTGGTTGCTGCAGGGATGAGACGCTGCATCTCTTTGTTTCTTGTTGTTGTTCTTTTTACAACAATGTGCATTTTCATCACAAATAAGAGCCGTTTGTAACACCCCTTCATTTTTTCTCTTCCTCTTGTTTTGCAGTTCCAGCTCCAGATGTTCGATATTATCTGCAGCTTGAGCTGGATCAGCCGAGACAAATGCTGCGACCTGCCCGCCACAGTAAGGACAACAGTGATTTTTTAAGAACGCCATCTGTAGGGATATATTTTGGCAAATTTCTTGCACATGTTTTGTTGTACGTTGGAAGGACTTTTCAGTTAATCTTTAACATACTTGCTACTCTTATGCTGTTTTTCTTCTGCAGGCTTATGTATGCATTCCTTCTCAGAGGTTCATGCATGTTTGTATGTAGTCATTAGGCTGATAACTAGATTGCTGTTCCAAATGAGAGAGCTTTAGCTGAATTGAATAGAACCTTGTATTCTGAGTAATTTGCGATTATCGGACCGTTGCCAGCGTGATCCCCCAATTACATGAAAATAAGTGACTCCCTCAGATGAAGAAGCGAGCTGTAGTCCTCAATTATTATGACAAAGTACAATAAATACAGGATGCATGCACATTTATCCAATTATGAGTAATTGGATCTATAATTTGCATCACATATTAATACATCACCTCAATGATTGCAGTGTTGTTATGTAACTAAT
Organism: Labroides dimidiatus; assembly: GCA_030710495.1. Lineage (NCBI taxonomy): Eukaryota > Metazoa > Chordata > Actinopteri > Labriformes > Labridae > Labroides > Labroides dimidiatus. Next base: position 18,379,851 of record CM061156.1, on the reverse strand, counting down.
TATATCAAAGACTCACTTCCAGAAATGTGGACAAAGTTTGCCACTGTCACTGAGCATCAACAGACCCTGCAGCTCTTCTTCATGAGCAACAGACTCATCCCAAGCCTTAGAGGCTCTCTGAACTGTCTCTTCATTTAAATCTCCCTATGAAGTCAAAACAAGTCATTGCCAGGATACTGTCACAAAGTTACATAAAGGGTTTCCTCTTCACCTCTTGTGATTTGTAGTTTTCCAAGGCATGGTCTAAATTATCAGCAGTTTAAGGTTGCATTTATGTATCTTTTTTGTTCTCATGCTCTTCTGTTTTTCCTCTCAGAGAGATGAAGCTAAGTGTCCATCCCTGCCCCACTCATGCACATGCACACAGGACAGCATCGGGCCTCAGGGGCCTCCTGGACCCTCGGTAAAGACACTCCTGATTTCATGTCTTCTGTGCTTCATTTTAAGTGCTCACCTGATGAAATGGTTTTCCCAGAAGGTGTACAAGTTTTGATGATGATGAAGAAGCCATATTTTTCTCTGCTGACGTTATAATCACTCTAGGGCTATAATAAGCTGTTTGACATTTGCCTGTTAAACATTTTGACCTTAAGTCCACTGAGGATGGCCCTCACATCAGGAGCAATATTTTCTTTTCCTTCTGAGAGAGCAGCTGAAGATCAAACTAGTGGCATGCAACGAAACGTGGGCTTAGGGAGAAGTGTCAAACGATAAATGCCTGTTGGAAAAACAGCAGCAGAAGGGTCTGGAATATGTGTGCTTGCTGACTCTTTTGAGCCTCAGCGAGGATTTCGAAGAGCTTTGGGTTTTATTTATATATTTTTTTAGTACTTTTGGACTCTGCTCCTGATGTGGCACTCACTCTGTTTCTGGCTTCTTTGCTTCTCCAGGGCAGCCCAGGCTCTAAGGGACCACGAGGGGATAGAGGAGAGACTGGCAACACTGTGAGTAACACTGTTGAAGCACATGATACATATTTTTCTACAGGCTTTGTTCTTTGTGAAACCGAAGGAGGCGAATTTATTTAGCTTTTCATAGTCATTAAATGGCTTGTTGAAAATGATCAATTTTGCTGAATTCATGTGAGATTAAAGTCAACATCTCACTCTAATCTTCTCTTGGATGATTACTGCTCAGCTCCAGCTTCACATTAGTTTACATAATCACATCTGAACTCAGTTATCAACTGTATATTTTTCCTGAGTTTTGAACTAAAGGGCTCTGTGTTAAGTACAATTAAGGCCCATTTCCAGTGTTGATGTGCGTTGTCTGTATTGGTGCAATAAAAAGACTGATTGTGTTGGTTCTTTTGTCAGCAATTAAAAATCTTTGTTTTCCTGCCTGGGTGATGCTGTAGGGTTCAATGGGTCCACGAGGTGAGGCTGGACTTCCAGGCCCAATGGGACCACCGGGTCCACAGGGACCTAATGGACTGTCTCTACCAGGAGAACCCGTAAGTTGATCAACTCTACACAAATCTGTTTATCCATGTATAAGACAAATACAGTGATTTGAGATAAGAGCCCAGGCAGGTTTGACTGTGTGTGGAAATCGTGGAGCAGACTCTTTGCTGCAGAACCACCAGTGAGGGGGATTTATAGCTGAAATCAAAACACTTAAAACTCCCTTTACCTCCAGCCAGGCAGCTCCACTGCCTCTCTATTTTCCTACCTGCAGATGTTCTTATCAAAACATGAAATCAATCACATTCACACACCAGAATATTTAAAACAAAGACTGACGCTTCTTACGAATCTCTATTCTTTCTCTCCTCCTCCTTCTACACATTCAGGGCCGCCAAGGACCAAAGGGAGATCCTGGAGACCAGGGTCTGGCTGGTCTGCCAGTAAGTCCTCCCCTCTCATTTTGTGGTTTATGAACAGGATGCAGGAGACTATCCATAGAGCAGTGTTGCTACTGGAACCTGGAATCAGTCCAAACGGAGGGATTGAAACCACATTCAGAGTGGGAGGTTTACCATGCCGTCCTCAGGGGAGACCCACACTCTGGATTCAGCATGTTGATTGACAAACAGTAGGAGGCCAGGGATGCAGTTAAATGATTATGGAGCCTAGACTCATGTTACCGAAGGGGAAACGGGGAATGGAACATGTTTTCTCTCAGCCTTGTGATTGAAGATGACCAAGACTTGGTTTTGACTTGAGAGCCTGTCCGAAAACTGAGCATCTTTGATTTATAGAAGATGAGACTTCTTGGACGAAGAATGAAAGTCAAATAAAACTAAATTTGCTCTTATAACATCCATAGTTTTTGTATAATTTGGACTTCAGGCGCTGATTTTTACGATTTCGAGCTTAACTGATGTCACATTACAGGGAAAATCCTTTAATGGGAGAGCAATTTTTTTAGGCTGGTATTACACATCATCATAGCCTGCCATTATTCAACCAGATGAGGTCATTCAGCCATCTCCCATCATTCATTGGGATAGAACATCACCAATACTTATTCTGGCCTCTGAATAATTGAACTGAAGCGTGGGAGAAAGTCAGATTCTCAAACTAAAGCTTATTGTTCTGGTAATTTCTCACAATAACGCCTGTTTTAACAGCACTGTCTCTGCAGGGGCTGTTTTGTGAAAATCATGTTTCAACAGACGACATGAATTGTTCCAGCTTTTAGTAACATGATGATATATTATTTTTGGCCAAATAAGTGGGAAACTGCGAGAGTTTTTCCTGTAAATTCCTGTTGACAGATGCAGAAGGGAGCTGTTTAAATGTCTTGTTCCTGATCATTAGTGTTTGATTACGTGTGTCTGCTTTTTTTCCCAGGGTTCTCCAGGGCCACGTGGTCCTCTGGGCCCTGTTGGACCAAGCGGAGCGCGGGTAAGACCTACCTCAGGGCCTGCTTAGTGTTCACACTTTGTTAAAAGCTTGCAAATGGTTCCAACACTTCATTTAGCTAATGTTTAGCATGTGATCACACACTTGCGCCATGCTTCGTGTAGTTTCGCTCCATGTTGTCACTTGCGTAAGCCAGAAGAACGAAACCATGACTTACATACATGTAACCTAAATAGACAGATTTAAAGCTGAGAGCAGTATGAAGCCATGACACTGATGTATTGCATGAACGGAGTCCCCAGTGGGTTATAACCCATGCGTGATTGTATGTTGTTTCTACATAGGGGCCACCAGGAAAAGATGGACCACCTGGACCCAGAGGCCCCTCAGGACCCATGGTGAGTGTGTGTGTGTGTTTATTTCTGTCTGTGTTGCTGATTTTAGAGCTAAACAAATTTCCCATGCAGCAGGCTTTATTTTCTGATAGATCTGCAACAATTACTCCTCTGGCTCCAAGTTTTCACTCTGCTACAACAACACATAAAAATAGCAGACTGTAGACCCCACCACTGTTTTAAGGACGGTGCAAGCATCTCGTTTTCCTTTTCTGTGGTTTGAAGAAGTCTGAATCTACTTAATCCAGACATCATGCCAGCAGGCAGCGTGCCAGTATAGAATTCACATGCACCTACCATCCTGACTGCTCCAAGAGCCATTAGCAGTTCATGGTGGCTGGAGTGTATACAGTATGTGTGCATGTGCATCCGATCCCCATTGACTGTTATGCATGTGTTTCCATCTACTGTTCTTGGCAGCTTTTCCACATGCCCCCCCCCCCCCCTCCCCCCACTGCACATGTCAAAGCATAGAACCCAACTTATAGCTTGTTATACAACCATTAACAGGGAGCAGAAGTTAAATGTTGCAATTATGTTTACAGTGCGGTTATTTAAATTAAACACTACTCTTTGTGTTTCCTTCTTTTTTTTCAGGGAGGCCCTGGAAATCCAGGTGTACCAGGAATTACTGGGAAACCAGGGAAACCAGGAGATCCAGGAAACCCAGTGAGTATTCAAAACAAGACTATAATAATAATAAGAGGAAGTGTTGGTTGCTGTTGTTCTAAGACTGTTCTTCTTGTTAACAGGGACCTGTTGGCCTTAAAGGAGAGAAAGGAGAGCGGGTATGTGTTATAATGACTTCTGTATTAATGAGTTCATCATGCATCACCAGCAACAAAAGCTTTGCAGTGGTTTCACCATGATCTCTTCGTTTTCCAGGGAGATATCGCCTCCCAGAATATGATGCGCTCCATTGCCAGACAAGTTTGTGAACAGCTTGTGAACAGTACGTGAAACTTTTCTTAATCTGAAGGAAACTTTGAAGTTTTTATAGCTTCATGAAACTTTCACAAAGCTTCAATGAAATCCTCAATGAGACAGTTTTTTCTTTCCTCCTCATGCAGATCAGATGAGCCGAATCGACATGATGCTCAACCAGATTCCTTCTGGATACCGTAGCAACTCTCCTGGACCACCTGGTCCTCCTGGCCCTCCTGGAGACCAGGGAATCCGTGGAGAGCCAGGACAACCTGGCAGAACTGGCTTCCCTGGAAACCCAGGTTTACCCGGAAACGCAGGAGAAAGAGGTAGCTGATTTGTCTTCTTTATAAATTTTGGAAGCACAACAAGGAAAAATAAGATGACCATGAAAAAGGAATGTATTAATGTCTTGAGAATACAGCGTATAAGTTCAGTAACAATTTATGAATGACCTTGTTTGGTCTTCACATGATTTCAGTTAGCTGGGCTTAGTAGAATAAACCCTGAAATATTTGTTTTCATTTGATTTTTTTTCTGCTTGTTTTTAGTTAAGAGTGAGTTACAACCCATGCTTATTTGTGCCCTTTCGTTAACGTAGGTTTGCAAGGAGAGAAAGGAGAGAGAGGATCTCCAGGGAATGGTATCAGAGGGCAGAGAGGTTCAACTGGGCCACCAGGTAACATCTATTTCTTTATCTCTTTTTCCCTTCCAATATATTTAGCGGACATTTCAAGGACACAGATTTCTCCAATTAGTCCAATTAAAACAACACATTCCAGCGACAGGCCAGAATTTACCCTCACTATACGTCTCTCAGAACCTTCATTTAGGCAGCTGCTCTGCATAAATTCTTTGGAGAGACCCCAAACATATTCCCAATTCCTTCCTTTCTTAAGAAAGATTTATGTCTCGTGTATACTGACCTTCTCCAAACACTGCTCCCATTTCAGATTTTATTCTGTAAATGGAAGGAATTTATGTCCATCATACGGAGAGAATTTCTGTTTCTAAAGGTCAGACAGTCTTGAATCAGGTTTCAATCAAGGTTAGGACAGATTTAAAAACGATTGCTACAAATTGTACTTAGGCTGCTTTGTTAGTTTCAGGAGGCCTGTTGCCTGACCTTAATTGGTATCAAATATGTTTCTGAAAAAGCTCACCACTACAGAGGATTTCCTGTCTCTAGGGAAACTTTTGCGGAACAACAGGAATCCACTTTTGATGTCTGAGTGGCAAACAGTAAACAGTGACACGTCTGTTTCTATGAATGAACCCAGAAACAACTGAAGACCAGTGGAAGTCCACTGATGACTTACTTTTTTTTTGTGTGTGTGTGTGTGTGTGTGTGTGTGTGTGTGTGTGTGTGTGTGTGTGTGTGTGTGTGTGTGTGTGTGTACTGTATACGTGTGTGAGAATTGGATTGCTGTACAATGAGCTTTCTTTGGTGGCTTCATTGACAACACATGTGCTCACTTAAGGGAGAGAAAAAGGGAGAGGGAAAATTCCATCCTGAGTTTTTACCGTCTAGACAGCCGGGGCCGGGGGGCGAACTTCACGCAGCCCAAGACTTTTTTCTTCTTGGTCAAGCTTTTTAATTGAGCCATTGAAAAATTTAAATTACAGTGCTGCAACCCCGTGTTAGCCCCGCAATTTTCACTGAAGATTTACTGGTGATGTCAGCGGTGTTTGCGCAGGGATCCAGAGACTCTGTAACTGGCCTTTTTCTTACCTTCTGTCCTCTCTTTGCAGGACCACCAGGAGAGTCGAGAATAGGACCCCCTGGTCCTTCAGGCTCCGCTGGGGCTCGTGGCCCTCCAGGTCGCCAGGGAACTCCAGGGGTGAGGGGACCACCAGGACCCCCTGGATATTGCGATTCCTCTCAGTGTGTTGGCATTCCTTACAATGGACAAGGCTACACAGGTACACTTAATGTTTAAGTGCTGCATGGTCAAATATTAGGTTAAAGACTAAGTGTATGCAGACTAATTTCATTTGCAACTCAGTGCTTTTCTTCTCTCTAAGATAATGTATGGAGATATTCACTCAATTCATAAACAGTTTGTTTTTTTCTTATTTTTTTAGAAAGCCTTCTGACTGACTGTTCGCTAAGCTTGTTGCTGCTAAGCCTGTGAAGCTTTTGCTTCAGGTTTACCATTGGGATTCCCATAATTTCTTTTAAAATGTTAATTTTTGTGTTTGGACACAACTATCAAAAAGGTTTGCCATACCGAGCAGTGTTTTAGCTGCTAAAATGACGATTGTAAGCAAATTTGATCAGCATAGCTAGCAGATTATTTCAGACAGTTAGCCCGAGATTAATTTGAAAACCCTTGCTCCATTTGGTTGGAAACTTGATCAGAAACCTTGTAAAACAAAAGAAAGAGTTAAACTCAGAGTTTTACTAACAGTCAGTCAGTTATTAACTACAATTGGTCAATACCTCCATACATTGATGAACTGTTTTTAAACTGGCATGTAAAGCATTCTAGCTGGTATTGAATGGTGACTTGCATTACATCAAATGAGTTGCTTACAACTTTGTTCCACAGCAAAAACTCACACCTACTCTGCACTATTTTCAGGTTTGGCATAATAAACCCTCTAAGTCACCTGTGCCGCTTACACTTTGAAGCCCCGTTTCTGAGATGTTTGCCCGTTTGCTATGGGGCTTGTAAGGATAATCACCATGGACATAATTACTGAACATTAAGACAAACAAACATTATGAAAGCCAATAAACAGAACGGAGGGGACAGGCACTAACATCATCTCACAGCTACAAGCTACAGTGATGGCAACCTGCTGGCCTGTTTGCATCTTGAACCAAAAACCGGTGGTGGGAAAAATATCAGAGACTGAACATTTCTACGAAGGAAGGAGCATGTACAAACACCAACCATAAAACAAGTACTAACACAGAGGATATCATAACAGAGACCAATGTTAATGTTGAGGTCATGTGTGTAAATAAAACTAATTTTTATGCCTTGTAAATGATGTATGAATCAGGACATTTCACTAAAAATCCAGTTAACATCTGTATTGAGCTTGTGCCTCATAACCCGCTGCTTACTTACCACCAACATAACCTCTGTTCAGCGCCTCAAATGATTCAAACAGCTCTGGTCCAGAGTGAAGCATGTTCCATTTGTATTTTAATTCATCATGTTCTTTTGTATGTCCACCGAAACAGTGCTAAATGTTGCTCTCTTGCCATTTTCATGTGTCTTTTGTAGTATAAGCTGGTTATTTTACTACATTTTATTACCCAGTACCTTGATGGATGTACTGTAAATGTCATCACAGCATTTTGAAAGGTTTCTTTTTTTAATGTAGCTTTTTTTTTTCTTTTGGTAATTTAGGAAACTGAAACAGGGAACTTTATGGAATTTCATAGTGCAATATATTTTCAATTGTGCATTTAAACATTGCAGAACAAACCTTTTTTTGATTGGCAATCCCAAATATTTTTCTAGCCAATCGCTTCCCACCTGAGCCTGAGGTAGTGTCTATACCTGAGGAGCCAGCTGGAGAGTTTGAGTCAATACAATCACCTGGTTACACACGAAACCAACGAGGAAAGAGATCACTGCCACGAGACAAAACAGAAAGTCTAGCTTCATAGCTGCCATGAGGAATTCTCAGAAAGTGTAACATGAAATGACTTCCATCATCATTTACATAAGGATAAAGATTTCAGAACAAAAGTAGTACTTGTATGGGTTTGATACCCCAGGCTATTTTGAACATTTATTTTTTTTTTTTGACATGAGAAAGTTTAGCAAGATGAAAGCAAACCTTTGTGTTTGTTCATTACAAACCTGTGTGCTTGCTAAGTGTTCCCTTTAAATGTCTGCTTGTAATATAACTGTAAGTGTTTATCGGACTCCAATGTATAATGCACTAATCATGTGAAAACCAGCAGAAAGTGTGCTGAAGGACGTACAGTATGTATGTACATGAACCAATGTTGTTTTTGTCAAACTTCAGTGTGTGAAGCTGTTTCAGATTCTCCATCAGCAAAAAAGAAAGATTAATTGGACCTCCAAAGATTTCATTTAGCCTGTAAAACCAAATGATTATCTAACTCATTTCAACAAACCAAACTTGTTTTTGTTTTCTTTTTTTTTCATTTGTTTGTTACCCAAGGTGGAATTGCATGTTTGTGTTGTATATTTAGTGAGGAAGTCAGAATATAGTTGTTGTTTTCTGTCTATGCAGTTTGGATTTGGTTGCAAGACTATGGACATAGAATTGCTTTTCTCATGTTTTAACTGCACATTTTGTGAATTCCACACAGCCTTATTTTCTTATTTATTTCTGAAACAGAAGAGGCATTTTTCAATAAAACTACTGAAAATGTAGAAATTGTGTCAGTTTTCTAGTCCTTCTTTTTTTGTCATTTTGCTGTTAATTCTTTCTCCCAGTATCTGTGTTGATACTTCAGATTCCCAGCAGCTCTTATGGTACCAAACATGCAACCGCTTTTCTTTTCATACCACACGCCTTTAGACGAAACAGTTTGTTTGATCTTGAGTGACAGAACCAGTTCATCTCAACACTGGGCTTAGAAATCCACTTTGAAGTTTGAAACTTTATTTATTTTGACAGCTCAAGATACTTTGCATCATGCTAAAAGTCAGCCCACGTCAGAGCACAGAGAGGAGAAAGCAGAGCGTGCTAACACAAACGATCTGCAATACCTAACGTTTCCAACATGTGACCAGCTTCACAGCCTTTTACATATACACCCAGCTTGCTTTCATGCTGTCAGCTTGTAGTGATTATGTATAGATTTCCATGAGGAAACAGTGCAAACAAGATCAGACAGATACTGGAAACTTGCAGATTTCCCCCCGTTAAGCGTATCTAAAGTAAAATGAAAGATGTATGAGGTAAGGAACAAGTGACGCCATTTCTTTTATCGTGATGAAGGGTTGGCATGTTTAAAGAGGAGTTCCACAAAAATCCGGAGATAAGGCCTGAAGGAAGGAGGAATGGGGCTCACCAAAAACACTACAAGAACAAAGGAGGAAATCCTCAATGGCAACCCTTCAATTTGTTAATCTCGTTTTTAAACAGTTTAAAGAGAAACTTGGCAAAAGCTATTCAGCCTCAGAATCACAAGAAGGCTTTATGGGAGTTTGAGTTTCATCAGGATATTTGAAGGTACAGTACAGTGTAAGTGACTGAACAGCTGGTACATGTTAGTTGTAAAAGGGGTCAGAGAATAGTCTGGAGGAATATTTCACCTTACAGAAAGACAAAAAAATAGTTCATTGGAAACGCAAACTCACAGCTATGGTGACAGAAAACATTTCATGACAGTGAAGTACAATTATAACACAGCTCACTGCTTTAGTCCAGCAGGCAGACTGTGAGGGTGAAATATGTTCACACCTGTTGTAGGTGATACACTGTCTTCACTATTTCTGAACATCGGGCTCTGATTTCTCTTCGTCATTCATCGCCCAATCTTTCTGAAACAGTCATTGGTGGTGCTTAATCCAGCCTCAACCTAACCCCTCTGCTTTTTGTCTTCTGATTTTTTCTTTTTACACCGTTGATGAACCAGCGTGTTCATCTGTGTTCACTTTGCGGTGACAGTTTCAAGTGGGCTGTTCCAGAGTCTGCGGTTGGTCCAGATTTGAAGAAACTCCTGTTTTATCTCCAGTTGTCCCCACACACAGCAGACCAAGTGTCTCTTCAATCGCAGATGATATGACAAGTAGTGGTCTGATGAAGTATGCATTTTGCAAGATGAAGCTGGAAAATGCTTTTAGGGATTTATCCTGTCATAGTCCAGACATAACACCCACCAAGACAGTTTTAGAATAGGGAAATGTATTTATAGATTATCAGAAAACTTAGCAAACATGAGTTCAGTTTTTGAGCTGTTGGCTCTGTTAGTTTTGGCCATCTCCAGGGGTAAGTATCTGGTTCTTTGATGAAAATCCTTTCACTCATTTCACTATCTAGTCACTAACTTGGTCTTTCTTAAGAAAGCTATGGTACATCTAACTGAGAGTTTCTGCTGGAAACCACATCTGGCTCCATCCAACAATGAAACTGATGGGAGCAAAGATTACAGATGGGACCCTAGAAGGTGAAAGCAGCTTAAGAGCACCGTATGCTGGACTGAAACTTTCAATACACACAACTAGGTATAATAATATAAAGAAGGCATGCTTTTTTTCATTTTCTTTACCTTTATGAACAACTATGTAAGAATTTCAAGTTATGGCTCCAACACTCAAGAAAAGAAAACCAAAACAGCAAACAATGTGTTGTGCTTCTTACACTTGTTGCTGCCAGTGATTGTTACATGAAGTAAAATGATTTATCCTGGATTTTACTGTATGAATTGATTTTTTAGTTAGTTTTAAAATATTTTGTCACAGTTTCATTGTGGGGTCATTATTTTTCAATTTTCAATCATGTTGGCACATTGGAGAAAAGACTAAGATTTAAAGAAAACAGCATAACTCCAGCAATTCATCATTTCTGTGCTTATCAGAGGTATCTAAATAACTTTAAGTGTAAGACATTTGTCTCTTATATTTGCAAACAAAATCATTAAATGGAACAAGCCAAGCTGCCCGACTCAGAGCCATTTCTTGCACAGCATTTTATGAAGATTCAGCGCAGAAACAAAATGGAAAACATGCATACGTTTTGGGCTGCGGATGAGATAAACTGACAGCATATTGAAAAGCAATCATAAGTGACTGTAAAGGAAAGTTTATTTTTCTTTAAGGACCACTATGGAAGCACTACCATGAGAATTGGAGGGATGACAGCTGAATAATGGAGCTCATGTGCAGTGGAGTACAGTGGAAAGTTTTCTTATATTAATAAAAACATGTTACAGCTCCCAACTCAATGTAACTCACCGTACAGTACATTAATCCTCAGCGTAGACCTGACAGAGAGATGCAGAACACAATCACAAACTGACAAGCAAAAAGAAAATATAAAAGCAAATGAATGTTGTATGCCAGCACAAAACCATGCATGAGCTACAGTCTGGATGGACAGACTCAGTGCAAACCATTAAAGGTATAGTGCCATATCTTTAATATATTTATATGTTTTTCATTTTCCTGCCTATTGGACTATAAGTTTACCTGGAATAGCATGTTTATGATGGTAAAAACTGAGTGAAACAGTGATACAAACTCATGAAAACTCTGCTTTAATTCAAAGAAACAGAACATTATTAGCCTAAAAGTTCTTTATAGCAAGCACAAAGCAGGTAGCCTATTTAAGAGTGATGTTGTCAGAAACAGTTTTGACGGGTGAATTGATTTGTTCAGCTGATTCAATTGTCTTTGGCCCAGCTTGTTGTTCCAAACTGAATAACAAACTAGAATGCGTGGTCATGACGTGAAGATATCTTCCAAAAAGTACTCGTATTATTCACTCTGTTGGGAGCTAACTGTTATTTAGAAACCCTTGTTCCCTTTGCTCATTCTTCAAACTGTCAGTCTGCATTATTACACTCATAGGAAAGGAGAGGATGACTCGCAGGAACTGGGACTTTATTCATCTTCTCATTATTTTTTTTCAGCAATACAGGCACTTTTACCACTTCTCGCTCCTTCTCATTCAACTCACACACACACACCCTCCCCAGACAGTAGTGAACACACCAATGGCTAAGTCGCACACAAATTTCCCATAAGGCCACCTTCTTAAAGGGGAAGGCTCCAGGCGGTAACACTACTCAAGTTTTTCCATTGCTGCAGAATCTGTTCAAGAAAGAGTCTGCTGACTCACCTTTCTTAACAAAATAGACTACATTGATACAACACCTATAAGGCAACAAATGATAAAGCAGATAGCAGCTGATTAGCCTTGCTAACACCAACAGTGATGGTAAATAAAGGGAAGCAAAGAACATTAATCTGTCCAAATGCAGGACAATTCAACAAATATTGAAACATATCACTGGTTCTTTAACTACAGTGGATTGTACTTTGTTTTTCACTTTAAAGGTCCAGGGTAGCTAGCTTAGCTGTCACCCTTTGGCTGGTCTTCATGCTCTGCTATGCTAACTTGCTGGCTGGCTGGCTTTATTTACATGCAGAACTATTCTCTTCAGATTCCTGGAATCCAAGGCTTCACTCAAGGTCGCTTCAGCTCTGTAAACACATGCACTCATGAGCTGTATTTGGCTGAATCATTAACTTCATAACACATGTAACATAAACTGACTCAAAGTGTCTTTGCACAAGAGTTTAGCTAAGGTTTCCAACACCCGTCGGGATAATGTGATAGGTTGACCAGTATGGGTTTTTGATGACCAGTAAAAATAAAGGTTTTATGGAATGGCCTTTCTGCAAGCCAGCTCCTTTTCTGATTTTTATGTTTTGTTTTTCTTCGTTCCAAAAAAATATTTCCCTTTGGCAGTGTGGACAAGCCTCTAAAACAAACCCTCGAAGTAGCGCTCCAACTTTCCTGCAAAATGCTGTTAGAAATGTTATTTTATGGAGAGTTTTTTAATGAAATCCAATGAAAAAAATCACTAAAGCCATTTTCAGTGAATTTTGACATTTCCTCTAGCTCTACTACTACTTCATACGGAATATTATCTAAATTAGGCTTTAATGTAGTTTAGAGAGAAGGGGAATGATACACAAGCGTACATGAATCACTTTGCCGTAAGCATCCACCCATTTACTCAGAGTGGCTGCGGTTTTTGGCTTTCAGACCGAAACCTGAGGTACCAATGGAGAAGTCCTTTTAAACTTAAAGGAGGGTTTGACTCCTCAGAAAGCAAATATTCAGTCAGCATGGAGATAGTAGGTTTCCACAGGCTGTGAAGCCAAAAGCAACAGTGGCCCTACACTCCTCTTTGAATACAGGAGGATGGAAGCAAGAAGCTCTTCAGCTGACCCTGTAAAAGGAACTTGTGTTGTTATTAATTCCCCTTGAAATCCCGTTTCCTAATTTGCTGAGTTACATGTCACCAAAATGTCCTCCAGACATCAATGAAAACAAAGAACCATGCAGCATTTTAGACAATAATCACAGTTGATCCCATGCAATGGTCCTCATTACAGCCGCCTGTATCGCATACGTTCAGCTGATATGTTTAGTCACAAAGGAAGGAGAAATAAACTCTCAGAAGGAAAGAAAGATGTATTTTAGGGTGAAGATGTATTTTAGGGTGAATTGCTGTAACACTCTTATTGTTTAAGCACTTGTGGCAGCACTGAAGGTTTCTTGTTATCAAACCGTACACAGCACATGTATTTAATTTTACAGGAAACTTTCCTTGAGCTGCTACTTCGTCAAAAATACAACAGCAAAGCATCTGGTGAATGTGTTTACATTGCAGTCAAACAAAGTCACGTCAGTTCTTTAAAGAAATCTGTTGTAAAAGATTCAAACAAATGTTGGATTTTGAGCTACACTCGGCATAAGTAATTTTCCAATGAACAGCTTTAACCATGTAGGGATCTGTTTACATCCCTGAGAAGCCTGCAAGTATTCCAGACAGCTCACCGTTCCTCCAGATTTAATTTTATCACACTCCCTTAAATTAAAATCTGATTAGATGATGATCTAAGATTAAAGAGGAGGTTGTTCTGTTTTATGAGCAAACTTTTGAAATGAAATTATAGTTTGGTCTGTGGCACATAAAGTCTGACCTATAACTGTTTAACTCTGAAAGCTAATATATGTAGCAGGATGATGTGCCTCATCCATGTTTATTAGAGCTGTTGGCCTGCTTACCTTGAGCCCTTGTCAGCTAATGACCTCACGGGGGCACTCTATATAAAGGAGCAGCTGCAGCCTGCCCCTCCTCTTTCCCTGGCTCTGGCTCTTCCTCTTCCTGCCGGATCGCCCTGCTGCCCATCCCATGCGGTTACCGGTGCAGGTAGGTTAGCAGTGGCTGCTAACACGCTATATGGTTGATCTTCGTGCTGATTTGCCCGTTATTGGCTTGTTCTTTCTTTAGAGTTGCGATAACCAGTTGTGTGGTGTTACGAACCGCGGCCGTTATCCGCACGTTGAGTGCAGGCTCGTCTCGTCCCTCTCACCCTGTGGTTGTCCATGTGGCCTGATTGGTATGTATAAGTTCTTATAGGCCTGTACCTTTTTATTCTCTGCTCCTCCAAAATTAACTTGAGTTAATTCTGTTTGTGACAGGGGCTGTGTGTGTCGGGTGTCGCTCTGGGGAGCTCCAGCGGTGATAAGATTAATGTAAGGAAAACGCGGCTGTGACGCCGTCTTGATGCTGCTCTGCTTTGGCCTCTGCCTGTGCGCTTTTCTGCGAGCCTGTTAAACTTGCTGCAGCTATCTAGCCGCTGCTAGCCTGGACTGTTTTGGCCTCCTGCCCGTCTTGTGGCGGCTTTAAAGCCTCTCGTGCTCTGTCCGCCTTGCTACTTGTGCTTTGCTGCTGTGACTGCTGAATCTATCGCTTGGTTGTGAATGACTAAAGGACTGCATGACAGACTGGACCGGGCCGATAAATGAGTATTCTGAGTGCTGATATTCGTTCAGCCTCTCCTCTTTTATAATCTTAATGTGTGGTTGTTAATTGTGGGGTTAACTTCTGTTAAGTTGATCATTTGACTATTTTCTTTTGCCTGATTTTTGGGTTCTTTTCAGTTTCTTTTCTATCAATTCTTGCATTTTTTTTTGTTGTTTATTTGGAGTGAAAACCCATTAATCCCCATTCTTTATCCCTTTCAGTTGCTGAGGGCCAACGGTGGTGGTTTCCTGGTTTCCTGGTGTCCTGGTGGTGGTGTTCCCCTTTTTGTGTGCTGTGTACCCCACTGACTTAAGTTCCACGGTGTGAGTGAAGCGTGTGTGTCACAAGTGTTTGGGGTGTTTTCTTTCGTTCCTGGGATCCCTCCCTCACCTCCTTCCTCGAGCCAGCACCTTGGTAAGCTCAGCGCTGAAAGGGTCACCCCCTTCCTGTGTGTGTGAGGTTTTATGATTTTTATGATTATTGTTTAAATAAAAAGACATTGTTGGAAATTGGAACCACGTCTCCAGCTATCTTTGAAAGTAGAGCGAACCTGGGTGCCTTTCTACATTTTTGTTATTACAACTATTTCTTTGGGCGAAATTCCCAAAGTGGCGTTGTCGGTTTCAATCATTCATTACCATAATTCTTCAATAAACTAAACTAGACCCTAACCTTATTACACCACCCCTCGAGCTGCCACAAACTGGCGTTGTCGGCAGGATCTACTTAGAGCTGAGACGTGTGTTCCATTTCCTTTTTTTTTCTCTGTGTTTCGTAGCTGTTTTACATTTCGAGTCCAGTCTAATTATTAAGCACTAAGGCAGGCATTAAAGAGGCAAAGCAGTTGTTTTTGCATACTTGTGACAAATTCCAGGTAAGAATTGGTTTGTTGTGCTGTCACTTATCACCGCTGCCCCAGTTGAATATTGTCTCTTCTTTTGTTACGGTGTAGCAATGGAGGGAGAGTTGCAGGAGTTGAGGGACTTGGTTGCACAGTTAAGAGCAGATAATGAGAGGCTGCGGCAGGAGCAGGCTGCGGCCGTGCCTGGTCCTAGTGCTGCATCCTCTGCTTCTGCTGTGAACTCTGCTGCTCCTTCCAATGCTAGTGCCCCTTTAACAGAGAGACTTGTTTTTGTGCCCCGGGACAGAAAATGCCCAATGTTCAGAGGGAGATCGGGGATTGGGTTGAGTGAGTGGATTGAGGAGGTGCAGGCTTGCATGAGGGCTCGCCGTTTGCTTACGTCCGATCAGGCCTTTTTCTTGTTGGACCATCTTGAGGGAGAGGCACGAGAGGAGATGAAATATCGTCCCAGTGCTGAACGGGAAGACCCAGAAAAGATATTTGCCGTGCTTCAAGAGCTTTATGGGTGTTCAGACTCCTATGTGTCTTTGCAGGAGGCCTTTTTCTCTAGGCGCCAGCAAGAAGGGGAAACTCTGCAAGAGTTCTCTCTCGCCTTAATGCATCTGATGGAGTCTGTCAAGCAGTGCGCACCTAGTACCATGTCAAACGCGGAAGTTTTGTTGCGGGACCAGTTTGTTGAACATGTTCTTGACGGTTCTCTTCGCCGTGAACTTAAACAATTTGTACGCAGGCAGCCCACTGCTAACCTACTTGAGGTCCGAAGTGCAGCGATTAGGTGGGAGCGTGAGGGTCTGCCAGGAGGAGTGAGGGGTAGGAGCAACTCTGTCCCTTCAGTGTTGGGCTTCCAGTATGGGGTCAAAGGTGGGTCGCCTGAGGTGCCTAACACCTCAACATCTGCCGAGCTGAAAGAAATGAGGGAGATGCTAAAGCTACAGCAACAGCAACTTACTCAGCTTACTCAAAGCATTTCATCCTTGCAGACTTCTCAGCAGCACAGTCGTGCCCCTCATCGTCGCCCCGTCATTTGCAGGCGCTGTCAGCAGCCGGGACATTTTGCCAGGGAGTGTGATGGAGTCCGAGCTCCTCCTCGTCCCCAACCTTCTTTGCCTCCACCATCTAGTCGGCAGCGATACCCCACTCAGCTGTCGGAAAACTAGCTCCCGCCGAATTGCAGAGCCACACTTCGGGGGGAACAAACTCTGGCTCAGGTTCAGGAGTAGCACATGTGGATGAAGCTTCTAAGCTTATTTCATCATGCCCACATTTGGACATTGATTTTGGTGGAATCCAGGTCCCTTGTTTGATAGATACTGGTTCCATGGTGTCTACCATCACAGAAAGCTTCTTCCGTCAGTACTTTGAACCTTGGGGTCAAGAACGGCTCCGGTCTTGTCATTGGCTGCAGCTCAGTGCAGCCAATGGACTGTCCATACCCTATCTTGGCTACCTGGAGCTGGATGTCAAGCTCTGTGGTAGGCTGATGCCCAGATGTGGAGTGTTGGTTGTTAAGGACCCCCCTGGTGGTGTGGTGTCACAAGTCCCTGGTATCCTGGGGATGAACGTCATCAAGAAGTGCTACCGAGAGCTCTTTGGACAGCATGGTGCAGCCCTTTTTCATGCGCACCCAGTTTCGGAGGCCCCAGAACAGGTGGTGCAGGCACTTCAAAAGTGCCATGAGGCAAGCACACAGGTTCCACAAGGTGCCTCAGGTGAAGTTAAGGTACGTGGAAAGAAAGCTTGCCTTATCCCTGGTGGCACCATGAAGATGGTTGCGGCTACTTGTGCAGGGCAGTATGCAGGCTGTACAGTACTCTTTGAGCCCTTGGGCTCTGGCCTCCCTGCAGGGTTTCTGGCATCTCCTTCTTTGGTTCGGGTTGTAGGGGGCACTGCTTACATTCCCATTGTGAACGTTGGCTCCACTAATGTGTCTCTCTATCCCCGAACAATTGTCGGCACCTTGAGTGAAGTGAGTGTTGTCAGCTTACCAAAAGGAGTCACGGAAGTACCAGCTGGTGTGGCCACAATGTCATCTCAGTCTGCTTCCATGTCTGCACATGACCAAATCCAATCGATGTGCTTATCTCATTTGTCAGCTGAGGAGCAGGAGAAAGCTAGGTCTCTTCTCAGAAATTACATTTCTGTCTTTCCCACCCATGATGGAGACCTGGGCTGCACAAACCTCATAGCCCATGACATCCCCCTTCTGGATGACATTCCAGTGAGGCAACGCTACAGGCGTATTCCTCCTTCTGATTATGAAATTGTGAAGCAGCATATTGACCAGTTGCTGGAGGCACAAATCATAAGGGAGAGCAGCAGTCCTTATGCATCTCCTATTGTTCTTGTCAGGAAGAAGGATGGAACACTGCGCATGTGTGTCGACTATCGACAGCTAAACAGCAAAACCAGGAAGGATGCTTTTCCCCTTCCTCGGATCGAAGAGTCTCTTGATGCTCTGACGAATGCCCAATGGTTCTCCACACTGGACCTGGCCAGTGGGTACAATCAGGTACCTGTGGCAGAATGTGATCGTGCCAAGACTGCCTTTTGTACTCCCTTCGGCCTTTTTGAGTGGAACCGCATGCCTTTTGGACTCTGCAACGCTCCCGGCACCTTCCAGCGGCTCATGCAGCGGCTGTTTGGAGATCAACAATGTCGTTCCCTCTTGCTCTACCTCGATGACATTGTTGTCTTTTCTTCCACCGTCGAACAGCACTTGGAAAGGTTGAGTGTGGTGCTGGAGCGTTTGCAGTCTGAAAACCTCAAGGTGAAGCTCTCAAAGTGCGTTTTCTTCCAACGACAAGTGAATTACTTGGGGCATGTGATTTCGGACAAGGGGGTCTCTGCAGACCCGAGCAAGATCGAGGTGGTGGCTAACTGGCAACCTCCTTCTACTGTCTCTGAGCTCCGATCATTTCTTGGTTTTGCCAGTTACTATCGTCGCTTTGTGGAGGGTTTCGCAAAGTTGGCTGCTCCCCTTCACAAGTTGGTTGCTGAGCTTGGGAACGCAAAATCAAGGAAAAGGTCAAAGTGTGTCATTGCTGATAACTGGACAGCAGAGTGTCAGCAGAGCTTTGAGGCCTTGAAGACCAAGCTAACCACTGCACCTGTGCTGGCCTATGCTGACTTTTCTCGCCCTTTCATTCTTGAGGTTGATGCCAGCTATGGTGGCCTTGGGGCTGTGCTATCACAAGAACAAGGTGGGAAGGTCAGGCCCATAGCCTATGCCAGCCGTGGTTTGAGGCCCACGGAGCGCAACATGGTAAATTACAGCTCCATGAAATTGGAGTTTCTGGCACTCAAGTGGGCCATGACGGAAAAATTCCGGGAGTATCTCCTTGGGCACAAGTGTGTTGTTTATACAGACAACAACCCGCTTAGCCACTTGTCCACTGCTAAGCTGGGAGCCACTGAACAGCGTTGGGCTGCCCAGCTAGCATCATTTGATTTTGAAATCAAGTACCGCTCTGGGAGGAGTAACAAGAACGCGGATGCTTTGTCCCGCCAGTATTCGCCTGGAGTGCAAAATGTAGAAGCCATGCTTCCTGGTACTTCCCTTCCACGTCCTCTGCAACAAGCCCTTAAGGTGAAAAAGGCTGAGGTAACACAGTCTGCGGTACTGGCTCTGCCGTGCCATTCACCATCGGACATTGGTGCACTCCAGCAAGCAGATCCTGTTCTCCATGAGCTCCTTGTCTTCTGGCAACAGAAAAGGCGTCCAAGTAAGGAAGAGCGCAAGCAGCTATCGCCACCTGCTTTGGCCCTGCTGCGACAGTGGGACCGCTTAGTCGAGAGTGATGGGGTCCTCTACCGCCAGGTCTTCCGCCCTGATGGTGGTGAGGCAGTTCCTCAGCTGCTCCTTCCTGCTGCCTTAAAGAAGGAGGTCTTGACGGAGGTCCACCAGAGGCATGGCCATCAAGGCATTGAAAGAACTCTGGAGCTTCTCCGCCAACGCTGCTACTGGCCTGGTATGACCTCTGACGTGGTCAATTGGTGCCAGACCTGTGAAAGATGTCAAGTAGCCAAGAACTCCCAACGGCCTGTTCGTAGCCGCATGGGGCATCTGCTGGCTTCAAGTCCAAATGAAATACTTGCCATCGACTACACTGTGCTTGAACCCACCCATCAAGGGATTGAAAATGTCTTGGTAATAACTGATGTTTTCAGTAAATACACATTGGCTGTCCCTACCCGGGACCAACGGGCCTCCACTGTGGCCCAAGTATTAGTGGGGGAGTGGTTTTCCAAGTTCGGGGTCCCGGCCCGGATCCACTCGGACCAGGGCCGCAACTTTGAAAGTGGGTTAATCCAGCAGCTGTGTGCTCTGTATGGAATCAAAAAGTCCCACACCACCCCTTACCATCCAGCTGGAAATGGTCAGTGTGAGCGCTTTAATCGCACCCTCCACGACTTGCTGCGCACTCTGCCGTCGTCTCGGAAGCGAGACTGGAGCTCCTGTTTGCCACAGTTACTGTACTCTTATAACACCACGCCCCATCAGGCCACTGGAGAGTCTCCGTTCTTCTTGATGTTTGGTCAAGAGCCAAGGCTCCCAGTGGACTTCCTGTTGGGAAGAGTCCAGGATCCTGTTGGTGGTCATGTCCATGAATGGGTTCAAGAACATCAGACCCGACTGCACATCGCATTCGAAGGAGCTCGAGACAGACTGAAGAGTGCTGCAGCGCGCAGGAAAAACAACCATGATCAGCATGTTCGAGACGTTCCCCTGACTGAAGGCCAGTTGGTGTTGTTACGGAACTTGGGTGCAAAAGGGCGCCACAAAATCCGGGACTTTTGGAGCTCTGTGGTGTACAGAGTTTTGAAAACACCAAAAGATGGGGGCTCTGTGTACACTATAGCTCCTCTGGATGATCAAACAAGAGTCAAACATGTCCATCGTACACTGCTGAAAGCTGTCGTTGGAGCTGGCTCACCTGATCATGTCACGGTCTGTCATTCACCACCTTCTGACAGACTACAATCTGAGGATGAGCTGTCATGTCATGGAGACTTGTTATTCAGGGTGCAGGAACGTCAAGTCACAGACTCTGCCCAACCCAGTTCTCCAGGGCAGCTCCCACTTCCTCAACTATCACCAGCACGGGGTGCCCCAGTAGCTCCTGTCGCGGTGACATTAGGCTCTCCATCTGCTCCGCTTGCTGATTTGGTGGTGTCTGGCCCTAGTACTAGCCAAGGTACCATGAGAAGGACCGCACGGTCTACTGCGGGCCAACATTCCAATGTCCACCATCTCCCAAGGTCAATTGGAGGAGTGGCTTATGGTGGTGCTGCCACGACCAACTCCATGTCCCATGCGGTATCAGCCCACTTTCGACCATGGCTGTAATGTTTGGTTTCTGATTGGGTACTGTTCCATCGTCGGGGCGACGATGCAAAAGGTGGGGGCGGATTGTAGCAGGATGATGTGCCTCATCCATGTTTATTAGAGCTGTTGGCCTGCTTACCTTGAGCCCTTGTCAGCTAATGACCTCACGGGGGCACTCTATATAAGGGAGCAGCTGCAGCCTGCCCCTCCTCTTTCCCTGGCTCTGGCTCTTCCTCTTCCTGCCGGATCGCCCTGCTGCCCATCCCATGCGGTTACCGGTGCAGGTAGGTTAGCAGTGGCTGCTAACAACGCTATATGGTTGATCTTCGTGCTGATTTGCCCGTTATTGGCTTGTTCTTTCTTTAGAGTTGCGATAACCAGTTGTGTGGTGTTACGAACCGCGGCCGTTATCCGCACGTTGAGTGCAGGCTCGTCTCGTCCCTCTCACTCTGTGGTTGTCCATGTGGCCTGATTGGTATGTATAAGTTCTTATAGGCCTGTACCTTTTTATTCTCTGCTCCTCCAAAATTAACTTGAGTTAATTCTGTTTGTGACAGGGGCTGTGTGTGTCGGGTGTCGCTCTGGGGAGCTCCAGCGGTGATAAGATTAATGTAAGGAAAACGCGGCTGTGACGCCGTCTTGATGCTGCTCTGCTTTGGCCTCTGCCTGTGCGCTTTTCTGCGAGCCTGTTAAACTTGCTGCAGCTATCTAGCCGCTGCTAGCCTGGACTGTTTTGGCCTCCTGCCCGTCTTGTGGCGGCTTTAAAGCCTCTCGTGCTCTGTCCGCCTTGCTACTTGTGCTTTGCTGCTGTGACTGCTGAATCTATCGCTTGGTTGTGAATGACTAAAGGACTGCATGACAGACTGGACCGGGCCGATAAATGAGTATTCTGAGTGCTGATATTCGTTCAGCCTCTCCTCTTTTATAATCTTAATGTGTGGTTGTTAATTGTGGGGTTAACTTCTGTTAAGTTGATCATTTGACTATTTTCTTTTGCCTGATTTTTGGGTTCTTTTCAGTTTCTTTTCTATCAATTCTTGCATTTTTTTTGTTGTTTATTTGGAGTGAAAACCCATTAATCCCCATTCTTTATCCCTTTCAGTTGCTGAGGGCCAACGGTGGTGGTTTCCTGGTTTCCTGGTGTCCTGGTGGTGGTGTTCCCCTTTTTGTGTGCTGTGTACCCCACTGACTTAAGTTCCACGGTGTGAGTGAAGCGTGTGTGTCACAAGTGTTTGGGGTGTTTTCTTTCGTTCCTGGGATCCCTCCCTCACCTCCTTCCTCGAGCAAGCACCTTGGTAAGCTCAGCGCTGAAAGGGTCACCCCCTTCCTGTGTGTGTGAGGTTTTATGATTTTTATGATTATTGTTTAAATAAAAAGACATTGTTGGAAATTGGAACCACGTCTCCAGCTATCTTTGAAAGTAGAGCGAACCTGGGTGCCTTTCTACATTTTTGTTATTACAACTATTTCTTTGGGCGAAATTCCCAAAGGGGCGTTGTCGGTTTCAATCATTCATTACCATAATTCTTCAATAAACTAAACTAGACCCTAACCTTATTACACCACCCCTCGAGCTGCCACATATATATTACAGTTATAGATATTTGGTGTTCAGACAGACTGAATCTTTTTGTTTTTGACTGTAATCTCAAGAAATTGAGGGAAGTTTTGATGCCGAGTTGACAGACTAGGTTGGCATACAGTGCAGAAACATAGCAGAGAGAAGACAAAAGTCATTAGAACACTCATTATATTTGTTTGATTAAGGCCCAAGCAGCCAGACAAGCTCAGTGATCAAATCTTAACCCCATTGAGAGATGCTATAATCTTTGAAGCAGACAGCCGAGGCTCAGATCCAGCCTTTAATGGTGAATGTTTGTTAACTACCCTTCTTTTTCTGATGAAGATGAGAAAATGTCACAGAAATGAAAATCTTAGAGACACATGTTTTGCTTTTACTGGCTAATAGAATTAATTCAAAGATAAAAAAAAAAACAAAAAAACATTTTGACTAAGTTTTAATGTCTTAAAGGCACTGTTGATACACTTTTAGATGCACTTTTTGTTATTCTAGTTAAAATGATCTTTATGTCTAAATGGCAATCAATGCATGATGTGTTCTGAAAAATATCCGCTGTCTACAGCAGGAGTAAACCTGGGAAAACACCTACCAATCCTAGCGTTTGGGATCCAATTTGTTAAACAAATCAAATCCTGTCCTTCTGTTCTTCCCGCCTCTGGCGCGTACATTTTGCTGGCATGCCCTAACCCCAGTTCTCTGCACATAATCAAGAGGGATCCAAGTACGCTGGAGAGCAGCAGAAAAACTACCTATACCCCAAGTAGTGCAAACAAAAACGATGTGCTGTGGATCGGTTTGAGTTGGTGGTTTTGAATCAGTCAGGATCATATGATTGTAAATCAGCGCCAATTGTGCATGTGAGCTCATTTCGGAGGAGCTCAGAGTGTGGGAGAACAGGGGCTAAACAAAGTCCTGATGAGATGCTATATTCAAATTCATGCTAGTTTTCCGTGACCACCAACCGTGTCTTTAAATGTAGATGGCAAAACAAACTAACAATGAGACAACGACTAAATCCAAAATAGCTGCCAAAGTTACTGTTAATCTGAGGATGTTGTGAAAGCGGAAGAATTATCTGACAGATGTGACTGTTGGAAAGATCAACATTTACCTGTATATGTTTTTTTGCAAAGGTAGGCAATTGGAACTATGATACAAACAGCAACCAGAAATACTGTATAAGAAACGTTCACAGTTCATGATTTCATCTTGATTGACTATTGCTGCAAATTTCATTTAAAAAATGGTTGGTTTGATAGTCAGAGGGATTTTCAATGTAAGTGCCCTGGTCTAAATCGTCCATCTCTGAGTGTCCTTTACTGAAGTTGACGCTCTGCTTCTTGTATTCTGCTGATGGAAGCATCACATGGCGAGCACAGCTGTGAAAATCACTGGTTGAAGGCCAATACATGTTTTGATTCCTCTGCCTCTCCCAAAATAGCTTGTGCCTATGTTTGTAAAATTTCACTACAGGGTGGTCTCAGATGTTCTGATGTGGTGACTACAGTGGAACAAGGTGAAACTCATGTAGGAAACAGAAGATACGGTGAAATAAGAGGCACAGCGTGATACAGAAGTCAACATCTCAGAGAGCGTAGATGTTAATGAACCATTTTGTAATCTGATTATTTTTTTTACTCCCATGCTCTTTTTATTTTATTTTTTTCCCAATTGGGGGTGTTTAAATACTCCCAGGCAGCTGTGAAGAATTTAATTTGGAAAAGTCATACAAACATTCGACATGGCCCATCTGCCTCTATTAGAAGTCACTTAATTCAGTTTTTTCCAGAACTTTCAGCCCAGTGAGGTTTCACAGCATTTCTTGCCAAAACATGATGCAGAAATTGAACCTTTTGTGGCTGCACATAGTGCCCCTAGTTAGCATCGCTCCCTGAAAATATGAGACATTCCAATGCAGCTGCTCGTCAGAGGGATCTAGCCCGCGTCAAAATGAAGTGCGACAAACATGGTGGGAAGATGTCATCTGTTTCATCTTGTACTGATTCATTAGCATCCACTCACAAAAAGAGATTGATTTCATGTGAGGATTTAGAAAAGGCTGACTTGTTTGTTGAGTGTGTTCCATGCAAAATGTCAGTTCTCTGAAGTCTTCTGGAACAAGACCTGTTTTTATGCAATCACTTGCTGAATGTAAAACAAGATGAGACACAATTAGCGATGTCCTTTGGAGTATTGTCTAGGTTGTGGTGACAGGATATGCCGACATGACTTAAAACATTTGAGCCGAGCTGGAACAGGATGCTCCTATAAACAGGCTCAAAATGATGAACAGATATCTGTAGGTGTTCCACATGTCTCTGGAGAGATGGACACACTAGAATCAAACATGTTCTTGGATTTGAAATTGGGTATGATTGATCAAAGTCATGCTAGTGATATAAACCAGTAGTTTTCTGCCTTTTGGGGTTTGGCTGTAGGCCTTAGAGTGGTCATAAGTTGTGTGCTGTGGTTTTTCCCCTCAGATCTGAAGCTTGATGTGGTAGAAATATTCCAGCTTGTCAAAGTATGTAAAGCTTAAAGCTCAGTAAAGACTTTGTTAAAGGCTTTGAATAAGCCTGGTAATCTGCTCCAAAAGCAGCAGTGGCGCTGAAAAGAACAAAGAACAGGGATCATATCTAAACCATATTACAGCTTTTTTGCACTGGCTCTAGTGATGGGAAGTTTGATATCATTTGTAGCCTCATAATTTAGCCAAGCAGCAACCTTCAGTCTGAAAATATGAGACAATGCGGTAGTGTTAAAGTCTGCTGTTCTTCCTTGAGTGTCCACTTGAGGCTGGCTCCAGAAGTGCAGAAAAGGAAGTTAAAAAAAGCAGTTTTCACAGCCAAAATAAACATGTTTACAGCCTGGTACTATGGTACTATTCTTTTCTAACTCGGCAGATTTGACAATGTTAAGATCGCCAGTTCGTCCAATCAGAGACACAGCTCAAATCACGTGATTGTGGGGCGTCCCATGGATGTTACTGCAGAGACTCAGCCCGCCTCATTTCCTAATGGCTGCGCCGGCCGTTTTGCTTCAAAAAATCTGTTTCAGAAATAGACGGGGGACGTTACTGAGACTACATCCATTAATTAAACAGTCGATGGTTTTAGCCTAATTTGTCAAATGTGAATGATTTGTGTATTGATAAACCCTTTTGCAGTTAGTCTTTTTATGGAAAGCCTCATAATTGCCTCATTTTGTGCATTTGTTCTGTTACATTAAGAGGCCTTCTTACTTTTGTTCAATATTTGAATCAAACTTTTTAGCACAAAAAAACAAATGTTTCTGCAATGCGATGCACTCTCCTCCTCATCTCTGTCTTCCCCCACTCACTGGGTGGGGACGAGATGCAATACAGTAGTATGATCCTATATCCTCACACGTGATTGGCTGCATGGCTGCCATGCTGTCAATCAGAACAAAGATCTTCCATGAGCAGAGCTAAGAGACTGAGTGAGAGCTGAGCAACAAAAGGAAGAAAAAAGAAAATAAAAAAGTCACTAAAACCAGTTATGAGAACCTTCTCCTTTGGAATAATCCACCCGCAAAAGTCCAGGGAAAGACTTCCTCTCTCTTTTAGATCATCTTAAAACTACCATTTTTTATGAAGCTTGTACAGGCCTCTGTGCAGTTATGCTGCCATAGGCTTGACAGCGAAGGGATTTGACACCCCAAACCACTATTTAATGTGTGCTTTGATGTCTGTCTCATCTTATCAATTGAACTCGTCTCACCAAAAAATGCTTATCTTTGACACAGACCTGAGCTTCTTTGCATTTTCCGTTCCATTAATTTCCCTTCTATTTTACCTTTACATACAATACCTTTAAATTAGAAAAGTTTTCCAAATGGGAAACAGTTCCAATATATGATACAAAACACATACAGACAGAAGATGTGAGAATAAAAGTTTTCCTATATCAAATGATTTCCTTTTTAATCATCTGGCTTGTCCTTAGATTTACCCCAGGAGTGCCCCGGAGGTCCTGTCCTTGAGTGTGGAAAACACTGATCACAATCAAGCATGGAATTGTATGTATAAATGACAGTTGACACTGGGAAAACTTATGAAATTTGGACAAGATAAAAAGCCAAAAAAGCCACATTTCTAGCAGCTGGAAAAAGTTGTACTTTGCATCCAGACATTACACTCAGAGCTCATCTATGTTTGTGTGGGGAATGCTGTGTGGGTCTGATTGCGTGGGCCTGGTCAGTCTGTCTCATTCCCCAGAGGGCAATTTAGGAGACCAAAAAAAATGCTTACTGGGGTCAAAGTAATGCTGTGTCACTCTTTCCTGTTGAGCAACTTTGAGAAAATCCTTCTCAGATTCCCCTCCAGGCAGCAGCAGCTGGCGAAGCAGTCGTCACCATGACCTGGGAACCCCCAGCAGTGGAAGAGCATCCATGACTCAGCTCCCAGAAGGGTCTGAGAATGTTGGTGGGAGAAGGAAAGGGGGTTGCTGTTCTGGGAAAGAAATAGGAAACAAAGAAAGTATAGAAAACTGTGTCAGATACATTAAGCTTGTGCATGATAGGTCACTCATGATTTAGATCTCTTCTGTGTCTTTGGCCAGGAAATGGTACTTAAGACTTGGCTTCTGTGCTACTCTTGTGGTATGGCACTTCACATTGATATGTAAACGTTTTGGTCTTGTTGAGAGAACCAACAGGCAGAGTTTTGAAGTTAAACTTGGCATTTTTTATGCACTTCTGCTCCAAGAGGTTTGTTTCTGCTTGTCCTCCACAACTTTAGTGCTACACAACATTCTGATTTCCCATTGGGGGTCGATGGTCATAATCACCAAATGTGTTTGTTAATTGTTCACTAAAAAGTATTTATCTTGAAAGGGATTTTCCTTAAGGTGTTATCACAGCCCTTGTATATAGTATGTATCAAATTCTGTATACATCCAACTTATCTTGGTTTGAGATGTACTGTTCCTTAATTTTTTACGTTTGCATTTGTTTGGGTTTGTTTATAGACATTTTTAATAAGTCAGATAACTATAAATCTCAGAGTTTGGCCAAGCAAAAAAAAAAACACAACTTCATGTAACCACTTAAGAGTGTGCCACCGGCTTGAGAAAGAATGTGGTCTAAACATATTAAGCGATTCTGCCTGTGAGCAATCCTCTAAATATGTCATGTAAAAATAGCATGTCAAAATGATACGTGAGCTTGAGAAAGGTCATGGATCATGAAAACCATTGGGTTGTATCCTCCAGAGATTGTTGTACCCTCTGCCAATTGCATTGAAATCCAGCCACCATAGTTATCTTTGATGTCTTGGAAACAAAAATGGCATTTTATGGAGATTCCAAAATGGAAAGGGTTCAGGTCCTAGGGAACATAGATGTCCTCTCTACATTTCAAAATGGAAATCCACTCTGTGTGTTTTGATATGTTTTGAAGAAAGAAATAACAATTTAGATGACAGTTTATCGTAACCTCGACCAGAGGAATGGCACAGGAAAAGCAGACATCCAGAATGAGTTTGTTCCATTGAGTAGTGGTGGGCTTGACCTCAGGTCTTGGGTGATGAGCTCAGAATGGAAGCAGATCCTCTGCTCCCTGAGGTAGAGATTATCCACTCAAGCTATCTGATGTGGACCCACTTGGACATCTCCCTTTGAAAGTCTTCCATCATCTCCAACTAAAAGGAGAGCACTTGGCTGACCCACAACGCAATGGAGTGAACTCTTATCCCAAGTGACTTAGGAACCCACTGGGACAGCTTGAGGATATATCTACAGAACAGAACTCATGGGATACCAAGTTAGGCCCACAAAAGTGACCTAAACCTTAGATTAGGGTCATTAAATTGATGGATGGATGGTTGTATGGTGCTAGAGCAAATGTCAGGAGGTCACCAAAACACTAATTTGTCCTTTGGGAGGCTGACTAAACCTACGGCAAAACTCAGGCCATTAAGTTTGTCATGAGCCGGATAACTCAAGGGGAAGCTTAAACCCAACTGCCATGCAAGAAGAAACATCAGGGGAGTCATCCAACACCTAGAACACCTAGAAAACATTGCTATTTATGCAACATAGAAGGCTACATGGCACTGAGTGTAAATTAAGATGAAGAGCAGAACAATGAACAGCCTTGAAACAGAGGTTGTTACAACACAGATTAGGGAAGCAGTCTCTATTTTCCAACCTGTACACTTCCTAGAACAGAAATATTACACTAGAATACTTGGATAAAGTCTCAACATTTCCCCAATTCCATCCATACTGCTAAAGCTAACAAGTACTGGAAAACAGGCAGAATACAACTATAGGCAGAGCAGCAGTGCAATGTGTCCCTGGATGCACATTTGGAGGCATTTTACAGCTTCACACTAAAGTCATTGTTGAACCTCTCAATGGAACATGTAAGTGTAGGGTAACAAGAACGTACAATACGTCATGACCAAGTTCAGTGACATGGTGTTTCCATCACAGGCTGTAAAGTTGTCACTGGGATCACATGTGGCTACATCAGCTTGTAATTAAATGATAAAACATTCTTTGGAAAAAGTTTATCTTTTTTATCAGATACTACACCTACAATTTTCACATAAATCTTTTCTCTTTCTTGTTCCATTCCTCTTTTGAACTTTCTGGGAAGGTGATGTGAGTAATTTGTTCCTCAGACTATAATAAAGAAGTGTGTGGGGAGGGGGGGGATTCTTTGAGCCTTGATGGTCTCCATCCCTGGTGGGAGGGACATTCCAAGTAGATGATAGTGGAAGTTTTATAATCCTGTTCCTATCAGTGATGGATTTTGCAGATCAACACTGTCTGGTGTTACAGCGGAACCGGATGACAACTGGAGGAGTTGTAGTCTTCCTTCATACTCCCCTTCAGTTACCCTCAGCTGCAGGTCTGCACTTTAATAAGTGTTAAAGTTTTCTATGAAAGTTAACCAAGACAAAAGCAAAAAGCTAAAACTAAACTGGGGCTGCACGGTGGAGCAGATGTTAGTGCTAGTGCTTCACAGCAAGGGGGGGTTTCGAATCCCAGTTCGGGCACAGTGTGCCTTTCTGTGTGGGGTTTGTATGTTCTTCCTGTGCAT
This sequence comes from Labroides dimidiatus, assembly GCA_030710495.1. Classification (NCBI taxonomy): domain Eukaryota; kingdom Metazoa; phylum Chordata; class Actinopteri; order Labriformes; family Labridae; genus Labroides; species Labroides dimidiatus. The sequence continues at coordinate 18,350,401 of CM061156.1, read as the reverse complement.
GCATGGGTTCTCTCAAGGTACTCTGGCTTCCTCCAACAGTCGAAAAACATGTTCATCAGGTCAATTGGTGATTCTAAATTGCCAGTAGGATGAGTGTGTGTGTGTGTGTGTGAAAGGTTGTCTGTCTCTGTGTGTCAGCCCTGTGATTTACTGGCGACCAGTCCAGGGTGTACTTCGTCTGTCGCCCTAAGACAGCTGGGATAGGCTATCGTGACCCTGAACACGATAAGTGGTATAGAAGATGAATGAATGAAAACTGAATCAGGCTGTTAGAAAATTCTGTTACAAAACTGTGAAATTATTAGCTGACTGCAAAGTCCCCAACTATGATACACAATGAGGACAAGAAGCTGATGTTAACATTGCTTTGGATTGCTTTGAAACTCATGCTATGTCATGAATGTCTTTCATTTCTCAAAATTCTGCAGAGCTCTGAATTCAACATTCTTTTTAAGTTACTAGGTCAAAAAACACTTGGTCCCCCACCTATCTGCAGGTGAATTTCCCTGATATTTCCTGTTACAACTTTACCAAGTGACTTCCTCCACAGCTGGTTGATAAAGCCAACAGGGACTATAAAAGACTGCAGTCCCCGAAGTGTGTACTTGAAAGTGACTGAAAAAGCCAAAGCACTGCGTTTAGGGACCTTGTTAAGATGCTCATTTCTACAGCAAAATGAAACATGTTTACAACCTGTACAAAAAGGTGAAATTTGAATTCATTGCATCTGTTAACATAATAGTATGGCTAAGAGCTGTACTGTGAACTGATGGGTTGGTGCTTTGTAACTATTTGCCAGGATGCTAATAGCAGGCTCAGCTCTACCTCTATGGCTGTCTTGGTAATTCAAAACTAGCTAGTTGAAGTCAGTGTTGCCAGCATGGCACCTGCCATCACTTAACTTCAAAATGTCCCTCAAGCAACCAGAGTGTGATGTCACAGAGACTATGATTATGTTTTATAGTATTCATGACTCTCACATCAGCTCACTCTGACTTCTTGTAGAACTTTAGAAACGAGTTTCAAATTAGGGTTGCAAAAGGATTGAAAATTTCTGGTTAATATCAGGAAAGTTTCCTGAAAATTTCCATGGGCATTTGCTTGCTGTCAATTCAAATAAATTTTACTAAAAATTTGATTGCTAAAAGTTTCTTTCATTTTTCACCTTTCATGTTGTTGTTGTTTTGTGGAAGAATCTGTTTTGTGACGCTGAAGATGACAACCAGTGATAATATCACAGCAGCCACTGAAGACGATGAGGTTCAGGGGGCCTGAGCTGAAGGGACGTAAGAAATATGTCTAGGCTATTTAGAATAGCCTAGACATATGCCTGAATCTTCTTTAACTTTTCATCATTCATGGTTTTTGCTTTTCTGTGGAAAAAAAAAAAAAATAAGTCCAGTTCTAAAAACTGAAATAAATGTATTTTGGGCATTTTTGTTTTTGTTTATTTGCATATATGTTTGGGTATGACAAAGCAAAATGTTAAATATTTATACATGTTTATGAGCAGGTGAATAGTGAATATAGTTATAGCTGTAGCTGGTATCAGGTCAGATGAGCACCATTCTCTTATTATTTTACACTTGTGCTCCAGTGTTTTTATTTAAAAGGTTTTGTGGAGAAACTCAAAACTCAACAGATCTGCTACGGTAGTTCAGGTATCAGTGGAAATTCTTTCTTTATTGGTTTGCAAAAGGATTGTTAAATCCAATCCCAATCCATCTTGTGCTTAATGAATACTTTATCAAATATGGTTGTTTTTGCTCTCTGTGAAAGCTTGCGTGATTCATTATTGTCTTCACTCGTCTTGTTTCAACATGAGGTGAGCAGCACACAGCATAACACAGCATAATGTCCCTATAATTTACTTTAATTACCACTATTTGGACCAGGACTCTTTGTGAGAGGATTAATGATTATTCTTTAATGGTTCAATAAATCTTCAACCTAGCAACAGAGTCCTTTCATCTCATGTTTTACAGTTCAGATAGACACCCCGGCTCTGCATAAGCAAACTCTGTTAGAATGATCAATAGTTGTGGAAATAATGAGCAAGCGTTTAATCAGCAGAGTGTGATTATTAAGATCCTGCTCCGGTTTAAACTTACAGACCGCTCTTTGAAGTGGATGATTTTTCTTACTCTGACTCGGTATGTTTGATGCATTAATTCTTCAGCAAATCACATCTTGAGATTTTTTTTTTCATAATTCCGGGAAAAACACATCTTAAAAATCAATGAAACTCAATCACCTCTTTAGACTGATTTCACCTGAAAGCTGCGTGTCATTCTGACTGGCAGCATGACCATTTTGTCACAGTTAATCAAATTTTCTGCTCAGATTTTTCACTGCTGCTGGATAGAATAGACGAGTATTTGCGTGACCTCAGCGTTTTTAGAATGAACCATGATTGGAAGGTTTTGATGTGTGATGAAGTTTGTAATTTTGGCCTCATCTTCAGCCTCAAATGTCAGCTGACTGGTGATTACGAGGCTTTTTAGTGGTTTTGTGGTCATGGTTTTACTTTCAAATGCATTTAGATGACATCACTCATCAGATTCTATTACTGTCCAACAAATGACTTGGAATTTTTATTATTTTTAAACATCTCAGCAGAAAGTGAATCCATCTTAAAATAACTTACATTTTTACTGAGAGCCTCATGTCTTGTGTCCATGATACTGAACTCTGAAGTGTTTTCTGTTTTACTTTGGAGCTCTCGCCCCCTGTACGTCTAATTTAGTTTTACTTCCTGCCCTTGTGTTTCTTTCCTCTTTGATTGCACCCTGGTTATTTTCACCTGTCTTGAATCACACCTGTGTTAATTACCGTGTATGTGAGTGTGTGTGTGTGTGTGTGTGTGTGTGTGTGTGTGTGTGTGTGTGTTTACAGTTGTCTCTCTGTTTCTCTTCTCATTTTGGTCGTTCATTAAGTCTTGTTTCACCATTTCCTGCATGTTTCTCATGATTCTGTTTTTTTTCTTGGATTTTGCTCCGTTTTAAGTTGGATTTCAGCCTCTCTCCAGATTGTCCAATCAGAAGGTTGCATTACCAACGCTGAAACCAGGAGCTATCCTTCAAGGTATGTCCTTGTTTTAAACAGTCTATGCTTTTACCGTGGGCTCCTGTTTGACAATGTCTATCTTATATTAACCACCAATTTACTGACAGCACCAGCTCTTTATTGAACAGCAGCTGTTAAATGCAGGGCTCGGTTGTAGCATTAAAGGAACTATATACTATAAAATCATCTGTTTGATCCAATTCATGAGCCCATTTTTTATATCGTTTTAACAAATATTTAGTGCATATTTTACTCTCCTAGGAACAAACAGGCTTGGGCCTGAGTGCCATAGATATAAAGTTAGTCAGAAAGCATTGTAAAATTGTTTTTCTTTTATTTTTTCATGGAATTTTTCATGAAAATAACATAGAACAATAATATATGCTTCATCCTTCAACGTCTTTTACTTTTCTCATTTTCTGATTTTTCACATCTGTTCAGTATATGTATGTACCCTCAAGAAGAAATTCCTTTTCTTTCTTTCTTTCTTTGTCGAGGCACTTACTCTATAGACCACTCATTCAACCATAATTTGAAGCCTCATCCTGTTTATATTTAAAAACGGGTATCTTCAGTTTCTGCTCTGTGCTGGTCTGCACCAAAAGACAGGCTCTCCCATTGTCCTGTCAGAATTCATCTTTTTACACTTTGTTGAAATATCACGACTTGAACTTTATGCCTGACTGCTCTGTTGCTTGAGGCTTTGTTTAGGTTCATGGGGCTCCTTTATTGAACACAGCATAGATTTTGTCTCCATTCTTGCAGAACTTTTAAGTCCATACTTTCCTTCTCTCAGGCAGAGTTAAGTTTCAGCCAGGAGACACCAGAAACTCCCAGTGGAGGTGATTTTCTTGCGTGAAAAACCTCCCATTTCTCTTTGTTTAACGCTTCCTTTACAGCTGTCTTCACTAAGATTCCATCTGGGAGGTTTATTACACAACTTTTCCACTGAAACTGATCCTGACTCATTAAACACGTCCTGGTGACTTTGTGGTTTAAGGTGTATGACATAAAATTTTTTTGGCTCTGATCCACAGATAATCATTTGTCCTGCCTGTCAATCTTTTGTCTTTTCCTCCACTTTGACCTCTGTAACAACCTCAATATTGTGAAACGGAAAAAAAACATTGCTTCTGATTATTTTGGTAGAGATATCTTGATATCCTCTTCTCAGCAAGCAGCTGCAGTCTGTGGTTAGATAACTTGGACAGAGCAGTTTGATGAGTCTGACCTTCCTCCTACAAAGGGCTTATTTAGCTGATTTGTTGCCCCTTGCTGCTACTTGTGGGCTGAATAATACCGTCAGTAGCCATCACCTCCTGCTGCATTGTTCTCTGGAGTCTAAGAAGTCAAAGACATGAAAAAGTAATCAGAAACCCAAAGCCACATGCTTACAAAGCCGTCAAAACCAATTTTTCTACCAGCTTTATTGTGAGCCAGAATTACTTTATAGGTATCCTGAATAATACTTAAAGAAATACTTTGACATTAACTTGCTTATTTGCTTTCTGGCAGAGGGTTAGATGAGGACATTGATAGTCTCATATGGTGGGAATTAAAGGTAAGGTGGAAGATAGATGTATGAAGCTTAAAGTACATAAACTTGGAAAAGCTAGCCTGGGTCACTCTGTATGTGAGAATGCATCCCATAATGTTCATAAGTTTATATGTCACACATTTTTACCACTCAAAGCACACTTAATCATCCACACAAATTAGTCAGATGAGTATAGTGTTCTTCAAAGCAGCTACCATTATAGCAATCTAAGCTAACTGTCTTTTGTAGTAGCTGTTATATGTACATGAGGTGGTTGATTTACCCAATTGAGTACTTTGCCTTTAACTTCATCTCATTTAAAGAGCCAAAATCTCAAGTTTAGATAAAGGAATCATATAAATCATCTGATCAGGTAATAGCAAGATAACAAGAAAATCAAACTTAAAAGGTTTACATCAGTCTTTTCATTTGACTCCATCAAACTGGACTAAAACACCAATTTGTGATTAGAGGTGTCACAAACCTACACGACATAACTTATTAGTGTATTCCATATGGACGTAGTCTCTGGGAGGTCAGCCATCTGTTCCTGAATAGAGTAATGAAGCCTTTCATCAGCAGGGGCCATATTGCAATTGCTGACTCAAGGGCTGATGATACTTTCAGCACGAATGTGATGTATGGAAATGAGACGTGCAAGATCCGCACATGAGAACTTGTGTGGCATTAATGCTTTTTCACACTCTGCGCGGCATCCGTTCCTCCTTATACTTCGGACACAAAGTATTAGAAATTTTCAGAGGTGCACTATGCAGAAATTTTCCATGTGAAAAGATCCGTGGGAAGGGGTGAGGCTGTCCTCTCAACCACTGAGTTAAAAAAAATCCACCCCCCATGTGCGCTAAGAAATACGTTCAGACCCAAGCCGTCTTTTTGTTTTTTTGTTTTTTTTAACCAGGTATTGAAAATATGTTTTTGAATGCTGCAAAAGTGTGTGTGTGTTTCCAGTCTATCTGCAGCCAGCTTCATGCAGACATTTGCTGTACTGCAACTGTTTGCGCTTTTGCACAGGTTGCCCCTTTGTGTAACCTAATCGTGCAACCTGAGTCAGGCCATCACTTAAAAGTTGCATTGACCTTCAGCTGCAATGTTTTGGTAAATTTAAATGTAGCTCTAAGTCACAAAAAATGATGATAGTATTGAGTATATCCTGACAATAGTTCAGGGAAGCCTGCTCTTTAAGATAACAATAAAATGAGATATAACCTGGATGATGTCTGTAAATTTATCATTACATTGCAGAAAATGATGACGCATGACAGCTCTGAGAAGAGAATGGGAAGCTGTCATAGGTTGCATTAGTTTATTTGAATCTTGCTCCACTCATCCCTGTAAATAATTATTTGTTTGCAAGGACCAGAACATCCTAATCTGAGATTCAACTTCTTGTTGCTTGTTTGGAAAGATCAGGGGAGGGCAGAGCATGATGAACACCCTTTGAAGTTGGAGGTGACGGAACCTTTTTAACAGACCCCAGTTCTCAAAAGTTTTTGGTCTCCTTAACCGTGTTTTTCAGTTTGTGTCTTTGGTGACAAGTCAGAACTGCTGGCTATGCGGTTTAGCACCTGACTATTATGCTACAGAACTATGTTGGTGTTACATTTGCAGAATGTGGTTTATTATTTTCTTGCTGATACATACGGTCTTCCCTGAAAAAAAGGGGTTGACTGGATGGCAGCATGTTGGAGATGCTGGGCACTTGTGCATCTCCATGTCGTCATGGTCCTGAAACAGCATCCAAGATTTAAAAAATAAGTCATTTTTTTTACTCAAACTTTGACCAAAGGATGGTTTTCTACCTCACCTCTGTATATCTTCCATCCTGGATCTTGTTTATTTATGGTTTCCTCTTTGCATGGCACAACTTTCACCTGCAATTGTGGGTGCAACAGTTATGTTTTTGTTTAATGGAAATTAAAAACATCACCTTGCAGTATTTCACAGCAGTATTTCATCCAAATGGTGCCTTTGTTGAGTGGAAAGTGACTTCTTTCGTCCCTAGTATTGTCGTGATATTATTCTCACTAATTAATCTGAATTTTTTAAACTCTAAAGCATCTCTTAACTGCTTGGGATTTATGGTTTTACCATGTAGCCTTAAAACACTTCTTTAATAGTTTAGGATATGCAAATTTTAAAGCTGACAATGCTCACAGAGTCAACCACAGTTACTATGTAAAATAAGGGTGTGAGTTGGTAGTTCTTAGCATTGGAAATGATGACTCAGGACTTAGAGTTTCAGTGAAGTACAGAAAAATGAAGGATGAGCCTTTAATCTTAATCTCTTATTCTAGTCACGTTGAGGAAAAGCAGCACAGTGCTGAATACACAGTATCATTTATCACTTATAAACTGAATCCACTGTCCTATTTACTTCACATTTCTGTTAAAACACACCACTGCTCACATGTTTTCCATTATCAAAAGCTTGCTGCAGCCCTTCAGTGTTCTACTGAAGGTCAAGCCAGGTTTTAGCAGATGTCCTTTGCTTTGTTTCTTTGTTTTCTGCACCCAGCACAGGTTTACTGATGACAGCATCTTGGATTAGAGTGGAAAGTGTACGCCATCCCCCTCCCCTCTGGCTTCCATTAGGTCAGATAATCACTCTTTTCCCAGGCTGAGGTGGTAAGTGGAAGGCTCCAGGCTCTAGCGTGAGTCGAAGGTAGTTACAGACTAATCCTGGGAATCCTCCAAGGTAACCTGTATTATCTTACAAGAACACCTGCAAACAGCTCTCGCTCCAGCACAAGCTGATTTCATCCTCCTGTCTACATATTAAGTTATAATGATGAAAAATGTGTTACTTTCCTATTCCACTTTATCAGTCGTTTTAAAAAGACATCTTCTCCTCGTAAAGAAGGATTGTCTGCCTTTAAAACTGTCATGTCGTCGGATTCTCTCCTGAGCTTCTTGTTTGAAGGATGTTTCCGTTGCACCATCACGAGCTCCTGTGCGAAGACTCTTCTAACGTAGATGTGATGCTGTATGATGTAATATGCAGCATGTAAAGGTGATTCATAACTGAAGTGATCTGCTGGCCGACAATGATTCCCAGAGTGCTTTGTTCAATGAGAAACAAATGCCCTGAATGTTTCAGAGGGATTTAAGGGAACTTAACCAGATTTAGGTCTTGTTTAGACAACAGTGTCTAAAAAAAGGAAGGAAAAGCGCCGGGAAAATATCCACAAAACCCTAAAAGGAAGCATCCCCCAACCGCCACCACTTTTAAGAGTGCACTTGTTGTGTTCAGAAAAATATTTCTCACAGTATTCAAACTAAACTGTGCCATAAAATAGATGCTTATGTACAAGAAAGTTTTTGATATAACTTAAAACACTTACCATATTACCAATCACTCTGTGCTTAATTAATGGACATCTTATGGCAGTGACTTGATGTTGTGATTTTTTTTTTTTTGTAGCACAGGATGACGTTAACTATAAAAAAAACAATAAGTCCATTCAATCGGATTTATTACGAGTGAAAGCTTTTATTCACTGTGTGCTGTAAGTTGGAAAGAAGCTGCAGCCAAGTCCTTGGATGCACTTCCTAATCCAGACCTCTGTAAAGAGAACTATATTATTGATAATTTGTGCAGCTGCTTTCTTTGGATGCGCATGCGGGTGGATGCAGAGCGAGCTCTCCATTAGTTTCATCTGAGAGAGCTGCTTGTGTCCTTGAGCTGTGAGTCAGCAGTCCGACTTCCACCAGAGTGTGAGATCCTCTGGCTGGGAGCCACACTGCTTGGGCCACTGAGGCCAAGCTCCTTATGACGGCCACTCACACACTGCCTGCTAGAGGAACAGTGCTGCCTCCAAGCGACTGGGAAAGTCCAGTCATGCGGTGTGTGTGATATAAGTCAGAGATACTGGCTTGTGTGATTCCAGATGTTGCATGTCACATCCTATGATTGCATTTGGAAACTTGAGAACACATCAAAGCCATCTCATGTTGGAGACATGAAAAAAGCGCCATGTGATCATGATTTTCATCATGTGAAAACGTTCGAGGACAGGTAACTACTGTATACATGGACTTTTATGTCATTATACCCAAACATGTTCCTGATTTCAATGTTTAAACCATAAGGGTGGGCTGTTGGGTTCAAATATCCAGATTTTGCCTGTCTTTGTTAAAATGGAGTGCAGTTTTTTTGAATGAAACACCTGGAAATATTTGCATTATGGCCTGAAGGGTACACCATGTGATGATATATGATGGAAAGCGAGACCTGACTGGTGAAGTTGAAGCATCTATGAACGCTGGATTTCATGTTTATGCCTGGACCTTCACTCGAATCCATTTTTATCTTCTGGTTTAGCAGATATTAAGTGATAAGTCTAAGGGACAAATGACTAATGTCCAGAGACTTAAGAGCTGGGGTCTCAAACTCGCGGCCTGCGGGCCAGTTGTGGCCCCCAGAACAATATTTTGTGGCCCCCTGCCTAAAATCAAAGCTTTGTGTTAGTCTGGTCCATGTGTTTTTTCTTTCATGCATCTGGGTGTTTTATAATTTTTAACACTTGTTGGCTACCATAGCTCAGGCTCATGACAACAACGTGAATCAGCAATTGGTCACTTGTAACATGTTTGTGTCACTGAGTGGAGGGAAAATATATCCTATCACCTGGTGCTATATGGTGTTTGTTGGTGTTTGGATCATGTGTCTTGTTGGCAGCACCTATCTGTGTGAAAAGCTCTTCTCCACAATGAACTTTAATAAGTAAAAGTTCAGGTCCAAACTTAAAGATGAGCATCTTAAAGCCATACTGAGGGTCTCAGTTGCTTCCTCCCTCGAGCCAAATGTTCTGAAGAACTATTCATGTTCTGCATGTTCTGACTTGTTAAGACTGAGAACACTTGATGCGGCCCAGCCTCATCCAGACACTGCCTCCAGCAGCCTCTTGGTAAGTTGAGTTAGAGACCCCTGCTTTAGAGGCACAGGGGGACTATATTGAAACATAAGTTAACAATAATTTTCTGTGGTATCTCTTTTCCCTTAACTGTTGCTGCAGTGTTCACCACATGCATCCATGCTTCTTTTTATTATAAGTCTGATTGAAGCTGACAGCTGATGATGGTTCATTTTTTAATTGAAGGAGCTCCAGTTGATGTGATAAATGCCCTCTTTTCTGTGAGAGTGTGCAGGGACTACAGCAAAGAGCCAGAGTTGACAGAGACAGTTCACAACGCCACATGCTGCTGCACTCTAAATGAATAAATAAATTAATAAATAAACAAACAAACAAAAAAATTAAACATAGATTTTAATTAAATTTATTATGCCAGCTAGTTCCAGTAAATGTAAATGTATGGGGTTAGTTGAAAACTATAATTTTAGGATCAACTTAGTTGAACTTGAAACTATTTCTTTTAGCTAACCTAGTACCTTTACATGGAACCAGTTGAAAATAAATTTGATTGATGTCCATGTTTCATTTTTGAGTGTACGACACTGTCTGTAAAAAAATCTCCAACAGAAACAAACTCACAAATATCAGCCTCCCTACACCCAACCTGTCCGACCTCAACAACAGAGCCATCACACACAGAGCATGCACCACAACACTCAGCTCCATAGCCTGTAAGTTAATATGTTTCAGCAGGAGCTTTGTCCCCTCTGTCATTGCTCTCCTGAACAAAACACCCCAGTAACTGTTGTGTGTTGTGTACATGTGTCATGTGTTTTTGTTGGTGTACCGGATATGTGGGCAAACTTGTTGGGCTGTGGTTCAGATATGATTTCTTCCCATGTGTTATGATGTCTCTAACTGGACGTTTAATCTTAGTTGAGCCAGCTTCTTTGAAGTAAGCCTGGATAAATGGAATAACTCTTTTTTTTTTTTTGTTTGTTTGACATTTCTTTAAACCTTGCCAGCCACACCTCCAGTTTGAACTCATCCTGACTGGGTTTCGTGTGCAACATCTGCAATCATTTATAACCAAAGATTTTGCTCTCTGTGCACACAGAATACCCGGTACAGTTTTTGATCCACAGTACAGTGATTAAGCAGTTTTTTTGTTTGTTTTTATTTTTTTCTAACAAGAAGTTGTTGGTTTTGTTTATACAATACACATTCCTCCTTCGGATGTCACACTAGTGGGCAGACTAAAAGTTGGTGTTGTAATTTGCAAAGCCGTCAAACAGTTCACTCACGTGCAGCAAGTACACAGCCTCATGCTAGCCAACACTGATGGAAATATTAGGTTTTGTATATACAAACATTCAGCTATGTGAGGATTATGTGCGTAATTAAATGATTGTTTTGTCTGAGAGACACCACCTGTTTCTTTTCTTAGGAAACAGAATGTTGTTTGATTTCAGGAAGACTCTAGGGCACTTTCAAATGTTAACGTTCTGACTGTGGGGGGATTTGGAGGCAGGGCTGATGTAAGCAGAGTGCAGTTTAAACATTTTGACTTGTCATAGAAGTAAATAAATAAAAAAGATACACTAAACAATGGCTGAACATCATCAGGCTGCTTCAATGTAATGGTTTGTGTTTTATGGTCTGCTCTAAAGACTTTTGCGGATACTCACATAGAGTGCGGCCTCTTGTTTTAGTCCATGGTTTGTTTTATCTGTTGAATAATCTCTCAGATTATTGGTTGCAGCAACCTCAGCTTTCACCATGTCTCGCTGCACTTTAATTCCGTGTTAGTCTGGCGTGCCACATCTGCAATCACTTATAACGCGAAATAATGCTCCATGTGCACGTGGCACATGTAAGTGTCAGCCTGATTTGCTAATCAGCAGATTTCGTTGGAAAATTCAGTGTTGTTGGAAAGTCTAAAGTAAGGCTGACACCTCTCCAGTGCAAGCAAGAGAAAATCTTGAGAGGCAAGTTTGAACATCAGGTAACATCAGTGCATCGCTAACAAAATGAAGCATTCTTAACGGTGCAGTCACTTTAATCAAATCACAATATTTCCACTGGCATGCGAAGGGTTAGAGCTTAACTCTCCAATTTGGGTGAGCAGGACAAAGTTGACTCAGTTTTGAATGATGGAAAGAATTGTGATGCTACGAAAACAGTTGACCTGGAAGTAAGGGGAGCTAAAGCTAGAGAAAACAAACCTGGCGAGTTTGAAATGAATGCAAGGCTTGTGAAGAGACATGGATGGAGCCATATTTGAGTGTGCTCTCACAACCCACAATCCATTTTGTTTGTCACTTAGCCAAACAACAACACATCAGGTTCTAGCAGTTGCCATGATCTTCATTTCGTGACCTTTTCCTCTCATTTCTTTACAGGATTCTTTGTCAAACATGATGTCTGCTTTCTGTCGGAGAGGTGGCTTTGAGTGTCAGCCTTGGCTCTCTGCAGAGGCCTCACACCTTTAGGTTTTTATTGAATTATTTATTCATGGCCTGAACGCCTCACTAACTGCTGAGAGGTATGTAGAGAAAATGGGATCCTTGTCTGTGCAGTTGGGATCTGTCTGCTCCAATTAAAAATGTTCAAACCATATCCGGAACTTTTTCCACTGTTTGTTCCTCATCGGCTCACATTTTCCATCTGCTATGAAAGCTTAAATTCCAGCTTTTAGGAGCAAGGAGTCTTGTTTCTTTTCTTTTGCCCTTTCTTAAGGTAGATAGAAAGACAGCCAAACAATGTGTCAGTTAATACGATGGTGCTATTTTCACTTTTGTGTCCCCCTTCTCTGTCTGAATGTAATAGCACAGCCTGGGAATGTCTGATGCTTAAGTGATATTTGATACAAACTTTTAAGCGACTAATTGTTGTCACTTGAGCAAAACCGTTTTTATTTATTTATTCTTTTTTTCCTCTTTTTTTTTAAGATTATTTTTTTCATTTTCATGGTCATAACTTCAAGATCTGCTAAAATCCACAGCTGTGTATCCCACTTTTTAAATCATTTGCTGCTGACCCACTCTCAACCAGCTGCTTATGCAAAGTAAATAAAGGTTCAGAAAACAAACTGGAATCGTTTAAAAAACTATTTGGACATCCTTGTTTAATTTTCCACAATGGTTCCAGTAAAAAACCTCTCTTTTGGGAAACCAGAAATAGCCGAAGAGTGAATGTTAGTTTGGCACTGATGTTTCATCATGATGTCAAACCAGGATCTGGTGCTTTGTTTGAGAATCAGTTTGGTTTTTGGTAAAGTATAGTATCAAGTGAACAATGGGGAGGTCGTTCATTATTTGGTATAATCTGTTTGTTTGTTTACATAACTTTCAGATGAAAATCAGAGGCTTTCCTCTTTACTTACACGGTTCAGTTGTTGTGAAGTCAAATTCAAGATGCATTTTAATTCTTGGATATCCGATTGAAACATTAGCGCCAAAGACATGAAGCTATGTTAGTATCAAGCTCAGAAGACAGTTTTCTGCACAAGTGACATCACAATATCCACACGGAATAATGAGTCCAATACAGAATATTTTAGTGCTTAAGTCCAGGATTCAGGCTCAAGGCCAAGACTCTAACTCAAGTCAGACCTAATCCTGATTTGCAGGACTTGTGATCTGACTTGGTCTTGAACACTGATTGGGGTTGTAAACACCCAACTGTTTTTTGCTTACTCATTTAAAAAACCCAACTCCATTCACAAATCTTGCAAGGGGGGGGGTTTCCCTTAAAACTGCTCCAGTTTGTTGTCTGTTGTTGTTAAACAAGGTTGACTAGACTGCATGCTGAAGCTGGTTATGCTATAACCCTAATTCCAGTGAAGTTGGAACATTTTGTAAAATATAAATAAAAACAAACAATGATTTGCAACTCCTTGTAACATATATTTAAATGAATACACTACAAAGACAAGATATTTAGTGTTCAAACTGATAAACCTTTTTTTTTTCTTTCAAATATTCACTCATTTTGAATTTGATGCCAGCAACATGTTCTGAAAAGGTTGGGACAAGGGCAACAAAAGACTGGGAAAGTTGAGGAATGCAAAAAACAAAACAAAAAACCCCCCACCTGTTAAGAGCATCCCTTAAAGGCTCAGTCATTCACTAGCAATGATGGGGCGAGGTTCACTACTTTGTGAACAACTGTGCAAGAAAATAGTCCAGCAGTTTAATTACAATGTTTATCAATGTATAATTGCAAGGAGTTCAAGGATTTCATCAGGGCTGAAAAACCAATATTGAAACCTGAGAACTTTTGTTTGGGTCCAAAACCTTAATCTTCTGGCGTTTCTGCACCAAAGCCCTTTGAAATGTCTAAAACTGTTGCTAAATGAAACACAGATATGCAGAGCTGTTTTTGTTTTTTTCTTTGTTAATATGCTTTTCAGAACAACAGAAAGTGTGTAATCTGGAAAGTGATTAGTTATCAACACGTGGTGCTACAATAAAGAAGTAACCTCATTGTCATGATAGACGTAACTGTATCTTGATGTTTTTATTCAGCAGAATAAGGTTGATGTGAATTTAAACAGTATCAAGAGCAGATAAAGAAACATAATGCAGATAAGTGCAAGCAGAAGATAGACTTTGTAGTTTTTGATTCAATTTTCACAAAAAGTGGAGAGCACTTTAATCCATCACATGGTGTGTACCCTGTTTGACCTGTACAGTAAATGACGAACACTGTACTCAAATGTCTGGGAACATGGCAACAATGCAAAAGAAGTGAGACTGAGAACTTTCCTGTGGGTAATTACATGCAAACCAATTCCTGTTTTATGCAATGGCTTTGGACATTTTGGGTCTTTCTTTGTTGGAAAATGAAAAGGCTCACCCACATATTACAACATAAGCTCTTGGGGTTCATTACCCACACTCCCAGAGTCTTCGCCAGGATCAGGATCACACTCTTTTTGTTTCAACCCATAACGCCCCTGCTCTCATCCTCCCCAAAATAAGATGAAGCAGCACCGAGCAGAGGGCTAAATATCACATTCTTCCAAGCCAATGTCATTTAATGGTTGCACACAGAAGCAAGAGAGGCAACCAGAATTTTTTCCTAATTACTTGAAACCTCTTTTTAAGAAATGACGCATCAGGGGATTGCTTGAGGTTGTTTTTTGAGAAGATCTGGCGCTCCTTTATGCCTTCATGCTTTAAGGGGAGGAAGAGGAAGGAAAGACCTCCTCCAGACGAGATAGTAATTATTTTATATTCAAGGTTTGGCCTTCTACTTGTATGCTTTGGTTCCCTCAATAAAACCCACACCACCTGTCAAAAAGGTCCCATCGTGTTATTACATTCCTGTAAAACTACTGAGGTTATCTGAGTTCAAGACATGCTGAGTTCAAGCTTGTGAACTGTCTCAATGCTGCTTACTGTGATAACACAAAACACACACAACTCATGAACTTAAAAATAAAATGTGGAACTGTGAGAGGGGTTGCTGATAGTTTTGAGCCCACACAGAGTTTTAATTTGACTTGACAACCACTTTAGAGCCTTTCAGTCCAATGTTTTGGTTTTACAGCCTGAGTCTTTACTGTTTTGGTCTCGTTGCTCTCACTGGTGTTGTTTCCATTAGCAGACCAAAGCTATTATGAGGCAGAAAGGTTAAAATAGAAAAACAATGGACTCTGTCTACTCAGCACCCAAAGAGCTGAATAGTTAGACTGGTAATGGTGATGCATTTAGCTGCTACAGAGATGTTTCACTCCCTGCTGTTTGATCCGCTCTTCCAGTCTCTTGACTGAAGTCTCCCTGGGCAAATAAATGAACCCAGAGCTGCTCTTAAAGGTAGATACACTTTATGTTATTCTGGTTAAAATGATCTTTATGTCCCAATAGTAATAAATACATGATGTGTTCTTAAAATAGAGCCAAAAATAGTCGCTGTCTACAGCAGGGGTAAACCTGGTAAAACAATGCTCATAACCAAGAGAGATCCAAGTACATTGGAGAATGGCAGAAAAACTACCTATACCCTGATCACTGGTAACTTAGGGCAAACAAAAACTGAGGACTGGTTTTGAGTCTGTGGTTTTGAATCAGTCATGATCATATGATCTTGAATCTGTGGTGCTTGTGCATCGTTGGAGGAGCTCCAAGGAGTCCTGAGGAAATGCTACATTCAAATTCATGCTAGTTTTCTGTGACTACCAACTGTGCCTTTATGTGCTATGCCATCAAAGTACGAGCCCGTGAATTCCAAAACCTTATCACCTTCTGCAAAGAGTGTATGGATGGAGTAAATGGTTTGTTGTCTTAAATATTTTGCGTGATGAGACGGCAGGAAATATGCTGTCAGTGTATCTGCTATCGACTAGCCATCAATCCTTCAGGAACTGGTTGAGACTAAAAAAAAAGACAAAAAAAATGCAGGAGTTGAAACATTTAGCTTATATTTGTTGTTTTGCATAACATATAATCTAAATGAGTCAAACTATTGTGACCACCCCTTTCTTGTTTTACCCCACTGTTGACGGCTTTCTGTCACCTTGGCCAAAGACCTGTGGGCTGTTGTTCCACTTCTGTAGAAACTGTGCCTTAAGTTTAGGTCTGAAGTCTACACTAAACATATGATGAGACTAATGAGTTCATACTTAAGTAATGACATTGTTTTGTAGTTTTAGGGTCGTCTCCTATGTTTAATTGCCTCTGCATATGGGAACAGCTGAAAATAGCTGCTGCTAAGTCCTGTTATTTGACAAATAGCATATTCAAAGTATGACAGAGCATTAAAGCTTATATCCTTGATCTACAGTTAGAGTAAAGTTCAATAAAGTTGAAGTCAAAAAGTGAAATAACCCTCTACCAAAGCATGCTGTAGTCTTCACTTGAGGGAAACAAAGCTCAGGTACAAATTCAATTCATATTGCATTTTTGAGGGATAAAGAGGGAAATGCGCAGCAGACATCACATTACCAGTAAAACCATCTGCTTATTATCCTCCAAGTTTTCTCATCTGTCAGAACAATGCACTAAGACAACTTGTGTTTAACAAAGGCCTTCAGAATACTACTCAGGGCTATGTTTAAGAATTCAGGTATAATTTGTGCTTAAACAGGAACTAGCTCATCTGGCGCATTCCCTAAAATGTAAATGGTGCAAATAGTCCATCCTACATTAGAAAAAAATGTCTCAGCCAGGCTCCATTTGAACTTGTGAATAGTTGGTGCCTGTTGTAAATAAAATTAGTGCTGCAGCCACAAATCTATTTCTTTTTGGGGTTTTTTCTTTGTTTAAATAGCACAACACCCATACAGCATATTTGTGCTTTTTCACTAAACAACTGACTCAACAGACTCCTTACATGTTCTTGCTTCAGTCAGATCTGTAGTATAGTTTTGGTTGTAAACAAAATAATGTATTAATCATTTTACTTGTCATTCTTGGTTTGTCAGTATCTCTAAGGGTCTAAGGGTGTGCAAGCTGTGACATCAGCAGACACATGCAAGATATCTGCTAATGGGTTAGGAGTAGGAAATTTGGATTCCACAAAAAAACTACTTAACCAAAGAAAACCAGGATGTTCATATCCGAGTACTATCTGTGTAAACAACAGCTTTTAGTTTTTTTAGAAATTAACAAAACAATTTTTCCTTTTGAGACATAATCCCCTCTAATGCAGCTATTACACGAGACAATATTGGGAAACTGTCTCAAATACAACAGATTCTGTAAAATCTGATCAGTCAGTGGACCCAAACGGTTTCATTTTATGTGAATTCCCTTTTTTTCTTCTGACTTTTCCCAGACAGTGATTGTGTTGCTTGAACATTTTAACAATGGGAAACTGTCACGAACACAATTACAGGCCCTTACAGCAACAGTCAACAATGCCAGCCACTGCACCCCAGGAAGCAGGAATCCCTGGTGTTTTGGCTCCGACACAGAGAATGACAGGCATGACCAAACCTCTCTTATTTTCTCTTCGCACCGTCTACCCATTAACCACAACCACAAAAGTGCCACTCAGCAACATGTGAGCCTCGGGGCAATTGTAGCTGGATTCAAGCTTTAATGGTTATGGTGGCCACAAAGGTTACTCGGCTGAACAAAAACCCTGCTGTGCTGGTGGTCCCACTCTAATTCTTCTTTGACCTTTTCACGCCTGTTACACGGGTCAAAGGTTAGGATCTTAGATTGCTACTCAGGGTCCGTCTCCAGTAAAGAATTTCTGTAAATTTGGGATACTGTAATAACAGGAAACTTGGTTGAAACGCTGCGCTCTGCTCCATCAACTGACATCTGATCTTCCTTTTTAAGAAACCAGTATGACAACGTACAATTATTGGTTTTGCAGAAACCTCTGCACTTCATTATACTTCTGAGACGAGGATTAAAAAATTGCCATGAAAACTGGAATCCAAAAGATCTCTTTATATCAGTATCAAGAAGAACAGCTCAGAAGCATGGTCAGAAGTAGTGATGGGGAATCAGACGTTGATAACTGTTTCTGTCTGTGGATGGCATCACGTGTACGTTCAGAGCGCGGTTAGTTGTCTGCTGGCTCTCAGGCAGCCACAGCATGAGGGAATTCTCCTTAATTACCTCGGTAAATTGCACATTCTGACTCACTCTTTAATTAAACATTAGGTGGAAGCTTGTAATGCTGAAAATAGCACACATCGGGAAAATATGTGCTGAAGTCGATGGCAAACACTACCAGAGTCCTTGCTCTGAATTGTGGTTTCAGCAGAGTTTCACACAGCTGTTCTTTGAAGGTTATCTGACCACCTGCTGTTCTGTAGTCAGCACTAAATGATTTTTTAAGCTCTCAGAGAAATGCATAAATTTGAGAGGACTAACTGAACTTTCTTGGACTTGTTTTGACAACAGTTAGTGTCTTTATTTCAGCTGTAATAATCTTTGCAATATTATCATTTATCATTGATAAATGATAGAAAGATTAAGGCAGAAATAGTTATTTATAGACCCAGTGGTCACATAGCTGGGCATGGGCATTGCGTGATTGGCTGCAACCATCTTTCCAACTCCATCTGTACACCTCCAGGACCCTGAGGCGTGCAGGTAAAATTGTGACCCACCCTTCCCAACCTGCACGTGGACTGTTTGAAACTCTCCCCACTGGTAAGAGGTTGCAGTCCATCAAGACCGAAACCTCCCACCACAAGAACAGTTTCTTTCCCTCTGCCATCAGCTTGATGAACAATGTCCCTGCCCCCCTCCTCCTCCCACATAACCTGCACTCTCCCCATAGGACTGTTTTTTTCTCTCTGTTTACATGACACATTAACGCTAACTGGACTTTAATTTGTACAGCTCCACATTGCACCTTTGTACATTTTTGTTTTTCATTCTTCTTCTTCTTTTTCCTATATTTTTATATTCTATATCTCAGATTGAGAGGAGGATGCTGGCAAAGCTTGAAACCGTCATGGATAATCCTTTTCACCCACTGCATGAGACTGTGGAGGCTTTGAGCAGCTCCTTCAGCAGCAGAGTGAGACTCCCAGCCTGCAAGACAAAGTGCTACCGCAGGTCATTCCTCCCAACTGCAATAAGACTTTACACCATATCATAACAAACCTGGACTCACACCTTTATGCATCCGGTGTTCAAAATCACAGCCTTTTCAAATAATCTCAGAATTCATTGTTCAGTGCATATTCTTGTGCTTATTTGGTTCTTGTGTAGTTTTCTATTTCATTTTTTCCCTAAAATTTAATTTTTTTAGTTCTTATCTTAAATTAGTATTCTATTTTTATTACTGCATTTTTGCACTTTGTACTGATCATTGTGAGCTGCTGCTGTGACATCAAAATTTCCTTCATGGGGGATCAATGAAGAATATTCTATTCTATTCTTTTTTATATATACATATTCTATTTTATATATTTTATAGCTTCTAATTTTGTATCATTTGAGTCATCATCTGACTTGGTGTATTGTTTAGTACCAATACACCAAGTCAAATTCTTTGTATGTTTGTAGATGTACTTGGCAATAAAACCCAATACTGGTTTTGATTTCTGCTTACATTGTACAGTTTACTGGGTCACAGCTAAATTGATCCCCTTATGAAGGCTGTTAAATTTACAGACAGCTGACACCCGTTGTTTACAGATGGTACTTTAAAATGAGCCTTTATAACTTCAGATAAATGCAAGCAGAAAGTAGGACTATAGTTATTGGACTCTTGTCATGCAGTTGCTGCAAAGCACTTTGAATTGTATTTGATTTTTATGACAATTAAGTTAATAAAGCCTGACTGATTAATTGATTTGATATTTGCGAATCAAGGTTAGCAGCGTATCCTAATAGTTTCTGTTTGGCAGCGACAGCTACATGTACAGCATGATAGACTCTTTAAAGTTATAATCATCTTGTGTTTAACTCAAATGTGTAGTATAGTGTTACAGCACAGTCCAACACCAAATCATACAAAGGAAATGTCAAACTATTTTTCCATTTTTATTAAGTGGATTAGGGATGTTCACCCATTCATACCATAATGCATTATTTCTTTATGTGTTCGCACTTTTACGCTAAGTATACCCAGCAACAAAGTCCACTCAGATGTAGACAAACAAGGATTGTATAGTGGGAGGCATTGCATCATGTCACTGACAGTGATAAGTGATGGTTGTTGAAGCTTAATGGACTGTGTACTCTCATATTGGTCTTTTATTACTTAATGTTTAGCAGTAAATTAGAAATAACAGACTGAATCTCTGTGGAAATACAGAGACTGACCTCAGGGAAAACCCCGAACAAGTTATGGTTCTAAATCTGATCTTAAATATGAAAAACAAAAACAAATACTTGTTGAATGGTGCAGATGAATAATGAGGGCTGCCAGAGTTGGTCCTACTGCTGGAGCTTGATATTAATTAATGTAAACAACAGTTTCCTACGGGGACCTAATCTCATGTTTTTAGGACACATGGGGATAAAGCAGTTTCATATCTTTTGTCAGTAAGTTCAAGGCAGCTGCTCTGTATTTGAACTCCACATCTCAAGGCAACTTCTTAAATAGATACGTCTTTTCACACTCAGAAATGTTTCAGTGAACTTCTTTGTGGGAGGTTTTTATACTCTGACACAACAGCGATAAAAGAAATATTCTTCAGTCCTCGTCCCTCCGCAAAAGCATTTTCTCCACTATGACAGCTTTCCATGAGTGAGTGCACAGTCTTGTAAAGTCTGCTCCGCTGATTCATCGACTCCAAACAATGTGTTTGTTTCCTGGAACCTGATTATATAGATGGAAACAGTTTAATGAAAAAAAAAAAAGTGAACTTGTGCGCAATAGCTCACTTCTGTGTTGAGTGGTGCGAACTCTTTCATTGTGGCCCCAGCTGCCTTTTCTTTATTCACATCCAGAAATATTATATAAACATTTTCCTGGATGTAGTTTGATGAAAACAGAGCTTTATTCAAGGGCAGCTTAAGTCCATTTGACGTAGATTGTTTGCCTCTTTCAAAATATTGTACTGTAAATAAATATTATATCCTTTTCCAATAGATTGTTGCATGTTGTAAATATATTGGATAACTGTTTTTCACACACAAAACATCACCTCATTAATTCTCAGCACAGAATGAGTGAGTGAGTGAGTGAGTGAGTGAGTGAGTGAGTGAGTGAGTGAGTGAGTGAGTGAGTGAGTGAGTATACATTTATCTAACAACAACGATTTATCTAACATCTAGGCTGGAGATGCTCTCACGTTTCCTGAGGTGTTCTCTAACTAAAGCTGCATTAAACTAAAGCTGCCTTTGTTGGCTGAGCTTGTTATCCTTTCAGCTGAACCACATAACCACACTTTCCATGGTGCTGCTCTCCCAGACAGCCTGCCCTTCCACCGCCAGGCCTCACTACCTGTAGAGGCATGATCTGAGGGCCATGTGGACTTTGTGACTCATAATGTCCAAAGCTGAGATGCCTTCCACTCACATCCAAAGCTGGAGCAGTAAATCGTCAAGCACAGGCTGTACAGTATACGTACAGTACTGTGAGCCTTTTAAGCTGCTGTTGGTATCGAGCCTAATACCAGGAGATCAGTGACAACAGAAATTAAATGTAAGAAGAAAAGAAAATCTGAGCCAGCAGGAATAGAAAAATGTCACATGTTGATTTGGGAAAGCCATTAATGACTATTTACTAAATCTTTAGATTTTCTATAATGTAAGCCATATGATACTGGTTTAACAAAGGAAGTCTTTGTTTATATAAGACATTTAAATTGCTCTGATGACATTAGCAGGAACATCACTAATGATACGTTAAAGTTTGATAACAAGCTTCAGTTTTTAAAAATCTTTTCCCATATTCAGCATACAATGTAGACAACAGTCATTAATATGTTATATCTTACTTTAAATAGCAGTTTCTTACATTATGGTACTCCCCAAAAGCTCAGTAATGAAGTTCCATTTTCACAAAATTGTACTTATTTAGTAGTAATGAGTCAAATTCTCAGCTGTTCTTTAATAATGTACCTTTAAATTAGAAATGTTACTTTCTGGAAGGTCCTAAATGATGGAAAAAGTTTAAATAATTTATGCTACATTCCCTTTCATTAAATTTACCGTAAAGTGAGACTATATTTTTACTGAAATCCTTAGGATTTGCCCCAAAATTTGAAAACCCTGAAACAAAGGTTTTAGCCCTCACAGCCCATTCAGAATGCCTTCATATCACCTCCAGCGGGGTTTGCTTGGATAGGAGAGCGACATTTGCCAGATTTTCAGCCTAAAGTGGAAAGTCAAATTTTGAGCTTTGACATCAGGTCCGGACCTTATGTTTTGCCCTGAAATTTGAAAATCCCAAAACAAATGTTTTAGCCCTCACAGCCCGTTCAGAATGCCTTCATATCACCTTGGATGGGGTTTGCTTGGATAGGAGAGCGATATTTGCCAGTCAAACAGAAACATAAAGTTCAACACAAAAAAGCATCAATAATGTGCAGTTTGCCCATTGTATGTTAAAGTTTTAAAACCAAATCAGCAAAACTCAAATAGATACATAAATCATGAGTTAAGAAACTTAAAGTCTTAT
Source organism: Labroides dimidiatus (assembly GCA_030710495.1). Classification (NCBI taxonomy): domain Eukaryota; kingdom Metazoa; phylum Chordata; class Actinopteri; order Labriformes; family Labridae; genus Labroides; species Labroides dimidiatus. The sequence goes on along the minus strand of CM061156.1, from coordinate 18,327,874 downwards.
CATAGCAATTAATTCAGCACATTAATGCAACTCAAGGCATCAGAACAATGACATGGCAAAAGAAGTGGAAGTATCGAGGTACAAATGGCCCATTTCATGTACCCATTGAACAATATGGTCAGGTATTAAATATGAATATATTCGGAAGTTAGGTTGGATATGACTTTTTTTCAATGCCAAAATGTACAGAGATCATCTTGGGATGTTATGGCGTGGTGAATAAAAGCCAAGATAAAGTAACAGTTTCTTCTTAAATAACTTTAATTTAAAAACACAGGTTCACATTTCCATAATGTTTAGTGAAACCTCTAGCCTTGAACACCATGAGATGGAAAGAAAAAAAATGTATTACAGATTCTTGTGCTGGTGGAAAAAGATCTTTAAGTATTGCCACATGTTCATGTAGATGTCTAGAAAACATCATGTAACAGGAGAAATGCAGACAAGCAGAGATAGTTTCTTTTTCGTGGTCTGCCATAAGATTTGTAAATGAAATTACCATACCGCTCCCAGTGATTGCCAGGATGGAGGCCCAGAGTAACAGCCATCAAGGGAAGAAGTGATGGAGTGAAGCAGACATCTGGGATGATGATTTTGGACACTTGTTATTTTCTTTCTGCTCTCCCATCCACATAACGCTGGGTGCTACCTTTAGTTTGGCAAAATTTCAACATTTTTGACCAAATGTACACAAAAAACTGTGAGGTATTTAAGCTAAAGTGATGCTTATGATGATACTTCCAGTAACAAGCCAGTGTAATGACTTGCTAGAATTCATTAACTTGGCAATATTGTTCACCCTTTTGTCCAAAACTGGAAAAACTGAGAAACAAGAAATCTAATTGTTTCCATACTTACATTTCTTCCCAGGTGGAATAAAAGACACTGCTTGTATTACAAAGTCACATAACACCTGGGACAGTGTTGTTTATGCATTGGTACAAGTACCAACAGAAATTCCTTGTCAGAGGAAATGGGGCAAATTGGAATTATCTGTCATTTGCCTGCACTTTCATGGTGTTGTCTGGGAATCTCAACAAGCTTAAACATCAACCACATCAAGTATTGTTAAAAGAAAATCAACCCAAGTGGTTAGCCAGTGATTTCTTAAGAAAATCTTTGTGTTGAGTATAGTCCATATTTACAACCCCAATGTAAAAAAAAGTAGTTTGAATACTTTGGAAAATGCCAGTAAACAAATTTGGATGGTAGGTGAATCATTTAAACCCAATATATGATTGAAAATAGTGCAAAAAACATGCATAAAATATAACTGAAAAATGTTGATGATTTTGTGCACTGTTCCAGTTCCATGAGAGAAATGACAAAATGATTCAGCATTTTCCAAAGCACAGTTTGGTGTCAGTAAAGACAGTTTGTTGCTGCATCTACAACCCTAATTCCAATGAAGTTTGGACGTTGTGTAAAATGCAACTAAAAACAGAATACAATGATTGGCAAATCCTGTTTCACTTACGTCCAATTGAATACAAAACAAAGACAAGAAATGATGAGCTTTATTGTTTTTTGCAAATATTCACTCATTTTGAATTTGATGCTGCACCATGTTCTATAAAACCTGAGACAGGGAAAACAAAAGACTGGGAAAGTTGAGGAATGCTCAAAAAACACCTGTTTGGAACATTCCACAGGTGAACAGGTTAATTGGAAACAGGCGAGTGTCATGATTGGGTTTAAAAGGAGCATCCCTGAAAGGCTCAGTTGCTCACAAGCAAGGATGGGGCAAGATTCACCACTTTGTGAACAACAGTGTGAGCAAATAGTCCAACAGTTTAAGAACAATGTTTCTCAACATATAATTGCAAAGAATTTATGGATTTCATCATCTACAGTCCATAATATCATCAAAAGATTCAGAGAATCTGGAGAAATCTCTGCACATAAGCAGCAAGGCTGAAAACCAACACTGGCCTTTGATCCCTTAGGCGGCACTGCATTAAAAACTGATATTATTACCACGTGGGCTCAGGAACACTTCAGAAATCCATTGTCAGTTAACACAGTTCGTTGCTACATCTACAAGTGCAAGTTAAAACTCTACTATTCAAAGCCAAATATATCCATATATCAACAACACCCAGAAATGCCATTTGCTTCTCTGGGCCCGAGCTCATCTGAGATGGACTGACGCAAAGTGGAAAAGTGTGCTGTGGTCTGATGAGTCCACATGCTGTCACCCAGACAATGTTTTTTTTTTTTTTAAGGAAAGCCTTACATGTTAAGCCGGCCTGCAGCCCTGACTTGTCACCCGTTTAACATCTTAAGCACATTTATGAAGTGACAAATACTCCAAAGGAGACTTTAAAGAAAGAAGAGCTAACTGTTATCTCAGGGATTCACTGAAAAGATGTAAGAATATAGTTTTTCTTTCTTGATTTACTGTTGAAAAATGCTTTCTGGAAAGAACAACTTTAAAACTGCCAAATCAGCAGAAGCAGGTGTTAGGAAGTGCTACAATCTTCTGAAAACTGCCCGGAGCATTTGTTCAAACCTTGGGTCCAAGTGTGCTTTAAGATAAGTCATCACTCACCTGTCATTTGCACATCTTATAATATGACTGTAAAACTGTCGCTATGTTTTCAAAGACACCCCATCATGCACCTCGCTGGCTTAGACTATTGGAATAACTGGGAACACATGCTACTGGAGCTCTTATTAATAAGGAGCTTCTACAAAAGCAGGGAAAAAGTTACAATAAAACTAAGAGAATGAAACAGCTGTCACTTGTGTTGATAACCAGCAGCAGGTTATGTTAACGAACATCAGGATCCTATTGTCAGATGAGGCAGCCTGTGTAAAGTCAAATATTAGTGTATGATTTGGAGCGCTTTCTTCCCTCAAGCTCTGATGTACAGTAACAGCCGTAATAATTATGTCCTGATGTCATGGTGGTATCATCGCTACTGCTCTGTTTCCCTGTTAGATCTGATCCCTGCTCAGGTTTGGACTTTGTGTGTTTTTACAGCATAACTGGACACAGACTTTCCACTAAGATCTGTCAACGGGGGGATGAGTAAAAGTCTGACTGGGCCACGTCCATCGGAGGAAGACTCCATATTTATGTCTTTTGCCAGCAGGCTAATTCACAACACATGTGCCTAAAAGTAAGAGGAAGAAGTTTAGGAGCTGGAGAGGCAGAGAATTTCACTGCTACTGCATCTAATCCTGCTTCATTAAACCAAGATTAACTTTTTTTGTTTTTGTTTTTAAGTTCTTCACCTCAGTGACTCATTGTAGTGGGGCGGCATGTGTTACATTGGGTTGAAGGTGATATCTAACACTGCCCTTTCCTTACTCCATTTGTTCTCTTTACTTGGCAGTTTTTCCCTGTCCATTATATTCCAATAAAACAGATTACTAAGATAAAAAAATTGTAAAGCTAAAGCTCCTTGTACTCACATTAACCCCTTTAAAAGCTGTTTAAATTAGGAACTCATCCCATTATTAAAGCCATAATCCGTCTGTGGCAGACACACAGCGTTATCTCCATTTCAGCACTGACATCATCCTGCAGACACCGTACACCGTGTTAACAACAGCTGGAGCGATTGTAATAATCAGTCCGGCTTTAACAGATGACTTATGATGCTGCAGAGACTGTTGTGATTTCTCTTTCCCTTCTGTTTGTTCATAATTCATTGATAATTCCCCAGCATAGGCAGAAAAAAAAGTTTCCTTGGCCATAGTTGACAGTCTGAAACACAACCTGGATTTTTCTGGATAAAAGCAGGAAGCTGTCTGGCCGGGTTGTCAGTCCACCAGCCTGCATTCAGCTTTTTCTCCTGAGATAAGCTTAAACCACACAGCTCACCCAAACCCAAAGCTGGAGTGAAGTGAGAGATAAGAGATTATTTTTTCATAACAAACAAGTAGGACAGAGAATCCTTCTTTTTTTTTGCTACTGAAGAACAATACTTGGTGCACGATATAACATTAAAACCAATACTTGGAGTTGGCACATAAGGATGTTATGATTTTGTAGTCACTTAAACTGATTCTGTAACTCTTGACAGAGGTCTTTTAGCTTGAATTGGAGACACAAAGCAGCTTTTACAAAAAGGAGGCCAGTTGGATGCAGTCTGAGTGGATGTTGCACAAAGGAGAAATTCTGAAAACATACAGTATGCTGAACGTAATAAAAGAAATACTATAATGAACTGTCACAAGCAATGACACTAAACAGAGTATCTGCATATCACCACCACGCAGTTTACAGCCCCAAAACACAGATTCACAAATTTACTGCGAGACATTTGTTTGTGATTTGGTAAGAATTCTTTTCATCTCCCCTGCTTGTTCTCTTTCATGAATTGTTAGATACATATAAAAGGATCCTATTGATGTATTTACAATAAACCAGATGGAATGGCATTTGAGGGGAATATTTCTTATTATCATATAAATGCTCTCCATCTGTAAAGCGCCTATAGTTTTGTTGCTGTAGGATGTTCTTAGATGAATAGCTTATGTTTAATCTTTAAACTATATGAAGCAAAACGGACAGTACAACTTCTGAGGTATTTGTTTGATGAAAAAAGAAGCAGTCCTGCACAGAATTCAGTGATAGTCCATGAACAGATCCAAGGATATTTATTGTTGGATTTTAGCCAATACTATGCTGTTCGTCACCTTCATTGAAGGGCTAAAAACAGCTGTTTTCATCTTTCATTGTCAACAATCTGGTCTTATTTATGACTGCACATTTTTGAATGCTTTAAAATCTGTTGCCCAGTTTACACATTATTGGATCAGTGCAGTGAAATTCTGACCAAATACTCACAGGACTACAAGAGATGTTTCAGTTGCTCTTTTTGGCATTCACGTCTCTCTTGTCTGCAGTGACTAAACATGAGCAATGACTGGGCTTTTATGATCTCTTTCGCCACAGAGGGTTGAAGTTTTGTTATTTAGGGGAAGAAGAACTGCAGGGGATATTTGTGGTATAAAAACATCATTCACCACAGTGCGGAGGATTAAATAATATTCTGTCCTTCCTGAACAACAGTTTTCTGTTTCCCTGTCTGTGTTTTACTGGCACAGTGTCAGAGCAGAAAATCTAATCACAAACAAATCTGTGATGGTGGGCCTGATTTACACACTGGTCATGAAATACTGAGATAAACTAAAAACCAACAAACCCATCTTGTATAAAAAGTCCTTCAACTCTGATCAGCTTGAAAAAAAAAAAGCAAATGTCTAACACTGGAAATTTATGATGACATTTCTGAGTACTGTTCCATGCTAATGCTATTTGAAAGGTGTTGGTTCATGAAACATAAGCTGAAATCAAAGTCAATTAGCGAGTCATTTTGTGCCAGTTCTGAGGTCATGTACGATGAATAAAACAGATGATAAAGAGACTGGAAACAAAATACACATTAGGAAAAATAATCATCACAGAGAGCTCATTCGCTGCAAATGAAGTGCAGATTGTTGGAGGGAGCTGATGTAGGTATTTGATAAGACTGATTTGCTCCTTAACTACAAAGATTTGTAATGTGTGGGAATGGAAACTTCACAACTGTTCTGTGAAAAGGAATGGAAGAAATTGGAGGAGTGAAAGGCTGCAATCATGAAACGTTTAAGTTTTTTCTGTTTTTGATTTTGTTTCTCACTTGCACAAATTTATCTATCCAGTATGTCAGTACTGTGGAACAAACAGAACAACAATGCTTGATGATATCCAAGTACTGGCCTTTTCTTGAAAATCAAAATCATTCATCTCATGCAACAACTTCTAGATTTCTGTTTATGAATCACTTTCCTTTGTACGCTCACCTTCAAATGATTCCACCTTAATGACTATAAATGTCAAAATGCAGAGCCAGGAACAATATGTAAGCATATTAGCACATGTAATGTTGTTGTGGCTGCAAACTCTTTTATTTTTCTGCCAATCCCTTCAGTTCTCCTTCAGCTCCTCTGAGTCCCCCTGAATGAGAAGTTTTATGTCTGCATATTCAGGCTGTTCAGTAGACATACTGTGAATAATTCTGTAAAGTTTCTACATAGCCGTAATTTGTGTTGACAAAGAAAGCGAGAGGACTTGCATTTCAACACCAGATAGTGTCTGCTTGTGTTTCCACTGCCTGCTTGAATGGAGCGTCGGCATGTTGTTGTTATATGGTTAATGGGGAGTAACAGAGTGGTGATGTGGGGACAGTGACCCCTTTCAGAGCTAAGTGCTGCTTTATGTGTCAATCGTTATCTGCGACAGGTTTCTTACTCACCCTCTGTTTTAACGGGAGTTCTTTGTTTGTAAGGGCATGTCCAGTGGGGTGGTTGGCGGTAACCTGGCCCGGATGGACTGCAGACCTGGGAGGACTGGCTGTAATAAGTTGATGCTGCTGTGGTTTTGTGCCTTATAAATGGTTGGTGCAGCAGCACACATGGAAAAAGAGCAAGAAAAAGTGCTGAATGCCTTTTTTTTTTTCTTACCTTTGGCATGTTTTTAGTGCTATTTTTAGTCTTCGGTAGATTCAAGATTCAATGCTTAATTGCCAGTAGCTGTCATGCACTGACAAACACCCAACATGCTTCACAGTAAAGATAATTCAACAGATAAAATCAAACAGGGAAGTGAAAACAATTTATCAGTTAAATAGAATCAAACAATAAGATGTGATAAATAAATCCAGGGGAAATAAATACTGAGGCACCTTCAGAGGAGTTAGCAGTGATAAGATTGACAATTAATAAATTGAAAATAAATAAATACTGTGCATACTATACAAAACTTTACATGACTGTTCAAATCTATGTGATACTAAAAGGGTTTTGAAGTGTTAAGGAGTCAGGCGGCTTGAGGATATTGATCTGTTCTGTAATCTACTTTTTCTGCCCTTATTGCTTCTCAGTCTCTTTTGTGAAGGAAGAAAGTTTAAAAAAGAAGGTAGCTTGATTGGATAAGTCTTTTAACATTTTCAGGTTTTTTTCCTTTGTAGCCTGGCCATGCAGATCTCAGAGAGGGATTTTTTTTCAGTGATTTCGATGCACCACCCCATTTATCTTCATCTGTGTTCTCAAACCGATCAAAGCACAGGTAAGGATGCTCTTAAAGCTAACTGAAAAAAATGTCAGAAAACCTTCACTGGAGACTCTACACTCTTTTAGCTGTTTTTTAATCTTTTTTTAAATATTATTATTATTCCGGTTTACTTAATTTAGACAATTCTGTAACTTTGCCATCACTTTTGTGCTTACAACAACTCAAAAATATGCAGTCTGTTACAGTCCAAAAGTAAACACAACACATCTGCGAGGTCTCTCTTTCTTCTTTCTTATCTCATAATCCTTTCATCTCTGTTACTGCATTTTTCACTAAAGGTTTGCCTGTCTCAGAGACGGTGCCTTTCCTTTTCAACATAATTACCGTCCACTGACAGTCCTTTGATCCTTTGTTCTTGTTTGTGTGTTTCATGCTGCTGCAAACATTTGCATTTTTCCGTAAGGAGACAAAGACTTTGCAGATAACTTGTTGTGATATAGAGTGCATTTGGAATCTATAAGCTGATTGGCACTGATGGATATCAAACACTTGCTTATTTGAAGATCAATCAGCTGATAATCAATCAAATGAAATGTACCATGCTCCCTCCTTTAACAGGGTGAAATCTTTGAGCTCATCTTGTTACCACTTTGACCAGAGCTGTTCATCAGTGATGGATCTGCGGCTGGATGAGGACGAGTGTGACGCCATATAGATCGAGATGTTAGACAGTGAAAAACAGCAATTTTCTTTTACCCATATAGAGTCTAAATAAGCTTGTCTTTTTCTACGGATGTACTGGCACAGTAACACATGCAGTGTATCATCACACACAAACACTGAATGTGGCCAGAATATCTGAGCTCTCTGAACCAAAATCGGGCATCACACCAGAACCCTTGAGCTCTTACACCCACTCGGTCCAGCATCTGGCCCTATCATTAAGCCCCACACACACCACATGCATATAAATGATAGTAATACATGCAAGTTGTATTACCTTTCTGAACCGGGATGTCGTAGCCATGACGATTACACACTCAATTAAGATTTAGGAGGCTGGATCAGACGGAAAATGTTTTGTTCAGTTCAACTCACTGTGAATCTTTCTCTGTGCTTTCAAACAACATCTGGGACCCATATTAGCTGCTATTAGAAGACATCTGTTGTTTGCTTTATTTTATATATTTTAGTATTTAAGATGCAAAGGGCAATTCAGGGCACTTAGAGGATTTCATTTTAAAGATTGATTAAAATGTGTTTTAAGTGTTTTAAAACAATGTTTTGCTCATGCTAGTCCATACCTTCCAACATTACTCTGACAAACTGGGAGATTCACCCCGCCCCACTGTGCCTGTTGCTAGTTGCTGCCAAGTTTGATTGCCAAGTTTGATTGCCAGGTCTGACGACACATGTCCTACACAATACTTATGAATAAGCCCTTAATTGTTATCAACATGAAAAATTAGGAGAAATTACAAATTGGGAGAAAGGCATGAAAAGCAGGAGACTCTTGGAGATATTGGGAGTTTTTAGCAGGTATGCTAGTCACAAACCTGTTTGGTACCTGGATTTGAAATTTATGTTGGTTCTCATACAAGGTGCACTCTACAGTCCATCCACAGTGCTGACAGGTTCTTAGTTTATACATACACTGAAATTAGAATAACAGTAATATTTAGATTTTAAAAATGATGAACACTTTGCTGAGGCTTCACGGTGCTGCACCTGTTAGTGCTGCTGCCTCACAGCAAGAAGGTCGCTGGGTGGAATCCCTGTTCAGACAAGGAGTGCCTTTCTGTGTGGAGTTTGCATGTGTAATCAATCAATCAATCTTTATCTATATAGCACCAATTCATAACAAACATTATCTCAAGGCGCTTTCCAAAAGTGTTAACAGGTCTAGACCTGTAAATGATAATACATTTTATTAACAGAAACCCAACATCAAGACAAGATAAGAAGTCTGATCTCATCTTAACCCACCATGAGTACAGACCTTTGCAGCATTCAGCAAGTTACAATGGCAAGGAAAAACTTCCCTTTAATGGGCAGAAACCCTCAGACAGAACCAGACTCATGTTAGACAGACATCTGCCTCAACTGTGTTGGGATTAGAGAAAGGGTAAAGAGAGAGAGAGAGAGAGAGAGAGAGAGAGAGAGAGAGAGAGAGAGAGAGACAGAGACAGAGACACAGAGACACAGAGAGGCACAAACACGGAGTCCATATTTCTGTTTTGTAGTGATGATCATGGTGAAACTGTTAAAAGCCGTACAGCTGGAGTCTGTCAGGTCCATGGCAGCAGGCCGTCCACAGCAACAATCCAAAGGAACCTAACAGACAAACTCAGAGACTCCCAGAGAGTCCTCCCTGTTCATGCATTGGTTCTCTCTGGGTACTCCAGCTCCATCTCCAGAAGAATGATGAAAAGAGGAGGCAAAACATCCTTTTTTGCAAGAAATGTAATCCATCTTATGAGATGCCTATGTTGCTTTTACATGAACTCTTGAAGTAGTGCAATAAAAAAGTACTGAACATTAAATTTCTTGAGGCCATCTTCTTTGTGATTTGAGCTGAGTTTTGTCTGATGACAGATAACTTTTGAAAGCTGAAACCAAAATTTTCTGATTCACACAATATTTACTTTTATTGCCAAAGATAAACATTATTTTTAGAGGTTGTTAGTTATTCTTGATCAATTTCGACAAGCTGCTTTTCTATGTAAAAAGTATTGGTACCGGTATTGATATCGACAGTACTGTCCCTGTCTTTACTTGGTATCAGATCGAAACCAGATTTTGCAGTATCCCACACCACTACTTTGGAGTGAAATAGTAAATATTTTCACATGAAGAATAGTCACAGAGATAACTTGAATTGAGCACAAAAGTTACATCTGAACCCAGGGCCATAGTTTGATCAATAAGCTCAACCTTTCAGTCTTTGTGATTTTAACTTGTCCACAAAATGACGATGAAACTGTGACTTTGATAGAACTGCTTTTGTTTTTTCAACGACAGATGTTTAACATATGATGTACATGGGAAATTATTTTCTCTTTGAATCTTTTAGATGTTTATCAGCCTTGGCGGTTGGGATGGTTAACCAAACCTGCCATCACAAAGTTTAGTCTACATGATGAATAAATATTAATGTGGTTTCCATTGTCAAACATTTTAACCTGATGTATTTAAAACCAGGCTGGCAGGCTATCATTATTAAATATTTATTGTGGCACAGGGTTAAGTGTGAATATGTGACCGTTTTTCATTGATTCCATTGGTCAATTTCCTGTTATCTCAAAATTACTGGTCTTGTATTCATATGGACACAAGCCTTGTGATAGAATTCTTCAGATACATTTTTATAGGTGGGCATTTACTTACACTTTGTTTGGATTCACCTAACAAGGATGCATCTCAAGACAATCCCAGTTTGTGAGGAGTCCTACGTGCAACAGGACCATCATCTTATAGGATAAAAGTTTATCTAATTCCTTTGTCTGTTTTTCTTAGGTATTAAATCAGTACGCTACATCTACCACACACATTATAAAGCAGTAAACTTTGCATGTACAGGGACAGTGGCTCCATAGCCTCTTACATAATCTATACTGTTATTGTTCGGCGGTTTCTGGCTGTGTCACTCAACCAGAGTATATATTACAGCCTGAGACTCTTCCCTTCTTCAGTCAGCCATGTGCTTAAACATTTTCCTCTGCTCTCTGTCCTGTGGTTTAAGGCAAAGCTTGTATTTCCAGGAGATTTGTACGAGGCCTCGAACAAACACTGGAAACACCTCAACTGGATTTGAAATTAAGCTGGAGCCTAATCAGAGACCGGTGAGTGAATGCACACAATCAGCAAAAAGTTCCACCACGCAGAGGCAAAAATGGCGTGGGAGGAATGGGAAATGTCGAGGCGCCACAGAGAATCCTGGATACTCTTACGAATGTACCCACTGAACCATTAGCATTTTTGGTTTTGTGGATTCTCTCCATACTGATAAAAGCTCATGAACACAAGTTTTCTGTTTTTAAATCTTGTTTTCAGAAAACCACTGAGCACAGTCTGGACCATTCTCTGCCATGTCTGATAACATCGACAGACAGGTTTCTGCTATTACAGCCACCTACACTTCTTGTTGTTTATATTGCCTCAAAATTTATTGACCTTAAATTCAACTGTATTGCTACTGTAAACAAACAGGATGAGGTATGATCATATTTTTTGAAGGCTTTAGCTGCTACAGCAGTCCTTGTTTATGTCTCCAGCCAGACTGGTTGAAGAGTTGGTCTGAGCCTTCCAAAGCAAACACGACGATTTAACGATCTTCCCAGGTAATCCTCTTTTTTGTGAGGATATTATGAAAGCAGCGGAACTGTAAAGCAAAGAGATGTCAATGCTTCTTTGGCATGAGGCCTCATCTCTTCAATGGTCTATTCTTACCTGAATAAGATTAAGGACTTCACTTTCAGGCCAACTTCTGTCTTCACGTGCATTCATCAAGTTGGATTTAGTCGCAGACAGCATTAAAGGCCCTTTAAGAGAGGAGTACAAAGCATAAAGGACAGAAATAAGATGAATAGGATATTCTTTAAGGGTAATCACCGCCTTTCACCTTTAGTGCTTTACTAATTTTAGACTGATATTAAAATCAGCACGTTTTTCTGCCCCCACATCCCATCACATGTCTCTCCTCTCTGTTTTATGTTGTGCTTGTGGTTTCTTTTTTTTTTTTTTCTCGGTCTGGCACACTTTGGTTTTTCCAGTTATTTTCTCCAGCACGGGAGCATAAACCTAGGCATCTTCCCTTCTGACAGGGTGTTGAGGAAAATATTGCGAGATTTAAAGCTCTTACTTTCCAGCACACAGATACAGACAGCACCTTTGGTCTGGTAATTTGTATTTATCTGGAGATGCAGCTATGGCACTGAAATGTTATGCCCCTATTTGGTATTTTTGTATCATAACTCTTAATAAATTCTAATCAGATGCAGTCCTTGGCACACATGTTGAGATGTTCATATTGGACATAATATTCACAGTGTGGAGAGCACAACAGAACTAGATGGCTTAGTTTGGCCTTGGTACTCAGGGACTCACGGGACTTCCATTACTCTCAGTGCATGAGAGTCTCTAAGAGCTTCTACAGATGTGTGAGATATATAATCTGCCTTTGGCTTTGAGCACCATGTCACTTACCTCCTATCAAAACACCCAGTGCACCACAACACCGATCAGCCAACAGTCAGAACTGATCCTGACCAGAACAGAGTGCACCAAACTCCCCTGACCGCTTTCACACATTTTCTTCCGGGCTGTGCAGCGCTGCAGATTCTGAGGGGCCGATTTGTCTCATTTCTACAAGCCTTCTGCTGAACAGGGGATGGAGTCAGATTGTTTTTATCTTCAAAAGAAACTAATAGAATTCATTATTTCTTCAATTCTTGCGTGCAAAAGACAAATAAAGCACATCAAAATGATTAAAACCATTCACAGCTGAGCTCCGTCAGTAAATCTCTTGTGTTTCAAAGAAGTGAGGAGTCACTTGTTGAATAAGCAAAAGAAAGAATGATGCTTTTAACAGATTTCCATGTGGATAGTTAACAGCAGATGTTGACAGTCCATTTTTATGTTTTGTCCTTCCTTTCTGGCCGTCTCCCCCAGGTTTTGTTGCTGAAAGGAAAATTTGTCTGTGTGTATTTGTGTTATTTTTTTGCTGTTAACATAAAACAGAAGGAGGATGATGGGAAATAAAGCAACAATTTGTCAGTTCGCCTGTTTGCAGTTTTTCAGTTAATGTTTGTTGGAGTATCCTCTCTTTGTTGGACAAGTTCTTGGTCATTCAGTCGCCAAGAAATTTACACTGTCCAGAGATGGTTCATCAATGGGGGATGCTGTGACTCTGCAGCTTTCTGTGGGCCCCTGCCCTCTTATGTGATTGGTCCTTTCTCTTCACAGCGGCACTGAGAAACACAAATGACGACCACCATGGCAACTTTAAGATAACTCAGAGGCCTCTTTAAGAATTAACCCTTCCGAAGGTGAACAGTGGACGAAATAATTACTTTAAAGGGACTGTAAGGACTTTCTAAGAGTGTGGTCACACTGGCCATTTGTACCGTGCTCAAGCACTCTTCAGCCCTTATGTCCAGTTCGTTTAGTGTGACCACAAGCATACCGTGCCTGGGCATGGTTCACTTCTCCTCTTTGACACACGAGGTGAGAGGTGTGCTTTGTCACGGTACACTTCATGTTTAAGCACGTGGACATGACTGTTGTGACCGCTCCTCTCGACTGTTATTTTAAGGGGATGTTAGAGGGCTGTGTCAGTGGAGAAGCAGCGCTGCTTGGGGGGGGGGGGGGTTGGCAGGTATAAAGGCCATAAAGATTTGCAAACTTACATGTCAGCCTACAGATATGTCAGACCACTGGGCTGCGAGTAGCACTAAAACAGTCGGCTACTAAACTACAGTACAATCTGACAAAGTTTGCTTGTTGTCACCTTTCAAACAACAGCTCTGTGTAACTGTTGATCAATACCTTACCTCATCGTGTTGTATCCATTAAAAAGTTTTCTTGAACAAAGAAAAGTTGTGTTAAAAAGACAATGCGATCCCCGTTCATTTCCAAAACAAACATACGACTTGTTAAGAGTCATGTCATCACGACAGTGTGTGCGCGATTCCAGCCAAAGGGTGTCACTGCAATCCAATTTGAACAGATAGACCTCACAGCCTCTTTAAAGGAGTTTGGACCAGTTAGCCACTCCAGTAGAGTGGCTAACTGGGTGTAATGCTGCCAAAGCCTTAAAGCCCTTTCTGCTTTCCCCTGTGTTGTACTTCAAAGCATTGTGGACAATGATGGGAGTACAAGACCTGAAGAAAAGTGTCTGAAAAGTGGCCACAGACATCTAAACAGCACCTAATCCTTACCTCCCCCTGCTATGAAGTGCAGTTAGATCCTCTCCAGCTTCGACTCCCTCCTTCATTTTTTTAACCAGTCCCCACTGTTGTCTCCCCTGCTTTTTTTTCTGAGCAGGAATATACCAGCCAGAACTGAGCAGATTTGTGGCTGTTGCTCATTACGACTGAGGCCTCTGGAGAGCCGGCTATCTGCTGCTCAGTCAGTCTGTGTTTTGTAAGTTGACGATCTGCAGGGATAAAAGACATTTCTATTCCATACTGAAGACATCTTGAAGTATTTTCAGACTTCATAAAATCCAGACTCACTTTTCATTCGTAATAAATCATTGCATAAAAACAACTTCACTGTTGTTTCTCTGGAATCCTGATAAATGAAACCCACGTTTGGTCTGAACATTTAATTAAGGAGGAATTGCAGCACACAGTGTAAGACTGAATCTTTGCTTTCATTACATAACATTACGACAATGTGTTACTGTTTCAAGGTGAGCACTGGTATTGCCACATCTGGATTACCTGTAAAGGCATTTAGTGTAGAAACAGTACTAGAAAAATCAAGCCTAACCCTTTTTTTTACATTGACTCCTGCCATCATTGCTAGGCTGGAACAGAAAGAATGCACAAGCAGACACTTTGTGATATATCTCTTCGGCTCCATTCTGAGGCCCTGCTGACAGAATTATGGTTTCAAATGTTTCCATGTATGTAAATTACTTTAGCTATGCTTTTGAGGATTTAAACTGTCAACAGACACCATCTTCTTGTGATAATAAGTGTAAGAACTGCTTAACTCACATGATAGTGGTCAAAACTCTATCGCAGCAGAAAACCATCGCTCATGTTTGGCATCTAAGCTCCAGACCTGCTCACAGTAAAAGTACAGATTCACGCTGTGTCCAAACTCGCGTACTTTTGCGCTTACACTTACTATTTTGAGTGCATAAGTGTGATCATAGTGACAGTATGAAAAAATGCAGTGAACTTTGATTTCGGGCAAAAAGTTGAGAGTGGAACGGTGAACACTTCTAACCCTAAACAGTCGCCATATTGGCTACATAGACGAAGGAGCAGGAATGGATCAAACGATGGATGATGGATGTAATCAATGAAAAACAGAGGAACACCTGTGAACGGTTGTGTTGGTAGTTTCCAATAAGTGCGACGCCACACTGTTTGATCTGGGACAACATTTGGGACAGTCTTTAAAAACATATGGAAAACAATCTGATCCTCTTCTATCTGTTAAAATGTTTTGTTTTTTGTTATCTGACAGTAATGAGTCATCATGGTACTTGATAGCTTGTTAGCATTAGCCTCAGATTTTAAAGCCCATATGCTAACTGTATTAAAGGTTTGGGGAAAAGATAGTTAGTCCTATAAGGACACCCCTCACCGTGACGTGATGCTTAATACATCTGTGCTGGGGAGATGGTGAGGTTGAAAGTTTGAGCACAGCACTGACACAGGGCAGTGGTGGTACTGGCAGAGCAGAGACTTGACTCCAAATTTTGCAACTCAGACAGACTGTCTGATAGAGAGGGTTTGATTTTTCATGTGATTGTAAGAACGATGCATGGTTAATGTAAAATTAGCTTGCAGACGTTGCTACAGCAGTAACAGCAACACCTTTTACTGCCAGTAACAGTCTCTGTGCAGATGGGAAAATGTATACATGTAAATGTATAAAGACTAAGAGTCAGGTCTTCCAGCCGTCTAAACCTTGTACCTTGGTTGGAAAAAGGATTTTAAATTCTCAGTTTGAACTTTTACAGAGTCAACCTGGAGACGTCTTATGTGATGATGTAACATCGTCAAATGATCATCAGATGATGTCAGATCCAGGTCTGCAAAAGCTATCACAGGGGAATGCAGTTCTTGTCAATATACCTGTAAAAACATACCGACAAAGACAGCGTTGTTCTTGCCATAACCAGCATAAAACTTTTTATTTATTTTCCTTCAAGCTCAAACATGCTCTGAAAATATTGTGTTCATCTACAGCCCCTACAGGACATTAGAAGTGGTGCATCTTTATTGATGGGAGACAAGTTTCCAAAGAATGGATTCCCTCCCTTCATTACAACAGGAACATTTGTTACTGTTTCTCAAGCTCTGGCACAGACACCATGCAGAGGTCATAGACCATCAAAATCAAGACAGAAAAAAATTGACATCAACTTATGTTATTAATTTTTTTTAATGCAGTTTTAAGCAGTTCTCTAGGGGAAGGTGCAGATAAGAACATAAGCAGTGATGTCATGTACAAAGTGGACACAGAATCATGTTTGCTCTTGCAGGTGCAGTTGAAGGGAGACCATAAAAAATAAACAGTGCTTAAATTAAAGCCTTAAAGTAATTATTGGGTTGTCTGCTCCTAATCTATAAATGCTTATCATGCGGAAAGCTTCCCTGAAGATCTTTTTGATTGTTTTCCCTTCAGCTGCGCCTTATGCATTTATTTTTGGCATTGGTTACTGAAACGGGCCCCTGACTTTCTCTGATTGCAGGCTGTCAATCATCTTGTAAGTTTAACAGCTTGTCCGCATGGGGATGCAGAGCCACCACAACAAAGTCTGCTCCAGCTCTGCAGCTGAGACGCATAAGGAAACGAGCTGGGAGTACACTAAAATGATTACTGTGTTGTTGTTGGCTGATTACAGTGTATATAACTAAGCATGGCCCACACATCTGAACATGTTTGATTACACTTCCTCTTTTTTTCTGTTATGGCTCTTTGGGTTTCACTTTGAACAGTGTGTTTAAATTTTGAATGCTTGCTAGCACATTTTAGAACCTAAATAATACTTCAAACTACCTAAATAATACTTCCAACAAGGGACAAGATTCAAAACATCCTTTACTGAAAAACCACATGGTCATCCCATGTTTTCCACACATGACGCAAAACATACAGAAAATTCTTTACTGCCACATGTTGCTGCAGTAAAAAGTAAACTTCATACATGAAAACACATCTATCGAGCATATTTCACATGTGATAGAAATATTAATTGTAGGGCTGTCAAACAATATTTTTAAGGTCATGATTTTTCACTGAGTTTATTATGTCATAATGATTAACAATTATATTATTATTTTCTATTCAAAACCAGTTTTTAAATTCATAACAACAAAGTAGAACTTATTATGTCAATGTTTTGATTAAGGAACTAAATAAATGCAATGACTATTTTCTAACATCAAAAAAGTAGAAAAATAAACTAAATCTTACTCAAATGTGTTCAGGAATCTACAGTAGGTATTTGCATGATAATAGTTAGTGATGTAAATCTTCACAATGGTTATTAATGCAACACTAGCCAATTCTCTGTGCAATGTCTGTGCTTCAGCTTCTTAGTCTGCTCCAGGCCTCACTCTTCATGGCTGCAAGATCTGGCTGACTGTACCAGAATTTCCTCTAGACATTCTCACAATAAGTCCTACATGCCAAACCTGCTGGAGAAGATATTAAGTTAGGTCAAAGAAAAGTGAAAAAAGGAAACAGACAACACATATAAAATACTAATAAATTTTTAAAAAAAGAAAAAGTTCAGTGATCACATCATCCAATTCCAGACAAGCTGTTCAGGCTGCAATTGAATAAGAGGTAACTGCCTCATTGTGTGGCGAGTTCAGTCTGTAGAAACAACATGTGAACAGTTGCCAGTATTCATTTGATTAAGTCTACATTAAATCTTTCTGTTGCACTGGATCTTAGTTATTGGTGCTTCCCACACTGTTATTAAGAAATAGACACAATTATATGAAAATAATTTTTGTAGCAGGAATACTCTCAGGCTGGATCATGAGGCAGCCTGGGAAATGTGGCACAACAATTCCCTTGATTTTTTAACCCTTGCATGTAGAACTCCTTTAGCCATGCAAAAGTTGTCTCAATTGGCAATACTGAAAGAAAAGTTTACAGTCTGTGTGCAGCAAAAGCTATAGCAGTAACAAGCAGTATATCCATGATTCTTTTAGTTAAGTCATGCCATTGTTAAGATGTTTGATGATCCATATAAAAACATCTCCAATTCACATTGGGCTCACAGTTTGTACAGCATATAACACCCTGTATCCTCAAATGCTCCTTTACTTTAAGGTCAAGCATCTGCATTTCACAAAAATTGAAAATGGTACAGTTCTTCCTTCACTTTACATCCATATAACTTGCACAACATGAGCTGACTCTTTTCAAAGAAAACCCCAAATCCTATGCAGGGGAGATATCCACTCTGGCATGAAACCACCACTTATTCTGCTGCCAGTGAAGCAAAGGCATGAAAAAACTGACATACTCCAAGAATGATAAATAAAAAAAAATACTTTAATTCATTCCACATGCCATTTAGTTTGTTTACTGAAGGTCCTGTACATCTTCAATAAAAATTGGCAGTATGGATTTATAACTGTGTGAAAAAAAGCTTCTTCAGCCTTGGCAGTTTTTTTGTCGGTGCGTTCTCTCTTGATATTAGTTCAACTTTTGACAACCAGCACTCTCACCGATATCATTCCTTCATCGCATACTGGTCAAAATCAAGAAAAGGCAGAACTTTTGACATAAACTTTGCCAACAGCACTGGCTGAGGCTTACATGAAGGAGAAACAGAGGACCAATGATTGAAGCTGCAAATATAACTGTTTTTATGTTTTCTTCACAAAATTCAGCTAGATAGATTTTAACATGCAGCATTCAGTGCTACTGAACCAAAGTTAACAGTCACTACTTATCAAAGCTCAGGAGCCATGGTACAATTTCTCCAACCAACCAACAAAATGTGCTGGTGAAAAGTACTTTGAAATTGTGGTCATTGGTGCTGCCACTAAAAACTCCATTGGTGGACACAGGCCCTGATTCTGATTACTTTATTTACTGCTTTATGGTTGTCTAAAGTGATCTTCTAACTTGCAGTTTTTGGTATTATGGCATGAAACTATGTGCTAAGTTCATGGCATATGCTGTTAAATCTACGACTTATCAATGTTCATCAAAATTGCTGTTGAGCCACTTGTAGGTATTTAGATTAGCAGTTGTCACTGTCTTACTTGAAGTTAACATCGCCATTACTGCCTGGAAGACAACATTACTTTTTCAACAAGGCCACCTGTCTTAATCAGCAGAGCAGAAGTCAACTCTAATTTATTGTTCCATGGAGGATCCTGGAAATAGAGAAACAGAAGGTCTACAGACCGATCACAGTCTGCTTTTATTTTTATTCTGCAGAGCTGTTGAGTGGAAAATAATTCAGCGATGTATTGAGACAGAGTATGTTAGCAGCTGTTAATGACATTAATTTTCACTTCATTTCTTAAATGTTGGTTACCATTATAGTCCTGAGAGTCTGGCTTCCACTTGTGATACATGCAGCAGACAAATCTGAGTTAGAAGTCGTATTCCAAACAGGCATGAAAGCCCACATTCTTCATGCGGGACAAAATAATTTTCCCTTCTATGGCAGGTTAAATGCTACCCAAATGACCCTCTTACAATATTTCTCCAACAAAAACTTTCATAAATAACTTGAGAAGACAGGATTATGTCATTTTCAGTCTAACTCACTTGTTATGCAATGGCACTCACAGAAAGGCTCGAAATTTCTGGCTAAATAAGCCTCTGGGCCACACTACTCTTGGGGGAGGGGGACAAATCCTCTGTGCCCAATCAAGTATCTATATATAGACTGATCTGAGGCTATGAGGTTGTTCATTTGTGTATGTAAAATAAATAAATAAATAAATCATTATGACTCAGCTAATAGGGTTATTAAAAGTCTGTGTAAACCTATTTAAGATATATCTTCTTGTTCACATTTAAAATATAATGTTATCTTATAACCACACCTCCAAAACCTCTGAACCTTTGTGTCCATGGCAGCGGGGGCGACCTCATCAGCGATGAGGACAGACTTGTCAGACACTGCTGTTGTTTCCCACAGAGATTTTTTTCTGCATTTCTGGAGTTGGTTACACTTTATCTTTCCCAACTCTCTGTCCACTATACAGCACCGCTTTCTGTTTGCAGCACGGGTTTATGTGTCTGTGTGCATTGGAGTGGAACTCTGCCATGTGCGATACAGAGAACAGAGGAGAGTTGAGAACACATGACCATGTAGAGACAAATGTGATTCCCCATCATGTAAATAAGACAAACAATATTTAGCCTGTTCAGTAAAATAAGAAATAGACGTGATCTATAAGTGAGGAAAACTTATATTAGTTCTGCTTTGGTCTGGTGCTTAATAGGAAGTTTAATTAACATTAAATGTTTGATCTCATTAAAGTATATATTACATTAAATACATTAAATATTTAAATGCCCAAAATTAAGAAAAACATAATTAATCAAATACATGGGGGGTCGCTGCCTTGTCACACACTCCAGGAGAAAATAAATTGGTTGGTAACCACTGCTATAAAGCACTCCACAGGAATCAGTTCAAGATGTTCTTAATTATCTTCTTACTTATTCTCTAGTTATTCATATATATTGATAAAGGGGAGCTGTCATCTAACATTAAAATGATATCTGGTTAAATCCCAGTTAGACCCTAACTTTGTGGAGTTTGTATGTTCTATGGCTTCCATTAGCTGTCCAAAGACACACCCATCAGGAGAATCAGGAGAATTGTTACTCTGGGTTGCCCAAGGGTGTGACTGTAAATATGACAAGTTGTTTGTCTCTGTAACCCGCCTCTTGTGCAATGACGGCTGGATTGACAGCCCCAAATTGATGAATGGATGGTTTGATGGATGAATGAATTGTTTACATATTAAACAAACTGTAAAGCATTTCAACTGAATGGAACAATAAAAACAAAACAAAACAAAAAAAAGCAGATAAAATGCATCTAAGCACTTCATTATTTGGATTGCATCACTCAAATTTTGTCTTATTCATTTAAAATGATTTTGGGCGCTCCAGCACAGAATAATACTAATATCATTACCAGAAATTTACTTTAAAAGACTCATCTGGGTTGGACATTAAAAAGTAGGTAAGTGTTTGCTTTTCAAGAACGAGCTTTCAGAACCCCAGTACAAAGAGCTTAGCAGCAGACTGTGCACTTCCATTTGGGGAAATGCTCCAGGCATTAATTACTCCATAAATCTCCATTGTGCATTCAGCTTGGCTGCTCTGCTATGAGGAATCGTGGCTGGACTGAGCCTTTATTTTCTTAGGCATATTTATGGATTGATTGATAGCTGAACCACAGATTTGCAGGGGAAATACTTGAATCATGACTTTTAAATTATAACAGGAAGTGCCATGATAGGAAATTTTTCACCCTTGTGATAATACACAACCACAGAGCTATTTAAAGTCATAATCAGAGTAAATGAACACCGAGAGAGTAGAAGTAATAGCTTTTAGGTAATAACTGAATGATTTATTCTAGTTTAGGGAGAGATTTGCTGCTAATTCAATCTCCATTCTATTAGTCAATCACTTCTCAGATGTATCCAATGTCTCCTGATAAGTTGTTCTCAGAATGAAAGTTGAAAATAAAACAAATGTATGTTGATAGCAATGCTTGGCTTATATCATCCACTGCAGTTTTATGACATTCTAACCTGATGTGGCTCTGCGTCTTATTTACTTACAGGCACTGCGATGAGTTTCTAACAGAGGGCTCAAAGCAGAGGGATAATAGTCATCAGAGCAATGGGGAGACAATGGATTTCTTTGAATGATATCACATAATATGCATGTTGAGAGCATTTTTCAGTTATTTCTTGGACTTTTTCATGCCTTTAATCAGGAAGAGGATGGGACAGTGGATAGAGTAGGACACAGGGTGAGAGTAGGGAATGACAACGGACCAAAGGCTGGATTTGAACCCCAGCCACCTGCTCAAGGGCAAACCTCATGGGGCCTGACCTCACCACCGTGTTGAAAGCATTTTGAGTTGTTTAATATAATCTGTGTATGAACTCCACATGGGTAGAATAAAAAGACCCCTGTAGATACAAATGAATCAAACATGTTGTATTTTTAAGGACAAGTTCCAAAATAAGTCATTGCTACACATCAGTAAACTCTGAATGTAACATTTGTGTGAACACATGCTTTGTAGCCAGCCCTCCAAACTTTAACTTGTTGATAATTTTAGTGCTTCATGTTTGAAAGGACAACAATTCAATAAAAAGCTTTATGGTTGAGTTGTTAATAGATTGTACTCCATCTGTTCCACAGACATCCATGGTATTATTTTAAGCAGGAGAATAGAGAGAAATATGCGAAAGTCCATCTGCCTTAAAGTCTCGGTTGTTATCTAGAGAACGGATATAAATAAACAAACTTCGACCTTACTGGGTTTCAAATTCAGCACTCACTAATTCCTAATATGAAACATCAATCATTGTACTATTTGCACAGTAGATGGGTGGAAGTAATTTCAACTTGAACAGTAACACATTGATGTTGCCAATAAGTAAATCAAAAACCCATTGTGTTAGTAAAACTGTGGAACAATGAACAGATTTCCCCATGTATTGTTGTTCAAATAACAAATACATTAAAATATTTACTGACACTTAGGTCCAATAAATTTGCAAAGACCCGTTGTAAAATTTTCACACCACCTCTTCCATGAACTGATTTTCACTTTTTGGAATACTCCTTTTTGGTACAAAAAAAACAAAACAAAACAAAACAAAAGACCATCTGTTTTAGTGTTCAATCACAACCTTTGAATAACAAAAGCTGACAATCATAATTTCAGCTTGTTGAAACAATACATCTGGGAGTAGTGCAGGGTTTGTATTTCCCTTCTCAAAGATCAGCAACAACCTGCTTTGAACTGAAAGCAAAGAATAGGCTTATAAGCTGAAGTAAGACTTGCTTGCCAGAAAAATGTGGAAAGAGTTGACAGTTACAGTTTTATATTGAGTGTCCTCAGCTTTCAGTTCTGAAAATAGTTAAATTTATGCTAAACCTGTTGGGCATTCATGCACGGTGCATTTTTGCACTCTGTCTCACTGAAAAACATGCAAACAGCCACAGATCACATCAGAAACCTACCAAACACCACGCGTTAAAGGAGATACATGCAGGAGGAACAACAGGATTCACGTGTTTGGCTTGTCAATGAATTTGCAGTTGATTTGTTTTACACTGTACAACTATCCTTTACAGGCCTCCATCGCTTGTTCGTGGAAACAGTCCTGGTGGAAAGACATTAAATCCTGATGAATGGAGAGATCTTACAAACATTATCATGCGAGCACATCAGCAGCTGATACGAGTGACCAGCTGTACACGATTCAGTGCTGGAAGATATCACACAGTGGGGTCAAGGTCTGGTTTCTTGAGATGACGCTCGTTACTCAGATTTTTTCTTTCCCTAGATATGGCAACCGCTCACTGTGAAAATGTTCCTATGGGGACTTGCGGTACAAAACAGCATTTCAAGTTAGTTTAGCAGTCTACAAATGAAGTTATTATTTAATAACTCCAGCAGATGTGTTCCACTCCTAGTGAGTCCATTTTAGTTACAATCAATCTCAGCCACCTCTGGCTGTTGTACAAACAGATGTTGGAAAATGTCATTGTACCGAGTTGTTTTGACTTCGCATTTTGTGTGTGTGTGTGTGTTCTAGATGGTGCACCATGCAATAATGCTGAAGAACTGAAAGTAAGTACATCATATCACAAGAATTAATCATTGTCCTGTTCACTTGTAGCTAAACCAAACGTAAACATTAGCGTGCATAACTACTGGACATCTTTCATTTTGGACAAGGCGATGGGCCACAATGTATGTCCAGTGAGACCTGACATTTCAATAACACAATAACACAAACTACCCCGAAACACTGCAAATAATAATAATACTCTTCTGCTAATGATTCCCTTAATGACTAAACAGCAGAGGCTGGTCAAGCTAACATGGGTGCACCATTTGAAACATACTCTTGAGAAACAATGACAAGATATTGCTATTGATATAAGATATTGCTTGCAGAAGATTTCACCAAAATATTAAAGCTGAACCAAAAGCCTACTTGAAACTTCTTGTTTGAATTGATTATCCCAGGAATGGACAGTTACAAAGTGATAATAGCTATTTGATTGAATAATCTCATATTATTGGAACTTTAACTTACAATAATCAAAACAAGGTCTGCAGGGTGCTGGTTGGGCAAGCCATTTAAGCATCGGCTCGTGTACAGGGACTATGGCCATCATAGCAGTGGTTACTGGTTTTACTCCCAGCCACTGCTGCATGTCTTCCTCTACTCTCTTCTCCACACATTTCCTGTCTCCCCTCAGCTGTCTTACCCAATTCAGCAAGAAGCCCAAAAATATCTTTAAAAGAACTCAGCCCTGCATAACTTCATTTCAACTCAGGATTGGCAAAATCATAAATGTCAGTCTACGACAGTTTTACCATTCTACCTGCAGATGCCTGATATCCTGTAGCCTCCCATGTTTCCAAAAGGCTTACCTTCTTTCTGCCCTGATACTTAAAAAAAGTATGTCTGGCCTATTAGTCATGTGCTCTGTCACACAGAAGATTCTGTGCATTTTTCCATTGTTTTCTAGAAGTGGATTCATAGTCAGTGCGGCTCCATGAATTGACTTCCTTGCTACAGTTGGAGGAGCTTAATCGTGCTTTGTCTCTACAGGTAATATCTCAGTCATTCTAAGGTGTATGCTGTAGCCTTGAGATATTTCATAATGTCTGAGCTAAGATAATCATCCAGCTCTAAGACGAATAACTTAGATGATTAGATGTTTGTTTAAGTTTGATGCTTGCACAAACTTAAATCAATTTACTTTTTACTCATGAAGACATTTCACATGCCTGTGACTCAGGAGTAGAGTGGGTTGCCCTTTAAACATAAGATGAGGAGGGTTGAGTACAAGCTCTGCCTGTCTACATGCCAAGTACCCCTGGGGGAAAAAAACAAACTATTTTGGTATGAAGTTGTATGATTGATTTGATAAAGTGTGTGTGTATATGTGTAAACCAAGTACCTATCCCAGCACATTGCCACTACTTCTAAATTTAAGCCACAACAGTACTTTTTCAGTTGGCTGGCTGTTTGTTGACAATCCTTTATCTTCTTCCAGAGAAAAGGTAGACTATAAAGTTCCACAACTTTGTGGAGTTCTTCATTGGTTGCTTTAACTTTGAGTTGTTTCTGGTAAACTTTCTGTAACTCTGAAATGCCTCTTAAGCTGGCACTACGTTAGTCGCCATGTTTTGGTACCACTGCTAGCTATGGCTGCTGCTGTTTTGTATTCCTTTAATACATCGACATATTGCAGACTCTTTCCTTCTCTCAGCATACTTGCTGCGCATGTTGTCATCCTCTGTTCTTACACAACCACATACTCTGATGGACTATGTATGCTTATTAAATGGCAAATGAAATAAACTTTTTTTTTCCAGCTAAAAAGGAATTATCTAAACAATTGAATAACCTGAGGATGCATACCCTGCATCCCTTGTACTACTTGTATAATGGGATATGTGTCTTTAAAAAAATTACCCTGTGAGCTTTTATTCAAACAACCACAGAGCAGAAAATTTGTCAAACAACAAACGAACAGTCTGTGCCTTCAAGACCAAGCAATGGTCTCTTCTGTCAACTGTTGTTAATTTCTGAATTTCTAAATTGGGGTTAAAAGAACAGAGATATCTGATCCGACAATTACTTCCCCCTAAGACTCTCCTCAAGTGACTTCTTTGAATAGAAACCAAAAGGCCCAGCCACACAATAAAATCTTGTACTTCACATCTGGTCTGCAAAATGGCCTCTTACCACTGGGAGTTCTGCAGAATGAAAACAAGGAATGAGGAGAGATTCAATTTATTGTCTTCAGACAGAGAATTAAACCCATTGGCTTCTAATTTAAGATAAAAAGGGGGATTTAAATTCAGTTCAAACACCCCTGCTTTGATATAGACTGTACTTATATGACATTTTGTAGCTCAAGTGCACACGCATCACTTTAGCCTAACCCTAACCCATTTTATAACATTGTCTGTCAAAAGAACTTCTCCTTTTCCATAAGCATGTCATCAAACACTGTGATCAAACACTACATGGTCATATGTAAATTTTGACTATAAATGGATCAGTACTTATACAGTGCTTTTCTAGTCTTTCAGACTAATTAAAGCGCTTTACACATCTGATCGCCATTGCTGTATTTTGTGCTTCATAATGTGCCACACATTTTCAATGGGAGACAGGTCTGGACTGCAGGCAGGCCAGTCTAGTACCTGCACTCTTTTACTACGAAGCCACACTGTTGTAACTCGTGCAGAATGTGTCTTGGCATTGTCTTGCTGAAATAAGCAGGGAAGTCCCTGAAAAAGATGTGGCTTGGATGGCAGCATACAGTATGTTGCTCCAAAACCTGTATGTACCTTTCAGCATTAATGGAGCCTTCAAAGATGGTCAAGTTAGCCATGCCATGGGCACTAACACACCCCCATACCATCACAGATGCTGGCTTTTGAACTTTGCACTGATAATGATCTGGATGGTCCTTTTCCTCTGTGGCCTGAGGACACCACGTCCATGATTTCCAAAAACAATTTGAAATGTGGACTCATCAGACCACAGCACACTTTTCCACTTTGTGTCAGTCCATCTCAGATGAGCTCGGGTCCAGAGAAGCCGGCGGTGTTTCTGGGTGTTGTTGATAAATGTCTTTGTCTTTGCATGGTAGAGTTTGAACTTGCACTTGTAGATGTAGTTAACTGACAATGGTTTTCTGAAGTGTTCCTGAGCCCATGTGGTAATATCCTTTACACAATGATGTTGGTTTTTAATGCAGTGCTGACTCAGGGGTCAAAGGTCACGGGCATTCAATGTTGGTTTTCAGCCTTGCTCCTTATGTGCAGAGATTTCTCCAGGCTCTCTGAATCTTTTGATGATATTATGGACTGTAGATGATGAAATCCATAAACATTGTTCTTAAACTGTTGGACTATTTGCTCATGCAGTTGTTCACAAAGTGGTGAATCTTGCCCCATCCTTGCTTGTGAACGACTGAGCCTTTCAGGGATGCTCCATTTATACCCAATCATGACACTCACCTGTTTCCAATGAACCTGTTCATCTGTGGAATGTTCCAAACAGGTGTTTTTGGAACATTCCTCAACTTTCCCAGTCATTTGTTGCCCCTGTCTTAGCTTTCATGGAATCCAAAATGAGTGAATACTTGGGAAAAAAAAACCCAACAATTTAGTTTATCAGTTTGTACAATAAGTATCTTCTCTTTGTAGTGTATTCTATTGCACAACATCCCAACTTCACTGGATTTGGGGTTGTACATATTGTATGAACCATCAGTTTTATCTATCACATCTCTATCCATCCAAACACCACTGACCAACAGTGGGAGCAATTTTTGGGTTCAGCATCTTGCTCATGGACACTCAGCCATGTCACTGCAGAACCCCCACTATAGCAGATCCAAACATTTGGTGAGTTTACAGATTACAGACTACCAACTTTCTGACTGATAGCACTTAATCCACTCATTTTTGAGAATCACACTATCTGTTATCTGGCGGATACAACGAATAACAATAAATACTGTTAATTGGTTTTAAGAGTGAACACTCCTGTCTGATTATCCCTATCCCAAACTAGCTTTAATCATGTGTGAGTTTGCAGTGATCAGGGCTTTTCCAAGTCACTTTGCTCAGCAGTCAGTTAGAAAATCAAACTTCTATGCATGATAATATTTTCTCTGACCACAACAATATAAGTAATAACAATATATCCTGTCTTAAAAAAGCCTGCGAGATGATGACGCAGCTATATTTCTCAGCATTGTGAAACAGTAATTGAAAAAACACCAGACCGTGAAGGCACATGCCCCTGTTGTTTACACAGAGAACCACACCACAGAATTGCTCATCTTCTATAGCATGTTATAAATCCTTGCTTTGTTGCACAAGAATATTTCTTGAGACCTCGAGAGACACTTGTGCCAATATCTGACACCAGTGCACATCACAGTTAGATTCTATATGGTTTCTGCCCCCAATTCACAGCATAAGCTTTTATAAATTACTTTATACTGTAAAATAACATCTTGTAATTTAAAGACATTAAAGAAATGGGAAAACTATAAGTCAAGAACTTCTGAATCTTAAATATTTACATCACATCCCTTTAGTTGATTTAGAAAACAGGGAGGGACTTTGGCTGATTGTTGTTTGATTAGCTCTCCTTGAAGATTTAATGGTGTGGCTTGACTGTTTACAAGAAAGATCATTAAAAACGTGAAGCTTTCTGACATCAGAAGACGTGTTGATACAAAATACTGCATTAAGTCCATGTTCTCACAGACTTTGCTGCACAATCCCCTTGGTGAATTGAGTCTAGCATGCGATAGATTATGTATTTTTGGTTAATGTTTACTCGATTTGGAAAAAAATGTTTTAACCACAATAAAGAGGTAATCACATTCTGAATCTTCTGTGTATTTATTTTATTTTTATATTGGTAGTGTAGGGTCCACAGAAATGAGCTTTGAGGCTATAGTGGCTACACTGACTTGGGGAGGGTTGGTGTTATCAACCAGAACGAGCACATTAGCTCTGAACAGTTGGGATCTCAGTCATGAAGCGTGCAGAAGGAGACACAACAGAGCCTCGTGCCAACACAGGCTCCAAGCATCCTCCTCTCCATGGTTTCCTCTCTTATCTCTACTGTGTCCTCAGCTTTCCAGGAGTCACTGTACAAGTCTGATCCAGCTTAGTGTAAACCTTTGTTGATCCTTCATTGCCTCAGGCCTGATAACTTCAGTCTTCCACTTCTACCTGGGTGGCTTGCTCCATCACTAACTTAAGCCCCATCTAGTAGAAGTTACCAAAGCAGTGCTGTCTATTCATAATAAACCATCTCTGAATTAAAGCTGTGTTGTGTCTTATACAAATAATATTGTGTCTTTGCTCAGTACAGAGTAAGGCATGGTCATTGGAGAAGCTCCACCCCTGTAGAGTCTATCATTAAGTAGTTTGATAAAGACCACACAACAATAGCCCGTGGGGTGGGGGGGGGGGTGTCCCTGACATACCTCTACTTAGGTGTCTGGAGATGTACATTGTGATAGCTGTTAATGCAGCTGCTTAAAGCTCATTCTGTCATTCACAGCATCTTTTGGTCATTGCATTACTTTTGAATTACATGTATGCATGTGTTCATGAATTCACATTGTTTCTGTATTTAAAGCAGGGTTCTCCAATGAAGGAATCAAATCACCCTTTAAATCATTACATGCAGCCAAACGTCCATACCATGTCATATACATTGCTTTTAAACGATGCCCAACTCCATGCAGGGAGCAGAGACTAGAGCGATCTTCTATTGATTATTCTAATTGGCTTTAAAGACTGGGTTAACAGTTATCTTGTTAGCTAATGCATGCTTTGCTACTATCCTTCTGGATACATCAGCAGGGACATTGCTAGCAAATTACATTTCTGTCATCAATGTTTAACTTACTGAAAAATAAACAAATATATTAACAGCAGTAAACGTCACAGAGCAGGCCCATTGGTATTTGTTTTCTCATGTATCGGGGGGGGGGGGCATGGGCAATATTTGTGTGACATTGTTACAGAAGTCTTCCTTATAGTTATACATATAGAGGACTAAAGGCATTCTGTAAACAAAGCTAGCAATAAGCACATGCTGCTATCCCCCTAGAGGCATACAGTTAGCCCTGGTGCTTGCAGTGGCACATATTGATATTCAACATTGTAACTTAACATGATGTGCAGCTAAAAAACATCCTATATTTTTCAGACTGCCAAGGCTCCCCACTCAACAAACCTCCTTCCCTCTGATTGGCTAGCCCACTGGAGGCCTGTCCCTACAACCTGTCATGAACCAGTTAGGGGATCCTTATGCAATGCCCTAATCATTTCAAGTCTTGTGAAGATCTCTTGGAAATCTCATGCTATTTTGAGGGAAAAGAAATGTTTGCAGCTGTTAACAGACAGACTCAGAGATTTCTACAACATATGAATTTGTATAGGTTTGAAAATTTGCACATTTAGGATGAACACCCAGCATCATTACTATATATCATTTTTAAAATATACCCCCCCCCCCCCACCCACCCACAAGAACAGACTTGTGACTGCAGATCCAGCTTATTTCTTCAAAGTCACACTGATCCAACAATTTAAAAATGATCTTTTTCACTTACCTCAGTTGGGGAAAAGTGCTTAAGTTAGCTATTGTTCCATTAAGACATAATTATCTCTAAACAGAGCTTTAAGCTAAATTTGAACCTTGTGGTTTTCCTTGGCATTTTAAATTGACCTCATATAAAACATGTGTTTGTGACTGGTAAACTCCACAGGATAGAGGATTCTTTAAAATGAGCCCAGCTTTAATGTGGGTGTGTGCAGCCTGTATGAAGCAGGCGAAAAAAACAGCTGGACCTGAAGTATCCACAGGAACGGAAAAAATCTGTCAACAAGCCCAACTTTACGTATAGCTGAATCCCATGACACCAACATGATGCTGTCTTTTCTTTTTTCTTTTTTTAATACTGAGGATCCTCTTACATGCCCTTCATCCAAACCCCAATCCTGTTTAATGAATATGCAAAATCTGTTCCAAGAGCAGTCTAAAGGGACAGCTCCTTTCTATTCAGAAAATTTACAGAGCATGAAGAATTTTACTTGGATGTATAAGAACTGAAGGCCACATGGGATTTGGGCCGCTGCCTTCCTGAGCATCTGCAGCAGTTAACTAAATTGCTGGGCTGACAGAAACAGAGATGCATACATGGTGCAAATTTCAGGGTTTGTGTTTGCTGCGTTGATGAGGGACCCACTAAAACCCCTTCCAGTGCCACAACTGAGAACTGGATGGCCACAGGTCTCTTTTGCTTTGGTTGCTTGCATGGATTGATGTCTCTTATATAGAATCCAGTAAATATGCAACACAGAGAGAAGGGCTTTCCTTTTTTCTATTATTACAGACTTTTCTAAATAATGGGTGTCTAAGAGAAAGTCATGGTGCTGGTGTTTAACTACTGGAGTCATAGCTCTGCACTGCAAGGGTACTACAGACATATAACTGTGCCATGTGACTAAGCAATGACACAGTATGTATGATCATAGACAGGAGGCTACTGACATGAATGTGGAGAGACTTTTTAATTATTTCAGGAGTTATTATCAAACATAAATCTTCCTTACCAAAATTAATAAAGCAGGAAAAAAAGGAATTCTCATCTCTGAATCTACTTCTGGAAAATGTTACAACTTCAAACGTGACTGTTAAATTACTTTCTAACAGCCTTCTTGCTTTTTCCGAGCCTCCGGATTTGCTTAGCCGGGAATAATTAAGCTTTATTTTTACTTGTTTACTTCCAAAAATTGTGGACTGATTTGAAACACACACAGGCTCGGAAGTGTCAGGATTAAATCAAAACAACAGACACGGCTCACGTGTATGTATGTGTGTGTGTGTTCACTTAATTATTACTGCACTTGTATTCATGCCAAGGTATGATATTTTGCACACTGATGACATGTTGATCAGTGTATCTCTCATCAAAAAGAAATCAGGAGTCAGGACAGTGTACCAGAAATAATAGTGACAATTTTGGGCTGTTTCCTCAGTTTGAGTCATGGTGAGCTTGCAGGTGTTTTGGGAATCTGGCATCCGGGATTCTAATCTCATCAGGCTGAATGAAGGAATATCTCACACCTTTAATTTGATTTTGAAAAGGCCACCAATTTTAAATGAATCACCCACCAGATTCCAGGAACAGATCCAGAGTCCCTTCCAGGGACACAAAGACAACTAAAGACATTTTCACACATTGATCTTGTGAATATTATTACAAATCAAACTCCTTTGTAGAAGTACACATGCTATAAATAAGACAAGGCATGCTTGTGGTTGTTTGTGTCCTCATGTGCTGTGAATATGTGTACTAGCATCCTTTAATGTGTGAGCACCAAGCTCAGGCAGAACATGTATGCGTGTGTTTGTGTATCCTGAAGCATCCAGATGCCCCAGATGTGCACTGAGCTTCATGTGGCCTGCGGTTTGTGGGTCTGACAAGATGAAGATGAGGGAGACACCCATGTGTCTACACACCCAAAAACACAAAGTGCAAAAAAAACAAGAGAATTAGGAAACTGTTAATTAAAAAAATGATGAACAAAGCATAAGAGGTGAATTTTTCCAGTGTAGATTTGAGCTGCCCAGATAGGAAGCAATAAAAGTCTGTATGGAGCTAGCATAAGATCAAAGAGAGTGTGTAAGTAGAACTTTCTGCTTTTGGCCTTTAATGTCTTCTAAACATAGCCCAAATGTGACCCTGCTGGGGGTCTGAGCACTGGTGAAAATGATTCATCTAAATGCTAGGTGATCACATCTGGAAGCAAGTCTCCTTCGGAACAACAGTCTTTTCGAATTAACCTGCAATCATCATTAAGAATCTCCTGGTTTCATAATGCATAAAGAATCTGTGCGCTTTTGTGTGAACTTTGTTTCAGGAGTTAGCTATTAAGACAGCTTCCCATGGTGTTTTAAAGATCTATCTCCTAGATAATCATCATGAACCGGAGACAGAGAGGGAATTTTTACTGCACACCATCATCATAAGCAGGGAAGCTTATTGTTTTTTTGCTGCCTTTTCTTTCTAAAGGGCTCAGAAACTAAATTAAACATCTACTGTAATAAGGTAAACACCTTTTGTTGTTGTTAACTCACATGTTGCTGTCACATGTCACCTTAAAAGAATTTTGTTGCATTTCATTGTAATCTTTATGAGGGTGAATTAAGGTAGTGGAGAAGCACAGCAGTTGGTAGAGCAGCCTTAAATGCACTTAATTTTATTGTGTGCAATAAAATGCTGTTGAGTTTAATTTAAATGAAAACCAAGTGACTTAACTGCCTGAAAAATGTTGGTGAGACTAAATCAGTTGCTGTTGGAAGTGTTTACAGACCAGTACAGCCAGGAATCCAATCTTATTAATGTGAAAGAATAACTGCTCCCACTTATCTCCACATGTATAAAGCCTTTTTATCTGCTGGTACAGTAAGTCATGGCTTCAAAACAGATTCACTGCTTTGGTTTCTTTTTCATGACAGAATCCATTTTTATAGCTTAGGCTCAATAGTGGGATTTAGTAAGTCACTTTTATCTTCAAGGAGTTGAAACAATAATTTAAACCCTGTATTTATTTGAAAACGGTGCAAAAACAATGTAACAGATATTTTATAATGAAAATTATACTCTATTTTTTAAACTTTGATACCAGCAAGAGGCTCCAAAAAGTTGGGACAGAGACATGTTTACTATTCTGTTGCATCAGTTTGCCAACATTTGCAAACTTGGGACACCAGTCAGAGTTTGACAGTGAAATATTGTCTCATTTCTTGCCTGAAAAAGGATTTCAGCTCCCTCATCATATCTGTTGTTCCACGATGCACCACATTTTTCAGTGGATTGCATGCAGCCCTTTTAAGCACCAACTTTTGTGTTGCAGAGCCATGCTGTTGCAATATGTGCAGAATATGGTTTGGCGTACAGTATGTCTTGCTGAAATATACATGGTTTTCCCTGAAAAAGGCTTTTTCTGAGTGAAAAGCATATGTTGCTCCAAAACCTGTACATACTGTTCAGTAATAATGATACACTCCCAGATGTGTAAACCAGGCATGCCATGGGGACTTACACATTTCCATACGCCACAGCATCCAAGACTAACCCAACATTTATTTTCATTTGCAAATTCAAAGCAGAATTCAAAGTCATATTCAGCCGACTTCAACCTGATCAACTTGGCTGTATTCAATGCCATCCTCACTTGCTTTGAACCCACTTGTGCATATTGTGCTCCAGCTGATCTTAACTCGTTCTAAATATTTTTCCTTTGGAGCGTTAATCCGGCACATCTGGTCACCTTTTGTAAGCTAACTAACTGTAATCAATGTGAACTTTGTAGTTTTTGCATTACAGGCAATAATCTAACTACAAATTCAGTTGTCTTGAATCACGTAAAGTAAACAGTGACCCAGAAAAATTCAAGATGAAATATTTTGTGTTTTGTTATATAATAAATTTACATAGAAACAACAAAATTCCAATTCTGGCTGCAACTCTCTGGACACATCTTCATTTCTTGTTTAACATCAATCTCTTGATCCTTCTGGTTTTCAGTCCTGAGATTTTGTTTGTCCCTCCTGAGTCCTTCTTGTGATCCAAACTCCCTCTGTTTACAAACTATCTGTTGAAGTCAGTGACATTCCACAGAGTCTTGACATTTACTTGAAAGAGGTCATACTCCTGTCTGCCATCCAGAAGAAACTTGCAGAGATTGCCAGCTGAAATGTGCATCTCCTTTTCAAGTTTAACTTGAATATGAGGCTTCAGATAATTCTTACAATCAGATTTCGTTTTGGGAAGCAAAGGAAGTACTGATGTCCTAAATAAACACTTCACGGTGGACTGAAATGTACCCACATCAAATGTACACACATCTAATTTGTACCTGAGCAAAGAACATTTACATTTAAATTTAGCAATTGTAATAATTTTTGTAATAAATCATGTAATATTTCATCCTGAATTTTGTTGGGTCACCCTTTAGTATTAAAATAAGATGCATTTTGTTCCACAACAAATATACATTTTATACAAGAGACACTTCTGTCAGACAGTGTGTGACGGGTTTATAATCTCACTTTGTGCCTCTTTCTGTCATGAAAATCTATGTTTCGTTCTTGTAAAATCATATTACAAACAGCACAATAATTGAACTTCCAGTGTAATATGCTCCAGAGACCAGACAGATTTTTCAGTTTGATTTGCTTTCAGGATCCTTGATGCTCTGTGAGCGTGGCCCTCTGCACCTTTCTTCTTATTCTCAGTCTGGAGGTGCTACAGAGAAACAGTGACACCTGCTGGTTTGATTCCCTAATGAAAGGCCTGTCCCCTGATCCACATTCAAATATTGTCATTCATCTTCTATACTGCTTATCCTTTTCAGGGTCATGGGTGGCTGGAGCCTATCCCAGCTGTCTTAGGGTGAGATGCAGGGTACACCCTTCACTGGTCGCCAGCCAATCACAGGGCTGACAAATAGATACAGACAACCTTTCACGCTCACACTCACACCTGGAAGGAAGCCGTGGGACAGAACCCACAAATGTCTGAACAGGGATTCGAACACACAACCTTCTCGCTGTGAAGCAACAGCACTTATTATTTTTATTTATTTATTTATTTATTATTATTATTATTATTATTATTATTATTATTATTATTATTATTATTATTATTATTATTATTATTATTATGAGTGCAAGATGTTGGTGAAAGAAGTTTATTCACAGAAAGCAGGAAAAAAAAAAAAACAGAAAATTTTCAAACATCTCAAGTTTGAAAATTCCATACCACACCTATTCCACGCTCACAGGATACTGGACACCAACTATATATCAATGAGTACATCTGGCTTTAAACCTCCATCTTTATACTTTATACAATAAATGTCGCCACTGATAAAACAAATCATTTAAACTCAGTCGAACATAGTAAAACATTTCCAAAGTTGGTGTAAAACCTTTGCAGCCGTTATATATCCATCGACGCACTGACTTGCATGGCTGCCCGCCTGCCTTTCTTCATGACATCACCCCTCACCGCTCTGGATCCTGTTACCTGATCCCTGCCTCTACTCCACCCCTGGAGTCGGGGACGTCTCCTGGTCTCTCCACGCTCAGCTGATACTGCCATCATGGTGTCTGCTTAATCAACTGACTTCATCTCCCCCCAGGCTGTCACTTTGACCTATGACCCCTTTAAAGGTTTAAGAAGCAAAGAATAACAAATAAAAGCCCATTTAAGTAGTCCAACTCACTCACTGTAAGCCTGCCTAACTTCCCAGTGTTAGTGTAGCACTACAGACAGAGCAAATGCTCCTTGGTTGGCCTCACTTTACAGATTGTGGCCCCTCTGGTCATATAAATGACTGAACAGAGGGACTAAGTGTTTGCTCTTAACTTCTTGCAGTCACTTATATTCACAGCAGAGCTTTAAATGCAGGTAACATACAGAAGAACAGCCCTCACACTGCTGCACTGACCCCAAGTGAAGTGTACATTGTTTTGCAGATTCCATCCACTGCTCTGGCTCTCCCTCCACCCTCAGAATACACTCAACATCTGTGTGTTGAACTTACGAGATTCTCCATAAACTGCCTCTGAGCAGTTCCTCTGTCTGGCCCGACCAAAAGCTTCAGTGATTTTATTGACATCCTGCTTGAAGAGAGAATAAAAGGCTCTGCAGCTCCAGTCTCTGCATGGAGGCAGGCAAACTGCAGGCTGCAGACAGCCTCTGGTCACATCTTATGAGTAAATCTCTACAGCTGAAATTATGGTGAACAAACCTTCAGGTTGAATGATGCTGATTATTTCACTGTTTGCACAACTCTAACAAATCAAAGGACTTTGTATTACATAACAAGAGACAGAAGCTACTGTAGAGTTCAAGGCCCTTAACTTTTTCTAGTACTTTTGAAACACTGATTATTTCACAAAAAAAATCCACATTTTTCCACATCAAAAGAATCATAATAATAAAAAATATGTAACCAAGATGTTGAATCCAATTCAGGTTTTAATCAGACACCCCAAATTTATATGTAATGGTTGGATTATGTAAGTCAGAGGATGCTATTGACTGCCTTTTATTTCTCCATCTGTTAAAGCAGATCTGCCTCACAGGCTCTACGCTTTGTGCTTAGTCTGCATAAATCATAAACAGATGTTTAAAAACAATAAGCCCCTTAGTTTTTCCATATTAATCAGTAATGTGGGTAACCACAAATCTACAATAGACCTATTCTACTGCAGTTATAGAGAACTGATCAAAGAAGAGTCTGAATTGTAAAAGGACTAAAACTGGTCACATATTGCTCCCAGTCCATCTCATAAAACAATTTTCATTTAATTTCCTTCAAAATAAAGTCTTATTTGTAAGCTTTTCTTTCTAGAAGCCACAAATACTTGACATTTGCTATTGTTAACAGTTTGTTAAATCACAAAACCATAAAGCACAACTTAGTATGTTGTCCTAATAACTTTAATGTTGAGAGATAAACCAAAGGATACCTGGATACAATTTAAATCCCTCTTTCAAGACAAGAGAACAGCGGTGCTCTACCAGGGGCAAAGACTGGTGCTGTGTTTTAAATTGGATACTTCTGTTAGTACACTTGCATGAAATACGCTGCGTACATTGTGTACTTACTAGAGCAGTGCACAAAATCTTACAGGGTATTGTTGCGTTAAATCAAACACTGCTGCTTTGCACTGACTGGAAATAATCTCATTTTACAAATGTTTCTTATGCTGTTCATCAATCCATTGTCCGATCTGTTCCCATCTTCTCCCATATGTCACCAACATGGAGACCATTAAGGGCGAGAACCGTCCAAGTACACAATATTTTTCATATTGTCAGTGTGAACACACTTATGCACTCAAAAGTAAGTACAGAAGTATGTGATTTGAGACGGTCTGGGTCTAAAACCATCAGTCACACAAGTTGAGAAAGTTATGTATGGTGTCACACACATCGGGCTGTCAACAAAAAGCATTTTCACCCAAGGATTCATTTGTTTTCTAAATTTACCAAAGTAACTTCTTCCTACATACCTCACAGCTGGAAATCGTCCCATTAAAATTTGGGAGGGTGGCAGTGGAGTGGGGCAGCTGGTTGAGTTTAAAGTAGGAGAACATTAACAGGATTGTGGACAGCGCAACAAAGGTCGACACTGTGATGATGGTTTTGGATGTCAATGCAAAGAAAACAAATGGATAACGTGCGGACATCATTACCATTCTCGTCTTGAGAATGATTCTCCTTCTTCTACTTCAGATGTTTGCAACTGGTCATAAGCTATAAACACCAACTACACTGTTAGCTTTGTAAGGGGTGAATTTCTCTTTATAACACCTGCTGTGTTTTTGCATTAGCTAACTATGAGTTCATGTCCAGCTGAAGTCAGGTTTAAATTTTGTTTGTTTGCATTCACACCATATACAGCACAGTACGTAGTGTCCATAACATCCCCATCTGATACGGCGTTTGAAGCCAATTGACTTCAGGAGGCATATTGGAAATGCTGAACTCACTGAGTGCTAAAGCGTCACCTCTGCACAATGTGTGCCATTAGAGAAACCAGCTTTTCAGATTGAAGGCAGCATGTTTATTTTGTAAAAATGAGTATTTCCAATTGATATGTAAGTGATGTCTGGTGAAGTACTTCCAAAGCAAGCCTCTAGTTTTAGTACTTCTGTATTGTCTTTTTTAACTTTTTTGGCTCTCAGTACTTTGTTGAAGGTGAACCATATGAGCTCTCTTGGCTCTTATAGAGGGCCTAAGTATTTATCAGTTATCAATATGTTAGGGAAGGCTGATGATGAGGACATGGACTTCTTTCTGGAATATCTTTGAATGAATGTTGGATATAATTTGCTAATGTGTACTAACTTCTGAAATTGTCAGAGGGAAAAAGGGATATTTCTTGACACCGGAGAATGACAAGTTTAACCATCAAGGGTAAATTGTGTAAAATCTACTTGCTGCTGCTGCCAGTGTTGATAAATTTGGGGGAATTATTGGTCAGTCAGTAAATTTATCCAATAAGCAGTCATTGTGCGCTGTAGTTAAACCATGGTGCCAGTCTTACAACATTATTTACAAATAAGGCCTGTTTGTTTGTGGCTTTGTTTGACCGTGTTTGCTGTGTGTACGCCATGGCGCGTAGTATTACATGATGATTATATTGGTCTGTGTGGTTGGAGAGAGTGAAGCTGTCTCGCATGATATGATGAAATACACATACAATCGGTGTGCAAATTTGATTGTTTTGAGGTTTTGCAGGCTGTTTGTAGGAGAGGGCACAGTAAGCTGACTGAGGGCCTTAAGGTTAAAGAGTCATGGTTTGCTTCTGAGTTTTGTAAATGGGTGAATGTAAACTGCTGGATGGTTTGATGAAATGTTGGTTAAAAGGCCTATTGGAAACTTAGAAACTTGTAGCCAATGACTTACAGGTTGCCTGGTCAAGAGAGTAAATTAGCCACACATTGCCTGTCTAAGATTATGTGGCCTCTGTAATGCCTAATGTGATACCCTCTGCTTGTTATATGCTGCTGTACAGTTATACTGTTTATAAAAGTACAAAGACATGACTACAGCAGAACTTTGTTACCATATGCAGCTAAAGCGCTGCATAAAGGGCTAATGAGTAAATGTTCAATTTTTCTTATAGTTTTTTCAAAGTTTGAAGCAGAGCTTCTGGTTTCTTATATCGTTAATCCAAGTGGCATCTTTAAGAAATAAAGCCAAAATAGAAGTGTTACTATCTGCAGTTCCGGGGTGCACAGTAGTGCAGTGATGAGCACCGTTGCCTTATAGCAAGAGAGTCTTTAGCAAGAGAGGCTTTAAAGATGTAAGGAGTTATGATTTTTGTATATTTAGAGTGTTCTCTGATTTGACTGTGTATCTGTTGATGAAGAAGCTGAAGTCTTGCCTTAATTACTCCTTTTTTAAGGACAGGGTTCAAACAAAAGGCCTCCTATGATCTTTTGCCCAGACATGTCTCGCCAATGACCTATCTCTCTTTTGTTTTGTTTTTGTTTGTGTCTAGCTGGGCCAGTTCCTTATATTTTAACTTTCTGAAAAGCAATTAGAAAGGATCCCTAGCAGCAGTAGAATGGAAGCATTTACCGTTCTTAAACTCACCATAAGTGGGGCAGTGGGTGAAGTGTCTCTGGGTCAGTCTTTATGGGCAAGCCTGGGACACATTACATGAGGCCCTTTTTACCTTCTGCGGTGACCCAGGGTCCAAAATCCTTACAGAAGGCAGTTATGAGCTCATAATGACCACCTTTGCCATATTCCAGTGAAACACTTACACAAAGATTGGCTGGTAGAATGAGGTCATGTTTTCAAGTCATAACCAGACCCATTTCCGATTACACTATTACCTTCAAAGACACAGTTATTGCATGCAACCACTGTCCTTGGAGTAACTACATCAATCTGCAGCGATCATTACAATCTTAGAGACTAGTTTCATCCAAACTGGAAAAAAAAATTGAACAAGGATCAGATGAGAAAGTTTCAGAGCAACACAAGGTAGCACAATCTTTTCTGTTCAAGAGTAAAAAAAATAACCAGACAGCAGTGATGTAATGTTCTCCTGAGTGTGAGTGTGTGAATGTGTTTTGCGTATATATCACCACCTGTAGCATCCACACCTCATGGACCCTCTCACCAGCAGTCATTTAAAAGGTCCCAGTCTAAGAGCCAGGCCTTCTGCTCCACAGCAACAAACGTGGGAAGAGGAGGAAGTGCTGAGTCTGCAAACTGTTGTATTGTTTAAGTGGAGAAATGTGATGACCAGAGAGATTTGTCCCGCTGAACTGGAGTTTGGGGGCCTGTTTTTAATGAGCGGAAAATAAAGCCTGGGAGCTGAATTTGCATGACAGGATTGAAAACTAATCATGCAGCGCAGTGGGCGCTGGAAAAGACAGAAGCTTGTGCTTTCCGTTGTCAGCAGGAGAGCACATTTCTCAAGATTAGCTACTTTCTTCTCATGTATAAAGAAGGAAAGGTGAAATTACTTCATTTAGTTAATTCTGTCAATTCATCACAGTGCTTTTAAAAAAACACCTTTGGGCAACTTTATCCCCTGTTTCTCTCAGCACCTTCCACTTTGGATAATTCACCATGTGTTAAACGAAGTATGAGGTCATCCTCCAGGCAGACGGGTTGTGTCACAACTAAAGATTGTTAATGGGGTAGACCGTGTCGAGTCAAACTGATGTCATGACTTCCCTTTTTTTTTCTGCTGCTTTTTGCAAGGAACAGAAATGAGAAAATGACAGGCTGTTAATCTCATTATCACATTAGGACCATTTAGCCACACTTGGAAATAAGCAGCAGCTGTTTGTCACAGAGAATTGCAACCAGAAACAGACCGAGCATTTTTATAACAAGGGTACATTTTTTTGTATAAGTTGGTTTGTTATTTATCCATCTTTTGTAGAGGATGTAAGCCCAGTCGGATACCCTTGTTGTTTTAAAGACAGATTACATAATTGTATACATAGCACATTCAAACTTTAATAGCCGACACATTTCTGTGTAGGTGGGTTTCAAACTACAGACTGATTTCCTCATCTGGTCTGTAAAGTGAGACGTGGAAAAGAGAAGGACTGTTTCCAGGTCTTGAGGTTTTGGTGGTGAGCTAAGTCTGGAAAATGTATCAAAAGAACTGTTATCCTTCGCTGACAAGCAGCACACGCAACATTATATGTTCTTTCATATCAGCTGTCATTTCACTTGATACCATATTTCCTGTTGTGGAGAAAAATGTGTTGAGTTGACCGTTACACAGCCCTACTATTAACATCAGGATTGAAAAAACAGAAGACGATCATTAGACCCAGTCAACGTTTTATTATTTATGAATAAAGAACATGTGGGAAGAACAGACGGTCTGGAGTTGTAAATGGAGTGAAACATGCATCCTGGTTTCGTGCTTTCAGGAGAATGCAGTCAGGATGCAGACGGTTAAATTACCCAATCTATAAATAAGGAAATCCAAACAAACAAATACAAACAAAGACGCATTAAATATACATTTCTTGCATTTTATAACAAAAACATTTGGTTATTGTTCTTGTTGAAACTCTGAGAAATCAAGTCTAGACCTATTAATAAACACATGACTTGGGAGCAGTTCTGCCTGCTGTAACTTTAAAGAGCAGCATAAATGTTGTAGGAAAAGCACAACATGACTATTAGTCAAAACAATCTGACCACAAGGTCCACTAAGTAGCTGCTATGAAGCCTTGTTTACTAGGCTGTTATTAAGTGGTGAGAAAATAGCTTAATAAAAAAATTGAGCCTTTGCTATTCCATGATGAAGTTCATGTGACATGATATAAAAAGCTCCAGAAGAGTAACTAAATGTAGTTTTGGGCTTGAAAGAGTTTCTCAAATGCTAAATTCAATATCAACAATAATTTAATAATACCAGCTTTGCATGTAAACATGAAGAAACATAATTTTTCATAAATAACAAACAGTTTGGCAACAGTTGAGACTCATTTCTGATTTTTAGCTGCTACTCATTATTATTTGCTTTAAATAAAAACTGCATTAAAACACTGTGCATTCCAACTGAAGCCAATACAGTAAAACATGTGACCACTTAAACTGGTTACTAGTTTAACCTAATACATTCCAGCACTATATGAAGCTAAATATGAGCAGCAATGAAAAAAAGACAAAGTTCT
Organism: Labroides dimidiatus; assembly: GCA_030710495.1. NCBI lineage: Eukaryota > Metazoa > Chordata > Actinopteri > Labriformes > Labridae > Labroides > Labroides dimidiatus. Next base: position 18,285,607 of record CM061156.1, on the reverse strand, counting down.
TGAAATAAACAGTAAATCAGTTTTTACATTTGTACCAAATTAAACTGTATGAAGTAATATTGTATCGTGTCATATATCTCATTGTACATTATCAGACTATATCAATCATATCAAATTGTGTCATACCTCGCATCTAATTGAATTATTCATATGACAATGTGTTGTATCTCTTTTTTTTTCTTTACATTAAATTGTTTCATATCATATTGAACTATAACATATCAAATTGTATCATAGCTTACAATATTGTACTATATTGGTGATGTATCATCTTGCATTGTTGGTGTGACAGATGTTACATGACCTGATGTTGCATTACTAAAAATAATGTAACTTAAATGCTGTGTATCATGTATACTGCAGTTGTGCCCAACAGCACTGCTTTATAACGAGGAGTAACGTATTGTAAAGTTACGTTACTTTACGTAGTTAAGCTATCCTTCCTGATTCTTTTTTTCCAATCAATCTTTATTTTATAGCCCCAAAGACCAAAAGTGTTTTGGGTTTTTTTTTCTGAGAAGCCATAACTTCTTGTGTTGTTTTTATCGTACCATTTGTTGTTTTAGGAAGTCATAACTGTTTGCATTGCTCACACAGGATGTTAAAATCAATTATTTTTTATTTATCCTCTGTGTAAAGCCTCACCATTTGGCTGAGAATGATAGCTTTGACAGAGAGAGAGAGAGGCTAAACACTCTTACACTGTGGCTAAAGCATCCTGTTTGTATCTAAAGTTGCTGAGTTGTCTCTGTTTAGTCTGCTTTCTGTAAGAAAAAAAACCCTGTTGGATCAGAGTTCTCAAATTTAGTCTACTTACAGATGAAGTGCTTGAATTAACAGATGATTTCATGTGTTGAATTTATTCCACAGATGTCGTCAGTACTGATAATTTTAACACCTTTCTTCCCAGAAGAAATGTCATTTCATCTGTAGTGAATAAGTAGTTCATCATTTCATGATGGAAATATTCTGGGACTCTTTCATACCAGGAATAATGTTGACTTGGCTTTAAAGAGGGAAAAAAGATTTGAGTTTTACAATCTGTAGCATGATGATGTTTAACATGTCATTACCTATTTGGTATCCAAAAGCCTTATTTTCACTGTCCTGTCGACTACTGTGGTACTTGTGATTTTACAGTTATAATTTAATAGTCCATCAGGCCTATTAAGGTTTTCCCAGCAGTTACACGGTGTTTTGCTTTATATGTCAAGGGCGAGTTAATGAAATAACCAGCACATGTGGTGTCAGAATGTATACTAACCTGAACAAAATTATTAATGGAGAAGTGTCTTTACGCTGCAGACAAAGCAAGACCACAGGGATGGAGAATCCAAATGTTTTCCAAAGAAATTGAGTCACACGTTCTCAGGAAACGTCTGTTTTCTGTCTGCAGCAGGTATTTCAATCCGTTGTTTAAATCTTTGCATAATAATGACATCAGCATTGACGTGTGTCATAACTCTGCTGCGTCCTGACTGGGATGGCAGAAATTTAGGACAACAGGAAATCCTTTGACTTGGTGTCCATCTGTTCAACAGCTTAGGACCTGAGCCTCACTGATGAATGATTGTGTTGCTTGTATCATCTGACAGCCAAGGACTCAAACTAGGCAGATTTCTCTCTTTTCTTTCTATTTTTTTAAACTCTTTGAATACATCATGAAAACTTTTAGTAGTAAAAGTCTTCTGATTTTTGCTCTGTGTGGTTTCCATATAAGTTTTTTGACCATCCTTTAAACATTTAGACACACAGTGAAGGGTAATATTTTAACCATCCCTCTTGGCTCCCTTTGGCAAGCTTCAGACATTGAGAACAAGTCATCCTATAGCATGAAATCTCATAGGACAATGAACCGTAATTCTTTCCCCTGTATGTTCCGCCTCTTTAATGTTTTGTGGTTTTAGGGTCGCTCTATCTCCCACTCTTTGGAGCTTCAGGGTCCGTTGGCTTTTAATAGCGCTTCAGTGCCCAAGTGGCAAAACATCTTGACCAGAAAAGAATCCTCACCTGGGTGTTCCACCAGAAAAGTAAGCACTGGTGTTAAGATTACTGTAAACGCAGCAAAATTGTGGCCTTTGAGAGCTGTGAACAACCCATGTTCTGTTTTTCAAGGTATACAGTGACAGGTATGTAGTGCCAGATATCTCTCTGTCTCTCTCTCTCTCTCTCTGGGTCTGTAAAATCAAAGAGTTAAGCTGTTATATGGTCCACTTTAAATCCCAATTGGATAAATAATTATTTTTAAGGAAGCAATGAAGAGTTTTAATTTGACTGGTTTACAAGACAGTTTATATGGAGCTGAGGGCCCCTGACACTGATGAGGCCACAGCCAGGAAGAGGAAATCTATCTAATAAAATATGATAAGATACTAAAGGCAACATATAATGCATACTATTAAAAATGACTGCATAAAATAACACAAACAACAGATAATACATATGAAATAGACCATAGTATTGCACATGGTGTTAATGACGCAAAAAATATTTGAATAATGTTGCACATTGCCCCTGAAAAACAAAGGAATATTCTGCATGCTAAGAAATACAGTAAAGCCTGATGCTAGACAGTAATTCTGCATTTAATGCTTAGAAAAGTTGCCCCAAACCCTCAAGTTTCGTTGCATAGAATTTTAAATTAACACATTTTTACAAACAATTTTGCCCATTATTTAAATTTCCTTTTGTCACATTGTGACAGTATCACTGCACATGATTTCAGACGTTACTGGGTGTATCTAAAGCTATCCTTGCACATGATAAGGAGAGCAGTGATCTGCATGGTATAAAAAAATGGCGCTGCTCATGACATGAAGAGTTTTATTGCACATGATGCACATTTTGTTTTTCATTACAATAAAAGTCATTCAGCATATCATATGAACAGTTAAATTGCACATGATATGAAAAGCATGAGTCTGCATGACATGGGACATTATATGTAAAGTAGCACTACACATTATATGAAAAATATTATTGCACATGATATAATCAGCAGAACTCTGCATAAAGTGAAAAAAAATTGTACTTGAAATAAATAGGTATGATATGAACATATGGATGTGAATATGGAGTGTATTACACATGATTTAAAAATTTTTATAGCACATGGTTTAAGCATCGCCCATGATGTAAAAGTAATAATATGACAGAATATAAAAAATTGCACATGATATGGTAAGTGACAGCAGTAGTGCACATGTTATGTGATGTAAGTGCACCTGATATGAACACGGATACTGCACATGAGAAAAGAAGTAATACAGATGCAAAAAGGAACGTTGCAAATGGCATGTGATGAAAGTGCACAAAATATGAAAACTAGTGCCCCACTGGTTTTTAAAAGTTCTTCCAAACTTTTCCAGCTGCAGAATGTGAAGGAAGAGGTATACTCCGCTTCAGTTCTTCACTCAGAACTCATCTCTCACTCTGTTGCTTGTCAATGGGCGGAGAAGTTGAAAGTGTGATTGATCAGAGACAAGGCAGAAATTACACCCTTTAAACACACATCCAACCTCCTACCAGCTGTATCCTCCAAAAGCAGTGTGTGGCACATGAGCTTTGTGGTTCAAACTGGAAAAAAATGGTTCTAAATCAGAGAACCACAAATCGCAGACAGGCTTCAGCTCCAACAATCACTCGTATTCACGTGCAGGCACATGTACTCAAACACACCTCTCAGACTGAGCTCTCTGGTTTATGTTCTCATCAATGCATGTGGCTAGATTGGGGGGGTGGGGAGTACGAGAGGAATAGTTGAGGGAGTGAGGCTGTCCAATTAAGCAATTACAAGCTTTGGGGCCCAGAGTTTCCATGACTTTATCTCTGCAGCTTCTGGAGTTCACCATGGAGGCTCCGCAGCGTCTCCTGGAAAGAGGCCTGAGAAGGGAGATGGTGGTTTCTGATACAGATGGATGTCCATTACCCGTTGCCCTGGGGTTTAGTGGTCTGGACTTCCATCATATATCAGGTGAAGTCTAGACAACTGAAAAGCTCATACCAAGCGGCAGAGAAACAGTCGATCAATCTTTGCTATTTTCTATCTTCTCTTGTCTCACGTTCCTCTCCCATCCATCCTCAACTCTGCCTTATGTGTTCTTCCTTTCTTTCTTGTCTTTTAACTCCCTGCCACAGCAGCTGTAATTTACCGGCTCCTTTAAAGTTAACTCTCTAAGAAACATCTGTGTGTGTTACCTGGATGAAAAAAGGGCTGGACTTTTCTTTGAGGCAAAGTGGAGTTCAGCTTGTCCGGGCAGAGTTATGTAAGACTTGGCAAGACAGGCTCTCACAGCTCCTGCCCATTCACCACAGCGAGTGCAAGCTGCGGCCTGCATGGCATTGAGCTTAACCCGACTGTAATTCATGCCCGACTCGGCAAAAGAAGGAAGATAATGCCTGCCTGGATCACCTCTGCCTGATGTTTTCTGCATATGCTGGCTCCCCCAGCACGAATGGAGCGGCTGTAAAATCTATTTAGGTCAGACCTATTACGTTTCACTCCTTGTTCCCTGCCTCAGCAGTTTGGGGGTTCAGACTGCCTTCACTCCATTTGTCTCCATGCAGTAGATGTTTCTGCCTTATGTATGGTGCATAGTTGAGAAGGAACAAAAGGACTAGCCTACAATGATGAAACACAGAAAAGAAAATGACTTTTTTTATTATTTTTTTCTAACTTTAAAAGATCTTTGGGGGGTTAGCTCAGCATGTATGTTCTTTTTCAGTCACACTTTCCTGATATATGTCTAGTTACACACATCTGCCTGTCACTACTGAGCAGCTTGACTCCAGAGATGGGGTCATTTTATAAGGGAGCCTTTAAAATGAATGATGGAATTGGAATACCTTACGGGAACAGCTCTACATTTTGGGAAACATGCCCATTTACTTTTTTCAAAAGCGTTTTGATCCTTCTTCCATGTTTTATGGTTAATATCAAGCTAAAGCAAGGAGCCTGTTAGCTTAGCGTGGTAATACGAATGGCAACAGGCTGAAGTCACTAACTTGCCCAAAGGTAAAGAAATCTATCAACAAGAAACTCAAAAACTAACAGATTAAGATGCAGCTGCCTTCTGAATCTTTGACTTCTTGCTGTCTGAACTTTTTTGTGCTGGATAATTTCTGATCCAGCCAGTTTATATAAATAAATTTTAAACTCAGGGTTGAGGACAGCTTGTCGTCAGTTGTTTGTCAGCATGATTACAAACAAAAATACTGGCCTAGAAGGGTGGATCATTGGCCAAGGAAGAAGTCATTACATTTGGGACCACGTCCGACTCACGTACAAGCCATTTTGTACTGGATCCTTGTTTGGTTATTTAACAAGCCATATTAACCAAACTGTGACATCAGGGTCTAAATTATAGTGCATTGGACTCAAAGACAAATCACAATTACCCCCTTGTATAGAAACAGGTTTCTGTAACAACTGTTGTTTATTTCAGTTTTGCCTTGTTTACCATGTTACTAAGTTTCTGAGGAGATGCTGTTCGTTCAGATGAACAATAAATGTAGGTTCAGAGAATATTTACCAGTAAGTAGAACACAATAAGTGCACAGCTTGGATGTTTTTGCATTAGTTAATGGTATAAACAGGTTCTTTATGCTTTGGAAATATATCCAGACCAGTGTTGTCATAATCAAGTTAAAGACTCAGACTTGAGTCAAACTTAAAGTCTGACTTCATGATTTGTGACGTCATGAGGACTCAAGCACTAAAGATCGTGGAGAACTCAGACTTACTTATTGATACATATCAGATTAAGGGCCTCAGTGTTTCCAGTCACATGCTTAGGTGTCTTGTGCAAGACACTGGAACCCAAATAGTTCAGCAGTTTGGGAACAAATGTATAAGCTAATACTGATGGTCCTCACATATCAGTCTCTGAATGTGGTGTGGATGGGTGAAAGAGCCCAGCGGTGTAAAGTGAGTGGTTAGAAAGACTAGAAAAGACGTTATAAGTAGTGTATTATTTACCGTGTACAATACTATTAGCAAGAGTTAGCCTCTGAGGTGACTCAGTCACCTTCCTTCAAGTTGTTTGGTTGGTTAAAACCCTGATAAATATCAGGTAATTTGTAGCCACCTTGCAGTGATCTTGACCCTCTGAAGTCAATGAGTGCATTGAGAGTGGGGTGGTGCTTATTTACACACAATGCTCAGTGCTGTAACTTCATAGAAAACTTAATCTTCAGACATGACACCAGGATCAGTCAGTCTCATGTAAAGTGAAATAAAATGTTCTTCATTTTTTAACCTACAAAAATTCCCACACAGTTTGTGTTGATGCAGTTAAAGGTTTAAAGTGAAATAGTAGTCCTCCTTATAATTAATAATGATTTTAGTGACGAAGAGTTGAGGACTTTGAAAACTAAAGACTTGACTTGGATCCAGGGTTGGTGACTGAACCACCCCACTGATCAAGGCATATCCAGGGGTGTCTAATATAGATTACAAATACAAATTTATAATAATCTGATGATATGTGGAAAAGAGGAGACAAAATATTAAATATTAGAGAATGGTGACGGGACTAGATAAGCTCTGCTTCTCCCGTCTTCCCTTTCGGACATGTACAAATTGTTCAGCTATTGACAATGTGTGATGTTGTATGTGTGCTGACGTGACCGAAATAAGTAAATAAATAAATTAATTTATACAGCAACATGTTTTAGATGGATTTAATCTATGAAAATGATTAAAAAACATTTTGTTTATGATATAGATTTCATGACATGCCTAATACTTATATCAGAAGCAATATTAAACTACAGTATTCTTCACATCATAACAGAGTTTGTATTGAACATTAGCCACTTACAGTTTAATAATTTCTATTAATATTTCGTAAGCTCTATTGACAAGGCTGCCTGCAGTGGCTGCAGACACTTTTTTATTTTCTTTTTTAATGACCTTTGTAAGCTGAGATATAAACCAATGTTGGTTATTTCAAAACTTCATCGGCCTGAATAATTGGCTCAACAGGTCTATCTCCACCAGACACACAGAGACTACTAGGAAATATCACATAAACTCCTCTGAAAAAAAACCCCAGCCTTCCCAATGAGTCACTGTGTTAAGTTTCAAGTGTATGATGAGTCACATGACACATCATCTTTTACCGTTAATTTGTTAAGGTAGAAGAATTTGGTCATGGATATTTTGTGTTCAAGCACTGGACTGTGAAGATTTTCATCCTGCATATCCCAAATGATAAATCCTTTCATTGTGTTCTCATGTCTGTGTGTATTTATACACAGTGTGCAGTGAATGAAGTATCTACATATGGGTGTGCTAGCCTGGATGTGATTTCAGGTACACAGGCTGCTACACAACACTGATCCTGGATAAAATCCAGGTCAGCAGATGACCAATGGGCCTCATGTGGACCTCAGATGTTTGAAGTGAGCTGATAGACAAGGAAAATTCCACAGAGAGCAAACATTAATTCAGCAGCAGCCAACAGTACAGCTGCATGACAGTGAACAGTATGGTATAACCAGATCACAGAAAGTCAGGGGGGAACAAGAACAACATGGCTTTAAGTTGCGATCTTGAAGACTTCTGCAGACAAGTCACATGTAGAGGATGAGGCTACAGAGGGGTTACACATCGAAGGTTGACCTGGCATGGTGAAAACAGTTTAAGCACGGTATCTCTGTCACCACAGCAAGACCTCAGACTGAGAGTCTAAGCAGGACGTGGAGCAGCTAACGTGTGGATAGAGACATATAACAAAGACAATAATATTTGTAGCCAGAATTTGTAACTGGATCTGGAATCTTAGAACCCTGAAAAACATGCAACAGCGGCAGAGCCATAGAGACAGAGCCCCTTTTTTGCATCACATGCAAACAACATCAACATATAAGTAAACTAAAATTACTTGGTTATAAAAGTTCGAAGCTGATTTATTCTCTAGCTGAGACGTGGAAATAATTCAGGCTCATTCTTAGTCTGTTAACTGTGAACTTGAAGCTAGCAGGCTGTTAGCTTAGCTCAATATCAGAGTAAATCTAGCCAGGTTGTATCCAGAAAGGATGAAGTACCCCTGCAGGACCTCTTAAAGGGACAGTTTGTTGTTCTCTTAGTATGCCTAAACTAATCAACAGTAAGTGCATTAACCACAGGTGATCGTGGTCGGCTCGGGCCCTTTTGACGGATGGTGAACTGGCATATGAGCTAAGCTATCAACTGCTACAGTCAATTTTATTACATCATTTAGCTCATTTTAAGTAAGCCCCATCAGAGAATGCCACTGTTACATGGAAGTGTTGTCAAATTGCGCAGCCTATTACAGCCTCTCTTCCAATAAATCAAACCATCCCTTGTTGCTCACTCCGTACATTAGCTTAATACAGAATCCTAGCTAAGCTGGCAATCTCAGTTTTTTACAGTAAGTCTCAGAATGTCACCACTCTCAGCCAAGAAGTTCAAACAAACCCTGGCCAATAAATAATACATAAATAAAACAATATTAACAATTTGACCCTCCCTTTTGATATGCTAAGCTAACTGTTTCCTGGATTCATCCTCATTGCTCTATTTAACTGACAAGAAAGAGGAACCATTACCAACTGATAACTTCGATTTGATAAGTTTCCACATTATAACCCCTTTGAGGAAATACAGTAAGTCACACTGGAGCTATATTTTTACTGATATATTCTAGATATTCCATCATATTTCCCCTTATTTTTCCAGGTCTCCGTTGGTTGTCTTGTCTCTCTATACATAAATTAGTCTCTAGTCTTGACGAAGTGGTTCAATGCAGTCTTTCCAGTCTATTAGGGTACACTTTTGAGGACACACTGTTTCCATTATGGAGAACAAAAATCCTTGCAGACGTTTGCACAGCTTTGGTGTGCAACAAATTACACAATTTAAGTTCGGGGAATGGAAAGCCAATGGCTATATTTCTTTTTACATGCTATTTATGTGCAAGGTCCATATATGCAATGGACAGTTTGACATTTATACAGAACATATCACACAAATCATGCAAACTCTCTGTCTCATTTAAACGGAGGTGTGCGGTGCAGTAGTCCTGACAAAACAAATACTGAAGGCTCCATGTTTTGGCTCGGCAGGCAGCAGCAGTCCATCAGTCCCAGCTTGGTTTGCTTCCAGCTAGTCACATATGTTGTCCTGACAGACATTCCTGTTCCATCTGTCCGCCGCAGCAAGAGTGCAGCTTGTCTCTAAACACCGCTTAATGACGGGTTGATTTAAGTGTAAAAATCAGAAGCAGATTGGGTGTTTCCCTGAGGTGTTTGATGTGTCAGCAGCCTCATGGGTGGAGTGCATGTTCACTCATTTATACAGAACATGTACATACAGATGCTGTCTAGAGTGAAAGAAAAGAGAGACATATCACCGGGCAACAGGAATTCTCAGAATGATTAAGTTATTATATGTGTCTTAGATTATAACATTAGTGTGTGGCTGAACAAGAATGTGTGTTATTTGCTGCATGTGCACCTTACAGTGTTTAAGAACTCAAGTCCAGAACTTGGACTTAAATCTGACTCCAGTCTTGACTTTTAGGACAGTCGTGTCAACCTGGACTTGCAGACTGATGACTTGTTGCACTTGGACTGAAGCATTGGCTGCATTAGACTTGGAAAACTTTAAAAAAAAATTCTTTTAGTTTGTTCAGTTTGGAGCGAGGACTGACACGTGTGTTCGCCACAATTCACATGAATTCTTGTTCTGCTGCACAGAATAAAGATGCTCTAAATGGTGCTTGCTGCTTTCACAGATTTTATAGCAATTGCAAACAAGAGAAGAGCAACATTGGTTGGTATTTAAAAAAAAAACTGAAATGAAGAGAGACAGGACTGAGACGGACTAAACTTTTGCAGACATCTTCCCAGGATACACACACACACACACACACACACAAACACACACACACACACACACACACACACACACACACACACACACACACACACACACACAGAAAAGTAAGATGCAAATTTTACTTGAGGTTGATTACATTCCTGTGTTAGCATGCTAATGACTTTAGCAACAGAAGGGATTGAACTACAGGGCCCAAGTTCTATGTGAGTTAAAATTCCAATTAACAGCTGTTGAGCTGCAAATATTTTTGAGTTAATTGGACACCGCAGTGATCCCACTGCAGCAGAATCAATGATAACGTCTCCTCATTAATGGATACACAGTAGGCACTTATGCACAACTCACAGCACTCTAACTTAATAATTTAAGATACCCAGACACACAACAGGATTTTGTTTGAATCTGATTGTAATGGCAGTTCTGTAATGGCATGCCAATTTACTGAAAACAAAACTCAAAATCAAATCTCCAAAGGGGCATGAGGAGAGTGGACCATACACAGCATCAAAGAAATTGTAAAAAAAAAAAAAAAAAAAAAAATCCAAGCAAAACATTCAGTATCTCTGCTGTTTTATACTGCAGGTGTCCAAGTCATACTTCAACCAAACCTTCTGTTTCTCTGAGTAATACTTGAGTTATTACTCTGAGCCAGTGACATGAACACCAATATTGACACTTCCAAAAAGATTTCTCTGGTGTTGCCTTTATTATGACACCAGAATGATTCAAATAGATCTTTTAAATGCAGAGATATACTCTCTTTAACTTGGGTATGTCATTTTTGTAGCCGAGACCTAAAAGAGAGAGACCAGGGCTAAAGGGTTAAAGATAACATTTGAAAGCCAATGTATAAATCAATCAATCAATCAATCAATCAATCAATCAATCAATAAAGATAGATAGATAGATAGATAGATAGATAGATAGATAGATAGATAGATAGATAGATAGATAGATAGATAGATAGATAGATAGATAGATAGATAGATAGATAGATAGATAGATAGATAGATTCGGAAAGGTTCTTAGGCAGCAAACACACCAACTTTAATGAGACAGAGGAGATGCTATGAGGGAGGTTGCTGTCTGCTCTCCCTGTAGGTTATTACAAGCTTCATTAAGGTTGTAAAGAGATAAATGGACACTAACTTTAGCTCACCATACCAAAGGTTGTCACATGATCTGTTTATTTTATGACGAGCTGGAAGGCTGGATGTCTACGTGACAAAAGGTGAAGTGTCGCCTCACAGACAGGGTGAAGGCCGTAAAGTTTATGAGCCTTGACTGTGACTGTGAACAGCTTGGTTTTCAACTGAAGTTGTTTGTAGCCTTTGATACAGTTAATAAATAAAACAAAGATTACATCCCCACATACTGCTAAAATATACTGTCAAGGCTGTTTGGCTTTTAAAATCTCGATGTAGTACTTTATTGATGAAATATCTTGTCTGAATGCCTCCACACCTCCTTAAACAAACACACTCAAATACATCACACTCATTAATGCTAATGGAGTGGCAACATTTTACACCTGGAGGGGTAGCTTTGAGTACCTTGCCTGAGTCTGCCCAGGGAGCCTCCCTATAACTGTCACTCACTATATCGTAGTGGGCCCTAAGTGGCCTGCAGCCCAGGAGTTAAATGGAAATATTACGCTGCTGAGTTTTATACCAGCTGCCCTTCTGCAAAACTCCTTAAACTGTGACAGGAAATATTTAGACAACAAGATCAGCTCTGTTGAAATCACAGGACGGATGGGACCAGACAGAGCTTTGGACCTGGAAAGAGGAAACATACCACTGAATAGTAGTATAGAGTGTATATGACCAGGAAAAAAATCTGTGAGAATGTTTTGCCTTATAAATGTTTCATATTTTAGTCTTTTCTTTTTCTAAAGTTCTCTTTGGCATTTCCCCCTTTATGGGATAGGGTGGCTGGAGAGAGACGGGAAATGTGGAGAGTAGAGAGTGGGTGATGACATGCTTGGGGTCATGGCTGGGGGCTGAACCTTTGTTTATGAGCTGTGCCTTAACCACTCAGCCAAACATGATTCTTTTATATTTGATCATTTCCATTTAATCTGAAGTTATGGATGTGTGAGTGCTGTGGCACCAAACCTACATTCCTTACTGTAAACATATTTTGCATAAAATGTGATTCTGCTTCCAACTTTTCAGCTTTGGGGTCACCTCAGTAAAGGATCACCAGCAGCTGAAGCCTTTACAGAAACTACAGTCCTCGCCTGAGTGGTCGCTAGTTTGACTGCAGGCCATGACCCTTTGCTGCATGTTATCCTCTACTCTCTACTCCTCATATTTCTGGTTTCTCTTCGGCTGTCCTGTTTGATAAGGGCAAAAAAAAGAATGACTCAAAGACCCAAACCCTCAAAAAACTCTGTCTGGAAAATGATGGTTCATTTCCAGTCAGCCCATCTGACAGAGCATTTTTCTTTTGTCCTTGAAAAACCTAATGCCTCTCACGTTACTTATAAAAAGTAGATAAATCCGCAGACCAGAAGTGGCTCCAGTATAAACTAAATGAAACATAGCTCCATAAACTTCACTTGTGGTGATATGTTTCGTTAATTTCATATTTGAGCAGCTTTTGTGATGTAGATCTACCATTGTTTCTTCCCTCAAAAAAGTCACTACCTGTATTAAACTGAGAAAAAAGGTGAAGGAAAACTACTGCAACGACTTGTTTATCCCCAGCCGATACAGTGAGTAGCTCCTCGTTTCTTAAAACCATGTAGGACATATCCTGTGGTCATGAAAATGATGTTCAAGTGTTTCAGAAGGGTAAATTATTGGCAAACTAAAGAAATTTCTGAAACTACATAGGGTTAGTGCTGATCCATCATCTTTGAAGTAGAACTGTGGCCAGATCAAACCCTTGAATGATTGTGATCGCAATCATTTAAACATTTAGTACGATCATATTTTAGGAACTCAATAGTAGAACTTACAGCCATGTTTAAAAGTGTAAGAAAGAGTATTTCCACACACAATGTGAAGTGATCTCGAGAGATTGGGTCTAAACAGCTGTGAAGCTCTAAGAAAACCCCTCATCACAGATGGTAATCAGAAAAAAAAGGTTTCTAGTTTGTTTGGGAGTGTAAAGATTTGACGCTGGAGCAATGGATGATGGTTATGTGTTCTGATGAGCACAGATCTACAGAGTGATGGGTGCATCAGGTGCTTAAGAAGAAAAGAGGATGAATGACCCATCATGCCCAGTACCTACGGTTAAAGCCTGCGGGGGCAGTGTTATGATCTGAGGTTGCTGTAGTTGGTCAGGCCGAGGCAACATTTTGAACAAAGAGTGAGGTCAGCCGACTACCTGAATGTACTGACTGACCAGGTCTTTCCATCAGCAGACTTTTTCTTTCTTGATGGCACGGGCGTATTCCAAGAGGACAATGCCAGGATTCATTGGGCTCACACTGTGAATGAGTTGTTCGTGGAGCATGAGACGTGGTTTTCACACATGGAGAAGTCTTACTTTACTTGAACTTATAACAAAATTATATAAATATAAAACAGAGTTGTATTCTTTTAAAATAACTTTAACTACTTTTTATTTTTATCAAGACAGGACAAAAATATTTACATCTAGTTTTGTGGCATCTTTTAAAACTACATTCAAGAGCTGAACACAACTTCTGGAGCAAGACGGTGAATGCTAGTTCAAGGAAAACATTTTTTTTTTTCTGGGAAGTAAGTAAGTGAGGTAAAGTGATCAAATTAAAAGAAGGTCTGGTGCAAACTTGAAGTGTTTGTTTTTTGAAAATGCTGCTGAGCCTTTGTTGCTCAAAAAATATAGGTGTTGGAGATGAGATGGAGACTGACTCCAAAATAAATCTGTCTCTGTGTTAAACATTTAGATGCAGATTGTCTTCTTGTGGTCTAATGTGTGTAATTCTCACATCCTGATTGACATTTCAAGGATAACAGCTGAATCATTAACAGTTAGAATAAAAATGTGAAAGTAGTTGCTTGTGTACTTACTTCATAACCAGTAAAGAAATATAGATCATAAAATAAATACATATGAATATTGATTATAAATTGCACAAAGCTGATGTAATGCCTGTCTCACTGCGTACTGTCAATCTCAACTGTGACCCAAGTATTTCCAGCAGCATTCAGGTCGACCATTTAAGTACTCATTATCATGGAGCCATACGTCAGTGGAATAACAGAGCAGGAGCGTTTATTTTCTCTGCTCCCTCCATTCATCAATCCTGTGATCCCTGCTACTGCACAGACCCAAGCGTCACTTTTTGTTTGAGTCAGCCGGTGTGTTTCCTTTGTGTCAAGGAGTCAGAGCAGCCGATCACACGTATCCAGACGACTCAGACAGTGTTTGGGTCCACATCAGACAGCAGGAACTCCCTCTCCTTCTGTGGTTTAGACACATAATAATTCCACGTCAGTCAAATATGTCCGTTCAAACACACATGTGCTGCTTTCTTAGGTCCCCCTCTGCTTTTTATGTGTATGAACAGTTTTGCTTTGATTTCTCCTCGTCTTTGTGTCTGTCCAACTGGGTCTTTATCTGTATACAGTACAAACACACTTGCACTATAGTAGGAAGCTGTGGAGTAAACCTGTTTGCACCTGTTTCTGATTACTCAGATGGGCCGGGGAGCTTGAGGAAACGTGTGAAAGCTGCGTCTGGGGTAGCAAAACTGACCCTGGTGAAAGATGAGTGGAAAAGTAGGTGAGCACATGCTGAGAGGAGCCAAACTAGCATTTGTAGTCACAGTTTGCTTCTTCAGTGTGTGTGTGTGTGTGTGTGTGTGTGTGTGTGTGTGTGTGTGTGTGTGTGTGTGTGTGTGTGTGTGTGTGTGTTGCTGGCTAAGTTTAGTCTGTCTTTTCCTGTGAATCATTCATTCTTTCATTCTCTCTTAAGCGCATACATACACACACAAACAAAAAGGTTTAACAGAGCTCCAGCCTTTGGCTGCCAAATGTGAGTGTGAGGCTGAATAAATAGAGCACAGAAGTGACAAGTCAATAGACAATCCTAAACCAGACAGAATCAATCGATCACACTCAAAAGAGCTTGCACAGTTCTCAAGATGCCCTTTCAGCACAGTGAAAACATCTCAAAAGGACTGGAAAAGAGAGGAAGGAGTCATTCAGTCACTCATACAGAAATATACAGGTGAGGCCATGGCAGTAGATGTCTGTGTAGAAATGAAGTGGAGAGTGAGGGAGGAAGCCACAGAGAGCCGTGTGGTATTTGGATGTAATCCAGGATCCTATAGGCCTCCATATCTCAGTCCTGTATGGCTTTATTCTGAAATTACGAGTGAAGGAAAACTATTTTTTATCAAAGTTTGCTTTTGAAATCTGCTGAAGGAAAATGGACAGAGTAAGTTTGTTTGTTTGAAGGGTAAGCTCGGAAACAAGACAAAATGATGTCTGCTCTATGCAAAAAGGATGTATGATGTAAATATCAGTGTGCTAATCATAAACTAAAACACATGAACAAAGTGTCCCAAAGGTACTAGCCACCATATTGGAAAAAAAGCTGAATCATGCTAACTTTTGGCTAATTACTAGCACACACTAAAAAGGAAAACGAATTAAAATGGTAACAGATTATAATATATTTTCTCACATTGTGTATGCTTTACTGTCTTCAGGGATCCCCCCACACATTAAGATTTTTGATCATAAATATTATACATGGTTAGTATCTATATTTTCAGGGGAAGGAAAATCACTCCTAATGAAACTCAGGACAAAGAAAAATCTGGCAAGACAAGTTTTTGGAAGAGAGGGATCAGAAATCTGCATTATCTTGTGTGCTCTGCTTAAACTGGAAACTAAATAAAAGGTGCAGTCAGGCCATGTTCTTGCCACAAACACACTGTTAGTCAGATCAGCAGTGCCTTAATAGTGTCTTAGCCTTTCTAAATTCAAAACAGGTAAGTTCCCTTTTTGTCAGTTGCAAAAAGTAAAGAAATGGGGTTTACTGCCCATATCAGGCAAGCATGTTTAAGTCTGTTCTCAGTATTGCCATTTTGATAGGGATTCAACTCGTAGCTTTTTGGGGACAGCCTCTAGAGGACACTTGAGGAACTGTTAAATTGGCTTCAGAAATCACCGCCGCAGGTTGCAGCTAAGTGCCGTCACTCACAACAACACTGCTAACAAGCAAATGTTTGATCACTGGTATGTTAACTATGTTTACTCTTAGCATACAATTTTTTGCTATTGTCCAATAAATACAAGGCACAGCTGAACTGTTCTTCTGTAATAAAGGGAGAGGACCCAGATGCAGACTTGGTCATTCACTGACACAAGCCAAGAAGAAAAAAGAAACAACAAAAAGAGTACAGAAGAACAGTAGGCTGCACTCGGCAACTTTCAAGTCTTCCTCAAAGCCCTTTACAAAACATACATTACATGGGCCCTGTTGCACTCACATTTGGGTACTAATGGGAGTTACCACTGTTACTGAAGTGCCTAATCTGTTAACACCAACAAAGCACCTTCTTGCACATTCACACATGGATGCAATGCCTCAGGGAGCATCTTAGGATCAGTGTTTTGCCTATGACACCACAACTGCAAGGGCGAGGGATCAGACAACCAACGTTTCAATTAAGAGATGATCCACCCAACCATACAGCCACAGCAGCCACACTGGATGAAAGTGGGTAGTAAGAAGGTTATTAAATAAAGAAAATTAACAGGATCAAATAAGGCTCAGATAAAGAAAATGACCTGATGAGCTTTCAAAGAAAAGTGAATGTTGCATCAAAGGAAAAGCTGGGATCACCACAATCGTGTTATTCACTGTCTGGGTACAAGAATTGAACCAAATCAAGTGGCAGTCCTTCCAGTAGTATTAGTTGGGATATTTCTGTCTGGACCACAATGGTGAATCAACCAACCCACAGAAATTTGAATCCCTCAATTGAGCTACAATAGCACAATAAATAAGAATTACTGAATGTTCTCAGCAATAAATTGTAAGAATGATCTTGAAAAGAAAGTTATAGGAAACAGTTGGGTAAGATCATATTTTGTTTTAAAGATGCAGGATCAAAGTTGTGCAATATGGTGTTTGATTGGGTTTGTAGCAGTTTGTACTTGTACAATCCCACTGATGCAGGCTCAGCAGCAGCTGAGGCAGTGACTCACAGAGACAGACAGAATCACTCATGCTGTGAGAGTGCAGACACTAATCACCCAAACATCTCTCCGGTGGTGGTGACAAAGAATTGACCTGACTCGTTAAGTCTGGTATCACCTCTACCTTTAAGTACCATTCCACAGTGATACCATCACTGATGGTTTCCCTCTAGCGGGATGACTGAGTGGACTCTCAGCCCTGCTCTGTTCCTGTGGAGTCCCTTCTGTCTGGGATGGATTTGTCTGTCTGGGCCGGACTGTGCAGGGTCACCCTGGGGTTGTGTAAATACACACTGACTCTGGGTGGGATGGAAGCACAAAGGGATTTTCCATGACTGGCCCCGGTGAATGGAGCATGCCTTGCCAAACAAATGCATCATCCTCCTCCCAACTGCTGTCGTTTAGGTGGAATCGCTGGGGAGTTTGAATATTTCTCTTCCATTCATCTCTGTTGTTGCTGCAGGAATCCCTGATTTCTGGCACGACACTGATAGCGTTGGTTTTCCATATGATGTGGCTGTTTGTTGTGATGGTGATTCTTTCCTACTGATGTCATCTGATGGGCGGCCACAGGGGGCTGTTGTGCTTTGTTTTTTGAATAAATGCTTTGTTGATATTTGGCATAAAACTTGCAGAAGCACTTTCTAACCACATTATCTAGAAGTGAATAACTGTGGTTAGAAATGTAAATTACTGAGTCTTTATGATGCAATTTAGTGTTATAATAATACAATTTATTACTGTCACTGCTGAGCATTCAGAGCAACAATAACACACGTGCATACATGTGTGTTCATGTGACACATCATTTTTGATAGATGTGTTTTGAAAAATCCGCTCAGCAGGAGACATTCCTCTTTAAGGTTATTTATTTTGCAGAACCTGCTCTGCTGTCATTGCGAATTTAGAAATTTAACACGTTACATGTTTGATCTTTCCTTCTGTTGCATACAGTCCAACAACAACATTGCATGTTTCACTAGTGGCTCCTGTCAGAAGATGAAGCTCATAAATAATCATCTTCGCTGTGTTAATCCAATCTGCGTCGTCTTATCGTTGACAGGGAAGCTGCCAGCATTAATTGTTTCACAGCTGTTTGACAGAAGTGAATATGAATAAATGACACTGGAACTGATTCAGGAATTCGGACCTGTTAATGTCTAACCACGACCTGCAGGAATTTCCTCAGAAAAAAGGTAGAAGTGATTCACTTTGGGGCAAATAACACTGGGGGACGTAACTTGGGCTCATGTCTTTAATCTTGCAGCTCTTTTCAACCAGAAGACAACGTGGTGACAGATACTCTTTGTAGAGGCGTCCTCAGCTCCTTTAAGTTTCTGTGTTCTCAACTTTTCACCAGTTAGAGCCATTACATTGAGCAGTTTCTGACATAGTAAATGCATGACATCATGATGAGTGTTTACCTCTGACAGATGTCTGTTTTTGCTGCTTGACCCACAACAAGACCCCGGTTTGTAAGGGTCATTTGTCCTGACCTTTATGTTTTTTGCTGTTATCCTGCACACGGCACATTTTAATTAAATCACAGAGGTATCAACAGGAAATAAACCCTCAGATATGACGCAGGATGCGGCTGAAGAGTTCCAAGTACTTTTGTGCCTCTTAAAAAACTTTGCTTGGATGTAATAAAACTTTGTTGGACTCTTTAAGAAGAGACTGTTATGCATGCCATCCTCCCTGACATGACAGGCACTTGTTATACTAAGTATTTAAAAGCAAAGGTAGTGTGAAAGTTTCCAAATTTAGAGACTAAAAGGATCCAGATTTTAGTTGTTCCAGTTTATAGAGCTTTAGAAGCTTACCTGGGATCAGAAGAGTAGCTATTATGTTACCAAGCCTGCCATCTAGTGGTACTGAGTGGTATTGTAGCATTTTTAAATGTTGGTGAAGCTCGATCAAACTGATAAGAAAAGGAAAAAGAAGTTTACAGCTTAATAGATACAGTATGAGAATGTTTACGTTTTGCTTTCGGCATCTGTGGCACCAAATGTTTCCCCTCTACCCTATGTTATTTAAGTCCCTGGTTGTTTGCAATTAGACTCACATGCTTAAATAAGTTAATGTCCTATTAAAGCAACATATGTGAACAACCTTGAAGCCACATATGGACAAAATATTCACATTAACATCATGGTATCTACTCAAGGTGGAGGTTCTTATTATCCTAGCTGTAATTTTTAGCGTTTTTACAGTCACGGCACCGGGCTAAATCATCTCTGCTAGAACATTCCCTTCCTTCAAAGCAGGAAATAAGACAGAGGAAGTTAATTTAGGAGATTTGTATGCAAGTTCTAATAATTAATCATGTTTATATAAAGCCCAAATTTTGTCTCAAATATTTGTTTATTGTGTAACTCATAATCTCTAATTCATTCCATGTCTGCTTTTGCTTATGAACAAAAAGCTTTATTGCCCCTAGAGGAGAGTATTTTTCTCCAATAAGCCTTATAAAACATCCTACACATAAAGACAGGCATGCAATGTGATTAAGGACAGCACATTGCCGGAAAAAAAGGCATAAAAGCAGATTAAGGCTGATGTGGAAAAAGGTCAAAGATCAGATTCAACCCCAGAACACAGTCAGAGCACTGGTGGAGATTTGGCTGTAAAATCAACCATAATCACTTCAATGGGGGCATGATATGCTAAAACGAGACCTTAATGTATAAATATATCCACAGCTTTCTATACAGTGCATTACACTGGATGTATTTGGCATCCAACCTGATAAATAAAACATGCCACAGCCTGAACACAGCAGGCTGAAATATTAGAAACAACATCCATTTCATGATCAGTCAGCAACGTCAAACCGGATTACTCCAGTGAAAACTTCCATGTGTGCTCCTTCTACGAGGTCCTACAAACTCGTCTGAATTCCTATGTCTGACAGCTTTGTTGCAGGCAGAGGAGGTAGGAAAGGCTTTATCTCACTCCAAATGACCTTAAAGGGTTTTTTTTTTTTCCTACATGGCAACACATTTACACCCCAAAAACTAAGGTCTGGTCAACTTATGCCGGACTGTTATATATCAACCGAGGGAAAAACATGTTAGACCCAAAAGTCGTTGGAAAGTATAGCAGAGCTGTAGAACAAATATTATCTTAGCCTTTATACTGCTTCAGGCAGCGTAACATGTCTGCAGGCTCTGCCAAGCTGGCGTCAACAGGACACATGTGGAACAGAGAAAT
Source organism: Labroides dimidiatus (assembly GCA_030710495.1). Lineage (NCBI taxonomy): Eukaryota > Metazoa > Chordata > Actinopteri > Labriformes > Labridae > Labroides > Labroides dimidiatus. Next base: position 18,265,378 of record CM061156.1, on the reverse strand, counting down.
CAGTTTTATTTGTTTTTTGGCCAACTGCACATGAGTTCTTTATCAAACTTTCTATTCCTGTCAGAATAGAATCATATAGAGGATACCAGCTTTCAAAAAGTAAATTAAAAAAAACAGTTTATTTTCTTATGTACCTTGAACTTGTACAAGATTTAATGACAAGGTCTTCAAAATTAGTCATTTCTCACACAAATTCTATCCAAAAACAAAAAGAATCACATTTTATTAAGTAGAAGTTCTGTGTACTAATAAAAAGAGCAGGATGTAAGTAGTCCTCTAAACATTACAATCATTTGTCAAAAAATAACCGTTTTATATTCAAGAAACATTTTTACATTGTAACCAGTGCATATTAATAAATTTGCTAACAAATTATGTCCTTCAGTTTTATTTTACCAAGAGATTTCTGCTTGGGTACTTCATTTCTAAAACTCTGTTTGGAAAAGGCACATGCATTTTGGTTCTGCTTATCAGTTCCCAACAGCTTTCTGGGGTTAACCTTTGCAATTCTAAATTCTGCATAAAGTTTTTTTATCTGCCAGGACCTGCTGTGTTGGCGTAACAGTACGTCTCACGATGCAGAACGTCAACAAAGTCAGAAGAAAATGGTCATGACAGACTGCAACAAACATTTAATTTAACACAGTGTGAATTTGAAGGAATGCTCTGTCACCAATCTGCTAAGGCCTCCCTTTCATAAAAATATAATCATTTCTTGTCTCAGGAATAAAACAGTCGAGCTTATTATCACATTTAGAAAGAGGGGAATACATTTTAACCCTCTAAAATCAATGAAATCAGAATCAGGAATCGATAAGAACTAAAAACAATAAGTGAAATTGGAATTGGTACCAATACACTGAAACAGCCCAGTTAGATTACAACAAAGAAAGCGCAGACTCCAAGAAGCAAGGAAAACAAACTGTGGGTGACGCTCCTTACTGAGTGAGACAACAGCGGGGAGGTCACTGTGATCGTGATGCCTGGCCTGCACAGATCACAGGCCTCACCACAGAAGAAACAGGAGTTCATGTTGTGCAGAGCGTTTGAGTTGTATGTTCTTGTGGCTTTTCTCTCTGTCACAGAAAGAAAATAAATCATGCAGATTTTAAAAACACTTAACAGCGTACTGTGATTCAGTTTCTGCTTCGTGGTTTATAAAACACCATACACATATGTGTACAGTACAGTTCAGTGGCATTACAGCCAGTAAGAAAGACTGGATAAGAGTACTCACTTGGTTCACAGTAGTCGTAAACCTGCACCACAGCATCCTGTATGTGGGCCACTTTGTGTTCTCTGATGACTGGGAGTGTGATGCACACCTTCGCCTGGGTAAGCTACAAACAGGACCAGAAAACTGAGTGACGATGTGCGCTTAGACACAAAGCAAGTGTGTAAATCTTCTGCTACTGCTAGCAGGGGAGTGGCCCTTGAACATTTACAGTACATTATGTACAACAGAGAGCTAGTTCAAGCCTGAATGATTGACTAAATATAAATCAACACAATAAATGGTAGATTATGTCCTTTAATTCGTGCACAAAGCATTCGTGGATAGTCATCCACATTTTTTCGTAAACCACAGGGATGGAAGTTTTCATGTTATTGAACACGTTATTGGCAGACTCTTACATCTAAGGTAAAAAAAAAAAAAAAAAGAAAAAAGAAATGGGGACATTAGGACCAAAGCTGTAAAAGGACACACTAACTTCAAATTATTAGTTCTAAAGGCTAAGTGTGATATTTCGTCAAACTTAAACTATTTTTATGTGATAATAAATAAAATCACAATAGTAACTTAAGATTATTGTAGTTCTAAACTTGAGACATTATAAAAATTGATGTCGCTTGAAACATGATGGGCAACAGTGGAGCTTTTCATAAAGACATACTTACTGAACTTAAGTAGAGGATGACTTTATCTGGCAGTGTCTCCACCTTTCTGATAAAATCTTTTGGAACAGCAGCTCCAGGGGCCAGACTAAACCCACTGAGCATCCCCACATCCATTATCACCATGCCAGTTTGAGATATCTTCTGATTGTTCTTTAATCTAGACAGGACAAAATAAAGGTGCTGTGTTATTCGGTGCTTTCTTTTAGAGAATATGGGCTGAACCTGGAAAAAAAGCAGGGTTTCAGTATGGCCTTTGGTATTAACGGTGTCAAAAAAAGACACATTTGAAGTTAAATTACTGGGTTAATTTGACATATTGGTCAGTATTGTGTGACATACCTTGTGCATATAGACAACTGCATGTGAGTGCGGTCTCTCTCCTCACTTACATCCACGTCTAATGAAAAAGCCTCCTTGTCCATAGTGTGCTGGAGGTTCTGTGAAAATGCTTTGCTCTCCAGGTTGTAAAAGACATTCAGCTGTAAAGATTCATAGAGGTTTAAAATTTTATAAACTTAGATTTAGTGGTTAAGAATTAAAGTTTACAGTACTGCCTGATCGCACAGCCAGATATAACATCAGCCTGTTATCGTTGAGTCATTGCAAATGCTTCAAGGCTGCATCGGGACACTGTCTGGTTTTCTCTTTTACTTTAAAGCAGAAATGAAACAAAGTTTGAATCTCTGAATTTATTTACTTGTCAGAGCACTGACACAGTGAAGGGTGGAGAATTATTTTTTGATACAGTGGGTCTGAAACAGACGACAGCATGTTGTGATACAGACCAGAATCTTAAGGTTAACCTTTCACCTCAGTCTTTAACATTCTGATACTATCAGGACACACACTAAGTGCAGACCAAACTTCAAGCTACAATATTTGTTCCAGATGTTGATGTGATATGAGTCCATTATCATGCAACATTTGCATTTATCTGTTTTGGTTTAGCATTTTTCAATGCAGTACATTGTTCTGAGTGAAGCTGTCATGCATAGCTGCTACTTTCCATTTACTCTGGTCATGCTTTGCTCAAACTGTTCTGTATGTCGAGCGAGATATGATGGAGGTATGAAACATTCCTGCATAGTGAGAGGTGGTTTACAGTTGTGGTGTTCGAATTTGTATATCTTCTGTCATGATTGTTGAGATCAGAGTTAGAAAAGGTGTACCTGAAATACTGCAAATCCTCGTCCTTCCATGTAAATGTTCAGGTTTATATCTTTGTCAGCGTTAATCTAAAAAAAATTAAACAAAAGCTGCTGAATAAAGACCTTCCAGGATGACAAAAGCACAGTTATGAAGAGAATCATCCTATTACCTCCTGGCTCTGATACGTCCGATAGTTGGAGGAATTAATGCTGAATAATGACACAGATGAAGGTGCTGAAGTGGATAAATTTAGCGTGAGATAAATGGAGTGGGCACCACTGAAGGAAGCATAATATGCCAGAGCTTGGAGGGCAACCACTGTGTCCTGAGGGAAAGAGAGGCAGCAGGTCATAAATCTCTCATTTGAGGTGCAACAACAAAAAATTCCTGCAACATCGTCCCCACAGTGAGATTAAAGTGCAATAAAGGCTTTTTTACAATGGCATTGAAATCTCACCGCACTGTAGCTTAAGAGAACACATGCAAAAAGAAAAAAAACAAGCATATTAAAAAAACATTTCGACAAATTGACAACACATCCACAGCAGAGGACACTTAAAAGAGATGCACACGTCTGTTATTAGCTAATATGCTAATATCTGAATCACGTGATCACAATGTTAAAATAAATCAAAAACCCTTACTTTTATTTCATTTTCCACCACTGACAGAAAGAAAACCTTAATAGGGCTGTGACTCAAAATCTGCATCAACAATAAGCGAGTCAGGACCAGTGATGGACAGTAACGGAGTTCATTTTTTGAGTATCTGTACTTTCACTACATTTCGAAGAGAAATATTGTACTTTCAACTCCACTATATTTGTAGGAAGCTTCTCGTTACTTTTTCCTTTCAGGTTCAGCACAGCTTGTCATCAGCTGTTGGTGTTTTTCTTTTCTAAATTGTCATTGGCCACACGCTGTGCCCCTCACAGGAGGGAACCAATCACAGTCACTGCTCACACCTGGGATGAATTTTAAAATATGTCTACAAGACTAAATGTGCGTCATCTTTTGGGGATTTGCATATCTTTCCACAAACATGGAAAAATTCAGGGTAGATTTTGTGTGGATTACAGGTTTTATTAAGGCATGTGTTATGTTGTCATGTAGCCAAGTGGTTCAACAGGAGGATGAGTTCCTGAAAGCAGAGATGTAGTTTGTTCGTTTTAATGGACTGAACAGTAAACTTGCAACTCCAACATAGTGAATGTGTGGAGAGAATAAAAAGACCCTCCTGATATCAGAAAATGTACTTTGTACTTTTTACTTTTAAATACTTAAGTATTTTTAAATACATGTGCTTTTGAATACTTATTTATAAAAGTAAGCACTTTAGTACTTTAACTTGAGTATAATTATGACCGAGGGACTTTTACTTGTAGTTGAGTAAGATTTGAGCAAGAGTATTAGAACTCTGACTCAAGTTCTGGAGCTGAGTACTTTGTTCACCACTGGTCAGGATGTGTGCATCACTTTTAAGTGTCCTCTGGAAACACTTCTGTTCTATTTACAGGGCGTTTTTCTAATGTGTTGCGTTGTGGTCTTTGCAGCATGTTTTCTAAATGCTGCGCATGTGTTGTCAAATTGATGAAGATTTTTTTTTTTCATTTGTTTGTGTTTTGTCTTTTTGCATGTGCTTTCTTAATTCTCGGTGCTGTGAGCTTTCAGGGCCACCGTACTTTTCTCAAATTAACAAACTGAAAATATTTCTCTGACTTATCTTATTGTATTTTGAATGTATAAGTTAAATATCAGCCTTTCAACTGCAAAACAGTTGTGGTGTTACCTGTGTTGTCCCGTAGCCTCCAAGATAGTTCCTTTGCTTGCTTAACCATTTCATGAGTCCAATGCCCTCCACCAAACTGCCACGTCTAAAAAGAGTCAGCAGGACGTAGGAGACCATCTCAATCTGTGCTGAGCCCGGCTGCCAGTCATGTGATTCCAAGCCCAGGGAGGATTGCCACATCATGACTCCGTCTGGGGGAGAAATTAACAAATAATTTGAATAATCCAAAGCTTGCAAAAGTTCTAATCCAATGGTAGGAGACCCTTGGGGGGCAAGTTCAGAACTGAGGGGTTCGATATCTTCATGGGTTTCAGTATACCTTTAAGATTCTCTGTAAGATAACGGATTGGAAAGAGAGATGCCTAAACTAACTTGCTGGTACTGTGACCTGGTCTTGCTTAACTTTCAGCCAATGAACGTGAATGCATTGGATGGTTAAAAATATCCACCAACAGGCAATGAAACATTAACTATGGATGGATGACATACTGTGTCACATTATGGTGTCTTTTCTAGTTATTCTCCGATCATTGGTGGTAAAAAAAAATAATTGAAAACTCATCTACTTTCTATCCAAATTGAAACAGGTAGGAAGGTCTATTTATCACTACGCTGGTGCAGGATCAGTGAAAGTCGTTTAAGAAGATGTGGGACTTTCACCATCCACAGACATAAAACATTAAAAGTTAGTGAAAACTTACCTTGGTAGTCAGCTCTCCTGGTTAGCTCAGACAGGGCAGTACCGGCCACAGGACTGTTAGCTAGAGCTAAAGCGTAGGCGACTAAACACAAGCTGTAGTTACTGACCACTCCACTGGACACTTTGTCCTCCAGGTACTTCTGAGCCAGGGACACGTTCTTTGGATACATGTACTTCACACAGAATAAATAATGAGGGTGAATAGATGTGAACAGTATTAGTGTTAATACTTAAAACCTGAACTGTAACTTCCCATAATGACAAACAAACATTTCCCAGTCTTACCGTATAGTTCTTGTTCTCCAGAAGTGCAATGAGCACATAGGCTGTGAGTGCCACAGGACCACTGTCCAGTCCTCCCTGCATCTCTGTGTGGATTAACCTTCCCACTTCTCTGAATTCTCCTTTAGGCCCCTGGTGCTTCAAAAGCCAGGTCCTGGCCCTGGTCAGGACACTTTGGTCTATCTGCATGTAGGACTGAGCCTGGAAGAAACACCTGAGCACGAAGGCTGTTAACCTGGGACCAGAGCAAGGAGAACAAGCGTAAGAGGCAGGGTAAGTTAAATGTGTTCACATCAAATGAGAACACAATTATTTGGTCACTTAATTCACACATATTTAATCTCAGAGAAGCTTGTGATGATAAATGGGGCATTGCAAACTTTCTTCCGATAGCTGGAATCAAATCACAGATAAAGGTTTTCACAACTTGCCGCATAATCCAAACTCCTCACTTACTTTCCTTTACATCATAAGTCAGCAGAGGAGCTCCATGATAATCGGCCTCTGTAGTGCAAATAAATCTCAATTTTTTCAGCCACACAAATAAGATAATAAAGTAAGTCACTCATGAAACGTGTCGCAGAATTACGCATGTCATTTGTGCATGTGACGCCCCATTCGCACAGTGTATTTCTCCTTATAAGTTGCCCATCAAGAGCCTGCTTTCAAACAAGTCTTTCAATTGGCTTTACAGCCCAGTGCGAACACAACACATGACTTTATTCTTAATAAACAGGAGCATTACTGGTGTGGAGTTTACCAACCATATGCTTCCAGAGTCGCTGCTGGCTCCAAAAGCACTGAACGAACCATCATTGTGTTGGAAGGACAGTTGTCTTTGATATCCTTAAAGCATAAAATGAATCACTTGAAAGATGCTCTCATTTCAGCAGCCAATAAAATAACTTCAAATCTACTTTCTATATAGTCTGTATCAATGATCTTTGAAAGGTCTCTTACCCTCCATCATGAAGCCTAGAGCTCTGCTCTTGATCTCCTTGTCATTCCGGGCGGACTTATCCAGGTACCTGAGGACATAAATACTTGGAGCAAAGCGGATCATGTTCTGCTCCCCACAACCAAGAGGCCGCTGAACGAGTGAGCCCAAGTTATTAATGGACAGGCCCAAGACTTCCCCTGTGCAAAGCAAGACAGAGGAAGGATTTAAGTGTTGACTCTGAAATTGACTCCATTTGTACATTGCAGTCACTAAAAAAATAAATGAATAAAACACTTTGCAAAATACTAAAAACCTTTCGTAAAACCCTAAAATTACGCTTCACTTTAGCAATTTACACGTGCAAATGTTTTTCCTGTAGAGATTTAAATTACATGTATAAAAAGAGACAAAACTATTAAACAGCACTAGAGGCAGAATGCTGGGTAGAAAAAAAACTCAATCTAACACATTTGTTTAAAGGTCACTATCACAAAAGCAGGAAAACCACAAATTTGGATCCAACTGAGGAAAATACTGAGGTTCGCCCCTCTACCATGACGAATGCCCAACATCCCTCAACCTGAATGGAGCCAAGCCCAACAGCCTGACAGCTGTTCAGAATCTGCCTGCCATAAACATTCCTGTTTGATGTCCGTGGTTTCCATTTTAAATCATCCTCTAGGTTAATGTTTTCAGGACAGTGCTAAGCTTGATGTGCGTATACCCACGCTCATTATCTGAGCACTCAGGAAAATGTGAGCGTCATTACACATGCCTGGTTGACTAAAAGTAAACATAAAGAGGATTCGGATGAAACTGCCAACGGCACAGCATGGAGAGCAAATGGTAGACCTACCAACCAATGCCACATGGGCTCTCTGGCTGCCTGGAACCACATCTGGTGGAAAGGGAAAGGAGATGGATCTGGAGTAGTTGTGTTTCACTGGTGCCAGCTCCAGGAAAAGACTCTTTGAATAGGACTGTTCAACTCCTTCAGCCTTTGGGTACATGGAAGTCATATGCTGTTATTGTAGGAGTAGCTTATGTCACGTAACACGCTGTTTTTAACACTGCATCCTTGTGTGAGTTAATATAAAACATCTCTACCCTCAAACTTAATAAGTCAGACTCCACTCAGTACACTTTTTATCAAGTGTCTCCATCATACCGCACCTTCACAAACACTCGCCATGCAAGGCTTTTGGAGCCATCTGCAGATACGGCGTCCACATATATTTCCATCTCGCCCAGAGCCACGGGCATAATGGGGAACAGAACTGAAGCCGACACGTGACTCCCCAAAGTGATCGTTTTTGCATTTAGCACAGCGGTATCTCCTCTGTCTGCCAGAACAAACTGAAAGGCATCACTCTGTGCCAGAAGCACAATGACCTGTGGAGAGAAACGTGAAAATCAATCAAGAGTGTAACATTATGGGCTGATCACTGACTTTACTTATAAACCATCAGCTTTGTGTTTCTCTGAGTTCTTCCAAAGGAAAAAAAAGATACTTCCCTTCCAGTAAGTCATATGATTTATGTATCATATAAATTATTGTTTCCATCAGAGTTCAAGAATTGGCACTAATTTTGTCTGCCATACCTCAATTTCGTGGTCTAAATGGTTGATGATCTTAGCCTCCAGAACAATCTCCTCTCCTCTGATGACATATAACGGGGCATCCAGGGACAAGGTAAAAAAATTGGACACTGGCAGCTGTGAAGGAGAGGACAGCACCCTGTTGAATCTATGCCACAAGAATGAAAGGCAGTTCTGAAGACAAAAGGACAAGTAAGGAGTACCTACTAAAGTGGCCAGTAAGACTACTTTAATAGGATTGCATAAAAAGTCCTGCAGATTTTTTAAACACACCGTTGTTGACTGCTGTTAACATTTTAATGAATGATAATGAGATGATCGCATAAGAAAAATGTCAAGTTAGTGAGTGGAATATGTGAGCATACACCCACCCCTTTAAAATCTTTCTTCTGATGAATGACTCCCACAATCAGAAACCACTTCAAGTTACACAGTTTCAAAAAACCACAGCAAAACAGCCCCTGTGAAAGAAAACTAAACATGGGCCCATGTGGAAGCAATGTAGACAACACTATTCTTATCACAGAGAGATCCCTCAGAGATATCTCTGCAGCTCAGAGAAGGAAGTCCACTTCAAGGAGCTGAGCTCCAGCTTCATGGGCTGATTCTTTAAGTGAATCACAGGCACTGTGTTTGGCGGTTTGGAGGATTGTTATATGAACGTTTCAGGGGCGCATGATTGCATCAGGGGGTTTAATTTTCTTATATAGTACGTAAAGTTTAAAAGCTAAGCTGATCTGCATTGTGACAAACCAACCAGAACGAGGAAGTCTGTCACCGATTTCTAAAGTGAATAGCTGTTTAATAATCAGGATAATGTGTGGTTATCTTACTGTTTCTTACATAAAAAGAAAGTGCAAGCTTTATCTAAAAAAAATGCACATAATTTCCATGAAGTACAAACTCAAAATTTAAGAGGCACAGATTCAAATGGTTGAAATGACTGTAGTTACCTTTTGTGGCACAGGAGTGAAGCCAAAACCCAGATTATCTGACATCACTAGTGCAACAGCAGCCAAAGATGTAACTCCATAAGGAACTGTTATCTCCTCACTAGTCCATGTTTTACCACTGAAAGAAACAACGGAATTTAATACAAAGCCAGTAAGAAACAGAACCAGAACCCCATTCAATCTTATTTTTGTACTTGCCTTTGTATCTCTGAGCACTCACCTTACAGTGGTGTCAAACCACAGCAAAGATTCACTCGTTTCCCTCCAGTGGCTCCAGTATTTCTCTACCATCAGGGTGTGTCCACCTGATACCAAAACAAGGCAGAGAGGTAAGTGAAGCTTTGATGGTCTCAAAGTTTGAAACAACACAAACACATCCAGCAGTGTTAGAATCTGCTCCGCTGATTCAGAGAAGCTATTTGGTGATTTTATTTAATCTGTGAGCAGGTGCAGCTTTCGTCCTGTGATTGCAAAAAAAAAGAGCCAACAAACTGGATGAAATTCTCAACCAGCTGTTAAACCAGTAGATGTTGCAGAGGCCTGGGATGTTGCTATGCCCAGGACCAGCTCTTCTGCTGCTGTTCACTATTTTTATGCTAACTACCTCATCTACCTGAACTGTGATGAGTTCAGCAGCTATTTCTTTCTCAGTTGCTGGGTCGACCGTGTTCTGACTGCAAATGTGTTTGATTGAAAGTGAGCCTAGACTCCCTTTTTTAAAGCGATCTTAGCTTGCTTGTTTTGTTCCAGTAAAGAGTGTAAATGCTACTTTCACAAACGAGCCAAGGAGGGAAACACCCCTGGTTTGAATAAACTTCTTCAAACAATCCAGGTGAAAAATCATCCAAAAGGAGTTTCATTTTACTTTTTTTTAACTTTTTTATTATCATACCACTTTTATGTCCTTGGGGCTGATTTTTCTTATCAAGTCTGGCATTGGTCATCATCCAGATACCACATTCCTGCAGTGTGAAAGACACAGAGAAGATAATAACAAAATAAATCTGTTAAAGCAGCACTCATTAAACATCTACAAATGTGTATGATAAAAAAAAACGCATCATGTCCTACAGAGAAAGTTTGATATCACTGAAGCATGTAGATAAGACGTGATTTACCTGGAGTTAGGTGGTATCCAATTTTTTGTTTTATTTTATTAAACCTCCTCCACATTTTCCCTGGGTTTACAGTCTTACTGTATTTTAAATCATGTTGCGGGGCTTCAGAAGAGCTAAGCTAATATATGAGTGGGATGTCTCATACCACATTTTGATGAATCTTTTAATAAATGTAAGATAATATGAGTGTGAGAACGAGTGGAAAGGTGAAAGAACTCAGACAAATGGCTCAGGGAAATGAGCGTTCAATTTAGGCTCAGGAAGCAAAAGGAACCAAAACTTAATCTGGACATTTAGGTATTTATTAATCTATCACATCTGTTGCACAGCAATTTCATTTTTGTCACATGGACAGAAAAAAGGGGTTCTTGGGTGCATGGGAAATTTTTTCTTGCACATGCAATATATCTCAATCACAATGAATTTTCTTGTGAGCATGTGTAGATATCTGATGCTTACGAGTGAGTTTCCTGTGCACATGAGATACCATTTTTTTCTACCCATGTCACTCTAAGGGCTCCGTGATAAACTGAATCCTTTCCTCTTTTTAATACTGTGGGGTACCTTATTACTGATGAAGACCCTCTTCGTTCTTCTTTAGTTTCTCTGTTTTATCACTTCACATTTTGTTTTAAGTTGAGCCTCCTTGATTTTAAACTTGGTCAAATGTTGAATAGACTGGATATAATGTGGGTGCCTTGACAGATTATTTCTTTGATTCCTCATCGTTTCATTAATGTTCAACTAAATTAAATCTGTCTCTCATCTTGGTTTTTCATTTTGTCTTCTTGCTTATAATCTTTATTGTTAAAATTAACTGTTTTGGCTTGAAATTAATGAGGTTTTTTTTTTTTTTTTTTTTTTTTGGGGGGGGGGGGGGGTTATTGGCTTCATGTATGGACCCAGATAGAGAAGTTGCTACCCAGTATTTGCTAACGTGGATCAAAGTAAATCAAACAACTGTGACTGTGAATGAGATGTAGGTCAAGTATTAGTTGGTGATGTAAGGTGTAACACTGTCTCAACTCTTCGGACGCCTAAGGAAATTCTACGTCCATAACTTTATATTATATTCTATCAGAAACAATACAGTCTGCCGCCGCTTTGGAGATGAGGAAAGGTCATGTAAGAAAGCTCACTCTGGCGGAGCTTTGTTTCCTCCATCTTGAACCCATCAATAACCCTCAGGACCTGCACCCAACACACTCGAGTTACCGGCTCTTAGAAACAGCGGAGTCATCTCAGAACAAAGCAGACAGATCCGTTACATCCAGACTAACTGGTTTCGTGGTCTCACACTGGGTGTCAATGTGGTATCTAACTTGGAAAGTTGGAAGAATTTGCAACAGATTGAGGTGAATCACTACTCACTACTACTAGCAACTACTTAACTCCAGACACTGCATGTTACATTTCAGGAAACCAATGCAACAATATTTCATTCCTGAATGCACGGCTATGAAATTTGTGAAATGACAATAAAAGGAAGTCTAAGTCTGATTGGGACTGAGAAAATAAACTGACTTTAAAACTTTGACTTCTGTAAATATAAACAGTTTTCATACTTGCTCCACTTTTAGACTGAGATCAGGCTGCAGAGTGTCTTCATGTGTCCCCATCACCTCTATTCCGACCTGGGACATGAGTTCAGGGACAGTCATGGTGAGAGACACCTGCTCACCAGGTTGGGCTTCAGAGCGGCTCCAATTTAAAGAAACCTGCACAGCGCAAACACATCAAACAATCACCAGCATGTCCAGGCGAATTATGCAAATCTTAAAATCACAAGCAGAGACAAAAAGAGACAAAAAACAGATGTAAATACGTGGTTGTGTTGGTTGATGGATATACGTGCTGTGTCACTGGTAACCTCTCTGTTAGAGAGGATGCAGTAGACGGTGACGCAGGCCTCAGGGGACCAGGACATTGTCGGAGTCAGAGAGAAAGAGGGAGAATTCTTTGTCCCAGCGCCCACCACTCTGCCCCTGGAGCTCACCTAGAAATGTGAAGAGACGCGACAGAAAATAATATCAAAGCCACCAGTCCAATAAACACCAAAGAAAAATTCTTTGAACTATTATCGTAAGCATGCATTATGTTACTTAGCCAGAAATAAAAACATCTGTAGGTTTTGTGAACAGTTCATGAAATGACTTAACAAATATAACTAAACATACCACGTAGTGAAGTTCACTGGGTTGAAATGTGCTCTCCACTTTTATTTGAAGAGGCAAGTCTATCTGAAAAGTATAAATGTTAAGAGAATGAGGTGTAAGTTACATAAATGAAAAGTTAAAAGAATTATTTGTCTTATGTGCGTGAGTCGAACATATATTATGATTCCACATGAGTCACCTGTGCAGGTAAGGTGTGTATTTGGGAGATCTTGATATATGAGCCACTGGGAGAGGCGTAGCTTTTGTGAATCCTCAGAGTCTCCTCACTGGATTGGAATCTTGCCTACGAGATTGAGAAAATGGAATCCTGAGGATTAAACTGGCCATCATGTTAGCATAAACCATTAATTATTTATCTGTTTTTCTTCTTTTAACAGTCAAAAAAGTAAACCTAACATGGTGAAAACTGCAGGAAAAATCTTAGATTAACAGAGTCGAGGGTCATTTTCCTTCTTGTAGACTCCTGTGTGATACTTCTGGACTGAAACTACTCATCTTACATACAGGGAAGTGCCAAGCAGGACTGTTTCCAAAGACCAAATTTCAAGGTAATGTAAAACAAAAATACTCACCTCAAGAAAAAGTACCTCTACCTGGTCCAGTAACTGAATCTTAATGTGGACGTCCCCATTTTCAGACACTGGAGCTGTTATGGTTGTAGATTCGGCATTAAAACTAGATGTGGTCTGAGTGACATCGATCACAGCGATATGCATCAGATCCTGTGAGCTGAGTGGTTTCCGGTCATATCTGGAGACTGTAAGCTGAGGAACAGAAGAGGAAGGTGTAAGCTCATCAAAATATATTTTAAATATAAGCAGAATAAAAAGAATTAAAAAATATACTCACTATTGCGTTGAAAGGTAACGGTGGCTTTAGTGTAACTGGATAATCCTGGAATGAAAGCTGGAACACGTCCTTGATAAGGTGGATTTCTACTGTTGTGTTCACTTTCATGCCTTTGAGGACCAAGCAACAGATTGTTTTTCAGCGTGAAACTGAGGCACGTGTTTTGTTTAAATCAACGGTCATAAAAATACTCACCTGTGGAGTTGTCTGTGACACTAGCTAAAACACGCACAAGTCTGCCAATTCTGTCTCCAAACGTGGTAAAAAGCGTTTGTAACAGATCTTTGCTGAAGGAAAACTGTGTTGAGCCATAGATCTGGAAAGTAATGTTCAGAATTTAGTCAACAATTATTGTATGTTCGTTTTGTGTTAAATAAGAGATACTTAATCCTCACCTCTTTACTTTGTGTTTGCATGGAGGGAAAATCTGTACTGGTTGTAGCAGACACCAGAGACAGTGAGACAGTTAGCATTCCCTGTACTGGCTGTCCACTCGGATAACTAGAGGGCAAGACAGCGCAAGTCAATATTTCCTAAACAAAAGTGTGTGAATGTTGCACTTTTTGAGTAAACTGATAACCAACTCACAGTGCTCTCACTGATCCGGTGATTTTTTCTCCTACAAGGACTCGTGATGGTGCCTTTAGCAACACTTTAAAAGGACGCTCTGCAACGGCCACCAGTGAAACAACAGTGATGGCAGTTAGTGTGTTAACAATCAATAAATGTACAAATCTACAGCACTGCTAGCAGCACTGTGATACTGTGCCTAAAGCAGTAGTCACTGAGCAATTAGCTTGAAGCTAAAGTGGGCATTTAGCTTTATGCTAACAGCAGCTTTATGATAAACAACATCATCGTTTTTTTTATGTTGATATTTAGAACACTCTTTATCAAGTTCATTCTTGTAAGTATCCGAGCATGCTAATTGCTAATTAGCCTCAGTCAAAAAGTAGTGCTTAGACTGATGGGTTATGTCATTAGTTTGCAGGAATTTTAATGTTTTGGAATATTTTTGAGTAATTGTGCTAAATAGGAACTTAATGGTGACACTATAATTCAGGTCAAAGTATCACTAAAATCAGAACAGCTGTATTCACACATTCACAAAACTCTGAAAATTTTAGTGGAACTTTCAAACGAGCTGCATGTGTGACACAAACTGCTGAGACTTTCACCTTATCTTTACCCAGAGCTTTTTCTTCCAGCCCCAGTAAAATTTGAAGTCAGCCAATGTGAGAATGCGGCAAAAAATGTTTGGGAGAATTTGGGAAGGCAACACGTAAGTGGGATAATTAAAACATCATTTAAGACGTCTACACCTTGTTTGATTTGATTATCTTGACCATCATCATGTTTTAAATGTTCACTCTGGCTCCCCCAGCATGCTGGACTTGAACTTTGAAATATTTCTAGAGAATTTCAGTAAAAGTAATTGTTCAACCTCAGGGGACAATGATGAATTTCCATACTGTAAAATCAAGGCTATCCAGCCAAGGTTGAGAATATTTTAGTCTTGACTGTCATTTTAAACTGAACAAACACCAGACTAAAGGATGTCTCCCTTTAAACATGGCTGACAAATAATATTGGAAAAAAGTGTTAGATATGTTACCATAATCGTCCACATAGAACACCCTCTTATCAGAAACACCCTGTAGGGAAGAGGATGGATGGTAAAATTGTGAGTTTCTCTCCAGAATCAATTAAGAAGTTTTTACCAAGACAAGAGGTTTCTTACATTCACTGTGACAGTGATCACCCACTCTCCAAGAAGAGCCATCTGGGGCAATGTAAATTCCTGCAACACAATCCCCAGATTCCCTTTGGACTCCCATGTATGAACGACATTCCCACTAGGATCCTACAAACAAACGAACATCAGTCAAACTTTTCACCCATGAAAAAAAAAATTCCACATAGAGAACATGTCTCACCTGTACTGAGATGTCCAAACTGCCTTTGTACGGATGATTATCCAGTCGAACACAAACAGTTCTGATTCTGACAGTACCACCTGGTTGGTACCGCTGTCTGTCCGTTTGAATAAAGGTGGAGATGTTCCTAATGCTGAAGATGGGTGAAGTGGTGTTGGTGAAAATGAGAGTGTCCCCTGTGTAGCCTCTCACTGTCAAGTTTAGGAGGGAATTGTCTGTGATGGATCCAGAAATCTAGGGAGAGGGGGGGCACAAAGATACTGGGCTAAGGATGTCATTCAGTATTTGCCATTTTGAATGACAATAGAACAGAAAGGTAAATCCATACTGACAGGAGGAAGTGTGAGGATCCTGGTCAAACCTTTAAAAAAGAACCATATTTTAGTTTTTTGTACTTTAAAAAAGTTTGAATGCAAATCAACCTTGACTGTGTACCAGTGTCACCTCCTTGGACGGTCTCTGTCTGGGCTATTTTTGTGTTCCCATGTGTCACTTCAGCCTCAACTCTGCCAGAGAAGTCACCGAGGACAGTAACTGCGAGAGGAGTCGGTGTCCCAGCATGCAATACCTCTGGACCTGAGATTAGAAAAATTGTCCTAACGGAGAGAGAATGAATTTTAAAAAACAAGAAAACTTCATCAAGACAAAAAATATGCATTTAGGCGTCCAAAATTTGATCGACCTTATCACTTACTTTGATGAATCCTGAGAGGAACCAGGAAGAGCTCTCAAAACGACTCCTAAACTCAGAACTATGATCCAAACCCAGTCCATGCTGCTGTTACGTCCTTCTCCAAATATCCAACTTTTGATTCAGTCAACACACCGAAAGAAACTGTTTTGTTAACCACAAGTGACCTGACCTAGGTGTGCCAAAACCCCACCTCCTCTCCTCACACTGACGCCCCACAGGAACATCCTCACATGCTCACACACACCAGAATGCCTGCGTATTATCACACATATATTCTTTGTCACACACAAAGGATGAAGTGGAGTCAGTAGAGGGGGATGTTCACACACTCTTTACACCTTTGCCCAGGGGGAATCGGCTCGTCTGTCTATTCAGGGTTTGACAATTCCCAGTGCCGTCCAAAGCATGAGGAGAAACATTCTGGTGATACTGTATCCATAATGAGAAGAAAACACTTCTAAAATGTCAGAAAGAACACGATCCTGTGTGCAGAATGTGACACCAAACCACTGGGGAGTTTAATTCTTGCCATTTATCTGAATACAGAGGCTGTTACCTGAATCTGCATTGTTTTCTTAAACATTTCACTTCTTCATGAGGCCTTCTTGGAAAACAAATTGATATTGTCACAACTCAGCTCTGTGGTGAGCCAGTTTGAAATTTTAATTACCTTGTGACAACAGAGGACCACACTACAATGGAGTGTCATTCGGAAGACGTCTGAAAGTGAAATGGTGATCAGTCAAAAAGTAGTTAACTTTATTAATGCTTGAAAAGAGCCATTTAATCATTCTTCAAATCCTCGGAGTTGGTATCTCTTAAATCAGTTTATCCGACAGTTTTTGCAGATTAAACACAGAAACATTGTTCGCAATGTTTCAGTGAAAATCACAGCATGAAGGAGATATGCTGGCGTTGTGGGACCATGCTTTGAGCCGTAAACACTTCACAGAAGTGCAGTGTGAAACCTGTGGTTACTTTTCTTTACCAGCAGGTGGTAGTAGAGTCTAAGCTAACTCACTCTTCAGCGCATGTGACAAGGCTCAGGGAAATGGTAACGCTAGACTTTTAAAAGCTCTTAAATGTCATTAATAATGACAAATATTTGATGTTTTCACTAGATTTTGATTTTTTTTTTTAGGTGAAATCCACTGGAAAACAACATTTAGGATGGGATATTCTTAATTTCAAATCAGTCTCCTTGACAAAAATTTCTCATTCCCCTCTACTTTTCAACAGTGTGCCCTCTCTTTCTGAGACCTCGACTTTAAGAAAAAAAATTAGTTTAAAAAATAATAACTAAAAAAAATTAGGTGTGCATTTGTTTCGGAAGCAAATGAGTGGACAGCGGCTCCTCTGATCAAATCAGAGATGAATTTATTTGTCGTCATGTAGTGGAACTGTTGAAAACCCACAAACTTTGTAAACTTAATTGTAGCGTAGTTCAGTGTACACACAGCCAGGTGCTCTAAGATCTGTAGGTTACATGTGAAGTTAGGGAATCTTGGTTATGTCCAACCACTGCTCATCTACCAACTCCATCCTCACCAAGCAGAGCTAACGTAACCTCGCTCTTCATTTTGTTGATAGACTCAAGTTTGGATGGATCACTGCAGTATAACTGCTGCATGTTGGTGGTAAGGAGCATGATCACAAACAGCTCAACCTGTGTTTAGCTGACTTTACTGGGCCATATAGTGCCGTCACAGGCAGTTCTAGTCTACATGTAAATGGATTTGTGTCTCCACTACCCCGGATACTGAGAAATAGCATTACAAAACAACCAACTTTGGTGCAGAGAATTTCATTTTAAATTGTGGATTATGAACAAGCAAAGTAAGTACTGTCATAATCACTTATAAATTCCTCACAGTGCCTTTAAAGAAATCTTTAAACTTGACTCGGGGAGCTCATGGTTGAGTGGTTCACACCACAGTGCCTCAGTAAGAACACAGGTTTTCTCCAGTGGAACATTTCATGCACCTGTAACTAAAGCTTCATCGAAGTCAAAGAGAGGATAAACAAACAATGAGATCTCCTGTAGGGATCAAATTTCTTTTCTTATCAAAGCCTCTGCTCCAAAAGGTGTTCTTTTTTCAGGGTTTTCGTGTAATCTCATAAGACACAAAGCAAACATATTTTTCTCCTACAGGAAGGGTTACACAGTACCCACACAGTTATTTGTACAATATTAACAGTTTATTTCTTATGCATTTTTTCACATCAGTTACATATAAACATTTTTTACAAAGGCGTGTTTCCACATAAAATCATTGTTTAATATTTGGCACTTAAGACTTTGGCAATAAACTCATGTTTGAACTTGTCAAGCAACACTGTTCATGAAGTTTCTCAGCACCGTAGCAGTATGCAGGTTCATGTGTACATCAGTGAGGTCTTTGTTATTTGAGATGCACCAGAACAGCTCTGGCACACTTGTTGTGAAATTGATCTTAAAGTTTTGACCTCTGCCTTACAGCCGCTGTTGTTTAGATTCTGAAATTTCAACTTTACTCCTTCTGCTTGGTCTGCAGGCTTCCTATTAAAGTAAACACCCACACCAAGCTCCTGCAACATCTGTACTGTACAGAATCACATTTTACATCTAAAAAAGTGCTGACATAAGTGCATATTTACAGCCTAAAAGTAGAAAGTAGAGTCTTTGCTGAGCATCACAGCCAAGGTTAGATTCAGAACATATTGGCAGGCTGGCAGTGAAAAGTGAGTGCACTCAGACTTTTTAAGGACACATTGGGTTACAGTACCATCTGTCAGTGAAGTACCAGTGTGGAGACATTCACAGTAACTCTACCTTTACATGCACTTAACCAGAAGGACCGATTTTACAAAGATTGAGATATTATGAATTTATACAACTGTCTTTATTTCTAAGGTTACAGCTGAACTCTTCAACCAACTTCTTGTAAAAAAAAAAAAAATTGACCCTTTTCTGCACATCTAGTCCCACTCTCTAATCCCTACATCTCCTTTCTCCTCCGCTGTCTGCCAGAGAAAGGCAAAAATGCCAGGGATCTGTGGAGCTGGTTGTAACAAACCATTTAAAGCCCCGTGGTTTTGCAGGTCTCTTTTAAGTTGTCGTTTGACAGAGTTAAGTAGATCGCTCCACAGCACCACATTGAAATTCATTTAAGTATAATTTTAAGTTTTTGTGTTTTAAGTGTCAATGTCTTAATTGTTTGAAAATCAAATAATAAAAAAAATCTTAAAGTAAAAGAACAAAAGAGGAGAGATGTTTCCTGTGTTGAGCACACAGACAGTGGAGTGTGTATTACAATGTTTTTTTTTTTTAATTTTCATACTCAGCCGTTTGCAGCTTATTAAGTAAATACTGTGTATTTTCAATAAGCAAAAAGCAAACAACTTTCTTAATGTTTTTTTTCAGTTTTTGATGTTGATCAAATCAAATTTGTAAAGAATGAAAAAGGCACTTTAATCATTGGTGTACAACCATCCATATCGTCTTCTTCTTAAAGGAATCTGTGTGTTTTGAGTAACCTCAGAAATTCAAATATGTTGAGTTTTCAGACGTCTGGGAAGTTTGAAGCATATTTTCTAGGACATTATTTTGAAATAACTTGGGTATCTGTAAGGTGTCCATAAGGTACCACTGCTTGATGATCTGTCAGTCTGTTCCTTCAGCAGTCACATCTCGAAGTGACGGTATATGCTCTCCACGTAGCTCAGCACCCTTTGCCAGTCAGGTCCGCCTGTACGCAGCATCTCCTCTAATGTCTGTAGACAACCAGAAACTCAGAGTTAACCTCAAGTGTCACAAAAAAACAACAACATATGGCTGGATTATTTACTGTATTCATAATGGAGGTAAAACAACAGGGCTTACTAGAATCTGTGTGATTCCAAAACTCTCGCCTGTCTTGAATGCCAGACTGAGATTCTCCCTCTACAAAGAAAAGGTGAAAAAGGAGAGTTGAGCAGATTGCTCTGTCCTACGTATCGAGAAGGTTCCAGGTACAATGCTTACCTTGTTCTCTGGAGTCAGAGTGCTGTACGGTATGTGTGAAGGGAGGTAGGTGTGGTACACTGCACAGAAAGCTAAACCATCGGCCCAGCTGCTGCTGAAGTTGGTGATGTCGATATTCTGCTTGGAAGAAAAAACAGATGACGACAGTAGCAAAAGAAAAAATTTAGGCGGGAATAAGAAATGAATAACGTTTGGATTTAATTTCGAAGCTCTCTTACATTGTCGTGGCTTGTTGGGACCCTTTAAGGGTAGTTATTCTGACTACAAGTCATCCTTCACAAAAATCACACAGGCGCTGAAAAGAAAACACCTTGACTCACTAATCTAACCTCTACATTTACTTTCTATACTGCAAAAACTGAAATCCAAGCAAGTGTTTGTCTAATTTTGTTACTATTTTCTTCTTCGATTTATATGAGCCACATTCACCTGACAAGTCCAACAAAAAGTGAAGCTGGAGTTGCTTGTAAAGAGGAAAAAAACTGCCAATGGGGTAAGAAAATTTGCTTGTCACATTTTTTAAAGATTGTCATGTTAAAAGAAATGAAACAGGTTATTTTTTCTTGGCTTTTGCGTTGATTTTTTTTCCTCTTTGAAAGCAACTCAGGTTTCATTTGTGTCCTTTAATACCTTGAAATAAGGACTTGCCAGATGCTCATATTAAGCCAAATAAGACTATTTTGACAAGGTAAGAGAAAAATTTGCCTTGATTTCAGTTTTTGCAGTGTGTGATTTTTTAATTCATTGCTCTATTGCTGTTAAATATTTGCTTTACTTCTTCTTGACGTTTTGTATTGCATTCTTTTCTTTCTTGTTTGCACTTTCTGGACTTTTCTCTTTCTGGCCTGACTGCTAAATGGTTATTTTCTTGTCATCTGTCAAAAGTACTGTGTATCTATTCGTCTATAAAGGTAAAACATTCCCAGCTCACCAAGTGCCACTAACATGCAAACCAACCAATTTGCCTCTAAAGCTCTTATTGTGTTCCTTTAGAACACTCCACAGATCCAGAGTGCATCTATCTGGCTTTCCAACTCTGCATAAGTTTTACTTTCACACTAACAGTCACATAACAGCTCACGTAGACTACCTCTAACAGAAAACTCCTCACGTATATCTCCAAAAATCTTTCCTCACAAAGACACTGAACCAACATATTTCACTATTTAAAAACTCCATATTCCTTTTATTCCTTTACAAAATGAGCCCGCTGTGGCCGTACAACACTCCGTAAAAACTGACAAGTTCTGACAATTTATGTTGCTTATTTTTTAGCAGCTGAAGAGCATGTTTTCATTTTTTAGGTTGTTGTTAAGTCCTGTCCCTTTCTAAACACATTACAGCTCAAAATATGCTATATATGTGAAGTTCTACAGATAAATAAGTTAATCAAATTACCTGATTCCTGCATTTATCCCCTTTGAATATTTGACATTTTACTGATATTAAGTGAAACAACAGAAGTCATTTGTGTTTGAGTGAACATCCTAAGTTGATACGAATGTTACTTATAGTTTCCGTTGTATGAAAACTGGAGGTTAGCTTATTGGTAGGATTTGTTTGCGTCAGGTTAAATAGGTGATGTTCTGTGCTCAGCTTGTCTGCAACAAACACCAACAGAGATGAGAGCAGATGTATCGTGTTTTCTGCCTCTCTAACCCTAATCCCAACGCTCATTAAATTAATATCTCTAATTTTGGTTTAAAAATACATAAAAGTCACCACCAGCTTCATTTCTAAAGAGGACATGTAAACTACATGATATCCAGGACAACCTTGTAGCCTTGTGTTTGGCTCTGACACCAGCGGAGCAGCGAGTTCCTCTTAGAGCCTCCGTGACGACGCAGCAGCATGTTAAAGCCATCCTGGGACCTGACAACAACAAGATAGAAACTGCTGAGGGCTTCACACTTTCCCCTTTTAACACTGCAGGAGTTATAAGATGTGCTTTTGTGGAAAATCTTGTCACATAGCTGACTCAGCTGTTGAAAAGAAAACCCAATTATCCCCGATTCAAGCAGGAGAGGTAAATTTGTCCCCCATGAGTTTACTGGACAAATGCACCGGGGTCAACGGAGGTAATTAGATTACAGGATGAAACAACTCTGGCCTCTTGGACTCAGTAGTGTGTCAGTGTTTAACACTGACAGAATGATTCTGCACCTCTACTGTTGTTGGAACTGAAAATTAAATCCATGATCCTTTCCTGTTCACATACCAACATCTGCTAGTTCTAATATTATGTCATTATAAAAAATTGTGATCTCCCTCCAGCTTATTAAGATGTGCTCACAAACAACTTTACTTTGTTCATCTCACTTTCCATCAGTTCTATTATTCAACCATCACACTCTCAAACCACAACTGCAGCTTTCTTCTCTGTCTACACACAGCTGCATGTCCCACCCTCCTCCTGCCGTTCTTTCTCTCCTTTCAGTGTCTGATCTTTTGATAATATTCTTTAGAAATCCTTTTTTTTATATTAAAGACTCCTAAAAGCAAATTTCACTTTTAAAATGTTTTAAGTGAACTAGACTTTAAGCCTGGCACACACCGCAGGATTTTAAAAATCTTAAAAAGATTCTGAAATCGGGGTTGTATCACACACATAAGGAGAATCTTCACAGATTATCTTCTCTTAAATCTTAAATATGCACACACTACAAGGTTTGAAAATAATGACCAGCACACACTACAAGGATTTCAACAACATTACTGGACCAGAGAGCAGCGCACCACGTGATCTATGTCATCTCACAAGGAAGCGAATGCAAACAAAAGCACAAATATGGAGACTAGTGCTACTAGTGTTGGACCTCTTGCTTTCTCTCCCTCTCTTTCTCTCACCCTCTCCATTTTCTCTTTCTCTTTACCATCTCTCTTCTTTTCTCTCCCCTGCTCCCTTTTTTTTCTCTTCATCTCATACTTCAATCTTTCCTCCTTCCTTTTTTTTCTCTCTCAACAGACCCCCACCCCACCCCATCTACCTCTCTCTCCCCCTCAATCTTTTCTCTGTTTCTCTCTTCTCTCTTTTTCTCTTTCACACAATTTTCAGGCTCCCCCTCTCTTTTCCCCTTCCATTCCCTCCTGACAGAAAGGTTAAATCAGTAAGTTAGTTGACTGGTTGGTGATTTTAATGCAGATATAAAACAGGAGTGAGGAATGTTAAAATGGTCCACAAATATAACATGAGTAAAATATACTTGGGCTGCTCACCCAGGTTTCATCTATGTGTGGGAAACACGGTGTGTGTGAACTCACTTGGCGGGAGGCAGCTCTGTGAGGCTTGAGTTGTACTTGTTTAGGGATTCCTCTCGCTTTCCTGTAAAGTGAAGCAACATTACAGTCATCTGTTATTGAAAATCACCATCAAACACGCTACGCATACGTCGGCTCTTATCCAGCCAAAGTTTCAGCTTGGGTCATCACAGCATGCTGTTTCGGCCGTCTTGTTTCAGTGATAAAAGTCTTTTGGGATAGAATCCAAAAATGCACTTCTGGACCATTTTTGGTGGCCAAAATTTCAGTGCATCCCTAACGAAAACCGAGTATTCTCAGCTAAATACATTAGTGTGCCCACACAGTGCTAGCTAATCACTTTGTCAAAGCTTAGCCCCTAGATGATGGTTGATTACTCTATGGTTCAATTGTATATTGTACTTTGAATACACACCTGTGTCAGTGCTCGTCCTGCTGTCCTGCCACTCAAGACTTCTTCGACCTCTCAGTGGCCCAGCGTTCTATAAAACAAATGAGCTTCATTGTCAAATCACAACATAAAGGGCAAAGCATGGATTCACAAACTAATATCCAAATTCCAATGAGAGACGAGGAATATCACCTTGTTTGTAGGAGCAAATACTGAGACAGTGTTGGTCTGGGAGGTTCCATTCTGCACGGTGGGGGAGTCTGAGGATGCAGGCAATCTGGAGAGACTTCTGTAACATTATAACACATCATAAGAAGAGCAGACCTATAAAAAGCTAAACCATGTGTTTCTTATAGCATTTTTCATAACAGCTGTTCACTCCAGCAGTAAATGAAGCTTTGTAGACTGGCCTCGAGTGGCCCTGTAAGGGCCTGTTGGTTGAGTGAAACCATAATAAATGTCCTTATCAAAGGAAAAAACAGACAGAAGCTTTGTCAGATATTCCTGACTGACTAAGCACATTTGGCCTCATCTTTTTGTACTCTATAAAAAGAAGAAACTGAATCAAACTACACTCACCTTGACCTCTCTGTGGTTACCCCTTTCTGTGTCTCACTGGTTCGCACTTCCTCTCCAGTCCGATCCTCACTGGTCACATTTTTCAGGTAGCGTTTGGTCACATTAATGCAGTCTTTTCTGACCTCCTTGCTGACAACATTCTTGGTCAGCTCATTCAGACCCTTGCTCTCCATCTCTTCTTGCCCCATCTTGTAGACTCCTCTCTCCCTGCCCCTCTGAGTCCCTTCTTTGTTTTCAGAGCTGTTTGCAGGTTCATTGGTTGGTCTTTTTGGCCTCTCTGGTTCCTGACCTGGACTCTGTGAGAAATCAGTTAGTCTCTGCTGGCTCTCCTTTAACTCTCCTCTCAGGGTGACAAGTTGGATATCAGCCTCCTTCAGTCTCTGCTGGGCAGCTGCAAGCTCTCTCTCCACATCTTTGTGCACCGTTCGGAGGGCTGTCAGCTCCTCTTCAGCCTCGGCTCTGAGACGATCTGCCACTGACACTGCCACCTGTAGGTCAGACTGAAACTGCAGCCATTCTCCGCGCTCTGTCTGAAAGACCCACAAAGATATTTATGTGAAGAACATACTTTAACAGACGTATCATGACTTTTCTGCCTCTAATGTTGCTGTTTATTTATCCATAAAACTGGTAATTTACATGTATGGCTTCAACCTTAAAGACTGACTTCACTTCTTGACTGGAACAGTTTTTCTAAAAGGAGAATCATTACTTTATTAAAAACCAAATTTTATACAAAAATGATCAAGTACCACTGCCTGGTTATTGACCAATCGCTAAATAGCTGCCAGTGATGATCAAATAGTACTGTATTTATGCTTGAAATGCCAACCCCACTGAAGTATCTCAAACTGCCCTGTATGGTCCTTATTATTGTCAGTCATTCAGAATCTGACTGAAGTCAGTGACATAAGTTTATCATGAATACAAGGACTTCTGATGTCATTCCACTGAGTATACTCAGTTTGATAGCTGTTTGGATGAAGATTTAAGTCGCTTTCACACCAACGTCGTTTGGTCCGGACTTTCAGACTTTTCTGTTTGATCAGAACCAAAATGATAGGTGTGAAACCTCCCCTGGTCCTTGGTCCAAACAAAACAGTCGGACCTTGGTCTGACCAAAAGTGGTGGTCTTGGTCCGGACCAAACAGGACCACGGTCTAGTACATGCCCAGTGTGAAAGCATTATTTTGAAAGGTTCGGACCTTCGTACCAATCACAGGATTACACACTTTCTCCGACGACGATAAAGTTGTTGTCTAATTAAATACCTCATAAGACGACCTCGGATCAGCATTATGTACAATTTTTCAAGTTGTCGCTGTTGGTGGTATAAAAACATCAAGAATATGATGGCAATTTCATTCATTGTTGACAAAATTAAATTCCCGCTCAACATGTTGACGTCAGATGGCCGTTGGCCATATGATCAATCAATGTAAACTACGGAGACAGGCAAAGTACGAAGTTGATGACGGTATCACGTAGGTTCGTCATGCAAGTTCAGTTAGTCTGTTTGCAATAATGAAAGTGTGAAACCATAGCAGACCAAACCAAATGTATACAATGTAACAAAAACACAGACCTTGGTTCAAACTAAGGTCCAGACTTTAAGGTGTGAAAACACCCTTAAACATGAAAAAGGTGATATTGCAGGCATATGAGTGTTCCATTACACCATATTAAAAAAATCGAATAAGTCCGTTTCTTGAATATTAATGCATGTGCTCACTAAATTTAGCCTTTTAAAGCCATCTAAAGGGACTGTGGGGACTTTCCAAGTGATCTTGAAAAAGTCTCACTTCTAGATTTATGCCTGATCGTAATCCTAGACTTAAAATGAGATTATCATCACCAATATACAGTAGGTTATTTCTAAAAGCTATTTCTTAGCTTCCTGATCGGGTCAGGCAGGACCGGATTGATCTACAGCTTGTTAAAGTCTCTATGACAACACTACGCCAGCTGATGAAATTTAGTAGTGAGAAAAGAGATCTGTGTTCGATTTCTGTGATTTATTTAGTAGTGATGGTGGACACTG
This sequence comes from Labroides dimidiatus, assembly GCA_030710495.1. Lineage (NCBI taxonomy): Eukaryota > Metazoa > Chordata > Actinopteri > Labriformes > Labridae > Labroides > Labroides dimidiatus. The sequence goes on along the minus strand of CM061156.1, from coordinate 18,239,021 downwards.
AAGCTGAACAGTCAGACAGAATGTCACACATTAGTTTACAGATACGTCGGACACCGGGCTGCGAGTGGCACTAAAATAGCCTGCTACTAAACTACAGAAAAAACTGACAAAGTTCACTTGTTGTCAAGTTTGCCTACAGATACCTCTCATGACACTGGGCTACCAGCCGTGCTAAATATTAGTGGATACTAAACTATGGTAACAAACTGACAAAGTTTGCTTGTTGTCATGTTTCAAACATGAACATAGAGCTGCAGGAGAACTAAGAAACTATCTATAATGCAGATGATATACCGAGGGTGTGGTGCCCCATGAAGAAGTTAAAGGATCACCAAATTTTTAAATTCATCCTGAGCTGCTATTGTGGCAAAGAATCATACATTTGACTGGTTTCTTCTGTGAAGCATGCCAAGGGTGAAATTTGGCATTTTAAAGCCCAAACAGGACATGAATGCCAAAACAAACACAGCTGAACACTCAGCAGCCTCTAACTATTTACAAACATACAATCTCATATCCATTTGGCCCTCATTAGGAGAATACAAGCTGAACTGAAAAGCAAGCCCAAGTGAGCACAAAGAAGATGGACAGACCAGTAACTCTAATGAGGCATCACTGAAATGTGAAAAGGTTTCCCCTGGAAGGTTTTTCTGCAACTCAACAAATTGGGACAACTTGTACTTTTATTAAAAAAAATAAAAATAAAAGTGTGTCTCATTAGTTTGGAACAGACGGGAAAAAGTATCTTAAGCAATGATTTTGTAAAAGGGCCAAAGGCTGCACTGTTAAACAGTCTTCAGTGACTCCAGAGCTTTTTTTTTTTTTAAATCAGTCACCTACAAAACTAGCAGGGTGGTCTGAGAGAAATCTTACTCTGACAAGAACTCCCATCTCTGAGAATGAGTGATGTTGACAAAGTTTTTAGGAGCATTAGGACAGACACAAACACTGCTCCAGACATGAAAAAATGCACTCAGGAAACAAAGAAAGCCAGACTGTAACAATACCACACCATAAAAAATGTTAGGAAACCAATCACTTAAGAGGAAAGAGGGCATGGGAAAGAAGAAAAACAGAACAATAGGACAATAAAAGTGGCTGAAGATGTGGAGGTTTGATCTTCGCTGTTGAACAATGTAAACCAGAGGGATGAAGAAAGAGAGAGGAAATGCAGCGAGGTGGGAGAGTGGGTAATAAGAAGAAGAATGATGGAGATGTGGAGGAGGAGGCCGCGTCTGGGCCAAGTCGTTCCCTCATCTGACCAGTGACTCAAGACCACAGCTGGACCCGATTACAGTCAAAACACGCACACACACACACACACACACACACACACACACACACACACACACACACACTCATATCATGTTCTCCTTTTCTCTCCCACACGTACACTTCCATTATCTTACCTCACCACCAAACCACATTGTTCAGGAGTCTTTCACATTCAGACTCAGCTGGAGCAACATTTGTCACATAAACGTTTGGGTGATGTTCTGTTATCAGAGATATTATATATTAAGAAACGCTGGAACACACACTTCGACGTGAACAATCTTGTCTTCAAAAAGCTTTTGTTATCTGAATGAGGACGCTCCAACTAGAGCATGTCTGTTTAAGGAAACAGGAAGGGGAGCTCCTCCTTTCACACTGAGATAAGGGTGTGGGCTGTCAGTCTTAAGACACACACACATACACGTATTCCCTCAAGACTTGAACTAGTGCCCCACTGCATGACCAGATGTGGTATCCAGCATTCACAGAAACACACACACACATACACAGATACACTTGTCCATACAACTGATGAGTCCCTGAAATCCCTGGAAATGGTCCAACACAACAGGAGACTTTGTCAGAAATCCAAGTTTGTGTGTGTGTCTGTGTGTGTGTGTTACAACCATCTGTCCCTAGTTCAACTCCACACCCAGTCTTCCTAATACATACTTGGGGAAACATCTCAACTCCGTAATGGCCCCTCTCCAGCTTTCCACAGCCGGCGGTGTGTATTCAGTGTGTGAACACACCTATTAGGAGACATCCACTCCCTCTATAGCGGTCACAATCGGGAACAAAATAGCCATACACCCCCTGACTGGCACATAAAAATAACTTGGCACTTTAAGTTGCAGGTCTGGATGTTCTTGGACATCAAAGTAATGAGTCCCAAGTCACTGCTATCTTCTCTGTGCTGCAAATTGGACACAGCATGCCCATGAGCCCCTGATTACAACCAGCCAAAACAAATCTGTATTCTAACAGCCTGTCTTAAGCATGCAGGGCCTTTTCTGAGTCCAGGCTCATGAAGCAGCCTGGCATAGAGCAAAAAGAAAAGTGGAGAGTGACGGGGATTTCATTCTTGGAAATCTCCGGCAGCGCTCACCTGGAACTGATTCCAAAGCCGCTTTAAGATTGACTAAGTCTCCAGAAGGGAACACAAATCTGAGCAGCCCCCACAAACACCCACTTCCTCACCATGAATGGAGTGTTCTCATATTTGTTGGTTAAGACAATTGAGGAGCGGTGGTGCACATAAGCACAGACAGATGGTACATTGGATCTAATTCTCTGTACTTCACTGCACATTGTGTAATCATGTGTCTATCTTTATGAGTGGGATTTAACTGAAGTACTTGTAAATATGGAATTATTGCAGCAGACATGGAGACATGGGAGCATTTGGATGAAGACAGATGAAGTGGTGCAGAGGAAAGGCTTAGCAGACACAATGTGCCTGGAAGAATGATGACTACCTAAATAACATGGAAAAAGAGGTCAAAGAAACAAAAGGTCAGAGCTGAAGAAAAAGGCTTAAGCAAGTTGGGGTCACATGAAAAGATGGATAGAGGAACAGAGCAGGAGGTGAGGGGGTGAGACAGGAGGACGAGGAGGAGGGGTGAGTGGAGGAAAAGGATAGAGAGCAGCATTGCAGAAAAAGTCAGTGGGTAATTGTTTTGGGTTCTTGTGCTCAGGGAGAAGCAGTCAGAACGAGGGAAAAGAGAAAAGACAGAGAGGCACAGCAAGGGAACAAGAAAAGCAGCAGCTTCCTTACAAATTACACTGCCAAGACTTTCAATGTGGAAGTACGTGTTTGTGAGGGTTTTGTCTCACGTGCAGGACACACACAAAAAACACACGGCCAGTCAGTGGCTGGGAGCTGCACCCCCCCCCCCCCTCATCCCTCCATCCCACCTCATCACACAGCACAAAACAAAACAAGTTTTGTCTCCTGAACAGCCGAATGTGAACCCCCCTCCTCCGCTCTGCACTCCCCTGCTCTGGCTCACAACAGGAAAAAAAAAAGCTCCCTGGACAGCAAAGCAGACAGTGTGGGTTCATAAAGTTGAGCTTTGCTAGCTTAAATTGCTCTACTGAGGGCTCATGTAAACACAGTGCAAGATTGCCCCAACTTTGAATACACAAATCTAATATACAACTTCAACACAGTGTTATACTGGAGTCTCTGGGAGGTTTAGCTGGCCTGTGCGAGGCTTATACTTCCAAGTTTGTCATATGGATGTGAGAAAGAATGGGAGAGAGGAAGGAGCAAGGACATCAAGAGAAGAAGGTGACACTCAGGGTTTACAAGTGTTCGTGTTAGCAGCAGCTTGAGAGAAAGTAAAGTGAAAAAAAAATGCCAAAGAAAACAGAGAAAAGATGAGATTGAGTAAGGCTCTCTGTGTGTCATGTCCCAGCTGTTGTAATCTGTGGCAGATCTAGAGGAAACTGAGAGCCTCTGGCTACAACCCTCATAAGGGAGGGTCAGGACTGACAGGAAATTACCGCAGCATATCACCATCCTCATAAGAGCATGAAACGCCCAGGCACTCTCGCTGAAGAGGGTTTTGAGGAGCTCCTAGTTGTGTATAGTTTATGCAAACAAATTTGGTTTGTTACATTAGAAAAGAGGACCAGCATCCTTTGTTGACACAATTTGAAAATAACGTCATGCCGCTACAAAAATGAGAGCTGATGCTTTCTGATGAGATGAGGTCTGTTCAGGGATGAGTAACTGTCACCAACCACCTCTACAAGTATGAACAACAAGAAACTCCAACAGGAGATGGTTTCAGTGGTTTTCCTCCTTCAGGCCTCTCAGAAAAAAGCAGAGCACAGGAAGACCTTAATTAGTAAAGCTGCAGCTCCCGACGGGGCCCTTTCCAAGGCCCATATGAGGTGGGGTCAGGGGGACTGAGGCAGGGTGTGTTTTGGTGTTATCTCCTAGTTGAAAGGTCGCAAGAAGTACACTGGCTCATTGAAGTGTGTAACATCCTGTTTACATTACTATCATTATCTACCTCAGTCTATGTCAGAACTAGGGCTATAAATAGAAAGAAATAGAAATATCTAAGGATGAAATGGCAAGCAAACACGCAAGCAAAAGACGAGTTCTGGCGACTCTTTTGAAAAAAATAAAAAAAACCTGTCACCCACTGTCATAAAGATGTGCTCTTGTCAAAGTGTGTATTCGTTCCATAAGCAAATGAATGAAATGCTGATCATGTTTTAATTGTTCAAGACAACTCTTTGAGAGGATGTAGAATGGTGTGGTAGTGTTTTGGTTTGTAGCTATATTAGCTCTGATTTATTACAGAGGTTAGTTTGTAAAAGGAGTACAGACAGTACAGCCTAGCGTTACCCGTCAGCCCCTATGTTAAGTGTGCTCCAATGTTCCAATAAATGTTAGAACAAGGTAAATCTAACAACTCATAGTGCAGTGAGGCATTCACACGTCTGCGTTAAATCCTGTTCAAACCCAATCTGCTTCTTTACCTTGCAAAGCCCAGGCCAGGTAAATGTAGCATTAAATAAAGGAGAGATGAGTGTGGAGATACAACAACAACAAAAAAGGGCATTTTGCATTTTATTTTGAGACTGTATTTAGCATTTGTTTCTGAAAAGCCTTATCATGATTTTTTCCAACCTTAATCCCGAGTTCATGTTTGTTATAATAATGAACCCCCAGCTCTAAAGATGAACTCAAGGATTCAACAACTAAAATAAAAAGTTCAAAACACTAAAATATATCAATTTTATCTCATTAATGTCAAACACAAACTCTAAATGGATGTACTTTGTTTGGGCACAGATTTTTTCACATGGGCTGTGGTGCCAACATTTCAGCTTTTCTTATGATTGCAGGTTGAGGCATTGTAATTTAAAAATTCAAGTCATGTAAACCAAAAGTGTATAAAAACAGGACCTAGGTTCAACGCCCCAGACATTCCCTATAACTACAATATTTTCACCTTTTCAGTAATCTTTTTGTAAGTCAAATCAGGTGCATTTTGAGCGTGTTTTGGTTTAAAATTTCCAAACCCTTACTATAGAGTTTGTTTGTGATATTAGACTGGCAAATAAATTTAGTCCTGCAGAAGAGCTTCAGATAAGTCTCTCTCTTTATATGATTAGTTTCTCAGAATAAATCAGTTGCAATTTGCTAAATTGATTGAATTAAGATGCAGGCGTTATTCCAAGATAAAGATCAGTGCTATCATGCTGAGAGACTTTTGAAAACTGCTGGAAATTTGCCAGATATGGTCCTAAGGCAGAAGCAATTTATGATAAATTCTCTAAATTTGTTGCACAAAATGATTAACCTCTCTCAGTGGTAGAAGCCAAATGATGATGACCAAGGATTTTACTGGCTAATAGTGTATTTTTAACTCTGTTATACTCTCACCTGTAATGTAGTCTTCAGACTCTTCACTTCTGTCAGTAGCTGCGTCAGTATCCCTGAGACAACAATATAGAAATTTCAGAAGACAACACAAGCAAATCAAATTTGTAAAACATGTCAACACATAGATTTTGATCTATCAAAACAAGAAAATGTTAGGCTTAAAAAGAAAAGTTTAGTTTCAGTGCTTAAGTAAAAACTTCATCTCCCTGAACTTACCTGTTGTGTTTATGGCTCCATCCGTACTGGCAGTCACACCAAGAGTTTTCCTACACTCCTCCAGAAGTCTCTCCAGTTCTTCCCCCTGGCTGTCGGCAGCTTCATGAGCAGGCAGTAAAGACTGACTGAGACCACTGTCCCTTTCTCTCCAGATCCTCCCTGTAGAGCTGCCCACCACAGGTGAGGCACTACACAGAGAAGAGGGGGTCCTTGTGGGGCTGACAGTCATAGTCTTCCCCTGGGAGACGGGAGTCCGAGGAGTAGAGGTAGGAGGACCACCATTCTTGCCAAAAGATGCTTCTCTTTTAAAAGCAGTACTTCCTGGATTGATGTGCAGTGGGTTAACTCCAGAGCTGCTGATGGTGGCGCTATGTGAGCTGAGCGGTGGATGAGGCTTCCACTCAGGGCGAGGACAGGTAGTCGTAGGGTTGGTGCTGGACTGTGTTTTCCTGGCGCTGGGTGTGAGGCCTGGGACTGGAGGTGGTGATGTGGATGGGGCTGCAGGGGAAGCCTGAGGTGGGTTAGGGTGAAAAAGAGGGGGGACACCAGGTATGGAGACAGGCTCATCACTTTGTGGTGAAGCAGGAGGGGTGTGGAAACTTTCCCCATGAGCCCCTAAATGAGAAGAAAGAGAAACAACTTTTGTTAAATTTAAGTTTAGTTATCCAGAATGTCAGAATATGAAACCACGCATGCCCCAGACAAATGACTCATACTTCACATGTACTTTTAAAGAGGGGGTCTTGTGCTATCCGGTACATTAAACATGGTTTCAAAGTAACAATGCTGGATGTCCATACTAATTGTGCGCAAATTTTTTAACCACTGCATATTAATGTGTTGTTGAAAACCTAAAATCTGCCTGGAAACTGCTCAAAAAGTCCCATTCTAAAAAGTAAAATAAAAAAGCATGCATGGGATCTTCATGAGATCTTCAAAAGACCTAAAGATGTCCTAATTGTTGATGACATGTTGGGGTGGGCCTCAAACACCAAGGTCTGCCCATAACTTTGCCTCCAACAGGCTTCCAGAGAGCTGGCCAATCAGAACAAAGGGGGATTTTGGAGCAAGGAGCCTTAAAGAGGCAGAAGCTAAAACAAAGTTTTTCAGACAGGTTGAAATTTTTTTGTTATGTTTTGTTTTGTTTTAACACCAGTCTGAGAACAAAAGGAGTTTGAGTTTTAAATCATGTAAGGCACTACCAGAGGGAGAGTAAAAAGTTTGTGAAGAAACACAAAAAAACATAACCCCTCTTTAAGTGAAATCATGCATGGCCCAAACTTAATCTCCACACTCACAGACGAATTTACCCCATAGAATGTGCTACCCCACCCGCTCACCCCACCTTCCTTGAATATCAATTATTAATAATAAGAAGCTCATTAAATTAATCAAACAAAAAGAAAGAAGGAAAGGGACATTATTTATCATGCACCATTTTTACAACTAAAATGATATGGTGCCATACAAACATACATCAAAAACAAAGATAAAAAATAATAATAATAAATTCCCAGCATGTCAAAGATGGACTTATGATAAAAGAACGTTTTCAACTGGGTTTGAAAGAGGACTTAGCTTGTCTAAGATAATCAGACAAGGACTTACAAAACTTAAGGGTCCGAACAGCAAAAGCTTGACCACCTTTGGTAACAAAGGTCAGGTCAAGAAGTCAAAAATAGGAGATCCTGCCTGAACATGTAGGGCTTTAAAAACCTTTAAAATCTAAAACTCAATTATCAAACTTCCTGGTAGCCATTGACGGTCAGCAAGAACAGCGTTATGTGCTAAATTCTGCGAGAGCAGGTAAAAATTTGTGCAGCAGTGTTGACTTTGAGCTGTAACCTGTGATTGTTCGTCTTAGTTGTGCCGCAGAAAAATTAAAGTCCATCCTTCTGTCAAATCTTCAGGTGCATAACGGTTCTGATGTAGAACTTAAATCTTGAGTCCATGTATCTGTCAATATAATGTGTTGTTTTTCCACTTTTTGGAATCACCAATTTTCACTTAAACTGTTACTGTGACTCCTCGTTGTTTTTTGCAGGAATTCCTTCAAAGGCAATCTGACCTGAGTAATGTTTTAGATTAACGATTCTGGATCAGGGAGGCTTTGACGTGGGTGGGAGCAGTAAAATAGTCTTACTGATATTATTTGGACAAATACAACAACCCTGAATCAGGTCACAGACCTCTGAATGTGGAGTGAGGCAAATTTGGTCCAATACGTCCAATAAGTCTTTGCTGGCTAATCAACCTTCTGCCTGTGTGTTTGCATCAGTTATTTGATTTTGAGGCATGATTTGACTCAAGAACCATGATTTGACTCATGCACTAGAACCCACAAGGTTTATTATCAGGATTAGAAGCTAAAAAGTTCATGATTTTAAGGTTTTGATGGTTTGGATCTGCATCCCCATTCTTTTTGTACCATTTTGAGTCCTCATGAACTCATGAGCTGTCAGTGCTTCAGGGTGGAGGCTGGGGTTGGGCCCGAGTCTCAGCTCTTGTGTAAGCACAGGAAAACTTCACTTTTGACTGATGTGAAAACAGCTGCCAATTCAAGACTCTACATACATCATGTTGGACAGTTCAGGTCGAAGAAAACAAATGAACAATAAAAGTGTAGTTTGAGTGAAGCAGCTTAGCTGTGTCAAAGTTATGATTGAGTGAGGGAGGTACGGCAAAACAGAGAAAATGAAAACGTCTGAGCCGCTGAACAGTGGACAGGGCTTGGTAAAAAAACATGTGAGTGGTCACTGGTTTGGCATGCTGACACTGAAAGCACCATTCAGTGAGGTGACCGGAGCAGCACAGCCCTCATTAGTCCGGAAACATCCAGGCCTGGCAGCTCAAGATTAATTCTCTAATAGAGACATTCCTCCTGGACTTCTCACACTGTTGATGAAACACTCATTCTCTAAATTCAGGAACACAGACATATACAGAGGAAAAATGTCTCCCATACATGGACAAGACTTTAGCAGCAGGCTGTGAATAGAAGCCCAAACTTGACACACACAGACATACAAAAAATAAAATAAAACCAACAAACTATTTTTACTTTTTGGCTCAGCTTTGTTTTCCAGTGTGAGCAGCATCTCTCCTTTTCATCCTTACTTTCCTTCTTTGGACAAAAGATCTGCTGGTCAAATTGTTGTTGTTTTTTTAAATGATGTAAGAGCAGCAATTGAACATTACCAAAGTTACACACCACCTGCTGTGAGGCAGAATCATTGAGAAAGAATGACAGGATTGTCTAATAACTTTCTCATGCCAGCCCTGCTTTTTATTTCTTCATTCCAGACCTTAATGTGCTCGTCCAACCGTGTGTACGACTGGCAGACTAACTGAATGAGAGAGAGTGAGTGAGTGTGTGTGTGTTCACTGAGGTAACTGTGTGTGTCAGATAGCATTAGGCCCTCTATGATTAATCCGCTGCCCTTGTGCTCAGCCGGGGAATTCTGCCGATTCATCACAGCTGCCCTGGCAAGGCCAGAGCGAATCACAGGGGGACGCGAGGAGAATGACCACTCACTGAGCAACCAGCAGGAGGGCTGCCAAGATTCCTGCTGCCACACATTACGGACACACACACACACACAAACAAACTTTCCGCATGCTTCTCCTCTTGTTGACTTTAATTTCCTGGCGACCTTTTAGAGCATCCTTACTGTAAACCTAGCATTACATCTTTTAAAGCCTTATGGCGCTTAACTCAAACAAACAAATAAACAAACAAACAAATAAATAAATCTGAAATCATGAGGCCTACACACACACATACACACTTTGCCAGGTGTCTGTGTGTTCTGCCAAACAATCTAAAAATCATTTAAGGAAGCAGACAAAGACAAAAGAGGCCCCAATGGAATAAATCTGACCACCAAGGGTAAAAAAAATTTTAAAAAATAAAATAAATTGCCGTCTCATGTGTGTGTATATGTGAGTTTGTAAGTGTGTTTGTAAGTGTGTGTGTGTTGACCTACCTGTGGGTCCGTGGCCGTCCTTGCTGGAAAAGTTGCCCATACTGCAGTAATGGGGTCTGGGCCACTGATGGGGCCCTGCAGGTGCTTGTTGCTCTTCCACTCAGCTCAGACCAGAGTGGCACTGTGGAGGTGACCTACACACACTAACACAACATCACACACACACACCCAAATAAAATGATGGATGAAGTCATGCACTGTTATCCAACTGAGAAATATTTCAGTGACTGTCGCGCTGGAGAGAACTTGATTCCATCAAAGTTGGTGTCAGGAAGCTTGTGTCGCTTTTTTAAGTCTTCGGAGTGGATCAAATAGTTTGTACAGTTCGCTTTATTTAAAGAAAGGAGATCTACCGCAAAGAAACTTAACACAGAGTGACCATGTGACAAACAAAACTGATGTCATGTCAAGTCTCCCTCGTCCAAAAACTCGACGGAACAAGTTTAGCTTTGTCCACTAAATTTAACATAAAACCGGACGTTTATTTTCTTACTGTAACGGAACGGACTTTAGCGCGCGATCCAAACAGTTGCACAAAAGCCCGATTAAAACGTGCATCAAAGTTTGAAGCATGGCTAGAAATGCACCTTAACTTCCCATCACCACCAACAAAACCCTAACATCGACTCTTAATGACAATCAAAAAGTAGATACAGACCCTTAAATGGAGGAAATCAACTCCGGATCCCTTTGTTCTCAGTTTTTTTTAACTCTCCTCCACGCTTTGCGTCTCTCAGCGCCGCTCAGTAGAGCGCAGTCTCGCTGTGTGTACAGACAGGAGGGCGAACAGCACATGGACGACTACAGCGGTATCTCCTCGAGGCAAAGTTAATCCGAGCAAACATTCTGAGAAGGTAAATCCTCAAAAGGAGCCACAACCTGATAGAAATCCATCCTGATTAAATCCAAGACCGAGAGAACTTCGAAGAATCCAACAGGAATGAAGACGATGACCGTGGGATGTGTCCACTGGAGGGCGCAGTCAGGCTGTAGTAGAGAGAGACTGTTTCTTCAGGGACGTGTGCTGAGCTGTACTCACTTATGTCTTGACTTTTTATTAAACCGAAATCTCACCGTGTCTGAAAAATCAAGTGTGAAGAATGCTTGTTGAACTTTCTTCCCTGCTTCAAGAGATGAGATAAAATGTGCTTACAGCTCACTGACGAGTGTTTGGTAACTTTTTGCAGTTTTAAATTCTGCATGCTTTGAAGTTTTGTGCTATTTTTTAAAGTGCATACTTAAACTATATTTGCACACATAAGACCTGTTGCAGTATTCATGAAAAAAAAGAAAACTAGTTGTAAGAACTAATGTATTTGTACATTTTTTGAAGTTTTGCACAGGATGAACATGGCAGATGTTAACAGAAGTTGTAACCACATTGTTCAGGCCTGAAGTGCCTCTTCTGTTAAACAGTTACTTAAAGATCAGTCTGATAAATTGTTTCTCATTATGCAGTACATTAAATGAATCTTCTATATAACTTGTTCACGTTTGTTGTTTTTGCATATCTTGGCTGAACATACCATAACATGTAACCCTGGAATTTTGAAAGTGCTAATAATTTTTTTTTCTGTGTATTGTGCTTCATCCTGTTGCTATTGTTCATAGACTGAGGAGCCCGTTCATCTCAGCAGTTAGCTCTACCTACAGTAAGGCTGTAGTCCTCAAAGCAAGTTGAGTTGAAGTCTGACCAGCTGCTGTTTGCTGCATTTCAGTTCCCACTTCTTTTCAGAGTTCACATGCTTGCTGCCCTATCCTTTGTAAAAATAAATAAATAAATAAAAGCCAAAAAACAATCCTAAGGAAGGAAAAGGAATAGGCTTAATTTCCTCACAAATGTGGTAAATGTTGAGTTCAGCAGTTCCAATATGGCTTCTAATGACAGCGGGCTTCAAAACTGTATCAAAAATAAATGAGGATGGGCGTCATAGGTAATATATTGTACTGTCTATGTGATTTGCTCTTTCTCACTGTTTTCTCAGTAAATTTATATTTAACCCTTTGTTTCGACTGTGTTTGTTTCTGTGTTCCCGGACTCTCTTCTGCTCATTTCCAGGTGAGGCCACTGATTTTCAATGAGGCTCACCTTGTCCCAGCCTTTAAAAGCTCACAACAGCCTGCTGTGGGAAGATGCATTTGAGTTGGGGACTACAGCCCGGCTGCCTCTCCTGAGGAATTTGGTTGTGTTGATTTGTTTGTTCACTTTAATTCCTAATGTGTTAATATTGATAAATACCTTTTGTAATTGCTGAAGGAGTTTTTCAGTATCTTACATGGATTGTTTGTGGATTGTTGTTAGACCCACAGGGCCACTTTTAGGTGGGGCATAACACCCTTATTCTCTATAATCTTTGACTTTATTGTAGGTTACAACAAGTAATCTAGTTGTTTGCCTTTGTGGCTTTTGAAGGGGCTGTGAGGACTGTTTCAAGTGGATTGCAGTGACACCTTTTGGCTGGAATCACGCGCACACTGTTGTGCACACTTAAAAAGATGTGTTTGTTTTGGAAATGAATGGAGATCAGATCTTTTTAACACTACTTTTCTTTGTTCAAGATAACTTTTTACCTGATACAACATGACGAGGTAAGGTATTTATCAACAATTACACAGCACTGTTGTTTGAAACTTGACAACAAGCAAACTATGTCAGTTTGCTTAGCCCATGTTTTAGCCTTTAGCCCGTGGTTTAGCTTTTAGCACATGCCTTATCACTCTCCTTTTTAGCTTTCTTCTGTTCTTCTGTCCTTTTTCCATCCAACAGTTCAGCTCCTCGTCCACCATCACTACAAAATGAATCCCGGAAATTGTTTTCAGCAGAGAAAAACACAGATCTCTCTTCTCGCTGCTAAACTTCGCTAGCCAGCATGGTGTTGTCATGGAGACTTTGATGCGTTGTAAATCAATCTGGTCCTGTCCGACCTGATCAGGAAGCTAAGAAATAGCATTTAGAAATAACCTATATTGGTGCTGATTATCTTATTTTAAATTTTTGATTATGATCCTTGAAGTGAGAATTTTTCAAGATCACTCAGAAAGTCCTCACAGTCTCTTTAAATGCAATAAATATTCTGAATTTATCCAGAGGCATGTAGAGTTCTTGCAGTCTATTTTACATTTGGAGCAACATTGAAATTGATCTTTTCTCTGCGAAAAAAAATATTTTATTGGCAACATTTAATTTTTTTTTTTACACATTCTTTTGTTTAATGTAATTCTAGGTCTAAGGAGTTATTGACGCTACTTCAGCACAGTTTGCACAAATCAGTTCTCTGAAGTCTTGTTAAACTAATTTATTCTCTTTACCATTTCCTCCATTACTTCTGTGGTGTTAGGTAGTGACATGTAGCTTATGATCACTGTTCAAATAATAATAGAAAGCATCATTTCAATAGGGTGACACATTATAATGAGCCTGTCTTATACTGTAGGTTGTCAGAGCTTTTAACTCTATGGCACTAAATGATTCAGCTGCTACAAAGTAGTAAAATCACTGCTCCATCTCTTAAAGCCCATTCACAGTACAAAGCATATTTTTTACTGTCACTTTTCACTTTGACAAAACACATTTATTTCCTGGCACAGAAAACAATTTCATCACACCAAGCTGTACAAACTGGTCTGACCCAAATGTGACTAAGTGCAACAGTGGAGCGTTGTGTTTTCCAGATGCTTTTATTTCATTAATCTCTTCCAACATCTATTCATTAAATGTCAGTTATACTGCTTACAGAACAAACCGTTTATCAAACACACACAGCTGAACTCATGTTTGTCAACTTTAACAAAGGAATCACATGTAACTTCTACAAAAAGCTAACAGATGAATACTGAGCTTTCAAATGTTCTCCAGGATTTTATTCCAACAGCTAACATGTTTTCTGGTATCCTTCTGGTATCAGCCTTGGCAGTTCTCTCTCTAAGACTGTAACAACACTATGAGGAACAGGAAGTTTGCTGCAGTGAAGAGAAAAGCTCTCCTCCACTCTTTGATTGAGATCAATCGATTCTCACAGTGCTTTGTACTCACTGTGCGCTACTGCAGTGTAGAGAGTATCTATCAAAACCAGCCAGGTGCGTTACACAACCTCCAGCCCCACACTGACTTCACACTCATGGAAGTGTTTGTGAATATAAGACACACTGTAGCTCTCGTACATGCATCTGAAAAAGTTTTAAACCCAGATTTATCGTGTGTTTCCCCCTGCATGTCACAGAGCATCCTCTTATTCCTCAACCCACCACCACCACATTATGAGATTGTTTATGGGTGTCGGTCTCCGTCCAGAGAAGGATGACCAATCGTTCCACATCTGATGCCAGTTGGAGCCATTAGCCCCCTCTGCTGAGTGGATAACGATAATTTTGTTGGTGACCTACTGTCACAATATTCTGTAGGGGCCACTATCGGGGCTCTAAAAATTTGCAACCTGCTACAAGTAGACAAAGATCCCATTTGGCAGACAGATGGAGACAGCTCTTCAGCAACAAAAAACTGGATTACAAGGTCCAGCTGACCTCTAAGTGATGAAACACACCTCTCTCACCATCCTGCTTTTTTATATATATATAACTTTAAGAATACTGCCAAAATTGAAACTCTTTTCCTCTTTGAGGGTTAACCTCCCTTTCAGTGATTGTCTCTTGTGTTGCCACCTTGTCTGAAGCACATGAAAACAGGGGGGCAGTTAGAATAAAGATAGATTTCTCTGTGACAGGGCATGGCACACATTCTCAACCTCAGTGTCTCACCAGATCCAAAATGTCTTTTTCACTGCTAAATTTCAGCATTAACCTAAATGGCAACACCAATCCCATAATCTATTAACCCTTCAAGGGTTAAGGGTCGAATGGTGGACACTGCAGGAATGGTGCAAAGTTAGGAAATACAGGGACTATGTAAATCCCAGGTCTTTGTCTCTAATACCAGATTAGGTGTGTAAATGTGTTTGCCAGGAGTGATTTCCCACCTGGTGTAATCTCTACAGAGGACACCAGCTTATCCACAAGGAATTGCCATTTTACCTCTGCCAACCTGACAGACGCGGTGCCTCAGCAAGGTAAATTTGGATTTGTAATCTAGCAGAGAGTATGTTTAAGTGTTGTTTACATGCCTTGTGTTTGGATCCTGCACTCACTAATCTCTGTTACTCCTCACTGCTCCAAACCTTGACGGTACATCTTTTTTTCCCAACATAAGAAGCACAAGCCACTGACTCGAAGCCAACCTGTGAAGTCAGCCACCATCACTATTTATATGATTGACAGTCGATGCCATACTGTGCCAGCAAACACCAAGGCTTGTTGATAGATGGCACCTGCTGCTCTTCAGAGGAAAATCAATTGAAGTCACGGGCAAGGATGGGCTGTTCAAGCACTTGTGCATGGCTGCCTGCCTGAGGAGGAAGAGGGGAAAGTGGTGTGACAGAGAGGGAGAGAGAGATGCCAACCATCTGTGTGTAAAGGGGCACTGCCAAGTGTCACTTCCTTTTTACACCATGTCTCAAAAAGACACATAATGTCTCCAAATTAAACATGTTAACCCCTTCAAAATACATTCAGCTTTAGTTTTTGTAAGGATCCTGCATCATTATATAGTCATCCAGTCATTCATATTGCTGCGTGCCTTCACAGTGCTTTGCAGACCTTCACATTAGAGACTAACCCAGCAATATTTGATTGTTATACATTGTTATACTGTTGCACTAATTACAGAACTTCTTATTTCTACAATACTTCCAACATCCTGACAACAAAGGTTGAGGTCAGAGAAATAACCACACCTGCACGACACAAGAGAGCACAAGGGCCACACGTGAACCGTGGGCCAGCATAGCTACAATCTTGACCCCGTTCAAGTGTAGCTACTCAGACTCAACCCATGATGTCAGCCCATCAAACCAAACTACCACAAGTGCCATTATTTAACTGGAACTTTCTGGCCGACAAAGGAGGGAGGCAGGATCTCCTGGTAGGCACCAGCCCTGCGAGTAGCATCCTGGAAGCTGCTCCTAGGAACCGATGTACCCACCGCGCTGGCATCTGTGTGTGTGCCAACCAGCTGCAACACACGAGCAGAGGGCCGGTGGTGGAGGGCCAACTGTCTGGAGCTGTAGCCACACATCCCAATTCCCAGGGCCCCCAAGAGCATGGCCATGCCAGGCATGGTCTTCTCCACAGGGGGCATCATAGCCACATTATGGTAGGCCTGGGTCTGGAAAGAAAATGTGGTGAAGATTAAGTGATCAGAGGAATGACGGATCTTAAGAGAATGAAAGTCAAAGAAAAAGCATCATGGCTCTCAAACAGTCAAAAAGTAATAACAGACTTTCAGGCAAATGTATGGTTTAATGTCCAAAATATATGCAAAGATGGAGATCAATTTAAGACCTCGCATCCCTTTTCCCAAACATTAAATAAGTGAGCCGCATCCCTCTCCTCATTCTTTCCTCCCACCAATCCCAGTGAGATTAAAAACTCATCTTCCCTCATTTACCCAATAGCTGTGTATCTCTTTGTCACACAAAATGCTCCTCTGTTTTATGACATGAGCAATTTCTTCAGTGGCCTCTTGACAATTATAAAAAGCAAAGGAGTAAATAATAGAAACCTCATCGTTTCTAATGGAGCTGTGTCACGGACAATTAAGAAGCCATTCCTGTGGCTCAATCACCCGCTTCCCATTTCCATTTACAATGAAATGGACTTTCACAGACTTGAATTTCTCAATTGGCTGTGGTAAACACTGATGAAAAAGTGAGTGTGCTTTGTGAGCTAAAACAAAGGGCATCCTATTAATGGAAAAGATGCGTGAACGGGAAGATCCCGTTAGGAGTAAAAATAGTACTGCATTTCATCATCTTGACACACCTAACAGAAACTCATGTCTGAGAAAGAGACTGTCATGAAAGCAGACGACAACTCGCTGTGTGCAGTGTCTCTGTTTATTAACCACAACACATGTCGGTAAAACCACAACCCTGCAAATATAGAGTTAACGGGTGCTTTGCAGCCTGCAGAGTTATTTGGACTTTGAATCCAAGACACTGAAACGCCACAAGGCATTTTGGTTTTAAAGGTCATCAATCGGAACAATTCTCTTGATGCTGAAACGGATAAAGCGGACACACTTCAGCATTTAACAATACAGGCAAGCCACTTCCAATGACTCAGCATCTCTTGTTCTTTGTACTTGTGCATTTGCAGTATTTCTGTGTAGTTAAGAGTAAAAGGATACAGCACAGGGAACTTTTAGTGGGTGGCTATATGTGTCTAATTGACACAAAATTATTTCTGTTTTACACTCATAGAAGTTGAATCGAGCAAAGTACTAAAGCTCATACTCACATGCAGCAGCCTGATGTACCCAGGAGTCAGTCTTGTAAGTCTGAAAAACATCCCAGGGAACTTTAAAACGCTGGAAAATCAGGAACAGGTGAAAGACCGGATCCCACTTGTCCCTTTATCTCAGGTCCTCCTCCTGGATTCCCAGGACAGGGAAACCCACAGACAGTGGGGCTCTCCCAGCGTGTGGACTCCTCAGTCCGTCCTCAGCTTTCTGATGCAGTAAAGCCTGGTCAGCCCTTATAACAAATCCTTACGGCTGTTACGTAAGTAGTCTGCAGGTGGTGTGTCTAAAAGGGATTACAGGAGAGGTCATAAAGGAACAAGGTAATCAGTCTAAACAAAAGAAGTGTTAAATTTGATGACAGTGGCTGACTCCTAAAAATTCAAATTGATAAAGTGAACAAATCAACAATTAAAGTGTAATTTCATAGCGACTAACATTCCTATTTTACTGTTTTACACACCATTACTCTCTATGTATTCAGCTGTCACAGCATAATGACAACATGTATCAGTACTGTAAGTGTTTTGCTGCCACTGTGATAGATTAACCAACAACTACACTTTTAAATGGCACATTTCACTTTTAAAACTCCCAAACTGCTCAGCTGATGAGTCAAAAACAAGATATACTTTATATCAAACAGATGCAAAAATAAATAAATAAACAAATAAATAAAGCAAGTAGTTCATATTAAAGCTATGGCTTTTGAACTGAGCAATACACACAAGTGCAGCATATCACTCTCATACTAGGAAGCAACTATATCATAAAAAGTGTTGGTGTTCGTTTTTGGAGAACACAACACATCACAAAAAGAAGTTAACCACAACACTTTCCATGTGCCCACTGTTGGAAATTGTTCCAAACATTTTCATGATTTTCCCCCATTTTTCTTACTTTTCTGTCAAGTTGAAGCAAAAACAAAATGAGAAATGGAAGGAAACTCAGCTTTAGCACAGTACACTAGTGTTAATTTATACAGATTCTGACTTCACTGGTTCCTTTGATAACTATGTTGAGAAAACTTAAGTTGTTAGAAATAAGAACCAAGAGAAACTTTATTTGAATGTTTCTCTGTAGATGATTAGAGTGACTTCTTCTGTCATATCAGAGGCTTTCTGTCCCATTAATATCCTTCATGGCCTTGGGTCCTCAACTCAGGGGTATATATTATAATGAGGTGACTGTGTGGATAACATATCTCTCTTTGGAAGAGGTGAATTTTCTTCAGTATAAGCAGTCAAAAATGACCCCATACATTAAAATGAAATGTCACAAAAGCTTTGAAAATCATGCATACTTGTTATAGTTTGCTTTTCTGAAGGAGAAAAACATAGAGCTAAGCTCACTGCTAGCTTACACAGGTAAGTAAAAGCATAAACAAGACCAAAAGGTAACATATTACCAGTGGGGTTGTGCTGCCGATCAGAACGCTAAAAAATGGCATTTAGAAATAACCTACATTTCTACTGATAATCACATTTTAAATTGTGAATTATGATCAAGCATTTATCTTTCAAGACCACTTAGAAAGTCCTCGTAGTTCCTTTAAAATGAGTAACTCTTTAACCCTTAGCCCACTGAATTTCAATTCCCCCACTCTTCCCCCAGTGCTGAATTCATTTTAGAAATTACTGCTTCTGAGATCATTCAACATGAGATGAGATCTTCACAGAGATGACCTGAAAGTGCTTTAAAAAGGCAGATTTTTTTCTGCATCCATGTGATGGTTGTGACATTTTTTCTGGACCCTCTGTCCTACCCCTCTGTCTTCTCCTCCAGTGCCTCTACGTGAAGATTCCTCCTGCCCAGCTTCCAGCCACACAGCCACACCCCTGCTGTATGCTGTTGCATTCAAGTTCTATGAAGCCCTGTTCCTCTCCAAAACATTTGTGGCAGAGAGCTCTCTCCTTCTCTGGTCTCTACAAAAAGGATGTCCAGCTGACATAATGCTCTGTCCTCTTCACGAACTTATCCCCTGGCATGGAGCCAAGGGTCAGATGTTTGAGAATAGATTATCTGAGCCATAGATAGGTTTGCAGACATAGGTGGTTAGGACTACCCATGTGCTTTTGGTTCTCTAAGTCCATCAACAACATACTGTGTTGTTTTTTTGAGTTTACAGTTAGGTAAAAGAAACAAGTAGCTGTGAGTCCTACAGCTTGTATTGATCCAAATATGAAGCACATTAAGAAGTATGAATTCATTCTAATAGGTGGAAAAAAGAATCCTCAGTTTAGATGTTTTCTGTGGTCTGCACTCATAGGTCAACCCCATCAATGTCACCCATTGAGGGCTCTGCCTCAATCTTTTTGATCCTGTTTTAGAATGACTTGTGAACCACACATTAGAGGTGTGCGTTTAACCCATAACAGAAACTGTCTGTGTTATGTGGTCTTTTTAAAGCTGTTGGATGATTGTGAGTATGCTGGCTGTAAGAAGAAGATCCCATATATCTCCTGGTTCCAAAGCACATCACGATTTCCATGGTTTCTCCACATGTGCATCAATTCTATAAATTGATCGTTTTCACAAATACAAATTCACAAGATGAAATAAAGTGTTTTTCTCAAGCTTCACCCAATGATTTTCACCAAAATACTTGCATATCTGGATAATTCTTACTCAAGGAAGAGGACAAGGACTAAAGACAACAACATTTGTTTTGAGACCAAAAACCAACTTCTGCCGTCTTTTGGAAAATGTGGAAAAAAAAAAACTTTTTGATGATCTCCAGTCTTTACTATTACTACTACAACTTTTTAGGGCCCAAGAATCTGGGCAAAGGCCCTCTTTGCCCCTTTGTGTTATTATTTTATACTTGCAATACTATACTATACTATGCAATTTTTACAGTAGTATTTTTCAGGTTCTATATTTGCATTTAAATCTTAATTTTTGGTAGTCATCAATTGTGTTTTCCTCTTTTTTTCATTTCTTGGTTTGACTTTTTTTTATATGATCCTTAGTTTTTCAAGCTATAGAAAAAATAATAATTAAAAAACTTAAAAACACTTGATGACTCATCAAAATTAAGATTAAAATGCAAACTACAGAAAACCCAAAATCAAATACAGGCTAAAATTGCTAAGTTAAGTCCAAAGCTAAAAAGATTAACTTTAATGTAAAACCTGAAGGATACTACAGTAAAAATCACAAAAGTATAAAATAATAACACAAAGGGGCAAAGAGGGCCTTTGCCCTGATTCTCGGGCCCTAAAAAGTTCTATATTTGCATGCCTTGTGTTATTTTTGTTCTGGAAAATTACTCACACTAATTAATCAATCATCAAAATAGTTGACTTTTAATTTTGTAACTGATTATTTGATTAATTGCTGCAGCTCTACATGAGATGACGAGCAGTGAGGCGCACAGTCGTAGGTACATGGCAGGACCTACAGGAGGAGGCCCCAGCGGAGCTGGAGTCTGCTGCAGAACCGAGCACCGACAGAGAATTACTACCTGTTATGCCAGCAGTGGCAGCTCCAGGAGCTCTTCCTGTCTGTAAGTACCTTGGACAGTGGAGTTATGCTATGAACCCAAAAGGAGCAGAATTTGCTGCTGTTATTTTTCTCCCTCTTGGCGTGGCCTGGCCAGCGGGGTTCATGGCATAAAAACACGACACAGGAACACATACATGAAAAAAGGGTGGACAGTAATAGAACTCTGAGTTTGTGCATTTAATCTGGACACATCTGAGAATGTTTGGAAAATTAATTAATACAATTCCAAAACAAATAAATTAAATTTCAAAACATTAAATTAGATTTGAGATCATGCTTTTCAAATTCAAATTCACCAAAGTCCCCTAAGGACACAGAAGCCTGGACAGCTAAGACCAAATTAAATCAAGGTAACAAGAATGTCTAGCAATGTGACAGGTTGTCATACATCACATTTTAAAATAAACTTTGCAACAACTAAATGATAATTTTATCACAAGTTGATGTGCTGTCGATGGCTACACACCTGTGCTCCTGATGTGAGGCTGGAGTCTTCAGGGATAGCTGTACTCACAAGACCCCAAATGAGGGCTTCAGTGTTTGGGTTCTCCCCAGGGAACGAGAGACTTGCCTTCTTGCGACTTCATGATGTGGGGATGAGTCATGAAGCAAACTGTTGTTTGTCCAGAGTACCGGTCTTCTTGGAGTCTCTGGATGGAGTTCTGGAAGTAAATCCCACACTGGACTACATAGTTCTCTTTGGGGGTTTCAATGCCCATGTGGTTAATGATGGAGAGGAGGGGTGTTTGGGAGTAATGGCCTGCCCAAACCTTAGTGGTGCTTTGTTATAGGACTTCTGGTTTGTCCATAGCAAACATGGTGTTTGTTATGGACAATCATAGACCATCATATGGCCGCAGATCGAGACTTTTTTTTTTTTTTTTGACTTTTTAAAATCAATTTGTTTACACTGGGTTGTAGATAGATAAGGATAAATTAATAGATAAATTAAGATCCTGTTAATCTGTTTGACTGTAGTTCAGAATGTCAGATTATCTGCAAATCATCCCAACAGTGCTGACATTTGCTTCTCTGGCATTTAGAGAGTCAGGTGTGTAGGATGGTAATGATGTTTTTACCGAATGAAGCTTTGATCCATTTGAACTTCCAGCAACTCAAGTCAAAGGAGAGACAAACAACGGATCTGTTGATAATAATCATTGTGTTATATGAGGTGGATGGATTATGTACATTTGTTTTCGTCTTGTTAAATATAAAGCATAAAAAGATTTCATGAAGTTGAAGTACAAAAAGTATTTAATATTTTTCACAGCACCATGTCAGATCCAAAATTGTGAAATGCAATAGATGGGTAAAACAACTATGAAGTCTCTGCTTCAGAGAAACTGACAGTTTTCTCTCCCTGCATTGGAAAGATGTCTGTGATCCAGTACTGACACAGTGAAACAACTGCAGCGGTTTCCTCTGAAACAGAAAGAAACAAAGAGCAACATTTTAGTTCAAAGATATATTTGTTGTATTTCTCTGCATAATAAATCAAAATCTCTAAATACTCAGAATAACACGACTCTGTCTCTTTTCTCAAACGATATCTTTCTCCTGCTTCATTTATATCCCAAAAGTTGGATTCCAACTGAATGATGGCAACCATAATAACAAAATGGGCAGTATAAAAGAGAACAGTCAAGCTGATGTTATTCATGAAAGGAACTTCAGTCTGCAGTAAAATATGCTTGAAGGAAAATGGCTTCAGAACTTCTGCAGTCAATTGATTGCCACTGCAAAGGTGGAGTGATAGAGCGAGAAGAGCTGCTGTGAAATCAGTTCAAGAACTTTAAAAATGCACTTCCGCTCAAGCACATGGAGCAGCTCCTGCGCGTTGGTAAGTGAGTGAAATTCAAGAAAAGAATGCTCCTCTAAAAAGTGGCTGTTTTTCAGACCCAGTCTACTCTAAATGGTGCTTTTGAAGTTTTACAAATGTGATGTCAAAAAGTGTATAAAAATGCCAGAGCCTTGGCCTGTAATGCTTTATAACAAGATTTTCAGCGATGAATTTCTCTCTTTTACAAATTAGAGATGTGTTTAAAAGAAGCAGTAATTTTAAAAAAATAGTAGAAGCTTGATTCAAACAATATGAGGCATGTCAGGGGGATTAGAAAGCTTTCAGGCAGCTGCATGGTGAGGACAGGCTTTTCAAAGAGTGATGAAAGGGAAATGTTTTTTTTTTCACTAGCTGTCTTGGTGAAAGGAACCAAAAGAGTCCAGTACAAATTTTCAGCAGCAAATGTAGTGTTCTAATCTCCGAGCTAGACTCTATTAGCTCTCTGTCTCTGCCTCGCACACATAAAGTTGTGCATGTGAGGGCAGCAAAGTCCCTCCTGATCCTATTATGCAGGCAGCTAGCCAACCATGTAAACACACAAACACACACAAACAGACATGCACAGGTGGAGAAGTGTCTGGGGACTGCTGAGATGTTTTGACTGAATAAAGGCGTAATGAACAAGCTGAAACTTGTTAGTTGACTGGTGGTGGAGGTCACCTATGACTGAGAGGTAATATGGACAAGGGCGGTGCTCGTACAACTTATTAAGGGCAGGTATGCACAGGTTAATGCTGAAAGAGGCAAGTGAGGGCAGGTATACTCAGGTAAACAATGAGGATCAATGTAAAAATAGAACAAAGAGCAAGCACAGACAAACAAAGGCATGCATTAACCTGCAGAGACAGGTTAGTGAGGTTTCTGGGGCAGATCTCAGCAAGAAGAGGCCGGTATGGACCGGGACGGGCATGAACAAGCAAGAAGCAACGTTAGGGACAAGGAGCTACAACCTTAATGAGCTTCCTCTAAGATAAGTTCACTTACCCTCAGGTAAAAAGGAAGTGTTTTGGAACTCCTCCAGTGCCTTCTCTAGTTTATCGGTCTCTTTCTGCTGAACTAAGACCTTAAGGCTGTAGAGCAGCTTCAGGACTGAGGCCGGTTTGTCTGTGCTGGCAATGTTGCCCAGAAGGTTATCCACGGCCTCAGACAGAGGAAGCTTGTCTTCACATGATGAGGCTGTAGCAGAACAGAAGAAAGGAGAGGAGGTCTGTTAAAGGCATTCTTAAAAAAAAAAAAGATACAGCATTTTATAGAAGAAGACAGGAGTGTAATCCAATTCAGCTGGAGCGACTAAAGAAAATAGGAAATAAACCAAATGTAGCTAACTTTTTTTGTAAAGGGACAGTTTTATTTCTAATATTTTTCACTTTGCTTCACCCACGGACACATTTCTGTACTTTTTCATCACATCATTCAATTTTTTCTGTTTATAAGGTCAAACTGTTTGAGTCTTAATTTACCACCACTCTCAGTCATTTGTAAGACTGCTACATGAAATTGAGAAGGTCTTTTTTTGGTTATATTTTTGGGGCTTTAGAGGAGCAAACATCAGCTCAAGCAGGAATCTAGGAGAGGGTGTGAGGAGTGATGTGCAGGAAAGGGTACACAAGTTGGACTGAACTCAGGCTGCCTCTTTGAGGACTTTAGCTTCTGTGCACCAGGCACACGACTGGGTTTCACCTAATTTTCTCAAACAACATCTCTATTCTGGGCTGCACAGGGACTCACAGGAAGAGGGTCACCGGTTCAAATCCTGGCTCACCTGGTGGGCCTTTCTGTGTGGAGTTTGCACGTTCTCCCCGTGCATGAACAGGTTTTCTCCGGCTTCCTCTCACAGTCCAAAAAACATGCTTACTGGATCAGTTGGTGATTTTAAATTGCCCGTAGGTGTGAGTGTGAAAGGTTTGTCTGTCTCTATGTGTCAGCCCTGTGATTGACTAGCAACCGGTCCAGGATGTACCCCGCCTCTCACCCTAAGACAGCTCCAGTCAGCGGTATAGAAGATGAATGAATGAATGACCATCTCTATTCCAGCATGTTGGAACTTTTATTTTATGTATCAAGTAAGTGTCATGTTATTTCCCCCTAAACCTGGCTTAGGAAGAAGAATTCTAAATTAAACAAGATTTTATTCTGAGTCGTCTGATATTTGAAACACTAACTTCTGTAACAGTGACCTTTCCTGGTGTAATGTCTTTAAAAACAAAGTAGATAAATGAATTGAAGATGTTTTTATTGATTATCAGTCTGCGTTCAGATGCAGTCTAGCAATTAAAACACAAACTTCAGACACATCTCCATTTGATACCATCTAACAGCAACTTTGTCTGTCACTTCTGTCCATTTTTTTAAAATTTATAAAACTAATTTGAGCCGACTGTCAAACTAGGGCTCAAAAAGCACGGATGTGCTGTGGAAGAAGTGCCTCAATTCCAATCAACTGCTTTCATTATGATGCTTTCAGACATTGGCAGAGTGTAACGATGCATTTATAAACTTTATTTTGGAGAGCCACCAGATTTTAGCACATTTAAACCTAATATGAATGGAAGTCAAACTGTGTCTTGGCAAATATTGACATGAATACGCCCAAGCTTCAGCTGTGGCAACCTAATTATTTGATACAATTCAGTACTTACAATCTGACAAATAGATTTCTGTTGTTGTCCTGAGGAATTCTGCCACCTCAGCAGCTCTCCTTTCAATATCTTCCTCCTCCTCTTCCTCTGCTCCATCTTTTTGGTATGTGAACTCCAGGGCTGCAGCCCGGGGCATCAGACCCATCATGCGCAGCTTCTCTTTGTGCCGTTTCTTCTTCAGCTTCCTCTTTTTGTTCCTGCTTATATGTTCCCCTCCCTCATCCACAGGCGTTGGACTCTGACCTACGCTGGACTCACTCGCTGGAGCTGCTCCATCTCTCTCTGACTCCTGATGAAGGGCTGGTTTTCTGTTCCTTCTCCTCTTCCTCTTACTTCTTTTCAGCTCTTCGCCCTCTTTGTCTTGGTCTAGTTCTTCATTGCTGTCATGGGAACTCTCCTCTGTTGATAAATAGATTATAAACTCTTGATTATTTTAAAATTGCTTTAAAAACAAGTTGTTATGGCCTCATAAACCAAAGTGTCCTTAACTGATATTTTGTTATAGCAGTTGATTCTTTCATCAGAATGTTCCATGTGGATGAGGTTTAAGAAATTGAGCTTGGCCAAAGACTGTTTCAAACTCATTTATTCATTCATTCAATAACTCACCATTCATTTATGTCCCCTTCTCTCCCCCTTTCAGTCTTTTGCTGTTTTACTGATCAGATTCTTACTGTTTCCACCAAAAGCTCTATGGACCAATCATCCTGCTGCTGTTAAATTTCAAAACCCGTTCCTCAGTTGGTCTTGGAGTCAGATCACTGTGACACACCTCCACCCCAGTAACCCCCGTCTTTACTGATTCAAGCCCAGCTCCAGAGCCCCTTCTGAATCACTCCATCCACAATAAATCACCATAAATGAAAAAAAAAAGTTTATGTGTTTAAAAAAAAAAAAATCTAACAGACGGAGCTCCAACTACTTTGAGTTTTTATATTGAGCGTTTCTGCTCATATGTTCGCTGACTGAGAGAGAAACTGGGTGAATTACAGCCTCATATAAAACCTATATACAAGGCATTGTAAAGAGTAGGGAATGTAAACTTCCACCTGCCAACACTTGGCAGCAAATCATTGGTTACAAGACAAAATCCTCCGTTGAGTCGTTTCGTTCTTTGTTTAATGATCATGCACAATAAAATTAACATCTCCCAGGCTGCTTGTAACCAGCTCCTTTATTCTGATTCCAGATCTTTAATGAAAGACAAAATAAAATAGGGACCTTATGCAAGAGCTCATTATTGTACACATGCACACAAAATTAACACATTCCTCCAACTTTTTTTGAAATCATTAAAGTTTCAGTAGTTCGGTTTCTCTTACTTTTCTCATGTTAATTCATATCCCTCTTCAAAGCGGTTAAATCTCTCCTCCGGTATGCATTATTACTCACCCAAGAACAACCTGACTCTAACAGTGAGCCTCACACAGTAATGGGACTCTTGCTGGCTGAGCAGCTTCTTCTCCACACATTCACACCTCCCTTCTCTTTAACAACTCACAAGGAACTGAGAGGTCAAAGAAATCAGCTCTCATCCAATTTTCACCAACCTGTTCACAGTGGTGAGCAGTGAACTGGCTGCCAGCCAGAGCATAATGCATATCCAGCTGAGGAAGAAGTGCTGCTACGATGGCACCGCACAGGAAAATGGATGAATGTTATTACCCAATTAAAATTCCTACTTCTGCAAAATACTCAGACGATTAATCTGCACTCATCCTTGCTATTAGCTCTAAACTTCAGACCTCCCTACAATGAATAAACAAGCCTCTGTTCATCAAAACGAATTCCTCTCTCAAAACTGTAGGAACCAGCAACTACCTCTA
Source organism: Labroides dimidiatus (assembly GCA_030710495.1). Lineage (NCBI taxonomy): Eukaryota > Metazoa > Chordata > Actinopteri > Labriformes > Labridae > Labroides > Labroides dimidiatus. Next base: position 18,211,970 of record CM061156.1, on the reverse strand, counting down.
TATAATTCACCTTTCAGGCCACCCAGACCCTGTGTCATCCACCTAAACATCAAACAAAATAAACCACAAGCACTGAGGAATCACAATAAATCACAAACTGCAAATAATCATAAAATACTGTGTTCTAAAACTTACACATCAGGCCACACTCGTCTTCAAAACTGTTCCCGTGACTTTTGATTGTAAAAGTTAAAACTTAGCATCTGGAACATTCTGATGACAGTCTGCAATCTTACTGATCTGAAAAACAAAATGCCTTAAAGGAACTCTAAGTGTTAGCATTTGTTGGTCTTCATATGTTGCTATTTCCTGATTCTACTGCACTTCATTGTTAATGATGTGAAATGTCTCAATGACTTTTAAAACCTTTTAACTTTACTTCTGTTTTAGACCAAGTGAAGTCGCCATTTTCTTCCTGGCATAGTGCATTCTGAGACAACAACAAATACAGTCAGTGTTGTCAACTTAGCAACTTTGTCGCTATATTTAGTGACGTTTCAGACCACTCTAGCGGCTTTTTCAAAAAAGTGACTCGTGACAAATCTAGTGATTCTTCTGGGGTTTGGAGACTCTGATGTTAAAGCATGTATCAATCTCCAGCATCCGCTGCTTGTCAGTGAGCTGTAGGTGAAATCACCTACAGCTGATTTGTGATTTCTTCTACATTATTCTCTGTCAATGCACTCCAGTTCAAATTGAAAAGACTGAATGGAAGATACTGTGCGAAAGACCAAATGGATTGGGACAGGACCACAGCAGCAACAGAGAGACAAGCATTGTCTGACATCATTACCCAGAATACATTGCTCCAAAACAACGGCAGCCTACAAGCAAAATCAATTTATTGAAATGATAGAAACTAAACAGTCTCCTGCGTGTTAAAGAGAACGATTTTAAAGCTGATTCAAATGTTTATCAAACAAGGTCCATTATTCCTCCAAGTCAGGGCTCCTTTTAATGTTTTTCAAACTGACTGCAAACATACTGGGAATAATCAAAATGTAGGTAAGCAAAAAAAAAAAAAAAATTGCCTAAGGTGTCAAAATGATTGGAGCAGGCCCAGGCTGTACTAACTGTGAGGATGAGAGCAACTCTCCTCTTACTTTGCCTCAATTAAAAAAACAAAAGCTTAATGTGAACCTCCAGCCATTGTATCCTCTAACTTGATAGAGCATCAAGCAGCACTTAGCTGCTTTCTGCTGTAATGTCGGGGCAGAGTCTTACCTTTACAGAGTGTTTGACTGACCCTGTCACTTTGAGGTAGATTAACAGTAATTAAAATAATTCATATGATTTTTAGCACAGCAGAAAAAATGGCATTTTTGTACCTATTCACCAAATAATTAAGAGGAAATTCAGGAATTAAAAACATCAATAAAAAGAGGGAGTAAATATTGTGTCTTGGCGTGTAAGTGTAGTTCACACCTTGGTCTTCTGCCCAGTCAAGTGCTGTTCCTGGTAAGCAAAGAATTCACTGGCACAGTATAAAAACAGCATGGAGGTCTGGCAATTTTGAACTTCCTCCAAGGTTTTTTTTTTATTCACTTTAATTACAGTAATCATTGCTATAAGACCACAACTAGTTCTCATTGAACTGTCTCTATAATATGATCATGGATTTACAACTACAAAATATGTCTGAAGCTCAACCTCAGCTGAACTTCAAAAAGACTTCGGAATACAATTTCCATCAAGGTTTAGTGCCCACTAAATCAAAAATGTGATCCAATTAATGGGCTGTTAAGCTGACGGGTGCAATTAATCAAACTAAACCACATCATTCATTCAAGAAGGACTTCAGAAGCTGTACCATCCTGGCAAACAAATCTCCTTTTCTCTATTGAGATAAAACTGTCGCATGTCAGGTGGATGGAGGTCTGTGTTAAAGGAGATGATGAGTACAGAGAGATAATGATCCAGGACTGCTATTACCATCTGATCATTTCACCGGTTTATGACAAGATAAAGTGCAGAGAAAATAAACAGACTTTAAATGATGCTGAAAACTGCCTGCCATTCATCACAGCCCAAGAGCACTTCAGCTCGACATTTACAATAACTCATGATTCAGCCACATAGATGTTCTCAAAGATAGCTAGATATATTGTTAAAGTTTTCTTGAACAGTTTCACATTCATGAGTGCATCAAAGGGAAAACCCTCAGAGCTCAAGCACCATCTGTGTTTGATTTAAGTTCTCCTCAGGTGAGAAACACAGTTTATTATCACTGCCTTTTTCCCTTAAATAGACTGGCAGAGTTAAACAAGAAGAATGGCTTAAATGCCAGAGTGAACCAACCTTGAGGAACTCCTGCCATAAATCTACCGTAGCTTTACGGTGCACAGCACAAGTCCATAAATGTTAGATAACGGTCGTCTTACCAGCTGGGTCTTCTGTGCTGTTGATGCTCTCTATCAGGGGGAGTGTGATGGATTTCTCTGAATGTGGCTTGTAGTCTGCAGGGGGAGGCAGGACTGTGTACAACCGCCGTCTGTCTAGATTAGAAGAACTCTGTGTCTTCCCTGCATCTCCTAAACAAAATAAGAGGCAGTAATAATTTGAAAACACAGAGCAGCATGGTTACAACATTAATGCATGCACAAAATGTTGATATGCATCTGTGCTGCAATGATCAAAACAAAACAAAAATATCATACCAACTGCTGTAGAGTCCACCTGAGATCTTTTTATTTTCATATAAGATTTTTTGGCAGGGATCTCGACAGTGTGAGGTTGTCTGAGCTCCTTCTCGGGTTTGGGGGCTGAAGGGTAAAGCTTCTGGAGCACTTTTGTCTGAAACACTGAGATACACATAACAAGTGATGAGACTTCCAGATAATCAAATGTTTTTGAATTGTGAGACCCCATACGCTTCTTGGAAAGAAACAAGTGTTAAAAATGCAACGTTAACAAAAATAAATAAATACATAACTGATTGGCACTGTATAAAAATCAAATTCGGAGCACTTCCTCCAATAGGAACATAACCTAAAGTAATGCAGCACAAGTAAAATACCCCACTACTTATTAAGATTTGAGTATTTTCAATAAAACACCAGTCTTGCACCCAAGACGTCCTGCAGGTCTCAGTGGGAAAGGTGAACCAGAGAAAGCCGATTTAAAGATAATATGACCACTGACAACAATATAACTCAGCAAAACATGTATCTGTATCGGAGCACGTTGTGCCACAGATGGAGCCAATCCAGAGATGAACACGTGCATTTGTTTACAATACATGCTACCTAGCTACATTCGTTAGCCAGCTACATTAGCTCGTTAAAAGAGCAGTTAGTATTTAATGGAGCAACGTTGTTGTCACAATCATCATACTCACTTTCTTTTCTGTGTGCCATGGCGTCGTACACAGTTCTCCAACTTGAGACGAAGTGGAATTTAGTTTAAATGCAACATGGGGATGTAGCTAACATGCTAGCAGGTTGAGCTGGCTATCCTACACAGTCTGCTGACGCTTGCTCGCTTCACAAGGAAGTACATCAGGCCAACAAAATATACGAGCGCCGAAAAAAAAGAATTCTAAAAGGCTTAAGGAATGGGCAGAATACCGTAAAACAAGTCAGGCTAGCTTTTCAAAGAGTAAGTCTTCGGACTCATCAACTGCACTCTCTAAAAGGGATATGCACACTTCTGGGAAGACTTCCCACAGTCCAGCCTACCACTTCCCATTTGTAATACTTCCAATTTAGTGCATCATTAGATCAAAGAAAAGACATATATCCTTTATAACACATACCAATATGACGTTTTGATCAAGCTCATCTATTCTTCAAATCGGCGCATATAGTAGGCTTGTCTAGATGACGCACAACAAAATATGTGGGCTAATGTGTAAAACATCACCTTTCTTGACAGGTGCTTGACGACTGTTTTTGATTAGATCGACAGCATAAGTTTAAATTCACTCAGCTGAATCACATTATTTGCACACATTAAATGTAAACAGACTAAAAGGGTGACACACGTGTTTAGAGGTATTCAGCACATACTTTCTTCTATAGTCGGTAATGTTTGCAAACCTGGCATGGAGTACTCAGAGACCTCAGTGTCTGAGGATGCATCAGACTAGAGCTCCCCGTGTGTTTAAGTCCTGCAATAGCAGCGGCTTAGGGCGTGCGCACAGAGAGCCAGCGGAACCGGGTGGATGCGAGGTTAGAATACTAAGCAGCCTCATGGCTCAGCATCAGCACCAGGCTGAGTTAGGATTTGCGAACCCTTCCAACTTGGTTTGGGACCTCAGCATGTGAGCAGGCTTTGCAGGAGGAGGATCCACCTAGAATGTCAGCTCTGAAGAAGGTAAATCTTCGACACTCTCTCTGCCTCTTATTAATCCATGAGCACATATTTATTTCTTTAAAATTTGTATGAACAGCTGTTACATACGAAATTACATTCAACTGTGACTGAAAATGATTTATGCTGCAGTAGTGAGGGGGTGTTTCAAGCAGTTTGCCATCAGCAGTCTGGTAGTTGGATAGAAAAATCAGACTTTTGAATTATTAGCGTTCAAATTACTGTTATAATTTTCATGCACTATTTAAAACTGAAATGTAGTTTTGTTAAAGTATAGACAGTCATCATAGAAAACAAAATGTTACGTGAATTGAGCCTCACTTTTGCATGCACATGAGTATTGTTCAACACTTCTCTGGTTTGCAGCTTGTATGTTGTTCCTGCACTTAGAAATTTCCACTAAGGAGGAACCTTGGATGAGCAGTGTTACAGGCCGATTAAAGCCCCCTTAGTTCAAGGCTAACTTCTTAAATGGGTTTTATGTCAGATTTCAGCTCCCCCAGACTCCTCCTGTTGTGTCACATTATACTGTTCCATGTCGACTGTAGTCTCTGTGGGTGGATGAGCTTCACTGACTGTCTGACACAGCCCAAGCTCAGCGCTGGCAGTTCTGAATGAGAGTGGAGATCCATAAGGAGGCACCAGATTTTTTTTTTTCTCCGTAACCATCAAGAAACTAAACAGACCTGTGTAAACATGTTACATAACACCTTAGTGGGAATGAGGGAGGGAATGGCATATGCTTTCCTCACAAGGTTGTGAATAATCAAAAAGTGAGAGCTGCACTTCCCTGAGTAGGTGGATGAAACTGAATTTGGATCAACCTTTTATTTTACTGTTTGAAAGAACAGAGATTGCATATTATCCCTCTTTTTGTTGAAAACTTGTCATCACTGCCAGTTGTGTGTTGTTTTGGGTTCAGTGTTCCAGGTATGGATGTTACAGCCTTTTTAGATCCCCTTGTTTGAGCTGCACATAAAGACTGGATGTCGTATAGGATGCCTTCTTCAGCACTGCTGCAGAAACCACAGCAGATACAGAGCACTCAGCACCCACTGTGAGTGACAAAAAGTGCTGCCTGCCAGCGTTCACATAGTCAGATGTCATAATCACAGAGGTGCTAAAAATAGGGGAATATATTCACGGCAATGCTTTGGAAGCTCAATTGAATTATTGCTAGTCACCCTCAGGGCTTGAAGTTTCACCAGGATTTTCATCGATGTCGTACTCGTACCTTGCTGGCTAAAATGAAAAGCCTTTTTTAAGAGGTGTAGTGATTTGCAGGCCTTTTGTTAATGACACACAGCAGAAGCATCATTTCTCTCAGTTTTCAAGGTTCCAAAACTAAAAGCACACTGAACAAAAGATCATACATGGTTGCTAGCATGCTGCTCCTGACATAATAAACATGCTTTATTTAGGTACAAGTAAAGCATCTCGTGGCTGTTTGTTCTTTATGCAGATTCCAAGTAGTGCCATAGTGCATTGGCTGTGGCACCAAGCAGCCTAAAGCAAATGTAATTAGTTTAATCGATAAGAATATGTGTTGAATTGTGTGGTTTAATCGGTTGGATGTGCCTGTGCTAATATATGCAAATGTTGCAAGTGTGTACTTACAAAAGACTGAAGGTGGACAGGTGCCAGGTGGCAGGTGAGAAATACATCACCTCTGTGAGTCCTTATGTGACTGAAAAATAAATTACTTGTCACTTACCAGCCTCAGTAGGAGGGCTCACCTTTTCCCTCATCCAAACAGCTCACTTTACATCAGAAGACTCATCAGCCTGGATTGAAACTCTGATGATTCATATGAAATAGAGAAATTACTACTCATCCTTTCAGGGAGTTTTTTTTAATGAAAGATAAGAGCCAAATTAAAAACTACCACTCACATTCAAAAAATAAGGAGCAATGTAGAGGCTATATGTATGTGTTTGAATGTGACACTATTTTCTCTCAGGAGCACTTTGGAGCTGTAGGTAGTGTGTCTCAGGATGTTTCCGATGCTGCTGTCAAACTGCTTTCATCCACAAGCACTCACAAATCCACACCAACTGACTCTTGCAGAGCTGTCAATGTGAAGCTTGTGTGGTCTTTGCCTACTTGGCAGTGACATGATAACACTCTCATAATCTGCTTGAAGATGCATAGAAAACTTGACGCTCTGCATTAGTGCGTGTGGTGATGTTGCTTTGGTCCACGCAGTGCTGAATGTAGTCCAGTGTGACTAAAAGTGAGTGTTGAAACATTCAGGAGCATTTTATCTTATTCATCTGCTCACTGTGACAAATGTTTTTACTTCCTTCACGTCACTCTCTCACTCAATGAAATACTTTATCTCACTTTATCTTATCTATTTGTGCACCTTATGCATCCCATTCACCCCCTTTCCCTCTCTCTCTCTCCCTCCATCTCTGCATCCCCTCTCTTTTTATGCCTCCATTCACCCTATGAGTAATGCTTCCCTGCACTTGTAATAGTTTGGCTTCAGTAAGAGATGCAGGGGGAATGGAAGGAATGGATGGGACCCAGTTTTATCAATCTAATAATGCATAAGAGCCAAGTGTGTGTAATGTATATACAGTATGTGAGTCTCTGTGTGTGAGTCAGTTTATACCTGTGCACAACACTGCTCAGTAAATCACCTTAGTGCTTTGGTGGGCAGCTATTTCAAGGCAGTCGGGTGCGGTCTCATTTCCTAAGTCAGATGTGGCTCATTATGGGGCCCAAAAGCAAAATTGTATTTCTAACCTTTGTCATTACAATGACGACTAAACGTTCATTTACACAGCAGCTGTCCTTTCAAAGTTACCACAGTAATGATTGCCTGTTCACTGACAGCTGTATGCCTTTGAAACTTTTAGGGTGGAGACAAATCTAAAGAACCCCTTGGTCTAAAATGGAATATTTTTTGTTCCACTTTCAACTCTGACAAAATGTGAAATCTGATGCTAATGCAGTTCAAAACCCTGCTCAAATCTATGTGTGCTTGAGGTCTTCCTTGTAGAGTGTAATTTCTAATACCGACGCCTTTGGCGAAAGGCCCAGCACTTTTACAACCAAGTCTTTACCAGACCCTTTAATACTGTGTTCTGAACTTGAATGTATCAGCTTAACGAAAAAGCCCTCTTTAATGAAGGACATTAGGGCAGCAGATTTTTTTATTAAAACAGGTCTGTGAGATTTGATTAAGCTCCAGAGACTTAGTGCTTTAATTGTGCTAATGTGGTCCAGCTGTTTAAGGTGACACAGCTCAAATAGGTGGGTTTTATGACAGAGAGCAGAAATGGGTTTTTGCTCTTTACCTACCCCTCCAACCTCTGTAATATTTTTTTACAGTCCCATTATAGCCATTCCTCCAGATGTTCACATTTTGCCCTGTTATTGTTTCTTCTTCTTTTTGTTTTTTAACCTGACCTTCATATGACCCTGCAAACACCCCCAGCATATTCCGGATACACCACCTGCCTTCTTACACGAGCATCTGGATGGGATCTGAGCTCCTCATTTTCCCTTTCATCTATGCCAACCCATGTCTCTGGTGGTGCTTGTTCGAAATAAGCCAACCAAAGACAACACATATTTTTTTTCCTTCTTGAAAATTAGGGTATTTGTACAACTTCCCACTCTATGCACTCAACGCATGGTAAACAAGAAGCAGCCAATTGTGTTCAAAATGGTGTAGTTGATTTGACCAGCATGTGGGTGCATTTTAGCTGTTTCCTACGGGGCAAAGCTGAGGCCACAACTACAACACTTTAACAATGTCTTGTAGTCAAGCCCACTTGTTCCAAAAATGGAGGGGTCATGATAGTTAAAAATATACATATATATTTATATAAACAAAAAAGTTTATAAAACCATGCAAACAGAAAATGTTAGAGTATTCCCAAGGTGACTATGCCGATATTGAAAGTATCGATGCCTGCAGCTAATTTTAGGAAACATTTATTTTCCGCCAATCAGAAAAATTAATTATCTGAGGCGTTTTTTGGTTCATCTTGTCTTGTTTTTGGATAGCCTATTAGTGAATTCTTGGCCGGGGGTTGCCAGTTCCAGCACTGCTGATTTGGAGGCCACAGCCTAAAAAGTTTTGGAACCCCTTGTCTTGCATCTCAAGATCATCACACCAATTCACTATGCTAACTGGGTCTTGATCTGCTCAGTTCATTCCCTTTCTCCAGCAAGTAATGTTTATATGTACTGCAGTACTCCTCCAAAACCCATGAGGGCAGTGTTGTCTGTATTATCATCAAATTGCCCATTTCTGGTCTCGCTACATTTTCTGCCTGCTTTTTCTGAGTGAATTTCAGCTTATTATGTAATACTGAAGCTGATACATTTTGCTGTTTATCTTACATCAGCTATTACAACGAAGGATAGAGGTGAGATGTCAGAGGAGAGAAAATGAGAAGAGGTTCATGTCAGGCCTACATAGCCCTTTTTCAACACAGACCCTCACAGACGTAGGGTACGCTGTCATTTTGATACGGAAGTATAAACTAGGCTTAACCCTCATTCCACCTGAACCGGTAATACTAAAAAAGAGTAACAACAGAAGATATTTTATTCCTTATTCCTTATCCCTTTTATGTTTTGTGTGATCTAAATTCTTTATCTCTTTGCTTTGTCTACCAAACATTCTTTCCCCATTCAGAGAAATTTTTAAGAGCAGGGACATCTTAAATGTACTCTTTCTTGTGATTGTGCCCCCCACTTTGGTTTTTCCTTCTGGATCAGGATGTAACGATTGGTCTGATTTCATTGTAATTCATACGTTAAGAACACAGATCATCAGGACAACTGAGAAGTGTGTGGATGCCACATCTCATTTTACCACTTTCTCCCTCAGATTACTTTAAATTTTAGATTGCAAATTAAAGGTTAATAAATTCAGGCCAAAAATGTTTCTAGATAGAACATGCTAATGCTTTGTAATGAAGTCTTTGATGGGCTGAGCAAGAGGGGAAAAGGAGAGTGGTAGAACAAGATAATGATTTTTTTCTCTATCTCTTTCATAAATCTGGGCTGAGTTTAGATGTCAAAGTCATACTTTGTTACTAAGACTGTGTTACAGAAGTGCCACTTGACATTAATGGTAATTTTTGAGGCACATGTGTATGTATTTGTCTTCTGTACTGCATCATATTTAAAGCTTTTGTCCACTTCCATGAGTCGTATGTCATTTGGCATTACCCAGAGTGAGTGGTCATAGTCCAGTCCTTATCCACACAATCTGCTCACCACTGCATTTGATGGTTTGTTGGGGTTAGAGGGGGCAGACAGCGCTTAAGGCAAACAGGAAGACATTTGAAAATCTATCGTGGTCACTTCACTTCCCCTCTGTCCTCTGAGATCACCATTAACTCCTAAAGAATTACACTGCAGACTTCAGGAGCCGGCGCCAAGATACCCTATTACGCACTGCCACCTGTGATAATTGCCTATATCCAGCAGTGTGAGGAGAGAGCTGGAGAGTCAGTTTGTGCTTTTAGGTGGCTGCTTGTGAGAATCCAGACACATCACTTAGGCAAAAGTGGTTCTGGTTGATTACTCACTGCACTGGTCAAACTAATCTTTTGCTCTGGGCCAGAATTGGTTGGAGGCACAGCAAAAGCGAAATACATCTAGACTAACAGGGTTCATGCACGTTTCCACTCTGGTCACCACTGGGATAAAATATAGAAGTTATAAAACTAGAAAGACTAGCTTGTTTTTGGGAGCATCAAGTTTGTGCACGAGCTAAATCACAGGGGCTATTTCGGATCCTCAATCTCCAGTCTACTGACGCAGGCTCCATCAAACAGTAGATAAAAACAATCTCCCAGACAATTGGACTTTCAGGGAGGAAAGGTAATCAGTACTTTCATATCTGGGGTCATTTTTAGAGCTGATATCAGAGAGAAAAGTTTCTTTGTGGCCTCAAATGGTGTGTGACTCACCTGAGTTGTCCCATTTCATTGTCTATCTCAGTGAATGCTCATGTATTTGGTTACTTCCTATTATCCGCTTCTACTTCAATCGTCTTTTTGTTCTTTTTCTCTGTGGTGCACTATGAAGTAAATTGGTCTCTGTAAATACAAAACAGTCAAGCAGAATAATTTTTTGTTTGAAGCACACATAAAGACTCTTTGAATGTGTAGAAATTAGAAAGATGCACCAAAAATGTTGCGGACATAAATTTTCAAGTGATGCTTGCCTGTTAGCAATGAACTTTTTTTCTTTGTGTAGCTGTTATGAAAGTATCTGAGGCTGATGCTCATGGATATATTTAGCTACATTGTAATAAAGATCAACTTTGCTAGTTTGATTATGATGATGATGATGGCTGATGCTTTATGCTTATCTATCCTAATATTCATAATAATTTCCTACTCGGAAATCCGGGCTACAAGATAAATCATGTCTACAAGAGAACAGTTCCGTTTTATAATCTGCTTTATGGCCAATATAGTGTGCTTTACTGCACTTCCATCTCATGCATATCTAGCCTATATGCCATGAGCTGTAACAGGTCTATAACCCAGAGAATTAGTGGGAACATTTCATTCAGGGGTGCTTAATTATGTCTCCATGGAATCCTTTTTCATGCAGCCTCAAGCAGCAAGAAAACAGCAACCAGTCTTATTGGAAGACTATAATGGTGAAGTGTAACAATATTGCCAAATGGAGCATTTTTATTAACTAACCGACTCAATGACTTTGGATAACCATTGACTGCAGTTGCAGTGATACAGCTCTAACTTCTCTACATGGATCTGTTTTTCTTTTGAAAGTTATACAGATTAGACATAGAAAGCCTGTTTTATGTTTGACTATAACTGATGATGATTTGGTTCAATCAAGGCAGTTTATTTCTAGAATGTCTGCTATTGGAACAAATCAGTCTAGCTCTGAGAAAAGTTTGAACTAATTCAGTTTTTCAAGTCAATGTACAATGCTTAAAAATAAATCTTTACAAATACCAAAAATATCAAGGCTGATTCTTGTGTGCCTTGCATTCCCAGTTGTCCCAGTTATCCACGAGATTGTCCTGGTTTATCTTGTAAATCTGCTGTCTTTAAAACATACTGGCACAAATCCTCTCCAGTGCTCATCCCAAGATAAGCTTAAAAAGACAAACAAATGGATGTCTGGCGCATTTTCTCATGTGAAATAAGACTTCCAGACTCCAGACTCCAATCCTTTTAAAGCATAACTACAGGAAAGTGATAACTCGGTGTGTGAAAATCTGAAGAGTGTCCCTGACAGTGTGTTTTCCACACTCCCCCCAGCACAACTGTATGCCAGCCAGCTAGCCAGCATGTATTATGAGTGTGCATTATGCAGCTGTTGGAGTCATTACAAACCAATCACTGTATCTCTCATCTCTGCAGAGAGGGTTATTTTTATCTGCTGGACAACATGCTTCATCACTTGTTTACTGAGCAGCATTTTCTAACATGTCATACAAAAGAAGGCAAAAACTTGGAGAGAAGAGACGCTTGTGCAATACAGCTGTTCTATGATTTAAACTTATGATTTCAAGCAGGATTTGACACTCAGCTGCAAAAAATAGGAGCCAAATACTTGGAAATGAAGAATTCATTGGAATATCTGTAGAGGAGGCCAACTTGATGTAACTAAAGTGTGACAAAACAAACCAATGTGTAAACTAGTGGTCAATAAATATCAGTTTTTAAACAGCTGATGATGATGATTGGAAGACAGTTCAGGTGATGCAGTGATGACATTTTTTTAACACATTTTATAAAATTAATAAGAGACATTAATACTATTATTTAGTTAAAATTGCGCCTTTTATTTCATGAACATTATTTTCTAATATACACCTTAACCAGAAGCATTGTTTACTTCTATGCATCAAAACAGGATTCATAATATACACAAGCCAGTAACTTTTTGAGAGATTATATGCTGCCACTTATGATGGAAAGGTTAACCTTGCTCAACAGCAGCCACACATAAAATTGTCTGCAATATTTGCAAACTTGAATTATTCAAGCCTTAATCAGCTACTTGTGCGCAAAGATGGGCTCATGCCAGTTATTTCAAAAAACAAGTGTGATTAATCAATGCAGCAGATTGTGTTATTTTTTTCCCCCTAAACTCTTGAGGGGATGATCCTGAGGTTTCATGGCTTATATTACTTGAGTGAACTACATGGTTTCAGTGTTACTTGTGGTTTAAGAAATGGAGCGTCACAGGATCAGTGTTGGGCACCTGACTAAAAATGAACAACCATTATCACTGTTAACAAGTGTCTGAATTACTAACTGAGTTCCTGCATTATAAAGGTGATTATTTACTTTGGCTTTAGTTATTTCTTCTTCAGTTCTCTTATTAATGTACCCTGTCTTCAGACTCACTGGTATTTTTGTGATTAGTTCTCTGAAAGCAGCAGACTCTCCTGTCCATATGGGAAGCATGTCTTCCAAAACATACCTTGCAAACAGTCTGTTTGGTCCTCCCTGGATGACAGATTGTGATGCTGGTGGTGATTTGAATAAGCTGTGGCTGTTTGACTGGAGAGGCTTCTCGTTGGTCTGCCAACCAAATGTGAGATGCACCTGGGTCACTGGTGTTGTAGCACATAGCTCTCTGACATCTAGCTTAGGAGAAACGTGTTGTTTGGTTAGGTTCTTTGAGAGATTTGAATCATAAGTGATGTTGATGGGCAAAGTTTTCCCTCTGTGTGTGCTTTGGAAATGAGAGGAGAGAAGACTCAGAAAGAAATAAAGCAAAGCACACTAGCGAAACATGAATATTACACGATAATGTTCAAAAAGAATCAGCTAATTTCATGAATCTAAGCTTCGCAAGAAATCTAACAACAACCAGTTTTATTGATGTTTTACTTCTTCCAAAATATATGAAACATTTGATTTGATTTATTTATCTATCTCAAACATAAAGAACTAAAAGAAAATAGCAATAAAGCAAATCATTGTTACATTAAAATTGTATAAAACAAAAAAGAAGAGAAAAGAAAGGAGCTCTTACAGTGTTTGAAAAGCGACAGGTGGAGGCACAAAAGCTTATCTAGACCTGCCCCTACCTCCGATATTATTTCTCTATGATAATAATTTATGTATTAAAATGTGCAATAAATAGTCTCAATATGTTAAATATATATGAATAAACAATGTTTTATACATTACAATATTAATTAATGACTTGGTGTTAATGACTGCTTTGTGGCAATGCATGATTTGCATGATTTGCTTATTTGCGAAATAAATATTTAGGGCAGCGATATAAAAAGCAAAAGCAGGCTTAACCAATGTTGTTATTTTTTTTTTATAAAGCACAGCATATATGTACTTTTCTTTTTTAGATATTAAATCATGACTATGGTTTAATAAAATGGACACTAAGTGCAACTAATACAAAGCACACCTTGACAAACCAAAAGTCCCTCTATGACACTGGAGCACATGGTCACTTCTAGCAAGCTGGCTCCAGTACAAAGGTGTTCGAAGCCCTTAGACACACCCTGTGACTAATACATCAGAAATACATATAAAATATGACATAAAATGTGTCTACTGAATGTTGTTTATGTAAGATCAAATGAGAAAACACTGTAACCTAGGAGCAAATGTGCAAGGTTATTAAAAACAGATGTGAAACCAATGAGTAAAGAGTGTAAGTTAAGGTTCTGTTACTGCTGGTTGGCTGTATGTGGCCATCAAGGGCGGGAAAATATATTTCTTTTACTCTTTAGTGAAGCTTTTGTGAAAGAAATTTGCCATCAAAACGATAAACAGGAAGGCTTTAATGGGTGTTTTAAACCTTTTTGTAAAATTCCAAGTTGGAACAAATGAAAACCAAACTACTTGTAAATCAACAGAGATGAACAGAGAGACTGCATTCAAAAGAATAATGTACTTTATGAAACAGTTTTATGATGGCAGGATTTCCTCTTGATATGCTGCTGGCAGATTAGAAAATGAGAGTGGATAATGAGAGTCTATGTGCTTGAGGCTCTCCTCCTGTATGAATGATGCAGTGAGTTGATATCACATTGAATTTCCCTCAGAGACGAGCCATAAGAGATCTTTTCTATTTTCCATTTCTGGACTTCTCTCTCTTTTTAAGAGCTACCGCTTTATATTCTTCTCTGTTAAATTAAAAACGGACAGATATCTGATCATTCTTGTTCAGCTGCGGAGAGAGAAGCTGAGATAACTGTGAATGTAAAGGAATGTTAACAATACCCTGATGCAAAATAGAGTTGAGAGAAAGAAGAGGTGCGCCTCTATTATGAAAGTCATTAAAGACAACAAAAAGACTGTCACTCAGAGACATGGACAAAGAAGTATAGATAACACCTGCTGAGCCACCTACACATCTAATTCTCTGAGCTTCTCTCTGGTAGAAATTCTGCACATTTTTGCATTATGAACATCAATAATGACAGCTCGAGTCACAACAAACGTTGCTTTCATCCAGTCTTACAGAGAAATTGCAGCGGGATACTTTGCTTGTCTCCACCTGTAGTTGGCACATCTACAGACAGAAGCGCAATAATAACAGTACGGATACAACTTTGGATTGATCACATTTTAAAAGGACTTCACTGGCTAGATTGTAAACATGCATTATTGATCAGTATGGCCACCTCAGGCTTGTGAGCAGTGCAATAATGGGCTGTTGTATTTGCTGTTACAACCTCCTGGCATTGTGGAGCTCATGGAGCAGCTGCTGACGGAGCAGTGAAAGCTTCTAAGATTAGTCTGTTGATGTGACCAGAGCACGCTGACTACAACTTTGCCAAACTTTCTTAAATGAACACTATTTTATCCTCTTGCTGCTCAAATTGAACATATTACACAGATATCATTTTCTATTGAAGTCATGTTCATGATGGAAAGCTTAACTTCTGCTTTCATGTCAGGCTGCTGTGTTCTTGTGAGTAGGATGTAAAAAGTCAGGTTACATGATAAATCACTATCTTTCTGCAGCTTTTTAAAAATCAACAGCAAATCGGTACATTCTGCAGAAACTCAAGAGCTCTTACAGCTGAATTGTTTAAATAATGTATTCATGGACACTGAGCATTAAAAAATCCCATTAGAGGACACCAAGACTAGATTAAAGTTATGAAATGGTGTAGAAAAGGCAAACATTGCGAAAAATGTTGGTTGCAGGCCATGATAATAAAAGTCATAATATAAACATTCCTGATAGAATCCGGAATCCGATCCTGCCATATTTGCCCCATATCGCCCTCCTAAAGGCAGTGTTGGTTATCAGATTTACATACACTTTTTGTTATTCTAGTTAAAATGATCTTTATGTCCCGATGGCACTCAATGCGTAATGTGTTATTTAAAATAGAGAGACAAATAGGCGCTGTTTGTAGTGGGAGTAAACCTGGGAAAACACCAGCCAATCCTAGCGTTTAGGATCCAGGTAATTAAACCAATCAAATCCCGTCCTGTAGTTCTGCCCGCCTCCTGCGCGTGCATTTCGCCGGCGTGCACTAGCTCCGATTCAATGTGCTTTGGAGGACCTCAAAGTGTGGGAGGGCGCGGGCTAAACAGAGTTCTGAGGAGATGCTACAGTCAAATTCATGCAAGTTTTCTGTCACTACCAACCGTGCCTTTAATGGAGAACATTTCCCTGAGAATGAGCAGAGTCTGCTGTTGTTAACGCTGCAGAAAACTGACGACCTCTCTGGTATTAAGAGGCAATTGACGCCGGACAGGTGAGATTTTTTTTCTATGAGGCTGTTATGATGGCACAAGTATGTTTGACGCCACTTGGTGACTGATTTTTTTTTCTGAGAAAACACTAAAGAAAGAAATTGTTTGGACACCCCTGTTCTAATCTATAGCAGCGACGAGCAGGGACTGTATTTATAATGCTGCCACAGTGCTCCAATATCTGGTTGTAAAAACACAGACGACAAATGGCACCTTGTTTTCCAGACTTATATTTTAAGAAATGAAGACGAAGTTGGCCTTCTGGTTACAGTGGTAAACTGCACAACTACTCGGCTGAAGTAATTCTTGACCAGCACAGACAGTAGTTCAGGGCCTGAAGCTGGTAGTGCTAGCTCCGCCGCTCAACCTCACTCTGGAAACCAAATTGACGTTACTAGCATGCGGACTCTGTGCTCTCATGTTTAGCTGTGTTAAATAACTTGTGCCCAATTTCGACTTTTTGCATGACTTTACCAATAGACTACCTAGAAAATTTCCCTGTAACTGACCAAAACGTCAGTCACCTTAAGAAATATCCGTAAGAGAAATCAAACCATATTTCAAGTTTCAACAGCATATCTGTCAAGCTATGTGCTCTGATGGGGCAGTAGCTAACACTGGCATTCACTTGCTGCTGTACAATAAGTAGCTTTAAGCCAGGGGTGGGCAATTAATTTTTATAAGGGGCCAAATGAGAAAACTGAATTGTGTCAGAGGGCTGCACCAATAATAACATGAACTTAATTCTACTTAATGTGAGATTTTTCCCATTGGAAAATGCACTTACTTATATTTTGATTAGCTGCTTAGCTTGATAACCCGAAGAATCAGGATAATCTGTTAATATGTGAAAGTGAAGTGTAGGTCAAATAGGAAAATACGACAACAGAAGTAATAAACAGTAAAAACAAAAACAATCATTGCATCAGTGTTTCTTTTTACGTTTAGCTTGTAAGTCTCCACAAATACTGAAACCTTTGTATCAACTTTATGCAGAAAAAGAAAAACAATAACTTGAATGTTTTTTGCTTCATTTTAACTCTTCAGTGAGAGAAATCTAGTCTGCCTTGGACTTGACAAGCGCATTGAAAACTGGCTGAATTTCTGAGATGGCCATGTGAAGGACAGCTGAGAGGAGATCATCAGTGATGGAGGAGCTGGATTTGGATTTGATGAACTTTATCACTGAACATCACACGTGAACATTGCGGTTCACGTGCAGGGCTCATGCTTGCACGCGTATCCATACGGAAATAATGCAAACATCACCCTTTTCAAAATAAAAGCAACACAGCTGTATTGCATGCACAGCATACTTTTTTTCCGTTCATTTTCTAATTTATGATTGACATCGCACGGGCCACACATTGATGCCCAAAGGGCCGGATGTGGCCCCCCGGGCCGTAATTTGCCCAGGTCTGCTTTAAGTTAATACAACTCTGGACTTAAAGTCAGCTTAAATTGTCTGTTTGTTAAAGTTAGCGATGTCAAAGGGCAGAATATGTAGTGATGGCAAGATGAAACTTTTTAAAGCCTTCTAGCCAATTGATTTACTAAGAAGTTCATTTCTTGGGGCTTCATGTGCACACAAACCCTCTGCTGGTCAAAGATATATTACAGGTAAATGACTGTCAACTGAAAGAAATAAATGAATATTAGAAAGTGGATTTCTGGTTTCGTTCATATATTCATACATAGAATACAACAGCATGACAAAACAAATGAAAACTATTATTACTTGTTGAATGTTGATCAATAAATAATTTTAAAGTTGATTAACTCATAATGACAGTTTTCAAACTGGTGTAGTGTATTAGCAAAGTAAGAGACATGAAATGCACTTTTGAACATAAAGAAGACAGTAAATGTTTTGTGCAACTTAAGGACTTTGTTTATTTCTATTCAGAAAAAGAAAAATTCCACAATGCTAAGGCTCAGGAAACTCTATCTCATCTGTACGCAGAGTACAGATGAAACTTTCTCTTTCTCATCAAAATTAGCTGCAGGTTAATAAAATGCACCTCTGTGTCACACACAAAGAAACAAATCTCAAACACTACCCCAGGAAGTGTGAGCGTATCCATTGCGGTATGTTCACAAATCATACCAACACTCAAACCACTTTCTGACATCATCTGTGACATCACTTGCCCTAAATGAAACAAGCGTTGATTTGCGCTTCACTAGATTTTTCCTGTATTGAATCGACACGCTCCAAAGTGTCGGCACATTGCTAAGAATATGCTGAATGTCCTGATATATTAACATCAAATTGTCCTTTCAGTTGCTCATTGAATCAGGATGTTTATTACCGTCAAAGTGTGTTTATTTTTAAGTCTTAAAGAGAGCAGAGGGCAACATTATAACAGCATTTCAGCCTCCAGTGTCAGAGGGAAATGGTTGCCGAATATTTTGAACGGAGCACCGCTGGAATATTAGTGCATCATATCATTTCCTTCACGCGCCATTTCACCCACCTTTCGCTGTTTGGAGATTGAATCACAGACACACCGTTAAAAATGAACATTTCACACACACACACATTCACCTCGAGACCATCATTTAGAGCTCTGCTGCTCAGACAACTTCTAGATAAATATGGGAGTTGCTCCTTGTGATGCAAATGATGTAAGAAATGAGTGTCTGTTGCCACTCTGTAATCGTGGGTCACAGCATGGCTCAGTGAGTTTTCCTCTCTGCTCCACTTTGTTTATGCTTTCAGCTGCTGCTGGGATATTAATGTCTCTCCCCCGGTCCTCTTTCTCTTCTCTTGGTAGGTGTTGCCAGGCATACTGCAGAAGCATTGCTGTATCTTACCTGACAGGAACACAGGTAAGGAGCAAACAGATGTCCCCTCTCTACCAAACACAGCGGACACACACAGAGCAGAGACAGAAGGAGAGAGCCAGTCAGTGGGAGTAATGAATGGGTGCTGATGCTGGGGAATGAGTGCTCAGTGGGTGGGTCACATTTGTCTGTCTACCTGTTTTCGAGTTTGCTCTTAACATCTGTGAGCTCATACATCTTCTGCTGGCTATACACACTCTTCCTTATTGCTTTTCCCCCCACAGTTTTTACTCTTATTGCTACTGCACACCTCTGTCTATTGCAAAATGAACATGTTTCAAAAGGATTTAAGACCATTCCTCTGGCTTTGCTCTCTACACCTACATGTCACAGGGAGGGAAAAAGTTGGGGGCAGATTTTTGGAACTTGTGATGACAGGCTTCTTCACATTGTTGCAGGTGTGAAGAGGTTGCTGATGAAATTGAAGAGCAGGGAGATATACTCAGGTACCTGGCCGCAGCCCTCACAGTAATGACTTCTTCTACCTCTTTGTGCGTTCACTCCTGGCGCCTCTCTAACCTCTCAACTGCAAAGAGGCTGCATGCCCATGGGCTCTCACACCATCCATCCCACTAACAAAACCTCACTAACACTGCCCCGATGTGTAGCCGCTGCACAGCCACTTGCTCATTTGTCAGGCTCAGGGACATTTTGCTATCTTCCAGCCTTTCTGCAGTGCAGTGCACTCCTTGTCCTCTCTTGTGTTCTGTGGAGTGCAAAAACATATCCACCAAAGATTTTGGTTCGCACACACGACTAGAAAGCTAGATGTGGGTGTACCATGTGTGACCCAAATGCAGATGAGGAAATCAAGGGTGCAGCAACCTTGGGGATAAGAGGCTACTTGCCATCTTGTTAGGTTTAAGGTGCTTGTTCTCAGGACTTTGAGCTGGAACACAGAAGCATGAGACATCAGCGTGAAATTAATGTTTGATGAGGCTTACAGACAAGATCATCACCTCTTAAGCAGATAAGCTTTACAACCCTTTAAAGGAGTAGTTTAAACGTTGTTTAAAAAAATCCTGGGCCAGATTTTGATCCAATGCTCTGTACTGTCTCCTTTTATTATATGTGCTCTGTTTGGGTGGGGCTTGTTGGTACCAAAATGTACAGCAGAGAAGTATTTGAAGAGATTTAAAAATGGTACATCAAGCTTTTTGTGCAACATTTGACCAGACTTAACTTTCCTTACAGGAAACTGCCATGTTTTTAGTCGAAGTGTGTCGAAATCAACGCATGAATATGTAAGACCCGAGGGTGCACCACTTGACTGGTCTCAGAACGGGGTGTTCTGACAGAGTGGACACTTATTAAAGTAACCTTTTAATAACCTCATGAATATGTAAACTTGATACTCTAAAACTTTTCCAAGGATATAAAAAGAGACATTGTCTTGCCATGAAGAGTAAGTCATGGTCTTAGACTATAGTTAGTGCAGTATTGAATTGCACAGGGACTTGACATAGCATGACTCGGACTGCACTTTCTTACAAACCCTGTTTCTGCCAGATATTGGCATATTTACCACTGGAGGGCGTGTCCGGATTGTGTTAGTTGTATCAGTTAGGGATGTCACAATAACTAATATTGACAATAATTACCTTTAAGAGAAAATGAGATGATAAGATGCTAATAATTAATATACAGTAATACAATTTCACTAGTTATATTGCTTGGGGGTTAACTTAGACTTCTAGATTCCAAGAGGCAACATCCTGTTTAGAAAAATGGTGCCTCTGTGAAAGTGCTAAATGTTGCTGTTCATCAAGAATCCGCTAGAGGCTGGCTGCAAAAAGACCGGAAGTCACATAAACACCAAGCCAAAAACCAGACTTTACGGGATTAAAACACATATTTACAGCCCGTTTTAACAAAAACGCTTGTGTTTGAAAAGCTAATTTAACTATTGGCACACACTGTACTGGAGGTGATTTTTTTTCCCTTGATATTAGGATTATGAGTTTGTCCAATCAGTCCAGTCACCCTTATACAGTAGACGGAGGTGGCTCACCTTTAGCATGTGGGCGTGGCTAAGAGCCTCTAAGTGACATGCCCCAAGTGTTCCAGGGCAGAGAGAAGTGCTCATTTTTCCATGATTTTGAGACCTAATTTTATATACAGTACTCAGTATTTTTTTATCCTTCAAATTTGGCTCAGTGGTCAATGACACATGTTTCTGTGGTGTGACAAACTCATCACACAAATTTATTGCTGATTTACACTGACTTCAAAATTCTGAAATCAGTTAAGATGCAAAAGTTGTCTATTGTGTACCTTGCCTAAATATACATGTATCTTGATGGATGATGCTGTTAAAAAGACACAGTCCATAGCACTTCTCTTCATCACTCAGCAAAGATGTATCAAAGAACCTCTGCTTTTCTCAAAGTGCTTCCAACAAAGTTTATAGATCATCATTCAGCCACTGGATCCATCTAAAATGTCAGAGCAACTTCTGCACTGCATTCTGGCACAATTGTTAACAACCTCAGTGCTCTCTGTTCTCTTTGAATTTACAAGTCTACCTTGGCATAGCTGTCTCCATGGCAACATGGTGTCAGTAGATGCGAAGACTGCATTCTGTCAGTTTTTCATCAGCATTACTTCTCTGTGCACGTGATAATCTGGTGCTGATGTATTTGCATATGTTAAACAAATGACAGCATAAATTCACACCAGCATTGGAGGGCGCACTCATCAGTGAGTAGTGATGAGTCAGGCCTGCGTCTGCATGAGGACAGACATGAGTTTAAAAGTGCTCAAGGAAAGAGAGGAATGGTTTGAGTAAGAGGAGTGGAATATTTGTGCAGTGATGGAGAGCAAGTGAAATTAGAGGAAGCTTCGAGAGTAATGGTCATAAAGAGATTGGTATATCCAGCTGGTGAGTGTGATTAAGATACTGCACTGTATGTGTGTGTGTTTGTGTGTCTATGTCTGTGTGCATGTGCTCAGCTCTACTGTACTCCAATGAGTGTGGGACGCCCTCTACCGGGCAGTTTCCCAGCTCTTCAAATCTATCTCCTCTAAAAAAAAAAAACACACACTTTCCCTTAACTGCTCCAGGCTACTTATTACCAGATTTGAAATCTTGCAAGGGATAAAGCTTATCATAATCTCCCACTCTCACTGGTTTAGAGTGCCCCCCCTTCCACTCTATGTAAAGCTCTCTTTGCAATGATAAAGACTCAGCATTTCTATGCCACAAATTCACTGACTTTTCCTATTTATAGACTGCTATTTCTGTGTGGCGTTTGACCATCTTTTTGCATTCAGTCATCATCTTTATCCCCCGCTCAGTGCCACTTCATCTGGAGCATTTTGGGAAACAGTTACCCGTAATTTCTTATGTAATCCACTAAATCTGACTCTTTGAAGATTTGAATTCACTGACTCTGTATGTCCATGCCCATGAAATGAGCAGCAGGTGAGTTTCATGGAACGATCGATTTACTGTGTCACATTGATTGTCCTTTAATTATACCATGAGAGATGTAAAGACTCATGCTGACTGATGCATTCTGGGGAAACCTTTCTGTCATCCTTAGCAGTATTTGAGCACTTCTGTTTTGCATACAAGGCTTTGTATCCTCAGTGATTTTTGTCTCTGATTGTCCACCTTTACGCACACAATGAAATGAAACAGTAAATTTAAAGCGTGATTAATATATGGTTTGTAAATGGCAGAGCATGCTAAGTGTGTAAATGTTTGCTTCTGTCTTTTTTTTTTCTTGAGGGGGAAAAGAGGAAGTTACAAGACTTTGTGTCATGGAATCTGATTGTTCAAAGTATAGTTTCTGAGGCATAGCTCAGAGCTAAACGCAGGTATGACAAAACCTCAAGTGCATCTGTACTTTAAATTGTTGTTAATCTCAAATTAGCAGAAATCCCATTAACCCTTTGCCTACTGAGGATATAATTGACTGGACATATTTTGATACCATGGCTTTAAAATGGTCTGAAAATGCCCTATGTCTAAGTGCTTTGGTCCCCTTTTCTAGTAGTTCATAAACTTGAATTTTTTAACATCTAGTGAATGATTATTGCACGTGGTATGGAAGTATTAGCTGTATAAAAGAAGGGGGAAAAAACAAGCAAGATAGATCTTTTTTAGAAGTTTATTGAGACAGAACAATGTAACTGACGTTCTCTGTCAACGTTGGAATTTTTTGATTTTGGCAAAACTCAAGGAGTTACAGTCATTTAGCATTGTCACAATATTTCCGTTGTTTTGCTAGCGGGGTAATGTCACAGTGATTACCGTAATGAACTAAATATCAATGGAGAGCACAAATTCTTAAGAACTAATGGTGACAGATTCACGGTAATAAAACTCTGATTTGTACATAAACAACAAATTTTAAGATCAGTCGCGTTGTGGACTGGAGAGAGAGCAGCACAGGTGTGATGTGGTTTCACTTCTTCCTGTCAGTCATGAGGCGAGAAGAAGCATTTTGGATAAGTTGAGCGGATGAGAGAGAGTAACAAAAGTCAAGATGAGATGTTACAATAACTGCTTTTATGTTTTTTTGACCAATCAGGATCAAGTATTAAAAACATGTAAGTTTAAAATTCAAGGAGACAAAAATATATTATCAATTTGCTAAACCTCAATGAACATAGAGCGCCACTGTATTATTAAAATCTAGCTCATCATCTTAAAATGCTCAGTCAGTGGTTGTGGGTTACACTTATCAATATGTTGTCTTTCTTAAGCTTAATTACAGCCCCTGCTTTGTAATTAGTTTCATCTTCAATTTGAAGGGTTTGTATGAGGACATGTTGCCATAGAAACACATTGGCCCTGAGTTTGGGTGATGTTGTTCAGAGGGCAAGTGTCTGAGAGATGAGCACAGAGTTTGTGGAATTACATTCATGTGAAAACCTCAAGACATTTAACAGAATCGCCCTTTAATTTTTTTCCTGACTGTGTTTAGTTCAGTGATTATTTGAAAAGTTGTGATGTCATTCAGAGGCAGCTCCACTCCCTGAACTACACCACTCCAGTAGCTCTCTTTTACCTTCCATGGCTTCTGTCCCGAGTCACAGCACGTCCATCTCCATGCTTTACATGTCCTGCCTGAGCCTCTGCTTCCCGCTGTGCATCCCGCTGTGAATCCCACTGACACAGGAGTGATTCAGCAGCTGCTCTATTAACTTGAGTAATTAACAGGCGAGCTGTCGCTTTCCCTCTGAATGTGTCAGCCTGCTTTGTGTGGATGGGTGCGCACCCCACATTTATTCAAAAATGCATTTCACACACACACACAGTCAGTCATCATGCAGTCTTGAAATCTGTCTGTTACAAAACAGGACAACCACAAAGAGCCTGTCTCCTTCTGATAACTCTCAGAGGCCTTTATGCCAACTTCTGATGCTCCTTATACTCACTCACCAAAAACAGTTTGCTAGAAGCAAAGACAGAGACTGCTTTTGAAAGATATGAAGCATAAATAAGATGGACAGTCTGCTTTACTGAAAGAGCAGAAATATCTGCACAATAATGTAAAAGGAAACAAAACAGAGGGATGAGATAATGAGGAGGAGCTGTGAGAGTAAATGAGGGAAAAGAGGAGGCCTTCAGGAGCTTCCCTCATGGCTGCTAAACTCTCCACTGCTGTAGTTGATAATGAATCCTGCAGTATCTCTCCTCCTCAGCCTTTCCTCCTTTCTTCTGTTAGACTGTACTCTCAACATCCCCCGCTCCCCTCCCCTCCTCTCCCCTCTTCTCCTCCGCTCTCCCTCCATCACCAAGGCGTACCCACTGAACTGTTACAAGAGGAGGTAGCTCTGAAACATGGCCTCTACCTTCAGGCCGCTGAGCATTTGCAACCGGCCCACTGCGGCAGCAAATTGATTGTAAACAAATATGACATAGGAGTGTAATGGATTGGAGGAAAACTGGGCTCTGCTTCTTCAACATTGCATCAGAGATCTATAAATGTGAGCCAAGGTGCAGCTCAGTTGAATATTCATGAAACGGTGCCTGTGGGGACTGAGAACTGAACTAAAGTCTATAAGAGCAGTGGAACATGACAGTCTGTCGTCTTTAGGAGAATTTATTGTTTGAGTGAATTAGCTCAGATAGTGGAATGCCAGTGTAAGATATGGCAGAAAAATATCAAGTGTGTCTCGAGCCATGTGCTGTCAAAGCTGGAAAAATATCTGTAAGGTAAAGAGTGATGTTTCTGTTTCACTGACACGTTAAATACTGATGATGCAGTAAACTCACAGTGTCTCTGGGATGCACCTCATCATTTGCTAACAGAATGACACATGACAGAGCGTGGGAGTGTGGGAATCCTACCCAAATATTTAGTTCTCACAGCCCTTGCACTAACACTAACACTAACACTAACACTAGGGTTAAGTTCTGTATGAATTTTGCGCCCTGCACTGGGTTTAGTCTTTCAACCCATGTTTATGCATTAAATATTTCACCAAGCTAACTCAGGCATGCCAGTGCTAGCTTTGCACCATCATGGTCTCAACAATCTGCTTTATCTGCTGAAAAGTTTTAGAGAATACGTGTAAATTGGTTGTACACATTTCCTGTATTTAAATTGTTCTATAGATTGTTTTTTTTCCCAAAAACCAAACAAAAACAGTTTAGATATCATTCAGTCTCATAGTGAGTCGCTCAAATCAATACCAAAAGATACCAAAAGATTGGATGAAAAACCAATCATCACTGAGTGAACAGTTCATTGATTTCTTTCTTCTTCTGCTTTTTGGTACCAGGTATGTTGGTTGTGTAATGAGGGTAGCCTTTTTTCTTGGTTGCCTTCATGCCTGTGATGGTGACATGCTCTGTAGCTTTATACCCATATTCTGTCGGCTTTTTGTCGTTTTCTATAATGTTGATGACTTGCATGATGCCTGCCTTTTTTTCAACCATAGACAGAACTACAAGATGTCATGCCTTACGAAAAGACAACGAAAACTTTCCAGCCTGAGGACACTGGGAGACAATGGGAGGACTTGCAAAGATCTACTTTTGGAAACTCACATGAGTGAAAAACTTTCTACTATTTAGCATTTAAACAAACTGCTGTGACTGACAAGATTCACTTCAAAGAAATTTAGTGGAAAAAAAAAAGAAATCTGGACAGAGGGATGGTACAGTCAATCAGAACTATGTTTAATTTCAATTAAGGATTAAGAAAGGTCACAAGATACATGTCTACACAGTCATCTTTAACCAAAAAAACAAAACAAAACGGTACATAGATCCATCCCTCAATACAAAGGGTTTTACAAGTTTTTATTTATTTATTTATTTTTGTTTTTTATTTTTTTATTATACATTTCAATCACTAAAAAAAAAGAATTGCAAAACCATGCAACAGATAAAGCAACAGAAACTCACTGCAATTCAAAAAAAAAAAAAGTGCTGCAAAAAGCCGGAGAGAAATTATGCAGAGACTGTAAATGCACAGGAAATACTTGACTTATTCAAAAGACTAAACATATTAAAAAAAAAAAAAAAAAAAGGAAAGTGCAATTCCTGTCATAGACAAAAGAAGCGTTCCGGGTTTGTCAGGTCTGAAAAAAAATAATTATTTAAGAAAAAAGAGAGATGGAGACAAAGCAGTTCATTTACTGATTTCTTCATTCGACTGTATGACTGTGGACTGCCAGACACCAGGTCTGGCGAAGGCTTATCTATGATATAGTTGATTGTGCAAAAACACAACTGTCTACTAAACGTGTAAGTGGTTGAGTTAGTTGCAGTGTTTGTCCACATTTTGAAAACCTACAGTCATCATCAGTGTAGCCTGATTGTTCTTTCCAGGGCAAAAGCATCACTAAAAAACTGCCTTCAAGCCTCTGTAGGAATCTTCACCCAACATTTAACTATTCAAACTAATGAGTGTAGCACTTAGAGAATCCCCTGTTCCTAGAGTGTAATCTTTCATACACACTTTCTGTGTGCTCGAGTGTTCTTCACACTCACCTGCTCATCAGTGAATCTCAAAACCACGTGCTTCATCCCTCTGTGGGAACTTCTGTCATTGAACTACAGCGTCTGACTGCAGGACGGCTGCTCTCTGTGGACTCTGTTTCAGCTCGTCCCTGACATAATGAGCAGGCAGAGGGGAAGCTTTGGTTTAGTGCTGAGTCACTGTTTCAAGCTGCTCATTAATGGATGAGTGACAGTGAGAGAACTTTGAGATAGTCTCTGTTGTGTTGCTGTGTTGACAGTCCTTGCGTTCGCCTTGATGTTTCCTCACTTCTTACTTTCTTCTGCTTGACTTGCACCAAGCAGCAGACAGTCATTTTGAATTGTGTATGTTCTAATTTTGGCACAAGATTTGACATCTAATAAAAGTTATACCTAAGTTTCAGTCAGAAATGAAAGATTTTCTCAGTTTCCAATTTACTTATTTATTCTTGTACTGCATTCTTTTTCCATCTAAGATTTCTTGGTCCCACTCTTTGTTGTGTACAGTTACTCATGTCACAGTAAGTGGAACAGACAGTTTATTTGTTCACACACACACAGTGTCCATTTCACTCCACTCTGCAGTAATACAGCAGACTGACTCTCCTCTGTAAATCCAGTTATCTTTATAAACTCTGTCTGTTTGAACAGATCTGCCGTCTCTCTGTTGTTGCTGCTCAAAGAGTATTACCACAGCTCCCTGTTATCTCCACAGCAGAGCTACAATTCTTCACAGAGCCTGGATTAGGGTTGCTTTTTCTCTCAAGTACTGTACAGTTCTGGATTTAATATGAAAGAAAAAAGGAAAGCATCACATAAAATACCTTTTATATACTTGTTCATACTTGTTTTAAGTTTCTTTCATATTCATTAAATATTATTGTCATAATTTGAGGACTTTGATGCACCAAATCAAGACTGTCAGTTCTTCAGTGTCAATCATGTGATGATAATGATGACGAGATACGTTGATAGTAACTTACCATTGAATAGAGCTGCACAATAGATGCTTTATCAATATTGTGAACACACTTATTGAATTTTTAGAAACAATATACTGTATTTCCTTTCTACTGTTACATTAAATAGAAAAAGTCTCTCTTTTTGTTCCACGTTTTTGCTGAAATTTTGCCCCTAACTTGTAGAAGATACTGTGGAAAGTGTGGAATCTTAAATGAACGGACCTGTTTTTACCTCGGTGTACCATAACGACATCTTTGCATCAAACTTTGTCTTATCTCAACAACCTGAATTCAGCACATCCATGAAAAGAAAGGCTGCACTGTTCTGCTCAACCATTAGACAGTTGAGTGTGAAAGTCCTCATTTATTCTGTTTTCTTCTCCACATTTTAGTGATATCTTATATATATGTAAGAGGAAATGGCAAATTTTCTGTCCAATGCGTTCATCTATGTCATTACCCAAAGTGTTTATAGATAGTTTTTAGAATAAGAAAAATGTACTTGTCAAGTTTCTTGATTTAAGACATTTTTCTTCTTATTTAGGACTTCCATGCATCAGTTTTACAGGCAATAAAAAACTCCAGCAAACATTTTTAAACTCCTGATAGTCTTGCAGATGCAGAAACCACATGACATAACTCTCAGCTGATGAGTGTTTTATAGTCAGGAGTGAAACAGCATCACTGTGTCATCCGATTTTTTTTTCTTATCTGAAGAAAATATCCGTAAAAGTTGGAGCCAACTACTTGTATGCTTTCACCAGTCCCCTCCTTTGAAAGGTAGTTAAAATTCCAAGGTGACATAGCGGAGTAGATCTAATTTTAAATCTGCAGAGGAGTCGACCTGCTGGTTTGTCCAGACAAAGTCAGACAATATTTGTACTAGTGTGTGTTGTCTGTGAGTGTGTGGGAAGGTGATGGAAACGACAAACTTTCTGCTACGCTCTAATGCTCTTGTCTCAGACTTTGTCCCAAAATCAGTGCAGACTTTGTTTTGGTTAGTTTAGTGTGTGTGTGTGCGTGTGTGTGTGTGTGTGTGTGTGCATTAGCATGAAACAGACAACAAAATGTCGCTCATGAGTTCGATCTTGAGAAAAGAGGCTCTGAACTTCTGTGTGACGTTATCATAGGAAGTTTCCTCACAGTTGACCAGTTGAATACAGTCACTGAAGTGCTCACTTATCCTATCAGCCAGCTGCATCTCTTCCTGCCGCAGAGCACAGGACCTGAACCAGGGGTGCATTTAACAAATCCACTTATGAGATCAGTCTGTTTCATATCAAGAGATAAAAAAAAAAACAAAGAAAAAAAACAGTCTCTGTCAGAGTGATAGCTGAAATACACCGGCTGCGTCTAAGTTGCAGCTCCTCTCCGTCATGGCGCCGGATCAGATCGGTTTCCATTCAAGTCAATGTGTCAACTTACACTGGATCCGTTCTGTTGCAGCTCAGCTGCGTGGCTGATCCGACCGGTCGCAGCCAATCTGCAGCCATCCTATTTTGCCGGATGCCAGAACTGTGAAGCGTCAATTCAGAGTAGAGAAGATCAAGCGTGACAGGAAGTAGTGCATGGAAACTACCCAAAAAGAGCCTCTGACTTTCAAAATAGAATAGTCTGTGTTAAAAACTAGATCATATTTAGCTTTACCAATGCACGAAAACGACACAATGAGCGAAGACACGCCAGGAATCAAGAGGTTTGAGGTTTAACAGCCCAACATGAATGAAGAGAGGTTTATTAATGGAGAGGGAAGCGCGGGAATTCCACAGTCTCACGACTCCAGCTGTCTGTCAGTCCTGCGGCAGGAGTGAGTTGAGACGAACGCAGTCAACACGCAGCGGAGTGGAGCTGCAGCGCAGATGCAGCCGGTGCACTTGAGGCGTGAGACTGATTCTATTTAAGGCAACTTTTACATTTGTATGCAAGCTATACTGTATTTGCCACAATGACATTTTCAAATAGACAAGGCACTGACAGGAAGTAAAGATGCAAAAGGTCATAAACCTCCTCTTCACCGCAAAAAGTGAAAAATACAAAAAGTTTTAGCCAGTGAACTTTAACTCAATGGGATCAGATCAATCACTTTGGATTAAATTAATATTTTCAACATGTCACCTGTAAATATATCGCAAGCTGCAAAGCACCTTCTTTCAAAGAGTTCATGTCCTAACCTGTGTAACTGTTGTACCCAGTGTTCTGCTCAAATTCTTCCCACTGCAGAAACTACACTGAAGTGACACCATTCATTTCAGGCATCATTATTAGCACAGCGGCCAGGCTGAAGAGATGGCACCTCTTCGGAAGCCTGGAGCTCTCCGACACCTGACACAGAGAGAATCTCACAGCTCCACCTGTTTGCCTGAACAGCCTGCAGGCGTGTCTCTCTCCGTTCAGTCTCTATTGTGTTGAAACACTTTTATTTGTCTTCTGTATTCACATTTATCAGTGCGTGTTTCCCCCTTCGCCTTCGTTTGCCGAACACAGACACAAAGAAAAATAACTAAAATGGAAAAACAATCTCAATCCAGAAATTTGTCTTCCTGTTCGCACTGCCAGATGTCCAGAAAAAGAGGAGGTGATAGATAACACTCTCACTTCATACTGAAGAAAATGAACATTCCTCTGGCTGTCAGCTGGCATTGTTGTCTGCAGTGTTCACCGATAGTCAGTCGTGGATATTTTTTAAGCTTTTGTTGTGACAGATGACGGTGACCGTGTCCGCTAACAAAATCAGTTTGTTTTCAGAGGAAGTGACATTATCTGTGAAGAGGCTGTAGCCAGTGGGCCAGAGACTGACTGTCTGTTGAGGCTTGCTGTGATTTGATTAGCCGGTGACACAGCCACAGCAAATACAAAGCAGGAAGGCAGATAGCATCCACCTTCTTTTTCTGACTGTTTCTCTGATGTCAAAGAAAAACAAAGGCAGACAAAAAAAGCAGCTTACAGTTACACAGCCTGATTTTCATTTTCCAAACAGATTGCAACTCATGCTGATCTGTCCACAAAGACCATCAGGAAACGGACTTTCTCTGTGAAGTTACAAATGATTTAGCAGGAAACTAACAGGAAGAGCTTTTGCTTACAATTTCACCGTAAAGTTTCACAGTTAAGAAACAGCCACATTCTCTATTCTTGGACAACTTTAGGACTACTTTGACCAAATTTTCCTCCAACTGCATTTCACTTTCCTTCTCTAAACCACCATCAAAGTTTCTTTGAACCATAAAGGTAAAGCATCACTTGTGTTCCAGTCTGATCTTGTGTTTACTTATTACTAAAGTCATGGTTCTAAAGTCTGATTTTGAGTAGTATCAGGATTTACTAAGTATTTGTTGTATTACATAACAGCGTTGAGAACAACAAATAAAATGTTCCAATCCCAGCACTCTGTGTTCAGGAGGTGGCCAACAGCTCTCACTGAATTTATCTGATAACAGACAGTAAATTCACTGCTGTTGCTCAGACCCTGTCTGTGCGGTTGAAATTAAACCTTGCAGCAGACCAGGATGAAGTAATAGTAAAGTCTGGCTAACATCAGCAACCACCACTACATTAGCTGGCAATAATCAAACTACTCAGAATGAGTACATTAATGTGAGTATTAACCCAGAAGCAGGGGAGGAACCGTGGTAAACAGATGGCTGCCTTCTGTCAAGCTAGAATAAAGAGGCATCATATAAACTCCGGGCATTAACACTGATCAATTAGATGTTATAAAATGCTTCGATGTTCTGACAGAACTCAAATCAAGCATCAAGTCTGAGAGGTGATGATGATGTGTCAGCTGAAAGTGTGAGAGAAGAGGAATTATCGTTTTATAATATGAAGTTACAACTCGAACCAAAGGGTAAGACATCTACCATGAGTAAAGCCAAAACAATCATAAGATTCATTGCTGTAGCCTCATCTACTGCTCTTTCAATAAGTTAAATGTCTTTGTGATGTCAACCGGCCAATTTGCTTTTGCATATGCCTCGGCTACACTACGTCAGTGCCAGGCCATATTGGCCTCACAGCTCACAACAGGTGGATTTGGAGGCATGCTGTTCCAGGGTTGCAAAGGGGTGGAAAAAATTTGCGTTCAGCTTAAATAAATTTTCTAAAAATTTGATTACTAAAACATCATTTTATTTTTTCACCATTAATGGTTTTTGTTGTTCTGTGAAAGAAACCATTTAGTGACTGACTAAAGATGACGATAACGACACAGCAGCCGTTGAAGATGATGAGGTCCAGGTCCTCGATGAGTAGAAAGCATTGCCTGAACAGACACTAAAGTAAATGTTTTGACAATTTTGGATAAGACTTTTTTTGGGTTGCTGAGGGGATGTAAAGAATATGTACAGGCTATTGTAAATACCTGAATCTTCTTTTACTTTTCACCATTTCTGGTTTTTGTTATTCTGTGAAAGAAACCATTAAAGTTCTGCGTCATTTATAAATGTTGTATCAGTCAGAGTTGCATTTATGTTTGCTTATGACAAATACTTAGGCCTATCAATGAAAGTTAAACTCAATTAAGGAGATTCCCTGAAAAATCATTGAGATTGTAATTTGAAAATATTGCATTAGACACGTTTACATGCATGTCTGTTTATATCAAACCAAAATCTTTAATATTTATACATGTATATGAATATAGATTCCTAAGAATTCCCATTGATTTCCGAAAATTCCCATGGAAAGTTTCCAACTTTGAAAGTTATGCACCTCTGTGCTGTACATGTTAATGTACAGTCAAGAGGTAAAGCCGTGGAAAACTCATGGAGGGTGACCTGCTGCTATGGTGCCAAAAACCAGTAATATGTAACATAAACATTTTTTAAGTGTTTCTTTAACCTGCAGAATCAGGAAGAAGACTTAAACAGCAGTTGGTACAAATTAAACACTGGAATATCTTATATTCTCTTATTTACAAGAAAAGTAACTTTTGATATCCACAAATATGTGTTGATATTTTCTCTTTTAAACTGACAGTATTGCTCTATTGCTCTATTCAGTGGATACATATAATGCAGTGTTTATCATAAATACACCAGTCCTTGAAAATTGTTAGAATATTTGTCCAGAATTGTGCTTTATTGTGCTGGTTTCCATTTAAAAATATTTGTATTAACGTTTTGGAGAAAAGTTTCTCTCATTTGACTCCTCTCTCTGGTTGACCTCTCAGAGTGCCCTGGACCATCTGTCCTTGCCTCTCTCTGGTGATTCTTTGCCTTCCTGGTCTCTCAGACCATAAGGCTTTCTTTGGGTTTGTGCATCAATGCTGTGGTATCCACAAGGCAGACGAAACAAATGCTCTTACAACTCTCTCATCTCGCCAGACACCATTTGTTGAATGTAATGGAATTAGTTTTTGCCCAGAGGGAGCATCAGACCAAGGCCATTCCTCCACTGCTCATCTTTTCAACTAATCATCTGAAAACGGCACAGAAATCATCTCCCAGGATGTTTTTAACATTCCAACGTAAGCGTGGATTAATAATGGACAGGTGCTCTGCCTGTCTTTCCCTTCAAGGACACTGAAAGTGAGACTTTGGCTTCAGCTCTCTTTGAAGTTATGACTGACTCAGATTTTTATTGCAGTGAGCATTTTTCAAAGAAGTTCTCTCGTTTTTCTTGATGTGTCATCAGTTACTTCTTTGTCAGCGGAACTTATTTCTGGTGTGACCTGACTTTGTGTTTCCTTCCGTTTTTTTCCCCCACTGCCTCACACAGATTGGTGTTTTTCTGTGAGATCTTCTGCAGATAATTTTTTCCAAGGTTGCAGGTGGAGTTGGGTTTCATTTGCTCTGTGTGCTGGATTAAATTGGGAACGAAATGATGTATTAAACTCTTTAGACATGACAGGAAGCAGACATTTCTTAGAGTAATGTGTTTTTTTACAAAGGCAGATCCATCTACCTGACCCATACAAAGCTACTGAAGGAGTAATGGGTCCCTGTCAGATTTGGTGCCTGGTATAGTCGCATTTAGCCTGAATGACAGCAGCTCTGCTGTAAACAGAAGACAAGCAGCCAATGTGACTTCAGTACTCATTAAGATGATTCACTATCCAGGGATAAAGTGGACTATATGTAAAAATACACACACAATTAAAGTGACAGGATGAAAACAGCCAAAAATCAATGCAGAAAAATGCAACTGTCCCTGAAATTAATGAGACACTCTGGGATAATTTGGCCCATTGAAAACTTAGTTACCAGATGACAAACCTTGTTTAGTTCCTTTAAAGCAGTGATGTCAAACATATGGCCAGCGCACCAGTATACATAATACAGCTAACAGGATGAGTTTCCAAAGTGTAAAAATTAGCATCTTCAGTACAAACTTCTTCAATGAAGCTTTTTATCAAGTCAGTCCACAGAGTGCGTATTCAGCTGTCTTCAAGGTTCCCCCTTCACAACAGGATATCTGATTGTAAATATCCATTAGGTTTAACATTTATGATTTTAATGAGAGAGACACCAAACCTATCCTAGTCTCAGTTATCGCTCTGATACTCATTCATCGATCCATTCATCTTCTATCCTGCTTCTCCTGTTCAGGGTCACAGGTGTCTGGAGCCTGTCCTAGCTGTCTTAAGGCCAGAGGGTGGGGTACACCCCGGACTGGTCGCCAGTCAGTCGCAGGGCTGACACACAGAGACAGACAACCTTTCACGCACACAGTCATGGGCAATTTAGAATCCCCAATTAACCTGATGAGGGTGTTTTTGGACTGTGGAAGGAAGCCCACAGTTCAGTATGCTGCCTCAAAATCAGACATCTCAGGTGGCAACATCCCAGAAGAAGTCTGAAAAATCCTGGAGGGAGAGCTCAGTAAATAACAGTCATTTTGACATTTCTGTTTGTTTAAAAAGTCAAACATGAAACAATTATTATTTTTTGTTAATACTGTAGACAAAGCTGAGCTATTTCCACTTGTTATGCTGAGCTAAGCTAATCATTTCATGGCTGTATTTTCTAACGTGTTGTAATAAAGCAGTGTTAAAGTGATTGTCCATCATTACAATAAGTTAATACAGCTAGATGTTACCACTTCATTTTGATAAGAATGCTGCGGATAAAAGACAGCAAAACAATGACCTTGTCATAAACCACTTTAAACAAAGCATTAGAGGCAAAAGAAGGCTAATTTTTCCAAAACATTTTAACTTTCCCCCATGGATGACTGAAATGCTGGGTGTCTTAAATCAGGGAGTAAAATGTTGTAAATGAGTAAAACATTCAAAATACCAAATTAGATATTGAAAGTTTACAATCTTTATGTCAGTTTTATGGTAGTTCACTTTTTTATGGTGCATTTGAGGACAAAGAGATTATTGACTGCTTTTGGTCCAGTCTTATATTTGTAAGAAGTTCAGAGGTTACATCGAGCATACCAGATTTTATCATATATATAAATCTAACTGAAGGCCACTTTGATCATTTGTTAATGCCTTTGGGACAGATTATCTGTGGAGTAAGAAGGAGCGGAAAATTAAATTTCTCGCACTGTTATGATACTGCAGATGTTTGACACCTGTCCTCTGAACTTTGGGAGTAGAAGCAGGAGTCTCTTTATTTGTTTGTCACACCTTTCTCAAATGTTCCACATATTTTAGGACAAAAACAAAACCTGTGAGCAAAAGAGAAGGAAGTAAGATCCCTATCATTTATTTAGGTCAGAGGATGTTATATAACTCTCAGTCAAGACTGGAACTACCACTGTACAGTTAGGATAATCCCAAAGTAAAACATTGAACTTGAATTGTACTGTTTAATAAAACTAATAATAATATTGATTATAATATTGCATCTGAAATGAAAAGTAAATGATCTTTTTCAACCATGTAACCAATATAACACATATTTTGATAGTACTTTTGATTGTTTTGGTGATCTTTTATGACCTCTACATATTTCCTGACTGTATTTATGATTTGTTCTTTTACCCATAAATGATGATGGTGTGGTGATCAGGCAGTAAAAAGCCTGAAAACTCTCAGCAGCTTGGTTGTTATTCATCCAGTAAATACATTTAAAGCCAGCTGTTCTTCTCTTTGCTGTGATTTTGATGAACCAATGACACTTGAAGGTCAAAATACATGGATGGGGTGTTTTGACTTATGCAAACTTCATGTGCAAAAAAGTCCTGAAAAGAAGTTAATTCTTTATTTATGGGGTTTAAACCTTCTCTTACATTATCACACTGGTGAATATTTGTAAATAAGGATTGCCAGAACAAATGGTCGTTATGCCCTTCTTGTTTTTTTATTCTGTTTTTGCCTTCTCTTACATGAATGGACCAGTACTTATATAGCGCTTTTCTAGTCTTTCTGACCACTCAAAGTGCTTTACACTGCTCGTCTCATTCACCCATCCACACCACATTCACACACTGATGGTTCCTTAAACAGAATGTCCTCCCATCAGTTTTACCTAATCCGTTCATACCCATTAACACACCACTGACCAACAGTGGGAGCAATTTGGGGTTCAGTGCCTTGCTCAAGGACACTTTGACATGTGATTGCTGGAGCTAGGAATCGAACCCTTGATTGAGAGACGACAACTCTGCCACTGAGCCACAGTCGCCCTAACATAAGTTATCTACAAAACATCAACTAACAAACGTATATAAATATCTGAGAGACATAAGAAGTTAACCAATCTTAAATATTTTGGTACTCAACATGTTTTCTCATTTCTCATCTGAAGCCACCCCTGCAGTGTTAAGTTTTGCCACAGCAATGCCATCTCGATGAGTTGTCAGTCAATCCATCACTTTGATCTAGACTGACATCTCAACTCTGGAAGGATTTCAGTGACACTACTTTTTTTGTCAGCACCGTCAGCCTTTTAAGGAATGTCTGATCATGGGGCAAGTTTGGGAGCTTTGTAGTTGTATAAACAATGTGTAGTAGATACAGACAAATGTAGGCCTATTTGTATGACTTTGGTGATACAAAATAGTTTCCAATGAAGCTGAAGTCTAATAACTGAATCTACTGGATGAATTACGAAAAGACTAGAGCCAAACATTAAAAGTCAAAAGGGATTAAAAACTGAATTTAAATACCTCTTATTCCAATGAACAGTATAATTTCATTCTTTAAATACTTTGGTTTACTGGCAAAACTCCACCATAAATTGAGATTAGCATCCGGTGGCAAGCTAACATGCTAAACTAAGATGTTTCATAATACAGCTAGACTTACTCTCCAAGTTCTCAACATGCCAGTATAGAGGCTGCAAGCAGGTTTGAATCAGAATCAGATTTGTTTTTTTTACATTAAGAGGAATTATGTCTTGGTCTGCTGGTACAATAGTTTAAAAAATAACATTTACCACTTTACAACTTTACATTGCTTGGTAATTCTAACATAGGCATTGCACGGAATGGCACTGGAGAAAGAAATTTGCTTTGGGTGTAAACCAATGTCGATAGCCATTCATTGTTATATATTTGCACACAATGTATTCTCAGTGCTCCCAAAACCAGTCTGTGCCTGAGGATGTTAGCATTTGGATCACAGTACCACTCCTCATAATTACATACTCACTAAGCTGCCATCATGCATGCTTACACAAATTGTCCTTAAATGTTGAAAATAGAAAGAAATACAAGGTGAAATTCCTTCAAGATGATTCACAGGACAATGTATCGTGGAGATTAATGTTGAGCTGAGAGGAACTCGTTGTAACATAGATGTTTAATTGAATTGAGCATCTCATCAAGATGAGCACGTTGTTTGCCTTGCCAGGACATGAAACGTAAAGACCCCCCCAGTTACAATTCACCTCGCCCTCAACGCAGAAACAAATATTGGTTTTCCCGGCCGAGCAGAGGAAGCGCTTGTGAAAGCAGTGATTCTCCGAAAGCAATAAAGGCCAGACAGTCATGAAGACAGATGGAGGTTATCTCTTCCATCTAGCGTGTCCGACAGCGCAGGCCCACATAAAGCCCTGCTGGGACCACCGCAGAGGGAAACACACACAGGGGCTCTCATTAAGACGACAATAATGGCGTTTCACCATCACACACCTGCTTCAGAAAAACACAATGTGGATCTGAGAGAGAACGACTCAGTCCATTAGGGTTGATCCACAGCTTTTGCTAGCCTGCTGCGCTGCATCATAGCTAATCAGTGTGTAGTTATATAGTGCCATATGTTTAAGATTATCGACAGCTGAGGCTCATGCCTGTGTGCCACTTTGTACCCAAGCGGTGCGGTGACACCTCAGGGAAGCATCTGCATAAAAGATGCAAATAACACTTCCCTGTTCATGAAAGCAGGAAAATGGCTCATGCATCATTGTATGGAAAGTGAGCTGTTTGTAGTGTTGGCAGATATCATGTCCAGCCAGGGGAATTGAAGGTTCTGTGTTTGGACTGTGGGGACAGCAGACAGTCTTGAGAGATGGAGTTGATTGAGGGTAAGAATTTAAATCTGTACACTCACTCTATTGCAAAATTAGCACTTTTAGCAAAGCAAACAACAACAACAACAAAAAAAAACAACTTTGCAGTCTTCTGACTATGAAACTGAATTCTCATCCCCCCCAATTTTCTGCTCTTCCAGCTCATACTACACCATTCCAACTTCAACTCACTTTCATCTGAAGGGAACATCTTCTTTAAGCCTCTATTTGAGGCAGATTATGTAATCCCACAGCCTGCTACGTACTCAGCTCTGAGACAGTTTGAACATACGGCATCGCCTCACTTCAAGCTGCAGCGAGAATAGTTAATAATTCATCTGGTTGTATGGCTTCTGTCTTCACTGTATGTATCTGGGACTGAAGCTCTCTACAGCAGCACCTGGCACAGCCAGCTTTGATAATGCTTGTTCAGGGCTGTAGATGAATAAATAATGGTGAGTTAAAGCTCCAGTGAGGAGTTCTTTGCTAGTTATGAAACAGATGCCTCTACAAGACCTCCAAGAGCAAAGAAAACATCAGCTATAACAGTGGCTCTCAATGTGGGGATTGGGAGCCCTTTGACAGCCAGGCTGATTTGGTAGTCAAGATGGCTTCCAGAAAAAAAAGAACGTTCTCTGAAATTTCTTATTCTGCTTATTTAAATAGTTCTCTCGCTGCTGCAGTCTGAATGCAGGGATTAATTGTTTACTGTTGTCTTCTGTTTCTAGCCATTTTTAACATCACTGTAAAAGTTGCATTGGCAAACGTTCAGGCAAAAAATACCAGTATGCTAAATTGGTCGACTAAACAGCATGGACATTTTAATATTGGAACCCATCCTGCAATCAAGGCAAGTGTGGCAGAGCTGGTAAATGCATCTCTGAGATACTGATTGTTACAAAAGGGGGAAAAAATGTGAATGAGAACAAAACCAACATTAATATTCCTGCAGAAGATCCATTCACCTGGTGTGAATTGCATACATGTACCAGAGAATGGAAATATGAATCTACTGAGTCCTGCAAAAGTCCCGTTCATCATGTCTGCTGGAACCTCAAGTGGAAATGTTCAGGGTCATTATGTTAGCATGCTGATGAAACTCGACTATTCATTCAAATGTTTAGTGTGATATTTGTTCTGGCTGCGAGAAGCAGAGTATGCACTCCATAGCCGTGGTAGTGCTCCCAATGGTGGAATTGTATCTGCACTTATATCATTTTTAAATCAATATAAATTATCTTAAAATCAATATCCAGCATCACTTTGTTGACCCCAGTTAGAATCCTGAAGGGGTTAAACTAACTAACTAACAACCCTGTGAAGTTTGTAATTTACATAACCACCCACTCACCAGTCATAATCCCTTATATATGCAGTATTTGTATCACTGGGTATTAACAGCAGCCTGCAATAACAGCCAGTCTACATTTTTACAAGGGAAAGATTCACACTGAGTTTGGGGGACATATTTGTCTGTAAAAAGACAGCAGGATGAGATCTTATTGTTCTGAGTCTGTCTTTTGTTGTTATTCCTTTGTTTTTAATTTTCAAGGCGAGAGGTGGGGTACACTTGACTGGTCTGGTCTCCAGTCAATCCCAGGACTGACGCATAGAGACAGACAATTTTTCATGTTCACACTCACACATACAGGCAATTTAAAATCACCAATTAACCTGATGAGCATGTTTTTGGACTTTGGGACAGATTTGAACTGGTGACCTTGCTGTGAGGCTGCAGCGCTAACAGTTCAGCCACCGTGCAGCCCTCTGCTAATGTTGTAGTGTTGAATACTTTTCAGAGGCAAGATCCAAAAGCAAAGTATATGAAATGAGAATTCAAAACATACTGTTTGAAGAATAGTTTTCAAATTCAAAGATGAACAACATCAACCCTGCAAAAAATGACTAACCATAAAGGATATGTGTCATTTGTAGTAAACCAGAGTGTTCTGGTAACTTGCCAATACTGTGTTAGTATTTCTTCCTAGAAGTAACCTTTCTATTTACACAGAGTTCAAGATCAGCTGAAATAAGAGGAACTGCTGTCCCCAAGGGACCAGTAGCTTTAAAAATGAAAGATCTGTCTAAAATCACTGCATTAGCTGTTGTGCAGTACAGATATTAAAGGGTAGATGGCTCAGTGTTTTAGCTCAGTTGTGCACCCTTTATCGAAAAGCCAAGTCCTTGCTTCATCAGCCCTGAATTCACCCTGATCCTTGTTCTTTTGATGCCAACACTCTCCCACTTGAGTTTTCATTTACAATAAAAGCAAAGCCCTCACCCAAAAAGTGGATAAATAAAGTAAAAAAAATAAATTAGAAAAGAAGTTTTACTTTACACAACCTCTAACATCCGTTAGAAGTTGTGATTTGAAGCCTACATGTTTTACAGCATACTGTGCTGTATCACTTTGTTTTCTTTCCTCTGGTTAGACTTGAATTTCTTAGTGAGTCCATGAGGTGGTGCTGTGTGCCTGAACTGGGATTTCTGCTGTAGTAAAAAAAAAAAGACACCACTTTTTTAACAAATGGTGTGTCTTATTTCAGACTCATGATGAATACAACCAACCAATGCTGAACTTTTTATGGGAGTTCTACATCAGATGATGCTGGTGTTGCTCCTGCTCTAGGTGAAGGACTCTGCAAGAGTGTAAGAAGCTGCAGCTCTAAAGGGGAAAAAAAAATTCATTGTTTCTCCCCTCTTCAGCCCTTTAATAAGATTCACCCATGCTGCTTAGCATTCACCTATCGTGCACTGTGAGTCAGCTTATCTTCGGTCTGCACGGCTGTGAAGGGTGGATCTCCGGCTGCAGCGAGCAGGCCTTTTGCAATAGATTTACATCACTTCCTCACAGAGTCGAGCTGCTCCCTGAACAGCGCTGGGATGTGGGCTAGTGGAGCAGACCGGGGACCCGTGAAGCATTCAATCTGTATGCCATCACTGCACATCAGCTCCACACCTCAGCCCTGCTAACAGCCTGCAAGCACACACAGATGACTGTTTGGAGAGGTTTAAGCAGCCTGCCTAAACACTGCAAGGTCAACAGAAGAGGAAGAGGAGGAATTTAAACAGGCTGTCAGTTCAGAAAGAAGTCTTAGAGGAATGACTGAAACAAGACAGGTGGGGCCACAGGTGCACAGGCTTCTTTCTGGTGGATCCTGTAAACATGACGGCTTTTTAGAGGGGCTGTACAGTATGAGGAAAACTGATGATGCAACTGATTTTTTCAAGGATGAATACTGTGGAGTTGAAATATGCAGGAAATTTCATCACAGAATTAGTAATATTTGAATGATTTGGGACTTAAGTTTTATTTTCTTGAGCCTGACGTTTGTATGAAGAAGATGAGAAACGGGAGGAGAGAATGACAGTTGACTTTTATGGACTTCATTCATTGGTTGTGTGACTTGTATGTATCAGCAACAGTTTCTTACAATATTTATAGCTATGTAACTGTAACCATCTGAAGAAAGTATTGGAAGAAAATTAGTCTACCTGTGTACACATAGTCTTACCTAAACAGATCTACTGTCACTGATACTTTATCCTGTATATTCACCTCTGGGGTCTTATGGGATAACTAGGGCAGGGTATCAATCAAAAATTTTCGATTCCTGTAGCGATACCGATACCTTCACTTCGATACCGGTTCCTGAACAATATTTTTTTCTATACCAATTTTTTACATCAGTTCTAACTAAAAGAAACTTTCATTACATGTTTTGGAACAAGTCTTGAGTTTTATTTTTTTTATATACATCTAATTTCCTACTCTGAGCAGTTTTATTACATAAAAAAAAGAAAAAAACAAAAATATTTGTCGGTGCAAAAGAACAGGTGCAAACAGGTGACAGGTTAGTGTATACTGAGTACACTGTAAATGTGTTTAACTATAAATGACAACAGCAAAAGTGACCTAAAAGAGAAACATAAGCGTGATTCGTTTGCATGCAGTCGCCTGCTGTAGCTGCAGCTTGGAGGGACTGCTGTCAGCGGAGGAGTCTGTGTCTTGGAGATCTGAAGATCAAAACATGTTTTCACTCCGTCCCAAACTCCAGAAAAGTCTCGAGATTTGTCGCTTTTTAGAAAAAAAAAAAGTGCTATAGGTCTGAAGAACCGAAGTTCGGTACCCAGCCCTAGGCAAAACAGATCAGAAGTTTCTGTTTGCATGGATATAAAATTTAATCCTTGTTTTTTAAATACAGTTTCACCTTAATGGATAAAACATGCTTTGTAAATTGTTCTTCATGTTGGAAGGAACCATTTTATCAGTGTTTTTGTGACACCTAATTGGATCCAGACTTACCACAACACTGTGCTGTGAAGAGTCACTACATTTGTTGAAGCGTATTGATCAGGACAGGAGATACTATTGAGCTACCTTCCATAATTTGGAGGGGAAAGAAATTCAGCTGGTGTAGACAGTAGTGAAGTTTGGTTCAGTGACTGAAAAAGCTGTGATGACAAGCAGTTAATCAGCAGCATCCACCAACCAGTCAAAGCGAGCACATACTATACCTTTAACTCTGAGATAATACTCTGAGTCATGAGAACCACATGCTGTAAAATTTTATTTCACTCAGAGAGCTCTAGAGATCAAAAATTC
Source organism: Labroides dimidiatus (assembly GCA_030710495.1). Classification (NCBI taxonomy): domain Eukaryota; kingdom Metazoa; phylum Chordata; class Actinopteri; order Labriformes; family Labridae; genus Labroides; species Labroides dimidiatus. The sequence continues at coordinate 18,169,185 of CM061156.1, read as the reverse complement.
TCTTTATCAGGCTGTTAAAGTTTGTTTATGCATGACATTTTAATTTTGGAAATATGGGTTTTTTGGCTTTTGGAGACGGTCTCAAACACGCAGATCTTTTTTCCTTTTTCTTTTTTGCACTTTTGCATTGACTTCATCTTCACCAGTGGTGGCTTCACTATATGCACTTGCATTCAAACCCACTCATATAGTGCATTCCCCACCCTCACCCACTCTGAGGGCTCCACATTCAGCTTTGAGGTCTTTCTGATGACGAACGAGCATGTACCAAAAAAAAAAAAGGGTCTGCCTCAATCATCCATGTGACAGCAGCAACGTGCTTTCTTGTCTGCGCTTTGAAGTGGGATGACATGCAGATTGTGCTTGCATCATGCAGTTCTCTCTGTGCACTGGTGAATTGGTGCATTGGAATGTGTCAGTGAAGAAAACCAACACTGGTTTCTTTTGCATTAAACTGAAAAAAAATGAGAAGAATGACACGTCTCCATTGACATTTCCCATCTTTTAACATGTAGTTTAGCACATGTGCACATTTTTCATGGTGATGCTTACTGGATGTATCACACAGCCCTGGTTCTGAGATCAATTTTTGAACAGACGCCTCATGAAGACTAATATAGGGCCACAGCCCTTTATAATGATCTGTGATCATGCATAATATATAACAGTTTCTCTATTTATTATTCACAGTGTTTTGACCATACATTACAATTTTCAATGATGGTGTTCCTGGACCATTTGCAAAATTGTGGCAATTAATCATAGCAGGGACACCCTTTATTACCATCCAGCAGTGCCAAGAAGTCAGCTGAGTCAGCATGTATCGATGGAAGTCCATTTAAATACTTTAATTATTAACACGCCGTCTTACACCTAAGCTCTAAAGCCGGGGATTTCCTCACAGAGAGGAAAAGAGGCTACAGTGCAACAGTGCAGGAGCTGCAGGTAATTAGGCGATACAGTCTGACTAACACCTCCAGTTCCTTCTACATCTGCAGCCTTTACAGAGTTCTTTCCTTGTATTAGCTGAGGCAGCATGTACGTTTTGTTCTCTCACCAATTTGAGGATGTTTTTTGATTTAATCCTGTCTGCTTATCGGGCCACAACAATTAGGTGTTGTGTTGTGTCAAGGGCTGGGTATCAATCCAAAATTTTTGATTCCTATACCGATAACAGTTCCTGAAAAATACTTTTTTCTATTCCAATTTTTGTATCAATTCTAAGAAAAGGAAAATTTCATTAGATGTTATGGTACACATCTTGAGTTTTATTTTTTTATCTAAATCTAATTTTCTACTCTGAGCGGTTTTCTTACATCAAAAATAAACAAATAAAAAGACTGGCAAAAGTGACCTAAGAAAAACAGACATTGGTGTGATTCATTTGCTCTGACTGCAGCTTGGAGGGACTTCTGCGAGGAGTCTGTGTTTTGAAGAGGGGAGGGACTCAGCACCTGCTGCTTGTTGAGAAGCAGTGGTTGAAGATCAATACATGCGGCTAAAGATCAAAACTTGCTTCACCTCCGTCCCAATCTCCAGAAAAGTTGCTAGATTCGTCACTTTTCGGAAAAAAAAAAAAAGTCACTAGAGAGGTCGGAAAGTCACTAAATAAAGCGACAGAGTTGCTAATTTGGCAACACTATCCTGCATACCGCAATCGCGTGTAACGTTACAGCGAATCACCAGCGGCATTATCAGATTGATCATGTGATTAACCCTTTGGGGACCGAAACTTGGCACTGAAAACGAGACATGATTTGATACTCGGTATTGCCAAAGCATTTCAGCCGATGCCACAAAAGCACCAAAGTTCAGTACCCAGCCCTAGTTGCGCCAGTGATGGAATTAGGCAAACTGCTGAGGTGTAAAGAGTTTCTCAAGGAAAAACAAATTTGCAGACACACACAAACATACACATATAGATCATCTCCAGCCAGGTTTTTGTGATGGAAGGAGCTTCCATGCAGGGGAAAATGAGGATGCTTGAAATGAGTGTAACTACCATTCATCCATGCTGGTGAGAGTCCTATTGAAAAGAAGGGACCAGGGATGAAAGGGGCCGGTTCGGCTGTGGTGGATTGGTGGATGACGGAAGAAAAATCTGTGGTTTTCTTGATCTATCTGAAAGACACGATAACAAACATTGCTTTTCACACCATGTCACACAAGGGCCAAAACCCATTTCCAAATCATTGCCTTTTTCCAGTGCCACTCCCGCTCTTCATCTTATCTTCTCTACCGTTCCCTCAGTCCTTATTTTTTCTCCCCTGAACGCTTTACACTTATCTTGCTGCTTAACCGCCCCTTTTCCCAATTTTGATAGTTCTGCTGTGTAAAGGCACACACACTGAAAGAGACTGTGTGCAAAAAAAAAAAATCTCAAATGTATCCCAGATTTTGTCACACTTTGAAAATGTTTGTAAGATTCATCCATAATGCATGGTAAGAGCTCTTTTCTGTCCTTCCAAACTTTCTTTCACTGTCATGTCTTTTTATGCCAAAGTCTATCCTCATGGGGGAGCTGTGATATCTTATTCCTGGCCATGTTTGGGGAAACAGAAAAAAAACACACAACTGTACTAGAGCCTTTCAGCACGGCACACTCACTCACACTCACACACATCACATTTGACCCCTGACAGAAAATCTTAATTGCAGGAGAGTGATCTTTGACATCCTGTCTTTGTTTTTCTGACAGTGCCAGCAGTGTGCGGCAGATAGAGTGGCCCTGTTATCACACCCAGCTAAAATTTGAAATTGAGGGATTATAGTAAGTCCTGGCAGCGTGGCTGTCCTTTCCACTGCTATTTTATGGATTTCTGCAACCCTCTGACTTTGGCTCTGCCATGGGAAATGCTTCTCCACTGCAGAGGTAAAGGCTATTTTAGATAGAAAACACTTGTGGGTCAGTTTTGTGGGGAGGAACAGCATATTTGTCCACCGCCTCAAGCCCAAGTTTGTATTCCTCCCCCCAAACCTCAGCTAAAACCTTTGCCCTCAGTTCCCAGGTTGTTTTAAAACAGACAGATCCTTTTGTTAGAGCCAGACTCAGCCAGAAGTCTGATAAAAAAATGGTCGATTGTCAAAGCCATGCTGTCTGGTTTGCCAGCTGCCTTTTGGGCTGTGATCTGAACAGGCGGATTGGAATGAGGGGAGAGAGACAGCGAGAGTTTGCTGAGAAAGACAGACTGTGAGGAGGAAGGCAGGTCTCTCAGATATAGCTCAGTATTGGATTGTTGCTGGAAGAACAGACGTAGCAGCAATTCAGACACACATGGGATGTTATACACATTTGAATAGTGTTCTAGTCACATCATGAAACTTCAAAATTTTGATTTAAGTAGTTTATGTATTCATTTAACTTCCATTTTATAAAATACTATTTGTTGACACCACCTTACAGTTTACATAACTACTACAACAAACTTCCATGATGAGTGGAGCAAGGTTAGAGATTTTCACAGGCCATTTGCAGATGAAAGAGAATGACGCCAGACCACAACGGAGATGGATCAGACCAAGATCTAATGGAAGTCCAACGTATAACTTAATTATCTAACTGACTTTTCTTGGTGAACCCTAAACTGATGTGTGTTAAAGTTTGAGCTGAAATGAAATCCTTAAAAGCAAGTTCACTAGCAAGGACCACACATCATCATGGCGATGAAGCAGTTTTATTCACATAACGTGAATAAGATTTATGCTGGTTGTTTGATGTTCTGGGGAAGCTTCGAGAAGGAGTCCACTGTAGCTCACGGGCACAACGGATCCCCTTTTTTAGGACCCTTTGGAGAAAGTAGAAGTGGGAAACCAAGAGAGGGAGGGGCGTACGAAGCAAGAACAAACAGGACTAGTGGATTAGGAGGGTTTAAATACCAGAAGGGGTGAGATAGAAGCTCCTGAAACTCTGCTAAAAGCGCCACTAAAATCAGAGCACATCTTTGGACAGTTTGTATTATATGCACTGAAGAAATAAGACTGATCAGCCTGGTCTTTTATTGATCTTTACAGATTAAAATCTGTCAGACATGTTGCTCACCATAGAACTTGTATGTGGAAAAAAATTAGCAAAGGCTCCTCTGGCCTTTGAACTTTCACCCTTTTGGTGATAACAACCTCATAGCAGTTATAGAGGACATAAAATATAACATACATTTTATTGTATGCTTTTCCAGATTTTGTAAAAGTATTACACTCCCATTCAGTCTTTCTTATACCTTATAACTAGACTATCTCTCTTAAACCAATATTCTTAGCTCCTTCTGGGGGATTACTATGAGTTCACCAGGTAGGATAGAAAATCCCTACAGAGTGTTCTGGATCGACCCCAGGGTCTGCTCCCAGGTGAATGTGCCTGGAAATCTTTCCAACAAAAGGCACTCAGGGGGCATCCTAATAAGATACCCAAATCAGCTGAAATGGTTCCATTCAGAAAGAAGAAGCAGCAGCATGTACCAGTGATCTCATTCATTTGACCATTGCTCAAAGCTCATGACCACAGGTGAAGGTTGTTACAGATAATTCAAAACTTTGCCTCCAGGCTCAGCTCATTCTTCTTCAGCGCAGTCTGGAAGATCACTGCACTATGCTGCTGATGCTTTACCAACTTATCTGTAAGTCTCACAATCCATGAACAAGGCCCCGAAACTCAGACTCCTTCACCTGAGGCAGTGTCTCACTCTCCAACTGAGGAGAGCAATCTGCTTTTTCCCACAGACAACCATGGCCCCAGACTTAGACTTGCTACAGGTCCCAGCTTGATGAGGCGTTCAATAGAGACACATCATCTTCAAATTCAGAGATAAAATGTTGTCTATTTTTCATTTCATCTGTAGCCAGATTATCAACCCTGTAAATAATGAAATGTCAAACAGGGGTGCCACACTAGCTTTAATCTTGACTTCATCTAATACTTCATCCCCAACAGCCAGCATGGATTTCCACACTACTTTGAAGAAAACTTTTTTCTGGATCGATGACACATGGTGGGAAACGATAGTGGCTGTCTATGCAGGACTGCACCAGGATTGTATGTCTCTGTTCACATGCTAAAAATAAACTATACTTTGGCCTCTCTCTTGTGATCTCTTAGGAAAGCTGGTTCTTGAAAGTCTGGTATTTTTAAAAGTGATGCCTCTGTAATTCATTCTTTAATAACTGCAATGCACTTGTTGCGGATTGGATTTGTGTTTGCTGTTGGCAGTCAACAAATACATACTTAAATAGATTTTCCTGAGTGAACACAAATGCATTTGCAGCATGTAGACTGAAAAGCCTTGTGACGACACTATACCAGCCAGCCAAGTTTAGCAGTGGCAAGTAGTTGACCTAGTGAGAAGCACGATCTGACCTTTATGCAGAAGAAAATGATTTCTTGGCTTCATTTTGTTGTTATGGCAGACACTGGAGCTGAACTGGCAAAAAGCAAATAAACAGAAGTGCAGGAGAAAGCTAAAGAGGGGAGCAAAAAAACACGGATTAAAACACAGGTTAAGCTGTTAGTGATAATGTTCATTCCAACCCCACAAGCAGCAGTCATACTGCAGTGATCTGTTCAAACTTGAGTCTATCGATAAAATGCTTTGCTTGGTGAGGTTGGAGTTGGTAGATGAACTTTGGTAGGACATAGCAAGGATTCACTTACAATATGGGACATGTTGCTGACATGTCGTAGGGCACCATGCTGAGTCACACTAGACAGATAGTCTGCTCACCTTGTGGACACCACACTACAGTACAAATTGAGATTGCCAAAAAAAAAACACCAAAAAATGTTTTAAGTGAAGACACCCAACATTCACTTCATTAAGTCAAACTGAATTTGATAAAAGAACCATGCAGCCCATATGCGTGTGACTTAAGCGGGGTACACACATAAGGATTTTCTAAATCTGAGGACATTTTTAATCTGTTAAAGACCCCACACATGAAGATAAAAAATTGGGCATTGAACAGTTTTGTTCGTACTGTGTGTGGTGTGCTCAGATAATCTCAGCACAGCTCACCACACACAGTGATTCTGTTCCACCACCGATCTAGAATCTAGTCCTCCAACACAGAAATCTCACATGACCAAAGGTGATCTAACAAAAACTCAGAAGAAGAAACATAGCAACAACTGGTACATCCCAAAACACCAAATGGAAGGGGACATAGAAGAGGGAATGATAATGGTCCTCAGACCATTTTTAATGGAAAATTCCCAAACTAAAAAAAGAAAAGACTGTGGAAAAAATCCTGGAGACTGCAGGAACATAGACTTTTCTTACGAACCTTTAGTATCAGGTCAGCCATGCTTGTTTTTGTTTACGTCTGCTTTCTTGTTCCTTTAGCTACATTCCATTTCACGACACAGCTCACGGAGTCATGACTCAGGAGTCGTCAGCTTTCCCCACACACATGAAGTTTAATATTTACGATTAGCGGCCCAGACCCGTTTAGTAGCTGTTTATCATGACAAATTCACTCTTAACACACCTCAGACCACAGGATAATCTGATAGGCTAATCTTTTAAGACATATGATAATCGGGCGTTTGCCGTCCTTGATTGGGAAGGTGGAAAATCTGGACAAAAACTGCCCGATAGTCATTATGTGTGTACCCTGCTTTACTGAGTTTTATGTGTAATACTGGTGGTTTACCATCCTCTGTATGACACAGAAACCTCTGTGGAAGTGTGATGTTGTGAAGAGTTCTCCAAAATAGAAGGTTTTTCCTCTCATTAAAGTGCTAAAAAGACAGAGGGAATTAACAGCAGGGAAACTTTGATGACAGCGCGCACTCTTTCTTCTTGCACTAGTTCAACCCCATGAAATGCTGCATTATTGATAAATCAGAGGGCTTCCCCCAATCCTTTCTTTTCTCTAAGATGAGTAGAGGGATTCGGAGCTTGTAGAGGATAATGAACTTGGAGAGCTGAGAATGGAGCAGGTTTTTCATTCTGTCCAACAACTGAATCATGCATTGGGCACAGAGTTTGTTTTCATCCAAAATTGCTGCAAAGTTGTTGTGAAAATGGCCCTTTTGTGGTTGTGATCTACCTATTAAAAACCTTTCTCTGTAATGTATTCAGTTGACAGCTCTGTCAGCCTTTTCTGACTCTATTTTCCCTTCTTGTGGCATAAAAGAGAATATTAGAGGTAACATACACTTTGAAAAATAAGTGGGATTTTAAAGTTGAGCAGTCACAAACTGTGTTGAATAATGGATGAACAGTGGTGTAGAGTTACTGAAGTTCTGATCTTTTCTTATCTCCAGATACTCTCGGCTAGTTTGTTTCATCACACATTTCAGACGCAACCACAAAGTCAAAGAAAAACAATGTTGTGTGTTGTGATGTTGTGGTCATCATTATTTAAATGACCTTGCATTTGTTATAGTGTGACCAATCTGAGCAATTATCTTTTTAAAAACATTCTCAACTGGGGCTTGATTCGGCTGATTTTGTGTCAAGTCCTTTGTCTAGATTACCTACTATGATGTGCGGTTATTCGATTAAAACTGTATTCGTTTGTCTTAGATTTAGTTGAAATTAATTTGATAATCACTGGGGGTTAAAAGAAGTGTAACAAATGCCAGCAGGATATATATTCCATCTTGCATTGCAGTACAAAAGAAATGGAGGATGTACGAGAGGAAACAGAAAGTTTTTCTGTGATGGTGTTTTTAAGTTATTAGTTATTTTCATTGTGTTGATGAGCAGAGAACCCCCAGGATAGAGAGGAATGAAAGTTCATCATTTTAAACAGCCATTATGTCCAACCAGGTGAGAGTTTTATCTTAGCCTGACTGACCATATTAGCATGGTGATATTATCATGAGTATTATATCATCAGTATATTAAGTATGTGTGACTCTTGTCTGTATCGTCAAAGAGAAACTGACACATGTCAATTATGAGCATTTGCAATGTGTTATAGCGCAGCATCGTCAGACCCATCAGCAAGCTCACATTCATGTTCACTGAGAGGTGAGTCCGAAAGTGCTTTCAATCTAAATGATTTCTCACCAACATATACTGGAACAATCAGTTCTTTAAGACACCAACACAGGAAAGTCTACCAAGAATAATCATAAACAACCAAGATGGCAGTTTCTGCAGCAGGGAGGTCTGTTCAGTTGAGGCCTTTCTAAATGAGCTGGATGATGTTTTTAACAAGTGCACAGTTTTTTCATTCACTCGAAAAATGTGTTTCTCTGATTGGTTTTAGGTCCATCCAGTCATTTCCAGAGGCTCTTTTTTGATGCACTCATTGCTCTAAGTTACTTTGCACAATGGAAAAGGGAAATTGGCTGAATTGATCCTGACCCCTTCACTAAGTTGAATTGATCTGGCCTCTCCAGGCTAGAAATGTCGACTAACAGAACACAAAAATAAACTTAGCAACATATTTCTGATTCCGTTTGTTAAAGTTCATTCATTCATTCTTCTTCTATACCGCTTAGCCTGTTCAGGGTCACGGGTGGCTGGAGCCTATCCCAGCTGATTTAGGGCGAGAGGTGGGGTACACCCCGGACTGGTCGCCAGTCAATCACAGGGCTGACACATAGAGACAGACAACCATTCATACTCACACCTACCGGCAATTTAGAATCACCAGTTGACCTAGTGAGCATGTTTTTGGACTGTGGGGGGAAGCTGGAGTACCTGGAGAGAACTCACGCATGCACGGGGAGCGTTTGTTAATGTATTCATGTATATTTCTGGATCTTTTCATTGCTTGTTTAAAATAGCTTCCTTGTGATCATCCCAAAGGAGAGCGACAATGATATGTACTTTGTTTTAATTCTCTTTTGAATGTTTGACTCATACACATTATCTGCTGCTGTAAGTGAATCCTCACACTCCATCACTGTCATACCCATAATCACAGTAAATGGGTTTCCTTCAGCTGTGATTACTGTGGCGTATATTTGTAATTCTTGTTCCTCCACTCGATGCAGACTTAAGGTACTGATACAATTTTTTTCTAGCACATATTTTTATAATTTCATTTTAATGCTTTCATTTTTAATTTACACATTTCTTCCCCTTCAGCAACACTGGGCGTTTCTTTGTTCAAACCGCCTAAACCCTACAATAATTTGACTTTCTGAGCTGGTTCTCTATTGCTGTGTGTGTTTGTTGGGTGAGATCAGATAACCTGCTGTTTCATGTTAACCACTGTGATCCTTGTGTAAGTATGTGCTGTGTTGCTGGTAATATCCAGGAAGTGGGTAAATATATACAAGATTTACAGCACTGGTAGAAGGAGAGATGTGGACTGTGCACTCTAGCATATTCAGCCTATAATGGGGTTCTTGTTTATCATTAAACATGCTATGTTCAGCAGGGATGAAGGTGATATTTTGCACTCATGGAGATAAATAGATCTCATGACCAGGATGGGGATGGGGGATCAGTGTTGTAATGTGTTTTTCCCACTCAGTAGAATTAATTTCCCTTGTCACCAGCTAGAAGGAAGCTTAATCCTATAAGCAACACAAGCACACATCATATCAATGCAAACTCAGCTCATGGGAGAATACGTGTGTGCATTCTTCTGTTGTCGTCAGGCCAGCTGGTGCTTTAATTCCACGTTTTTGTCCTGCAAAATGCTGTCAAGGGAAACCAGCCATATAGAAGCCACATGTGTGCACAGCTCAGTCTCTGTAGGTCAAGCTGCTTTACCGTAAGCATGCTTTGTTTTGATTTTCTTCATCAGATGACCTCTAATCTGTCTTTGTGTCACTGCAGCAGATGCAGAGTTCAACACGTGAGGCAACATTTTCTGCAAGAGAGACTGTGAAATGAGTCACATGCTAATTAAGCTAATTGCCGCTCTGATTGGTATCTTTCACCTCATTGGATTCAAAGAAGTGAGATTAAAAAGCTTCCATGAACCATGTAGCTGGATAAAATCTGACTTTTATACAACTTTTTCTCCAGCAGATTCTTCAAACTGTTGTGTCAGCATTTAGTAGGCTCACTTCAACATGAAGTTTTTTGGCACCGTATTGCTTTTGTTATATAATTGCAATAAACTATACTTTTCTTGTTCACTGTGTTGTTTCTAATGCTGTTGGTTAGATGTATCACTTACTGTACATTTGGTTTATTTAAAGTAATGCCTAGTGATGTCTGATGAAACTAGCACGCTTACTTTTTCAGCTGTTGAATGGTTTTAAAACAAGAACTCTTTTGAGGTCTTAATTCTGGCTGCACACATTATTGTGATGAAAGAAAAAGGCTTAGAATATATTAGCAACAAATTAGGTATGACCCACCATATTATTTCCCATGTGACAAGTTTTTGCAAGTATGATGCAATATAATCTAGAATCAGACTCTATTCTAACTTAAAGCCCTTGTAAAGCAGAAATAAACTGGCGTCACGAGTTTGTCAGATCACAGCGTGTCAGTTGGAGACGGTTAGCCACACCCACATTCAGTAGGGAAGCCACCTCAGTGTACTGTACAAGGACGTTACCTACAGTAACAATGGAAGCTAGCGCTATGTTGCTGCCATGACAGATAGCTACTTCTGCTGGCAGTTATTGGTTTCCGGTTGTCTTGCAACTATATGACTGACCTCAGCTGGCGACAACAAGGGGTGGAGTTATGCTAATGATGGCTGTGTGACGTAACATGGCTTTGATTTCTGACCCGTTCATTAAATCCTGAACACAGAAATTTGAAACAGTTTGTGAAGCTGAGCTCCACAATTAAATCCTAAATGGTTGAATGGCTTTGACATGTTTTAAGGAAATACACGTGTGACCTATTTAATGTGTTTAGAAGAAAATAGCTGATAGTCTAGTCTAGTCTGCTCTATACAGACTTTAATTAACTCTCTCACTGCCAGCCATTTTAAGAGCATTTTGACCGATCTGTCAAGATCCCCCAAGAAATTGCATTCTGTGATTATGTAAGCTTTAAAACTACCAAAAGAAAGGGAAGGATGCTCTTCTTTCATCCCTCTTCTTGTTTTATAACAAAAAACAGAGCTCTCTGAAGCTCCATCCTTGATCACTGTCGTCTTTTCTCACAATCATGATTCTCTCTTTGTCTCCGAACCACTGCAACACATTCTCTGTTCGAGTGTGAGCTGCCCGAGCTTTTCCAACTTGCAACATCTCGCCATGTCTCTGTCCTGTCGCATCTTCCTCTCATATCTATGCTGATCTCTTATCCAAAGGGAGCACCGCTGCCACCTACAGTAGTTTACAAGCGTTATATTGATATACAAATTGCACCAGACACCACCCCCACCCATTTAAATACATAATTGATGTCACCTTCCATTCATAAAATAAAGCTCACCTCATGCCATTCAGTACCATGTCCAACACAGTCTGAGAAATGGGGCACACAATGAATTGTGGAGTGCTGTGTGACAGTTTTGACAAAAATATTTTTTTATCTTATTTTCTTTTGTACTGAAATGAATGATGGTAGAAATATTAAAACTTAACTGTTAATTTTTCATGTAAACATTTCAAACTTTAAGGTGAAAATTACACAGAAATCTTTACTGACATTTTGACCTGATGGGAATAGGCCATTAAGTTAAAAAATGTCTTTAAAAACAAATTTTTACTTTAAATCCATTTGTATTGAATATTTTCCAGATTGATCTTATCGTAGGTTTTTCACATTGGGGTCACATGCACCCTGAAGCAACACCCTCTGCTGCACCAGCCTCTCCACTCAAGCTGAGAGGAGCTCGCAGGCTGACAGAGAACGACTCATGATTCATGAAGATTGTGAAGATTCATGATGTCCCATGAATGGGACTCCCATTAAAAAGGGCTCAAAAAGCTGTTATGACCGTATCAGTCTTTGGAGACGCTTGGGATATAAACAACCCATGACAGCACAGTTTGGCTCCTCTGGGTTCTGCTGTTGCTCTCTGGAGGCATGTTGATTAACGTCTTCAGGCAAACATGCACCACAGGAAACATGGGACAGCACACCTGATGCTGTCCTGCTTAGTGTTTAATTCTCACCAGTCACATTTGTATTTCTATTAAAACCATTTCACTTCTCTAAACCTAGACAATCTTACCAACAATGAGAATAAAACAATCAGAGTTTGCCTGTAAGATGCACCATTTAATTACCAATCACAGGATGATTCTGTATTCTAAGGGCTTAACTAAATTAGCTAAATTGTGATTGGACAGTGACTACTAAGGGCTTTGGTAAAAGGTCAATACTTGATTCATGCTGTAATGACCCAGTCATAAAGAGACACTGTTCTAATTCACTCAGTAGGCTAAGTTCCCTCTGTAATGTTGGTGTTATAGACTTCAGACCATTGGGGGAATTTTACAGACTCGTTACAGCTTGAACTCCATGTGTGTAATCTCTCTGATTTGCCCTTTATTGAGCTCGCTCGTCCTCTTCCCATCTGAATGAGATGGTTCACACTCATTACAATATGCAGCGCAGAGGCGCAGCTTGTGAACATAAAGAGATATTGGATTTCAGTGTGAGCACTATTCTTCTTCGTGGAGCTTCTTTTTTTTCATTAAGTCCAGCTTTGGTTACCAATACTCAGGCTGTGTAATAATCACTGTAGCTCACTTTCTAATACATCTCATACTCATTTGCTTCAGTTCATGCTATTTAAAAGTGTCTGACTATGTGACCCTTTATAGGAACAGAATAAAAACTCTGCTGGTATGTTTGTCAGCATCACAAATGTCCTTTCCCAAGGTTGTGTCAGATTATGGAGGAGTAATTGGTAGCAGTGTGTTATTGGGGATGGACATTTTGGGCCTGCAGACCTGCAGATGTCAATGTGGCCTTCAGAGACTTTTGGAAGGACAATACAAACTATGCACATTTCAGTAACGAGCAGTATATATTATGAAATATCATGACCCAGATCCCTTCAGAACCACAAGTTTTTATATCTGGAACTTTGTCACTTTACTTTTTTTTATAAGTAATTATAAATGATATTTCCTCAAAAAGAATTTGGACCATGTAACTCTGAATGCCCTCAATGTGGCTCAAAGGTATAGCACTACTTTGAATAATAGTACCATCCCCTTCTGGGAAAACAGGATGTTTTTCATTAAACTATGCACCTGACCCTGGTGCAGCAAAACAACTGTTAATGAGCAGTTTTTACACTGAAATGCCAGTTTGTGTCGCGGAAAATTAATGTTTTTATTTTCAGCATGCAGAGTCTAAGTTTTATTTATTGCACACAATAAGACCTATTTACAAACTCAGAGGTTAAGAGACCTTTAAAAAGTGGATGAACTGAATTTTGGTGGTGATTGCAGTTGTAATTTAGAATGGAAGTCCCGTAGGACTACATTGTGCTCCTTTGTTGTCGTTTGGGGCAGGTGTTTATGGCTTCATTTGAGTTGCAGAGGAAATGTGAAGACGCAGAGAGATGTATGATTGGATGTTGATGTCAATGTCATGTTACGCCTGAATATTGTTGAATATGGTGACACAAAATACAGTAGGAGCTTATAGCAATAAACTCCTCCTACATAATGTGAATGTGTTTTGGCATAATAATGCCACCATAGTCAAGTTATTTTTCTTCTCGGAGGATAACCAGGACTGTAGTTCATAACAGTGACTTGAACTCTTAAACAACCTATATAACTTTGTCTTTTCTAATTTGTAACCAACTCTACAACTCTGTGAATGGATGGAATTTTACTCTAAAGTCATAATCTGGCCAAAAGAAAATCTGATTCTTTACACAATAAAGCATAAATCAATGTCAATAACAAGACAAAAAGGTAAAGTTGTGGATGAATAACATGTTTCCATTGGACCATGATGTAGTGGAAGACCATAAAAGACTTATACAACTTTAACTACACATCAGCAGTGGCATAATGAGGCCTTGCATGCTGGTATTTGTTACTTCAGTTCCCTGTCATGTTTTTTAAACAGTGGGTAAAGTGGGATGACCTCAAAAGGAAAATAGCTGTCAGATGAGAAACTTTCCCTAAATGTGCTGACGGTATGTCATAATTTTGATGATGCCACAGAGGAGAGGGACGACACCGACCCTGATTTACACCTCTGATGTGTCCTGGCCATAAACATTCACCCTCCACCCCAGTGTTTTAAAGAACTAATGATTTAGATGAATCAGAGACAAACTGCTGAAGGTCTCCTTTCTGCTGGGCCGCTGCCACAAAGCAACGGACTGAGTCAGCACTCTGAATAGGCAAACACATCATTTACGAAGCTCATCACAAACTCAACGAGGAGCAGGCATCCAGATGGATGTCTGGCCTAGATCAAGCTGTCCAGAGTGAAATGGGCATAATGCTGCAATGTTTTTATACCACTCCAGGTGCTTGGTTCAGCTCTCTTCACGGGGAATCCCTAAATAAAAGGTCTATAAAAAGATGCCTCATAGGAAAGAAAGTGGGGTTGGAATATTTTCATTGGAGGTGATCAATAGTGTCGCTGTTGCACTCCTGAGACTGTAAAAAACATAGCCAATGTGACATCTTTTCAAAAATGAAGCCAAAACAGTTGGAACTCTTCTTGCTGACTGACTTAAAAATAGGTCATTAACCCTGCCCCTTCCATGTCAACAGGTGAGACTGAAATATGTCATGTAAATTTTACTAAAGATGGTTTTTGTCATAAATGTTTTTTATCCTACTAGTTTAAGTCTATGTGTGGACTGCATTTTCCATTAGCACAACCACACATAGCTGGAAAGATGTTGCTTCACAGGTAAAAACAACATTAAGCAGGATGCAGAGTGATGAGGGGAAAGTGCTGATTTGTAGGTGTAAAAGTGTTAACTGTAACATAATTGTCAATTCTGATTTTTTTACCATTAGATTGCATAAGGTGATTAGATGATTAGATTAAGATGTACTGAGTGTAGCATTACCAGCAACAGCTCCAGTATCATGATATGTGCTCTGGTGCCCCAATAAATATCTGAATAACTAAAAACTAACAATTTAGCCCTCTGGTTCTCAATGAGTAGTTTAGCATTAACATGTACATCCTGTTCATAATCATGTTTGCTTGGTTACCAAGTAAAGCCCTGGTTGTAGAGACTCAGTCTTCATCATGAAACATACAGTACGTCTTTCTGCCAATCATGCTCCAGACACAGCCATGTGTACCAAACATCATGACAGGAAGTTATTTAAAAACAAAATAACTCCTCATGCTTTCTACTTCATCCATCACTTCCATGGATATCAAGTAACAATGCTGGATGTCCGCATACAGATTTTTAAACCATTACATATTAATATGTTCTTACAGCCTACTCGGGGGCTGGCCAATTAGAGGGAAGCGGGTTGTTGAGCAGGGAGCCTTAAAGGGGCAGCAGCTGAAACAGAGCATTTTTAAGGCTGAAATAAGGGTTTTCTGAAACACCACTGCAATAAAAAAGGCTTTCTTTTTTCAGCTGTAAATCATGTAAAGCTGCTTCACTGTTACTGGAGAAAGTATAAACCATAAAGAAGCTCAATACCCCTTCTTTAAGCTTCTGTCTGTGGTTACCAAGTTTTCCCTTGCCACTGTAATTTGCTAAACGCAGCAACATGCAATGCTTATGTTGGATTAAGATAAGCTCAGACTTTAAACTGCTTGTAATATGTGACTGGATCTTATCCTGTCTTGATGTTTGGTCTTTGCAAATAATGGAACATTAAGGCCTTAGTCAGATTTGTTTGTAAAGTGTCTTGAGACTTTTTTTTTTTCAATTTATGCCGTTTAAATTAAGACAGATTGATTGACTCTGGGATGTTTATAGCTTGATTTGTTTTGTGCAGTTCAATCAGGTGCTCTTCCCTAATAAAAAAAAAAAAAGCTCATTCATGTCTTGTGAAGTCATCTTCAATAACAGAAAGGAATCTGAGTGGAAATGAAATTGTAAACAACTTTGGGTACGTGAATATAGCATGTAACCGTTCATAAGAAAGGAGTGATTTTAACTTCTAAATGAAATATAAAAACAATTTTATCAAATCCCTCAACTGTTAGTCTCCAGTACAGGGTTTCTGTCACACCAGACCTGTAAACATGTGTGCCCGCATGTGTGTTTTACCTCTTTATCATGCACTTGCAGTCAGGGGGCTTCCGCTCACACATTTGTCTTGGTTGGGGGTGTTATTACCTTCGGGGAAAATCCATCAAGCTGCTTAATTCAGCCAAGTAATCACCTGCTCAGAGTTGTTTCTTGTGCTTTCCTAAACTACAAACAGAACCGCTCGGCATATTCAGCACATTGTTTTTCTTCAGGCATAAGCTGGCATCATTTGTCTAGCCTCATGGTGACCCAGTCAGTGCACAGGCAGCTGGGGGTGTGAATGAAGGAGCAATGTGAAAAATGTATGTCAGTTGTGCACCCTCATAGCCTGAGGGCGGGAATATGAAGGACCCCTCCAGACACTGACAGGCTCCTGTATCTTTTAAAAGTGTTGTAAATGATTCAAACCTCACACAAGCTGCTTTATTCCCTGCTGTGGTACAGCTGGCTGAGATGTGGATCGATGCACTGGTCTGTAATGCAGACATATTCCAGGGTTTTTGTGTGTGAGGAGTTGTTGTGAATTCTGTGGCTGATATCACCTTGAACAACCACAGCAGTTACATAATGCACATGTACACACACACACCACACACACACACACACTGTTTACTCCAAGCACAAACAAAATGTAACAGCAAATGAGATCAGACAAAGCAGATAAACTAGGAGAGCTATTATCCCAGCTGCAAGCAGAGCCAGATATGCCAGGAATACAGACACACTATTAAATTAACTCTGGATTTGATTTGTCTGATGGACTTAGAGTTTCCCTCCTGGATACATTCAATGTCACTGTGTTTTAGCTGCTTTAGCTTTGTGAAGAGAACATGTTCTGCCACAATGATAAAGTACAGACTGTCTAAGCCAGTAGTGTCGATCTCATTTCAGTTCAAGGGCCACATACAGCCTACTTTGATTCCAAGTGGCCCGAACCAGTAAAATCACAGTATATTTACCTATAAATGAAAACAAGTCCAAGTTTTCCCCTTCTTTTAAGTGCAAAGAAATACAAGTATATTATAAACATCTTTATATTTAATGAACAACCCTTCTACAAAACATTTCATGACTAGCCTGAGATTTCAAAAAAATAAAGCAAAATTTCAACAGTACTTAGTGTTGGTTTATCAATCACACGTGCTTTATAACTGACCACAGTCATTATACAAAGGCACAAAACATTGAATTAAAAGTTTTTGAAACTGATAAATATGTTATTGCATTATAAGATGAAATCATCTTATCAAGATCTACCATTTTCTATATCTATGTATTTATTCTGAACACAAATAGACTCACCACACCTTTCAGACTGAAGTGTGAACTATCCTGCCTTGTAAACGTCCTCTCTGCCACAGTATTCCTCATCAGGCTAATGTTGGCAAAAGTTTGTCGCTTCTCAGGACACACAAATTCTGCAGGCGTCAGCATGTTTTCATAAACTCCCCCTCATAGTACGGCATTGATGCTAATGTTAGCATTAGCTAGCTGGCTGTCATCGCTGCATCGCTGACCTCTCGACTCCAAATGAAAACAGCCAGCTGTTTCCTCAGATGCACCAGCAGTTCATATATCTTCTCTCTTCTCAGTTGTCCTTAAGAGCTGTTATATTTTCCACCATGTGGCGCCAAATATTATATTTCTTTGAGCATCGAAACTTGCTGCATACACATCAAGCACACAGGTTGTTCCCATTCACCTCTGCATTCATTCCACAGGCCTTATTAGATCCCCTGACAGGCCGGTTTTGGCCAGTGGGCCGTATGTTTTACACCCCCTATCTAAGCAATGTGTATGTGCATGTGAGGGCTTGGTTAGTGTGGAATGGTGAACACTCATAAAATTAAAATGATAAAAAAAAAAATCACATAATATTTAAAGGTGCTTTTTCTGCTGTCAGTTTTGACTGTAAAAATGATTCATTCAGAATATCATCATTTTCTGTGATGAATCACATTTTTGATTGCATGTCTAAAATCAATTACTTGCATTTCAAAACACAAATTCCACAATGTTAACAATGTGTGTCTGTTTGTTGCATCAGTTTTAAAGGAAGAAATTTCAGTTTTAACAAAGTAGCTAAATTGCAAGGCTCAAACAATGTCTCCAGCTTCCTGATTTTGGAGTGCTTCTTTGTTAACGGAGAACGTGCATCTTATTGTCATTGCAACCAGGTAATGATACTCAGGAAAAACACCTGTGCAAATGAGCCAAAAAGAAAAACCATCTTCTAATTTACCAAACATGTGCAAAGGATAAAATGTTCTACAAACCGTGTTGCAGAGCAAGTAGTGTAGCTGTGTTTCAGTGTTATTTTGCATACCTTTCAATGAATCATCATGCATACAATTTGAGGCAAAAAGTCCTATTCTATCTAAATGAGCCTTGTGGCATATTACATCTAATTTACTAACTAACAAACCTGCGCAGTTAAGAGAGATTATCTGGAAGAAATGGTGCACAAGCTAAGAAACATTATTCTGCAGATGGAGCCAGATCTGCAACATAGTATTGCTAATTTCAAGAGACTCTAACCTGAGCACTCATCTCACTTTAAATGCATGTTCTGCTGAGAATTTTAACAGCACTTTTCTATTTAAAAGTCCATTTAATTTTTTACTTTTTACAGACGCAACACAGTCATACTCTTCTACATGTAATGCACTGATCTGCTGTTTAAGGTTATGATGTACATGTCACTGATATAGTCTGAATTTTGACATTTTTGCATTGCAGCGTTAAGCATCATATGCCTAAGATTACTCAATTACTTCTATTACTTCTATTGAAACAGTGGTGGACTTATGTTCGTACACGTCACATCTGGTTGTATTGCTGATAGTTTGTTGACCTATAATTTTATCCAACTCATCCAACGTTTCTGGGTTTCAAACAAAATTCTGTCCCAAATAAGTATGTTATTCATATTTCTAAATGGCAGCAACAGTTATTTACAGTTATGCGTCTTCTCCTCTGCCATTGTTCGAGTTTTCACGAATTGCTTTGTGGGATTGTAACTGTCAAAAGTCCGCTCAAGATACGTCTGGCAGCAGACTTGGTAAAAGGGGCAGGGCAAGTCCACATCCGGGTGCTTGTACCGAACTTGTTTCGATGCAGACTTTGAATTTGAACAGTCTCATCAACGAAAACTCACAAACATTTGGTGATGTTTTAGTCATCATAGAGCCTTGTTTAGTTTGCCACCCTCTCGTTATCCTCATGAAAAAAAGGGGCATCAATGAAATAATTTCGTCATCGTCATTGTTGATGAAAACAACACTGCTTCAAAGAGCAATGTGGTGACCATATAGATCTATAGGATGGTCTTGCTCAGGGTTGAGCAGGAGAGATAATACAACCACCAGGTTGTAAACTCAAAACATAATTGTGACACTACTGGAGAAATCACATAATGAGTTTTAGTGTTCTACTTTTTATATACTGTTTGGGTCTATCAGAAATTTAAACTTCCATGATCAGTGCACAAACTGGTATATCTTGTAAATGGTAAAGTATAAATGGACTTTTACAATACCTTTCTGGTCTTTCTGACCACTCACTGGCTTTACACAGCTAGCCTCATTCACACATCCACACCACATCCACACACTGATGGCTTGTAGTTTTGGATGATGAAAACAAACTCTGCAGTTTTTTTAATCAGCTCAGTCCCTCCTTACTGAAAACACTCAGCAGTGCCTGGACCTCGCAGGCATGTTGTGTGTATCATTAAAAAAAAAAAAAAAAAAAAAAAATTGCGATAAGAGCACATAAGTCTTACACAACAAGACAAGGTGAGACGTGTCTCCTTTGCACGCCGTTTAGCCAAAGTCATTCGAGAACCCTGATAAGGCCGGCTTGTGAATGACTTGAATGAATAGTTAGCCGCAGCTGCAACCTCATTACAAGGACAAACCGCGTACAGCAGGAGGCTGATATCTCTGGCACAGCCCCACTACGCTGTTTCCAATTTGAATAGAGAAGGGAATAATGCCTAATGCCTTCTCCTGCGTGGATATTGGCTTGTGTGGGACAGCGACCCGTGAAATGAATATTTTTGTGAGATGAGATTTGTTATACACAAAAGGAAGGCCTGCTTTTCCAGTCGACCAAGAAACACCCAACACAGGGGAGCAGAGGTATTGTACAATCAGGACACAGAAAGCTCACAGAATGATAATATGAGGAAAAAGGGCAAAGGAGAGGAAGGTCAGGATAAATAAGAAGGTGAAGAAAGAGAAGAAAAGGAAGTTATGAAGACTTGATTTGTTAGACTGATGCCACGTGCAAAATGAACAAAGGTCATTTTAACGTTGTGTATTTTTTCTTTCAGTCTGATCAGTTACATCTCAGTGTTTTATAATGACATGGTTTCATTACTGAATACACACGGAATAGATAAACGGTGAATTATTCAGGAGATAATGAACTGTATTTTTATAGTACAGAGATTAAAGTCTAATTACATAAAGGTCATTATTTTCTTTTTTTAATAGCAAATGGTGCTTTAAAAAAATCCCTGCATAATTCCAGCTGCCACATCTGCATTCTGAGTAGAGAGGGGAATTGAGAACCAGTTACAGGTGAGAACCGGTTTCAGCTTGTCCGAGTCATTGACATCATTCGTCCTCATGCTTAAGGCTTTCCTTATCAAAGCCAACCACTAGATTTCGTCATGCCTGGAAAAACAATGATGAAGGGGATGACAACGTGGAATCAAGGAGGTAATCATGACAGTATGCAATTTCCATAGCATAAAAATTGAATGCAAGGGTGGGAAGACCAGCAAAATGCTGGCAAATTTGTTTATATTAAATATTGGGGTGTTGTGTATTTAATGTTGTGTACCATCAATGTTTCATTTCAGAGGGTGACCCCATTTATTAGTCATTTTCAGCCAAATCCCACTCCTACAAATACCTTTAGTTTTTATGAAAGACATACAGTGTTTCCTTAGCATGTGTATTTTTACAGAACACACTAAACTTGCATGCTAAAGATGCATTTGGGTAAATTCTCATCATGATTATCAGCTGTTTAAACCATGAGAACTCCTGACTCATTTGAATGAAAGTTGGCGGTGAACACTGTCACTCTTTAAACTAGAACTTCGGTCAACAAGCGCTTCAGACCAAAACCTGTGAAGTCCTACTTTTTTTCTTTTTTTTTTAAATCCATAGGACTTTATGTAGAACTGGATCAAAAAGCAGAATCAACAACGGCATTAGCATAAACAAAACTGAACACCACCATTTTGTCACCACCATAACAGTAATAATAATGTATAAGCTATAACAATTCCTGCATGTGTATGACACAGCAGGACTATCCTTTTAATCTCACACTCACATGCTAAGCCCTTTTTTCATTTTGGTGTCCCACAAGATTTAATCATATTCTAATGTTGGAGCAGAGAGTGACAGCTCTCTCTCTCTCTCTCTCTCTCTCTCTCTCTCTCTCTCTCTCTCTTTCCATGCATTCTATATCTACCTAATTATTGTGCAGTAAACAGTCTTTGCTTATCCTTCAATGCAGCTTTTCCAAAAGGACACCTCATATCCACACTGTTGACTTATTAGCCTGGCTGTATGTGTTGTTTTGCTGTTTGTGTGCATGGCATTAATGTATGACCTGTGTGTAAAATTGAGATCAGCATAAGCACAGGCTATATTTGAAACTGGACGGTTTCCATAACCACCAGACAGACTAAAAACTGTCATATTCCAGTGATAAGCTGGTCGATGCACCTCCAGTTTTTTTTCTTTTTGTTTAAAAAGATAAGACAGCAGGAGAGACAGAAAATGAGGGGAGTAGAAAGTGTGGAAAGACATGCAGTGAGTGGTCGTGGCCAGTTGTCAATCCAGCTACTGCTGTGATGAGGACTATAGTGTTTGTACACGGGACAGACTCCTAAACTGCTGGGCCAACAGCGCTCCTATCTCAGGTTTTAAATTAACTTTGTACTACCAACTAGCATAACCTAAATGATAGCTAATTTTCTCTCTGTGTCATATTGTATGATAGTTTGGGACAGAGCAGCACCATCAGAAACTTTCTATCATCGTTCATATTGGACACTCTGGACAAATTATTACCTGAAGTAACATCAATTCCTGACATTAAATCATTCAGTCAACATTGTTAGTGCAAGCTTAAAGAAGGGGTTTTGTTCCTTTTTTAAAGTATTGTACTGTCCCTTCGTATACCTGTAGGAGCTTAATATGATTAGAATATTTTTGAAAAAATTCCCATTTTTGACCTAAAATAGTCCCTTAAGGAAATACTTTTTTAGCTGCTGTTTCTTTCAGGCGCCTCACTCTATGAACCCCCTTCACTCTGACTGGCTGGTGCTCTGGAGGACTGCCCAGGGCAGAGATATGGCCAACCCTTGGTGTTTAAGGCCCGCCCCTCCAACGTGTCATGAACCAGTTATGACATCCTTGTGCGAGGACCTCATCATTTCAGCAAGTCTCATGAATATCTCGTGCTATTTTTAGAAGGGACATTTATGAGCAGTTTACAGACTGTTTAGTATGGACTCTCAGTATTGTTATTTTTTCATATTTATTTATTTATTTATTTCCTTGTCTGCATTGTTCTCATGGTGCAACACCACATGGGGTGTCATCGTTTAATGAAGTTAATACGTTATTTTTTATCTTTCAACTAAAGATTCTGTTTTTCAGTGCATTTCAGTGACCATCACCAGCTCTCTCTGGAAACTAGGCTAGCAACTTTATTTTGGGGACACACAATATATCGGCATTAGTATCAGAATCGGCCAATGTTGGTCATTTTTTAACATATCCGTATCAGTCCACTGAGTAAAACTGGGCTGATATTAACAACCGATGTTAATATCCGTTTAGCTGCTGTGCATGTGTTTGGAGGGGGTTACCATGGAAACTGGTAAGTTTGTTAAGGTACATTTTTCAGGATTTTTTTTTTATTTATGATCCTTCTTGTAATTAATGATCCAGACTTTCTCAAAGGAGTTTTTGTGAGTTGAGAGTTTAATTACACACTTGTTACACAAGTTGTGATGGTTTCTAAAAAGTAACACTGTTGGTTACTTGTGTTTATGGTTGCTCTGTAACGTTCTTATTTGAAAGTGAAACACAGAATAACAGAAATATTAATATCCGATATTGTTATCGGCCAAAATTTCCATATCGGTGCATCCATACTTTATTTGTTGAAAATTTCTCACTCAAAGCCAGAGAGGGCAATGCAACACCTTCATGAGAAAGGGGGGTACAGGGAAGGAGACCAGGGAAGTGCTTCTGTTCCTATAGTCTTGGGGAGGATGCTTTTCTACTCCTAGCACTATCATCAATGCACTATTATCTTGATGATAGTATTAGGAGTCAGAAGTACACCAAACTGAATACCTAAAAAGTGATAATCCAATAGAGGGAAGTTGGTTCCTGGTGGGTCGACCAGGAAAGTGACACAGAAAGGAGCGGATAGTGGGACCAAGCTGTGTGGCCCACGAATGCACCTGAGTCAGTGCACCCAGAGAATCATGGAGGCCATCGGATACAGTGCAGCCCCACTGACCCCCACCAGCCCCCCACAAAGAACCAGGGCCCACGCCAGGAGGGATGGAACGCAAGGGCCCAGCCACTGGCACCATCCACCCCCAGTGCACTGGGCCCTTTCACAATAGATAAAAAGTGGTGTGTATATTGGCTCAACAGGTACCACTGTGTCAACCCATCTTATTATAAACCCAGACAGCCCACCTTCTCTTTCATCTCATCTCTTGCTCTCTTTAATTTTGTTCCATGAACGAGGCCAGCAACAATATCCGTATTATGCATGTACCTACCTCTCCAGTGAAAGGAGAATGGATTTTTTTGCAATGGGCTCATAAATCTGCGCTCTACCTGGTTGAACAGACCGTTAGCATGCACCATGGTTAGCTGACCTGCTCTCTCTTGGCTGAGACCATAGATCTAGATTGACAGCTGCTCCATCCTGTCTGCCACTGTTAATCATTGAAGGATTTGGGCTGCCGGCGAGCAGCGCTGCCAAGCGACCTTGAGCCCCGCTGGTGCCGAAGGACTCCAACTAAAAGCCTGCTCCCCTGTTGCAGCGAGCGAAAGGCACTTGAGCCAGGCGGCCCGATTGCCCCATGAGAGAGATTGATTGGTGGCTTAATGTGCTGAGTTGTTGGAGTGTATTCCTTTTTAAGAAATGACATGCTTTGAATATGCAAATCCACTCATGTGTCTGGAATTCTTTGGGTGGATAATGTGAGCTGTTACGTAAATTGTATGCACCATCGTTCAATGTGCAGCCCTTTTGAAGCAGATTTTCAAACCTTTATTCCAGTTGGTGAAAAGAAAACTGAGAAAGCACCAAAAGAGAGGTGAGATTGAAAAAGAAAAGAAAGATATGACAGTGTTGGGTGTTAATATTGACATTATACTAGAGGGAAAAAGGGCTATCTTTAGGTTTGGAAAGAGAAAAGCATGAACATGTTGTAGCTAAGCATGGGAAGAAAATGATATTAGCTAGAGTTAGCCTAAACCCTGCTTGCTGCCATGTGAAAAATATAATTCCACCACTGTATTTTGTTCTGTTTGTCTTCTGTTTGCTTCTCCATAACTCTCCATCTACTCTGGTAAACATTCAGTAACTTAATCCAGGATCCAGAATCCAGACCCAGGTTTTCCCTCCTCCACCATGCTGATGGACCCAGCAGCAGCAGTGAATGCTTGTTTTGCCTGTCTCTCCTCTCCCTCTCCCTCTCTCACTGCACTCTGCTCTGCTGCAGTGGATGGTCCTCTCGGTGCGCTCGCAACTCGTCTCAGAGGAGCAGATCTGAGCATCTCACTGTTATTTTCACACCCTTCTTTTGTTCCAAGCCCTCAATTATTTTTTTTTTGGCAGCCCTCCCTTATGCATCACTAAAGGGTCTGGATGAACATGACAGAAAAGTCTTAATGTAGATGAGAGAGAAGAAGAAGAGGAGCTCAGGAAGTCTTTAATTCAACATTTCTTGCACATATGACTGTGTTATGTCCTGCTGTCTCCGGGTGACAGAGAAGCCTGTGCTCTTAGAACCCTCCTGCTTTTAGACTCTGTGTCAGGTAAGTTCTCCCTCTGCTTGGGTGTTTTTATTCTGTGTGTGTGATGTTCTGTGTGGCAGTGGAGCGCTTTTGGCTTGTTCGTCCCTGAGGAGGGGTTATCATGTTCTGATGAATGAGATTTTGGCAGAAGTTGTGTGCAAACAGGTCCAACATAGGACATGGTTAACATATGGCATGCATTAATGTGTGTGTGTGAAAATCTGTGTGCTCTCTATGTGTTAGAGGAGCACAGTGCCCCCCCCCTGAGCATCTCATATTTGCCAAAGAGCTGCAATAAAATTTACATCAACTGCAGCAACTTGAAACTGTTTGCCTTTTCAAATGATGAAACAGGATTGGATGTGTTTACTCTGTCGTACTGTACACACATGTTCCACTCACTGTCATGCATTCTGTCATCTATATGTGGGGTAAGGGAGTGGTGGAAGCTTCCAATAATGTGCGTCTGGTTCTCTCTGAGTATGATTTTTAAAAGGGTGGGTAAAAAAAAGTGCTGCATTTCAGTTTTTCTCTTATTTTGTGAGGGGAAACCCAGCAGGCATATGCAGTCTGGAGTGCAGTACAGCACAAGTGAAAAAAACAGGGAGATTCTATGACAGCATTGAGGGGGGGGGGGCTCATCACACTGAGCTTGTGTGTGTGTGTGTGTGAGAGAGAGAGAGTGCATGAGGCTGTGTGGGCAGCTATATGCTTCCAATGTAAACTCTGTCATGCAGGGTTGAGCTCAGAGTGGGCAGCTTGTGCCTTTTGTGAATGAAGTGCTTTGAGTGTTGAAAGAGAAAGTGTGCAGGCATGTGTCCACTGTTATGTCTGTGTGCTTTCTCACAACACTGTTTCTTCAGCCTTGGACTGTGGTTGTGAGCCAAGACGTTGGCATCACACACTTTTTGGGGAAACACTCATCCACAGGACTCGTGCCATCTCTTCATCAGGTACTGGGTGGTGTTGGACTTTGGGTGGTGACTGTGATAATTTACAACCCGGGTTTGCGTGTCCTCGCCCCTCAGTGTAAATCAGCCTGCCTGGTGAAGCACAAAGCCTCTGCAGCCAGCTAGAAGAGCTGCTTTGGATGTTCATGTGCACTGCTGCACTGCAGACAGACTCTCTCCCTCCAAAACAGACAGTGTGCTACTCAGCCTCAGACAGCGTAGGCTCTGTTAGATGGCTCTTCAGCTATCAGCCCATAGTGTTTGGACAGATGCTTGTAATCCTAAGTAACTTCTAGTAGTCTGTGGAGTGATTTGCAGGTATACCCTGTGTCTGGCTGTGCAGGTAGATCTGTCCGATGGGAATTACAGCCCTTGCCTGGCAGTATTATTGCCATGCTTGAACAACTGTGTCACTAAACCCACGGTGCTGAAGACCAACAATCAACCCCCTACAGGTCCAGAGGCTTGTTCATGCCACCAAAGTGGTGCTCATTAATTAGAGTAAAAGGCTGTTATTTCAAAGGTAGTTCCTCATACATGCAGGCTGCACTGTATGTCACATAAGGCAGCTCTGGAGAAGCTGTGGGTACAGTTACTGCAGCCCTCTGGAGTGTCACAGAATCAGAACACCGAATCCTCATCATCTCTAAGAGATGCACGTACATGTCCATATTTCTGCTTAATGCAGGCACTCATTTCCCTGCCTCCAATTTCTTACCCACGGATAAAAATGGCTGGTGCATTTCGACATGGAAAGTGGCTTCTTCCCAAGGCCTCTTGATTTAATGTCACAGCTCCGGATAAGTGGTCCATTTCACTCCACTTTCCACAATCATTAAGTGTACATACCTTTTAAATTCAAACATATACAGGGAGCAGAAGTGTTAATAAACGTGTATGTGTACGAACACTCATGCAGTAAGAAAAGCCACGACTCTGGCATGATAAAATTACACTCAAATAATAATAATTTAAAAAAATGCTATGTTACTTGTTGTAAATAAAATACATAAAGTTTCATTATAAGTGCACTGATATTCAATTAGAAAAAAAGTCGTTTCAGGAAGCAGTAGCAGTAATGTTGAGTTTGCTGATCAGAACATCCCAAGTAATGTTAAATAAGTTTACAGGACCATGTTTTGCTATGCTGATTGAGGATTCTCCATCTGTTTACATAGAGCACGATCTGATCAGGGCTTTAAATGCTCAAGGCACCGAGTTTACTCTTTGTGCCATGGCATCACTGCAGCACAACTTACGGTGTAGCCCACCAACTTGACATCATAGCCAAACAACACAAACGAAGGAGACAGAGGTCAAGTGTCAGTTGTGTGTGTAGCAGCTTCAGTTGTCATCTTGTTTTAATGATGCAGCATGGAAAAAATGTGTTGTTACCTATTTCGAGACCTTTTTTTATCTGTAAATCCAATTAACCATGTTTATTCATCTCTCTTTCTGGAAATATTCAAATACGAGAAACAATTATGCACAAAACCATTTTCAACAAATTATGGTTCAAATATGTGCAAACATGCAAGTGTTATCATAAAATACAAGAATACACCACTTTGTTATTCTGATTTAGATTCCAATCAGATTGTCAGTGTTTTTCTCTTAAGTGGTTTTTCGGGGTTACTTTTGCCTTTATTGGATGTGACAGCAGAAGAGAAAAGGAGAATTTAGAGGGCAGAGAGGGGGAAGACATGAAGCAAAGAGCTGTGGCCAGACATCAAACCAGCAACCATGCTGTGACCAGAACTATAGCCTCGGTATATTGGATGCACACTTTGCTAGGCCAACAGTGCCCCAGCAGTATTATTATGATCAAAATCTTTAACTAAGTCTTTTTTTATTAATATCAGTGGGGCTAATTTTCTAATTCCAATCTGATTAGAAGTGGACATGTAAACTCGGTTTATGTTGTGTATTCAATACTAAATCATAACCTATTTAGCATATAGATAACATACTCAGATCTTTGGTATATACTAAACACATCATTATGACTTTGATTTTTACATCAGACCTTGAATGCATGATCTTTGGGAGAGCAGTTTCTGTTGTTTGACAAATCTGTTTCAAAAAGTGTTGGACAATTTAAAGACATTCTTTGCATACACAAACTCTTATTTTTACACAAAGCATTCTGCACATTGAACACTGAAAGCCATCAGTAATGGGACTTCTTGCTCTTCTGAATGATCCACCTCGCACAGCTCAGAAGCAAAATTGGCTCTTTTGGCTCCAAAACACTGCTTTGTTTTACAATAGGAGCTTTGATAAATCAGCAATCTATGGCAACATTCTGACCAATGGTTAACACGTGTGCATGTAGTTCACTTAAATTATTTGGTCATGCCATCATTGGACAATCTGGGATTCATATGTGGTCCTCAATCAGACTAACTTTATTTTTGTTTTACATTCTAAGACTAAAAACAGTTTTTACTGTTTGAATTAAATAAACCAAATTACAACTGTTATTCAGTGTAATTAGAATAAACTGTTTTACCAGAACATTCTGATTTTACATGAGGATTTGCCAAGCTACAGTCATGTTTGTTGAACTCATGTATTCTTGATGCTGGACAGTCTTATTTCACTGCAGTTGTTCTCCTGTAAAATCTTCAGTCATCTTCAACTGTAATTCTTACTCATCTCCTCACCTGGTGTGTGTTCTACTTTTCTCTCAGATCTCTATCTGTGTTCTGGACACTATCATTAGCCCCCTCCCAAAGCATCTGATTGGTTACAAACAACATGCATCGACACATCATCCAGTCACTGCGTGGTGTATCTAAAACAGGAGCTGGCTCATATTGTGCACGAGAGCTGTGACCGACAGAGTCATCTGTGACCAACTCATGACTGAAAGTCATAGATATTCTTGAAAACTGTCTTTGCTTGATCTGGTTCCCAAGTCATTTTGCAGGTTGATGTGCAACCATGCTAGTTTCAAGCCTGAACTTAAACACACATATCTAAAACACTTGTTACTGCAACGTTACAAATCAGTCAGCACTATTTGCAGTATGTTATATTATTTTGGTAGCCTGGAGTTTAGAGTTTTAACATGTGCCATGTTGTTTTTCCGAACACAAAGTAGATTTTATTTAGATTAGTGATGAAAGAAGTTGCCAAACCCAGGGGTTCCCAAACTTTACCATGCCAAGACCCCCCAAACAGCATTAGCTTCGAGCCGGGGACCCCCTTTGCAAACCAACAGATTTTTTTTTTTTTTAATTTTTATTTTGGCGCGTGATATGAGGCTAAAAATGATGCTTTCAGGGCCCTACCGGGGAAGGTAACTTGCTGTGTGAATGCAACAAATTGCCTGACATTCTGAAGAAGTCTCCTGTTTGTTCAGACTCTGTCGGGTGTTTTTGTATCAAGTGACACTGAAGTTTCGAAGGCTTTAAACACTCGTTTGAGAGGGTCTCCAGACATAGGACTCATTTAGGGCAATCATGGCCATTTTTCTGTATGGCTGTAAAAAAAATACTTAATGTATGCAGCCTCATATTTTCAAATTTTACTTGGCCATGAGTTCTTAGTTTTTTTTGCAGCAGAATCCTCCACAGCAGGGCTGTTGGACTGCTCTTTCGGTCTTTTTTCTGTCAAAAACCTTTCCATTTTGTGCTAGCTAACAGGCGCAAATCACCAGTTGACAAAGATGATGACATCATCATGCCCAAGTTGGAACTGGCGTATGAGGTGCGATTAAGTACAATCGGAAACTTGAGAATCTGATGATTACGGCAGTTTACGTGTTGTATGTTCAGGACAAATGGTTTTAAAAATAGAATAATAAAATAGAAAAATAAAAATAATTTGATTCTATTTTGTCCCCTTTACTCCAATTTTCTGAGCCCCCCCCTTGTGCCCCCTGTAGTCCCCCAGGAGGCCACGGCCCCCACTTTGAAAACCACTGGCCTAACCCAAAGCTATACTAGCTTCTACAGAAAACACCCATGGCTGAGTTATTAGCTGGCTCATTAGCTAGCTAACCATAATGTGCACCTACAATGAAATTCTGTTCGTTGAAGGAAGAAGTGGAGAGGGCGTACGAGACTTCGCAGAGCTGTTGCTGACCTACCAATATCTAGGGAGCAGGATCGATGGATGTATAATAAATAACTTAATATAAAATAAAAGACACACACAGCTAATCAGTATGGTTTGCTGTCTCCCCTGTAACTACTGGGAAAGGTCAACAACAATCCTGACTCCAGGCTGCCATGAATTAATCTTGTATGAGAAACACTGAGTAGGCTAACAACACAGTGTACAGACACTGATATCTGCCAGTTGAAGCTGGCACATCAAAAAATGATGCCAGAGTTTCACTCAGTGAAAAAGCTAGAGCGAAGACTTTGAGCTTGGTTATCTGTTTAATAATTGATGTAAAAAAAATCTGTTTAAAGCACTGACAGCCCAACACACCTGAGAGGTAAAAGTCAGTGAACTTGACACCTGACATCAAGCTAGGAAGGGGCTACCCTTCAAATCAGTTATGAATGATATGCATGTTTTTAAGGTTTTATAGATCATTTGGGATCAGGTTTTAAAAAACAACCTCTTTGTCCTGATGAGACTAAAACTATTTTGTGCTAGTCTGCAAACACAGTTCTGATGTAAAGTGGAGAGTGTGAGGCTGATTTGAAATGACTCACTTCTTGTTCAGTCCTCTTGTGGCAATAAGAGGTACTGCCCCACAATTCATTTTTGTCCCTGCAGGTTGCACCTAAGGGTTAAATGGTCATGTGTGACACCTGCCCTGTTGGCAGCCTGATAAGAAACCCCAAATGAAACATGAGTAAGCTGAACACGGCGGTTTGAATCGTTGAAATCAATGCTGCCACATTTACTCTCCAGCAAGATGAATGACTCTTGAACGGCGGCTGAAATTTGATTGCACAAACAACTTGCTTACATAATGTGTTTTCCTGAGGCTGATCAACATGTCCTGTGTTTGTGTGTCATGTTTGGTTTGCTGAAGACTGCGGTACATGTGAGATGAGCTGTGCGACGAAGCACGCTGTAAACATGCATCTTGAATTGAGCCGGAAGCATGAAATCAGCAAACAATTGTAAACTTTAAGGCATAAGATTCTAGTTAAATAATGCAGAGCCATTCCAAGCATTGTCTTGAGATGGCATTGGAAAGCCGGGACAGTAGACTCATGGCTTTTGACAGCTTCAGTAATAGACGCTCAGAAACTGAGGCTCACAAACAATGAAAACAGCCGTCAGCTACTAATACAGAGGGAGGGAACTAAAGCACTGAGGGGGTTGTGCGGCTCATCATCCTTCTGTATCTTGACATGTAGCTGTAGCTGTTTGTGACCAGCAGCATTTCATCTGAATTACATGTTTGTATTATAGAAAAATCCATGATAACTATGACAAGCAGGAATTAATTCAGTATGTGGAAGAGGCCCGAAGTTAAACATATAAAGTGAGTAACAGAGTGCTGGAGCTCCTTAAAGGTTATCTGGATGTGATTGCTTTCACATGATTAAGTGCTTTTTGAAGACATGGAACATGTGGATTCAGGTCTGTTTGCACCAATTCAGCAGCAAATTATGTTTGCAGAAGTCAGATTTCATGGTTTGCAAGCCATACATGTTCATTTGCACAGCTTGCGTAAGCGTGATATTATACAGTAGCTCAGTAGGCACCAAGAACTGGAACAGTGGTTGAGTATTTCTGTCTAACGGTCACACACTGGTTGAAAATTGTTGACAGCTTAACTGTGAAGAAAATAATTTGTCATGGATCATTATTTCAACAGCTGACATGCTTACATGGTTAGAAGCTGTGGCAGGGCACTGTTTTGGATGGCCGTCGAGGATAAAGTTCCACAGCTTCAGGGAACACACAGATTGTGGCCTGGCTTGTTACATCAGGTCACTGGTCAGTATGGTGCTCTCCAGTGGGAGAAGGCAGCCCGCGTGCTGTAGATGAATCAGCCTCTGGTGTCACTGAGTCTTGTGTGTGTTGATGCCACGTGTATGTGTGTGTGTGTGTGTGGATGTGTTTTTGTGTTCCTTGGTAGCAACTGTCAGTGCACAATCTCTCTGCTGGGATAATCGCTTTGACTCCAATCAGTGTCCAACTGACTCCTTCAACCTCACTCTTTATGGCATACAAAACACACACACACGTACACACACACACACACACACACACACACACACACACAAACATGCGGGATACCAGAGAGGTTCTGAACATTCGCCTCTTCAGAACAGGCTTCTCTCCCAGTAGGGCAACTTGAACGGAGCCCAAAAGGAAAACATGAGAAGAAAGCCATCTCTCCTTTTGCCTCAGCCTCCCTCACCCCGGCTCTGCTTCTCTCTTTTTGTCTGGCACTCTCTTACACACAATCTCTGGCCCCTCTTTTCTTCCTCTCTCTTCTTCATCTGTTCCTCCCCCTGTCTCTCTGTCTCTCTCTCTCTCTCTCTCTCTGGCTGTCAATAGGTTGCACTGCAGCCTGGGCCAAAGCTGGCGCTCAGTCCCTTAGCCACAGGTAAAACATTAAAACCGAATGACTCGCGCATTGAAACAGAACAAGCTCTTTGCTACTTGAAAGCTCTGCTCGGGTCCATTTCTTCAACGGTACACCCCAATAAGCTGTCCCTGCTGTGCTGCTTTTTTCTTTTTTTTTTTTACCTCCACCAGCAGTTTGCTGACACACCTTAACGCCCCTGATAGACACGAGTCACTGGATGATAAACTGTTGTGTGCTCTGGCACATTGCCCTCCCTGCCTCATGCTGTTGTGTTGGGCCTAGTGTAAGAGAAGAGCCACTCTTCTCTGCAGTATAGGTGTGTCCATGCAGTATGAGGAGTTTTTCCATGGATAAAATGCTCAATAAGGAGAAAAAACTCCCAGTTGAAGCCTCATTCTGTTTGTAAAAAAAGATCATAACAAGGCAATCACAAACTTATCTGAACTGAACTTATCTTTGTTAGTGGTGGGGTATTATTCCCACATTTGAATCCACAAGCCAAGAAATACAGCCTTAACCTCTATGCTTTTTAAAGAATCTACACCCAAATTTCATGGACACCCAAGAAAATACTTCTAACTACTGGCTAATACCAAACAGTATGCCATAACCTGCTGTGTCTGCTGCTGCTGTAGGTTAGCCTCAGCAATAAAGACAGCCTTTCATTGCTCATCATAGAGTTACCCCGTTCCTCTCAGACAAGGACACGGAAGATGGAGATGAGCCAGCAGAGGCAGTGGTTGGTATGATGTGCACCAACACACACTACCTGATGCATTGGGCTTGAATCATTGTGTTTCTGTTTGCTGCCCATTCAAAGAGACAGTAATTACCGACACATCTGATTTGCATTGCCACAATAGTTTTAGTTAGACTACCTTCTGCATTTTTTATTAACAAAATTCCTTCCGTCACTGGATTTCATTTCATTTTATCCAAGAACTCATCCAGTGAAAATAATACAATATGTGTTTCAGTTTTAATTTCTTAAAAATGGTCTTTTTACATTATAGGGGGAATTTAGCCCTACTCATAAAATGTTGCTTCACTACTAACAAATTAACCTGCAATTAACCTGTGTGATAGATACGGGGGTACACGTATGGATGTCCTTCAGGTACAGATGGTGTAGATCTATCTGTCCATCTAATTTCTAAATTAATAGAATCAAGGAAAATCCATTTTACATCGCTGCAATGCAATTAAGTATTTTGATTTGGTGGTAATTATAGTGTAAAGTAACACAGTGACATTGAGTGGTAAAATCGTCAGCCACAACAAACTGTAGTTCAGCACTTTAACAGTGTGCAGATGAGCTTTGCTTGTGAGAGTTACAGAGGAGGTATTCTGCTTTCCAATATTTGAAATATAAATACAGACTCACAATACTGGATGTCCATACAATATGTGCTGATTGTCAAACCACTGCTTATTCATACATTGTAGAAATCCCCAAATCTGTCTGTAAACTTTACAAAACAAAGTGTTCTCAAAAAAAAAACAAAAAAACAAGGATCCTGCTGAGATCTTCACCTGACTTGCTGAAATGATGATGTCATCACATCTCCTTCGTGGCTGGATGGATGAGCCTCAAAACATCAACATGGGTCTGCCCATAGCTCTGCCCCAAGTTTGGAAAGGACTGGCCAATCAGAGGGGAATATATTTGTGGGAGCAGGGAGCCTTAAAGAGACAGTAGCTCAAAGCAAACAGACAGGAGCTGTAATAAGGGCTTTATAAAACATCAGTGTGAGAAAAATAGTGATGTGTTTCAGATTTATACCATGTAATGCTACAGAGGGGTACCAGAGAGAAAATATAAGGCCTAAAAAAAACACAATACCTGATCTTTAAGATCATGCGCCATATGTTATTGGGTCTACAGAGGAACTACTCTACTTGTTTCTGACAAGTCACTTACCAAAGCTGTTCAAACTCATATGAGCCCATCTTTGCAAACAATGCATCATAGCAAACAACTTTACACTGACTTTGAGCGATGTGTAAGATCTTAGATGTAAGTTAGGCTTATGTTGGTACTCTGTCAACTGGTCCAGACTGTGTGACCGTAGTTAGGCAACGTTTGAACTGACACATTGTGGAGTCCAGTGCAAGCTTGGTTGAAATGTATTGTGTTGATGACATGTGTTCAGAAGTACACCCTATCAAAAGCTGAGTGTTGTGGAAAAAGGTCTACCCTGTGTCTTTAATTGACCCCATCCCACCACCTGTCTGTTCCCAAAGCTGATTTCTTCATTTAGGTTCAAATATCTGTTATTGTCTGACACCACATCACAGGGCCTTGCTCCCTTTGTTGCCATGGAGACACCAATCGGCAGTGGTGCCGCACCAATTTTTGTATTTCTTTACATAACCCTATGCCAAATGGTGCTGTTTGTCGGGGACTTGGCCGTGCCAACTGCGTATATGTGGGTGGGTGGATGGGTGCATGTGCATGTTTTTGTGATGGACAGCGAGTGGGAGAGAAAAGACGAGAGAGATCAAAACAAAGTGGGAGGGATTGAGAGAATGAAGGGAAAGATGGGTGGGGGGATGACAAGGAGAGGAATGAATGATGGAGACAATAAGTGGAAAACACACAAACAGCACAGATTCAGCGCACACGCATCCTCCAGCCGGGGTGACTGTAGTACCAACGTGTGTATGTGTGTGTATGTGTGTGTGTGTGTGTGTGTGTGTGTGTGTGTGTGTGTGTGTGTGTAAGCAGGGTGAGTGTGTGGGTGGAGGGATGCCGCAACAGTGCAGCTTATCTTGCCTTCAGTTTGATCCTTGCTACTGGTTCTCTCAGGGGCTTCTCACTGCATTACTTACAGCCCATTCACACCGTATGATGCCAAATCCGGATCATTTTCTTTATCATCACACATGAGAGTCTGATAATGGCTGTAATGATTTTTTAGAACCTTGTAAAGTATATTGACTTGTTTTCCAAGACAAGCAGACATGTGTAATTCATGCAGCATAACTAAAATAGGGGTAATTATGTCACTTATCAATGAACAAATATTTTTCATTACCGAAACATCAATAAACCAAACATCAGATTTCCTGCATTAATTGACTTAGTGGCAGTGAATAGAGCTCCCTGCATAAATCATGTCAACAAATGAAATGTTAACACTTGATATTACAACCAAATGTGCAAGGTGATGGAGCACAGTTCATCATGTTTGTATGATGCATGATTTGATGAAACTACAGCGTTAATAATAGCTCATAAAAAATGGTGACCTCTGCTGATCAAGAAATGTAATGTTCAAATTACAGCTAAATTTGACACGTCACATGTTTGGTATGAGGAAAAATTTAGATGCTTGTCAATTAGAGCAGCTCAAAGATTTTGGTTGTTTTGCATCTGAGTGGGCTGCTTTACCTAAAAAGAGAGTATTTTGCTTTTTCTATGGCTTCATACTATCCCTCTGGTACCACTGCAGTAGCTTTTAAATCTAGAAAGCAGATTTAAATCTCAATCCTTTATTTTAGTCTTTGTTTATAAACTGGGTTGAATAAACATAACCGCTTTTCTCCAGCAGAGGGCAAAATGTTTTTCTTTAACTATCTAGTAAAGTGATGTCAGATCCCCTAAATACATCTTAAAAACGGACTCACATGCGATGTTCAATTTTGGGGAAATATGGTTCCTACATCATCATCATTCAATTCTACACGGGCTGGTGTAAAAAAAGGGGAAGTAAAATTACTAATACCGAAGAATCGCAATTTCAATTGAATCAGCACCCCAAACAATGTAAAAAAATGAAACAGGGAGAAAAGCACATCGTCCCAGCCCTAATGGTTACTTTATATCCACGTTCAAATGATGTGAAAGCATAATAATGCCAGAGTGAAGCCATTATGTAATCTGTTAATTTAGGATTGCTTTATTTGTATTGCATAGCCACTTTTTGTTGAAGTTTTATAAGTTCAGCTATATCCTCGAAGAACTGACTGGCTAAATCATGAGTTTCAACAGCATCATATGATATAGAGATGAAAAGCTTGACAATTGATGTATATTTAACGCAAAGGTTTTATGTCATTGTGATCCCGATAAGGTTTTTTTTTTTTTTTTTTTTTTTTTTTTTTTTTTGAGGCCGATGCCGATTCCGATATTTGGCAGATAAAAAATCGGATGACTGATTAACCGATTTAACTGTCATTATCATCTGCAGCCACATTTGCCTTATCTGTTTGCACAAGTGTCACTTATAGATAAAACATGAGGAGCTCATAACAGAACATTCTGGTCGTGCTGTGCTGTTCAAATCTGAACTGATCATCTTCACATCTTGATCCCCAAACTCAACATTGTGCATCGCCCTCACAGAGGCTTCCAAAGTGGGATGAATGGAGATCCTAAGAACTGTGACAGATAGCCATGACCTCCTGGGAATTGGTATGGTTTTATTGTGCTCCCTTGAGGCTGTAGCATGGAGGGAGAGGTCAAAGGTGAGATCCATCTCATGGACAACATGAAGTCATCATTGCTGGCTATGAAGT
The DNA here is from genome assembly GCA_030710495.1 of Labroides dimidiatus. NCBI lineage: Eukaryota > Metazoa > Chordata > Actinopteri > Labriformes > Labridae > Labroides > Labroides dimidiatus. Next base: position 18,132,091 of record CM061156.1, on the reverse strand, counting down.
TTATTTCTTTTATTGATTGATTTCAGACAAAAGAGATGGGTTTAAAAAAAATCTTGTCAAATAGTGAACCTCTGTAATTGAATTGGGTATGAAAACAGAGACAGCAGATCTTTGGACAGGATGTGCTCTGTATAGCCTGCAGGGATAACAGCCGTTTTGAAATAAACAAGAGACCAATTACACGGTTACCATAGACAGAAAGAGGCAGTGTTTGTTCCAGTATTAACAATATATTGAAAAAGAGTCTGTGTTTGGGATTCAGCATAGTTTATCAAAGATGCATTAATTGCAAAGGAATAATTTAGAGACGACTTCAAAGCAATTTTATATCTTTGCTTATGAAGTAAATATTTTGCATTTAACTTCCTAGAATTGGGTAGGGGCAGTTAGGATGGCCACAGCAAAATTCAAAAAGTGCTGAAATGTTTCTTACCGATAATAATGTCCAGTCATGAAAATACAGTGCATGGCTCAAGGTCAGGCACAGACTAGAAAAATTTGGGATCTTAACCCATTTCAAAATCGGGGAAGATCACAAACATTGCAGACCAATTTTTCACATGACGATCTTTGGACCAGACACACTGCATGACTCCACAACACTGCTGCACCACACACTTAACATCTGGTTCAACAATTCAATAGACGAGAGATCTCACAGAAGCTTGTATGATCAAATGTGACTTCAGAAGATAAACAAATATGGAGGGAGGTCAACATCGTCACCCAACCATCCCATGTTTTCCAACATGCAGCAACGTAAATCTAACTGTTAGGCCATACAGGCACATTGCAGGTATTCTGTTGGAGGTAGACTGACTGGTTGGGATGCACAATGTATCGGCATAAATATTGGTATCGGCCAATGTTTGTCATTTTTAACATATTGGTATGGGTCCAATGAGTAAAACTGGGTAGATAGTTGCTGTTTGTGTTTGTGTCAGTAGGGGGCACCATGAATGCTGGTAAATTTGTTAAGGTAACTGTCAGGATATTATTTTGATTTGTGATTCTTTTTGTAATTTATGATCCAGACTTTCTCACAGGAGTTCTGTGAGTGAAGAGTTTAATTACTCACTTGCTACAAGTTGTGAGGGGTGATAAAAGTAACACTGGTGACGTGTGTTCATGGTAGCCCTGTATTGTTCTTATTTAAAAGTGAAACACCTTTTGAAAATAAAGCAACACATTAAAAAATTCTTTTTGCATGGTTTTCAGTCTGTAAAAAAAATTATCTTCTCAGAAACTTCATTTTTTTTATCATATCAATATTGGTAAATGTCGGTTATCAACTGTAACAGAAATATTAATATCGGATATCGTATTGGCCAAAATTTCCATATCATTGCATCCCTACTGACTGAGAATTTTAAATTAGTCATATAATTACCATCCCAGACTGAGGAGGCTCCACAGGCAGTGAGCGGTAAAGCAGTCATCTTGACACTGTACACTTCAGGATTTTCTGGTCAAATAATTTTAACATAACAAGCCCCAAATCAGTTCAGGCCCTCTGATTGCTGAGCAAGGCACAAAAAAGATCCGGCTTCAAATTGTCTAGTATCTTGCCACCTTTACTGAAATACTCTGAACCTGTGAGGGACGTGTTGGTAACAGAGCTGCCACTGACACCGTCACACCCAGCCTCGAGACAGAGAAGCCAAAGAAGACCAGTTTTTTTTATTTTTTACTTTTTTGCATCTGCTCTTCCTGTGTTCGTCTCTCTTTCTGGGCTGGGGATGTACAATCTACTATGAGCTATAATTCCATTTCATTCATCAATTTCCCCATTAAATTTTTCACTTGCAGTGATGAAACTTGAATGCGAGAGTTTAAAAAGCTTGACCTGCTGGCAGGTGTATTACTTTGCAAAGGGTATCAAAGATAAACGTATAATGACTTCAAGAGATTCAGCAAGATAAAAACTTTTAGCAGCTGAAAATATTAGAGAGACAGTCAGGTAAGGGACTGCAAGAAATAACCAACAGTTGTAGTTATTTATCAGGTAACTCATAATAATTTCAGAGTCAGAGAATGTAGCTGAAGAGAGTGAAGCAGCGTTTTTCTCTTATTTGATTTATTCATGAGGTACATTTTACAATTAAGGATAAATCAGGGAGTTAATGATGGTCGTGCAAATCCTCCTAAAATGGAACCTTAATGCTGAAAATGCAACTCATGCACTATTCTAATAATTAATTTTCTTTTTTTTTCTTTGTTTGTTTGTTTTATCTCCTCTAGTAATGCTTTCATAGTTTAAAATGCACGGGAATCAAGAGAAAAGAAATGGTTTGAAACACTTAAGAGAACCCCAAGGCCCCAACAAACCCACTGTCATAACTTTATTCCCCTATGATAATTGAAAAATAAGTCTTTGATTTGGTTGCAAACAAAGACTCAGAAACTCAATGTCCAAACTGCTGTCACAAAAACCTGACATTCTTCCTGTACAGCACCCAACAGGAGGACCTTTTCTATTTCTTATCTCTTGACTCTTTTAAGCTCCCAGTTTACGCAGTGCAAACCGTCTCATCCGCAGCCACAAAGGTATATGCACACATTCTCTCTTCAGAGGCTCTCCTCCTGCTTGTTTACTCAGTGAGCCATTCTGCAGTATCAGCACAAGAAAAGTTTAATGTTGCTCAGGACATCCTAAAAGAAGTCAGTTTGAATTCACTGCTGTAAATTTTCGTCTGAATGTCTCCCTCTCTTTCTGATTCCTGCACCATGCACTGGGAGGGGTACAATTTTGACAGCACCAAAAAAAAAAAAAAAACGACAACAAAAAAACTCCCCTAAACTACACAAACAAAAAATCCATCTTCCTCCAGCAGAACTGAAATATTCTCTCACAAGTCTTTCTGGCGTCTCTGTCTCCCTGTGCCTTCAGAAACCAGACTTTAAAAAGTCAGTCGGTGCATTAGAGACCATCTGACGGCTGTCTGAAGCACTGCTTTGTGACTAGCCTATGGCTTACTAATGAGAACAACGGGCACTGCGGTCACATCACTTAGCCCAGGCTCAATGTGATGCACTGACCTGCTCCGAAAATAGAGTATTTTATCAAGCAAGACATGATCTGCTCTGCTGTGGTGACGTACAAAGCCATTATCGATTGACATGTTTGCTTGAGGTTGGAATTATTTATGAACTGAGCCACATTCAGCTGAGAGGGTTAATTTTGCAGCTTGTCATTTATGCACTCTCTTTGTATAGCATAGTCATATATTATGCATTCAAAAATTATCATAGTCCTAAAAAATACAAATGAAGTTCTGTCATCACTGTTGAATAATGCAGCTCTACAGGACTAGTATCACTGTGTATGAAGATATAAAGGGAATGTTTTATTTTGCGCAAAGGAATATGTTAGTAAGGCCTGTTTTTTTTTTTTTTTTACTATAAGTCATGGTCGCTACTGTAAATGACATTTTCAATGATTAAATTGTGACTGTGTTACAATTTACTCAAACTACTGTATCACTGAAGTCACAGTTGATATCAGTCCGAGCAATTCTCATAGTTCACATCACCCTAGAGCAGGGGTGTCAAACTCAAATAAGCAGTGGGCCAAAATTTTAAATTGAACAAAGCCGCGGGCCAAGGTTGAACAAATGAACCTTTTAATATGGAACCAAACAAGTTTTGATTTAACAAAGAATACTGAACAAGCAAGGCTTATATAACTTTAAAGTGCAGGCGTGCAAAATCGAGTTGGATACTATTAATACTACTACTACTACTTCTACTACTAATAATATTAATAATCATACTAAAAAACATATTAATGGCATATTAAATAAAATTTGAATAAAAATTGAATGCCTCCTTTCTGTTTGCAGCCTTCTGAAGTAAATGTCAAAATTAGCTTCTTTACAGGCTAATAAATTTGAAAACAAATACTGTTGTATAACACCGGCGGGCCAGCTCTAATGTTAATTTGACATTGCCTCGCGGGCCAAATATAATTACACTGCGGGCCAAATTTGGCCCGCGGGCCAGAGTTTGACACCTATGCCCTAGAGAATGAGCCAGGTGTTGTGCTTTTTATAGAGTTTGTTGACAAAACCTTGAATTAATTTTTTTAATTCATGTTTTATTATTTTATTTGATTAGGACAGTGCACATCAATCAACATTTTTGTAAGTATGCTGGAATTAGCACAAAAACTTAATTTCATTTGTCACGTCACCAAACTCCATTTCAGACCGCAGAAACATTGCTATGCACATTTTTGACACAATTTGAAGAATTTTAATATTTTGCTCATCTCTGGCTTGTGAGACAAACTTGGAACAAAAAAAACACTAACAAATATCCATTTAAATAAGTTTTCAACTAAAGAAAAGCAGTGTGGGTGTAAGTTACTCTTTAATGTCAGGGATTAACAGTGATGGATTGCAGTATTCAAGCAGGTGGTTGGTAAAGGCTAAGTTTGTTTCTTTTACAAAAATAATTGGCCTGTAAATCAAATGATCCCAGCTGTGTGTTTGTTGCACAGGCAGTAATAATGCAAACACACTCATTTCTGTCACTTGACTTTCACAGTTTATTTTTTTCTTGTGCTCTGCTGCTACATAAAAAAAATCCTTCCTTGTAAGAAACATGCCCGTCAATAAACCTTTGTTTTCTGATTGTGTGAGCCTTCTGGTTGAGCTTTGTCACAAACACAGGAACTCACACATACATGGTCAGGCATGCCAAATATCTATCTATCTATCTATCTATCTATCTATCTATCTATCTATCTATCTAGCTAGCTAGCTAGCTAGCTAGCTAGCTAGCTATCTTTCTAGCTAGCTAGCTAGCTAGCTAGCTATCTAGCTATCTATCTAGCTATCTATCTAGCTATCTATCTAGCTATCTAATTATTTTACGCTAAAGCTGGACTAGCTTTATGGAGTCTTTTATGGAGTTTTTCATTCTGTATCCATATTTGTTTTGGTGGAGTGTGTAACAGCTGTAACAGATGTGAGTGCGGGCTCTGCTATTCCAAAAACTGAATTCAGGCACAAACGCTGGGAGAAAGTACAGCAGGTGCAGTAGGTTGTCTTGGTAAACATATTAATGGCAGCAGATAAGCAGGCTTAACAAAATAAACTTTTATTTCCAAGAATAAAAAGGGATGCTTTGTTCAGGTGGGTTCTCGAGTAAACCAGAAGTGTCAGTCGGACTTTTAGTATTCCAGACTGACCCTCAGTACACACCAGAACTCAAAGATCAGTTGGTATCAAATAAAAAAATTAGTCTTTGACCGCCGGGTGTATAAAGTGACCGAATGCTTTGCCTTAGATATAGTTATGCAGAATATGACTCACATGCTGCCATCAACTTATATTACACATCCCATTACGCAATCAGCCATCACAAGAATGCAATTACAGCCCCCCATGCTTCTATAAATAGCCACAGATAAATCACCAATGTGACGTGCATGACACCCTGCCAAAATTTTAATCAAATGAATGTGACATGGGTATGCACCCAAACATAGTGCGTCAGACACTGTAGACAAGGGAGGACTACAATCACACAGACATGGCAAACTTTAATTAAAGAGCATTAAGATGCTCTAGAGAAAGAAGATTGAAAACAAACAGCTGAGTGTTATTAAACCTTTAAATACACACACAGTTCTCACGTTTACACCCTCTCCATGTGAGCTCTCTAAAAATGTGACACCTCTGTGATGATGCGGCAGCAATCTTACACCTTCATCTCCAGGTCTGTGTGTGTGTGTGTGTCTGATGGGGCAATGTGTGTACAGCACCACACAACCATCCCATCCTCCAAACAGCTGATCTGTAGTGGGTCGAGCCAGAGACCTGCTGACTTGTAAGAGGCAGGGTCATTAGGCCAGGTGATGCCGCTGTGATACCCACTGAGAAGCACATGTCAGACATTAACACCTCCAGACAGGACTATAGATTAGCACGCTCAGATCATTAATCATTGTTCCAGTGGAATTTAATAAGGGCTTAACCTGCTATCATACGTACTATTGCTGATTGATTTAGACAAATATGGGAATGGCTCGAGGTCAGAGAGGCAGCATTGTGACTGATTGGTGCTGTTTCATTTGGACTTGTGCTCTGAAGTATAAAAGTAGTGTTTTTAGATCCTGAACCAATTTTGTGAGAAAGAAAAACACAAATCAGGCAACAAAAGTGCCTTTCATTGATCGATTTTAAATTCAAGTCACAGAGCTAAGCATTCATTTCTCTGAAAAATAAATACCCTGAGTTGTTTGGAAAACCTACAGGGTCCTTTTAATAACACTTACTGCTGTTCTAATGATGTTTCCAGAATACTCAAAGACTTCTCCATGTGTCTCTATGAAAAAATATTCCATCTGCAGTATGATATGAACTTTTTTTTTTTTTACTTCTTAGACCCTGTGGTGAAATAGCACAAGTGGCACAAATTCTTCCATCAGGCTTAATGGAATTAAACTAGTTCTGTGCTGAATTTCATTCAGGGATGATGGACCTTTGAATGTACTAATTGTATTTCCACTACAGAGATCAGCATCTAAATTAAAGACACTGTAAGGAGTTTTCACCTGTTTTCAAAACAGGCTCACTCTTATTCCATCGCCTCCTTGTGACACTGTACATTGGCTATTTATGATAAACTTTGGTGCCCTATTTAGATCGAGCTTTCTGCCATAAAAGCCGAGTGATATCTGACATTAACCAGTGAACTGTGGTGTTTTGAACTCTACTAGTTAAGATTGGCAATGAAAATTGTATCAATAAAAATAAGGAGGAGTTTACTTTTCTTTAGATAAATTTGGTTTTGTGTAATGTTTTGTACTCAGCGCAAGTGTTCAAGCAGGATTTGCTGAAGAGACCCGTTATCTGTTGAGGTATTATTTCAGATGGAGAAACTCTACAACCCAGGCTTAAGTAAAAGAGAAAATGGCTCTGAAAAGGATGGCTGTGAATGGCTTCACTGTCCTTTTGCATATTTGTATTATTCTTACATTTATTAGAACATCCGACCACAAGCAGCACCACGGCTGTGATTGGTAATTTGGTACATATCATCACCATTTGTAAGCTAACAAACTGTAGTTCATCTTTTTTTTTTTTTTTATAAGTTCATCATTGTTATTTTAGGACCTTTACATAAGTGGGTGATGTTGCTCATGGGAAATGCAGTCTTTATCCTGTAAAAATGCTGCTGATGATTTCCAAAAAGGTCAACAGAATCAATACAAGAAGAAAACCCCTCGTAGTACCTTTAAAGTCTTGGGGACTTTGACTGATCTCACAAAAGTCTCTGCTTCAGAGTTATACCATAGACTTAATATTCTAACGGATGCCATTAATGCTCACTGACTGTGAACCCCAAAAGATTTAGAGCTCCTTCTACTCACTGGCTACAGTTGAGGTCACAAACCCCGCCTCCACTATGTGAACAGATTTCAATAAGGGTTGAACTGCAAAATTTAATTACTAGTAAAATAAATTGTTCAAACATTGCTTCTGTTTCTAAAGCTGGTTGTTGTCATGCTCAATTATGTCCAAGCAGTATTTGTTGAGTTTAGTTTAATTAGTTATTTGATATTTAATAGATCATTGACTGACAGCTCTGTTTTCTGATGCAGACCCCTGCAGTGATCCAAAACCACAAGAATCTGTGCTGCTGTAGATTGCATCCACCTGAGAGATCTTCATTGTTTTATTGATAAGATAAATATTAAAGAGACTGACTGATCTACCAGCAAGGTTACCTCTGAGAAGCCCCTGCCTACACCAACATTTAGAAGACTGACCAAGCAGCGTCTAACAGTAATACCTGGATGTTGTGGTAGGACAGAGGCTGCTCTTTAAAAAAAAAAAAAAAAAAAAGTGCCTTTATGAAGATGAATAGACTGCTGTGAACTAAATTACTGTAAATCCAAAAACAGTGAGTAAGGGTTCAGAACACTGACTTGCTTATTGATGAAATATTGCTAAAATTGAAACAAAGATTTCTTATTGTTTTGTGTGGACTGAACAATTCAGGAGACATTGTGTTATACTAATAGGCTAATGCATTATTGATCTTTTCTCTTCTAAAAATGGAAATCTCGCTGGCAGAGGGATTCATTGAGTCCTCTGAAAAGCAGCATCTGATTCAAAAAGTCCCGAGTATTTGTGGGGGAAATCAGGCTTTGATCATTAATAGAAAGTATGATATGAATTGTCTAATACTTGTTTGGCTGTCAGAACTGTCTCACTGTCCCGTCTCATGGTTACCAGCCACTCAAGTTTGGCTCTTGTATGCCACCAGGTAGCTGCTTTAGGAGGTAATTTTGCTTCACATGAACTCAATAAACCCATTCTCGATTCACTGAAGAAAAAATGAGACAAATCTTTACACCATCTTTGGGAGTTGTGAGATGAAGACGGCTCTCCGTTTGCCTGCTAAATGCAAGGAAAAAAAAAAAAAAACATCTCTGTGAATGACAATGGGCCTCGCTGTGTCAGCTTGAGAGATTTCAGGGAACAGATGCACTGTACAGATGGGCATTGGTCTTTTTTTCATTAGCAGGCATATGAAGCGAGCTCTCAATGTGTCCACGGGGGCTTTTAGAAAGCTTGCATTTATAATATCATTCAGGCTGGCAACCGGAACTTTTCAAGCCTGCTGCATCTTGTCTATAATACTCAGGCTTTGTTTAGGAACCTATAGTGAACAGTTTCATATGATACTGCTCACTGCTACTGACAAACATGAGAGCAAGAAGACTTTAAACACAAGCATGTCATTTCTTTTTATTGAGCACAATTTTTTTTTCCTTAATAAATAGAAGAGAGACCAGATTGAACTATTTTAGGACGTGCAAGAATGATTTGGGCGTGTGTAAGGTTGTGAACCTATCAGACTGAGATGAAACTCTCACATACTTAAATGGATCCTGAGGCCTAAGACGCTGGTTATTACCATCAAGTATTAAAGAAAGGCATTAACTTGGAACCACTTTATTAAATTTTTATACCTGTGGCAGTCCTGCAGTTCGTGGAGCGATGATTTAAGTGGCCTGTGGATAATTTAAAGGCAGAACAAAGTGCAAAAACATTGCATTTTCTCGCTCCATGAATTCCAACATGTTTTATCTACACTGAGAAAAAACACGTTTAATTATTCATGTGAAAGTCATCTTGTCTAGCACATTGGTAAACAGTGCTTAGATGCTGTGATAGAAACATCCTTGATCTGATTACTGGATTTGTTTGGACCCATAAAAGTGAAATAAGTCCCCAGGACTACACACACACACACAAAAACCCACAGTGTTTTATCATTCCTGCCGTAGCTGCTGAGGCTCTTGCCAGGCTGATGAGGGTTCGGGGCTTCTAAGCCATTACAGCATTGATTGGAATCATATTTTGTTGCAGGGGCAGCAGATGCCCATCGACAAGAAAACTCCCAGGCATGTTTCACATATGGGAGCTGATGTGCTTGTCATTAATTAAATCACCCTGGGTCAAACAAACTGCCCGAGGATGATAGCTTTTTATCTAAAGCACGTAAATCATCGGCAGTGTGGGAGAATGTAAATGAAGTCAAAGTGAACTATGTTTGTCCCCTGAGTGTTCTTTGATTGGATGGCTTTATCCCAGACAGTTCTATCATTATGATTTAAACTCCATGTCTGTGTGCTGAAGCCACACAACCATGTTCAATGACTGAGACCAGCTCTGTGGTTTCATCCTTTGAGTCACACATCAGGACTGAATGCTCAGGTTTTACACTCAGACACAGCTCACACTGTCATGTAATCAAATTGCATTAAGGGAAAAAGTTATTCTTGATTACTCCAAGCCAGCTGTCCAGAGCAAGATGGATATTACATGGATATTACAATTCAGCTGCTCAGCCATTTTCGTCTAAACACATTAAATAGGTCACAAATGTATTTCTTTAAAACACGTAAAAGACATTCGACCATTTAGGATTTAATTGTGGATCGAGGCTTCACAAACTGTGGGCGGGTCAGAAATCATAAGCGCATTATGTCATGGAGCCATCATTAGCATAACCCCACCCCTGCTGCCGCCACTGGCAGTCAGCCATATAGTTAAGGCAACCAGAAACTGATAACTGCTGGCAGAAGTATTTATCTTTCAAAGCAACACCCATAGGCTTCTGATAAAATGGGTGGATTGATAGCCTAACTGTATTTGGCCAGGCTATAACATTACTAGTCAGTAATCCATGTTGCTAAATGTCATAAATGGGAGAAATAAATGATCATTCTGATGGAGACTGTGAGGAACGAGGCTGAGCACTATCAGTGTCTGACTCAGAGTCAGTTTCTGGCTCTGATGGATCAAACAGGTTGGGCTGGCTCCATCCCATCACGCTGCTATCGCTAGCTTCCATTGTTACTGTAGGTAACGTCCTTGGCGTCTCCCCTTTAGCATGTGAGCGTGGCTCCAGCACCTCTAATTGACACGCCCCCAGCGTTTCACAGCAGAGAGATGTGCTTATTTTTCCATGATTTTGAGACCTAATTTTATATTCATATAGCAATTTTTTTAATCTTTCACATTTGGCTCAGTGATCAATGACACATGTTTCTGTGGTGTGACAAACTCATCACACAAATTTATTGCTGCTTTACACAGATTTAAATATATTATTGAAGAGGTAGTGTTTTCTCTGTGCTTTGGCCTTATTTATGTCCACGTCTAACTGGGGCTTCACAGACCATAAAGGGAGTTTTTTTGAAAACATCTTCCAAGGTGGAAATTTTTGAAAGCTCTGTTTTGTCTTAATAATGTATGTAAAACAAAACCGAAAAGTTTTGGGTAACTTTGACATCACTGACCCAACCTGCACATGTCTATTTACTTGCATTGCTCATGTGCCTAAACAATGGGCTTCTGGTTTCAGTCTGCTCAGCACTTTTGCATTTGATTGCAAGTTTACAGGAAAACTTGGCTGTTTTTCTTTATTGTAATATGTTATGGCTGTGAATTAATGATCTATGTCCACTTGATTTTAATTCACCGCTCAGTCCACAGGTTAAATAACAACATTCATACATGTTGATTGCTTGGAGACATACAGTATGAATGAACAATGTTCTTTGATGATGTTTGGCATGACGGACACGCCTAGCATGCTTATGTGGCAGTTTTGAACCATTTTTGTCATGTGGACGGAGAAACACAAAAAAAAAAAAACTTGCCACAGTGTCAACAGGCAGAGCTTAAATGTAGCATAACTCCTTTCAATGGATTAACCTAATGTGGTATGTGATCAGGTCATCCCTAGCAAGTAATAAATGAGAAAGCTGTTGAATGAGCACAAATAGAAAAAAAGCAGAGATAGAGAACAGGTGATCTGTCATGTGATTTGCTGGATTAGCTTTCTCCTCACATAAATATTGACTTTAAAAGTGCATCTTTTAAGTAGAAGGAGGAGGGTGTTTTTTGGGCTTGGGTACAAGATAACTTTGCTGGAGAGGAAGAATGTTACTGTCACTTTACATTTATAACTGGCAGTTGAAGACTGCTCTGCTACGAAAACACTTTTCTGATGACTTTTACACCATGGTTAGCATTGCCTGCTGCCAGAGTTGGGGCATTACTGAGTGGGTTTGTTCTTTTGCCCTTGACAATGCTAAATATACTGTATTTGCTAACCAGAAGCTCTTTTTTATTATTTGAGGACTGGATTACTCTATAAAGACATTTCTCCTGATATCTTATTCTCTATATCAATCTTGCTTTGAAGATTTGATGAAAAACTCTATCACTACAAACTATCACTACAGATTTTTAGCCTATATCCCCGAAGTTGTGACTCAACTCAACTCCATAGGACACAGACAGCTCTTGTAGGTTCCAGCTGTTTGTTCTTGCAAGACCATCATTCTTTAACTGCTGTCCTTAAAGGAACTACTGACTAATGGAAATGAGACTCAACATTTTTTAATCTCTTTCTCCCAGTAAAATTGATGTCATTGCTGCTTAAGGTGAACCCAGGAGCTCACGTCTATGAACACTGATGCAAATTCATTTTTTCAGTGGATTCTCCAGCTGTTATTTGAGGGTACTAAATCATGTAACAGAGTCTAATGTGTTAGTCCACCGGTGCTCTTTTGTCTGTCTGATTCTCACTTTTCTTCAGGCCCAAAGAGGAAAACGCTTCTGACGCTTTCATCTGTTTCAATCCTTTCATGTCCTCCGTTTTAATCTTCTCATCATTCACAGCGCTGCTCGGATGTAGTCATTTTCATGAATGTGGCCTCACTCTTCTTAATGTAACTTAAAGTGAAACTATTGGTTGCAGACACTCATTGGGCTGCAGTGTCACATCATTAGCTTCTCTTGTCCAGAAAATCTCTGAAAACTGCAGTCAGTCAGTTTGGAGAAGTTGAACTGTTCCTCTGAACCTGTCGTGGCAGTAGTGAGGTCATGATGCAACCCAGTTACCCATTTTATTCAAATAAATGCTCATATAAATAAAACATATTGTTTAACAGTTGTGCATTAATCTCCTCTAATTCCATCAGCTGCTGGAATTGTATTTGTTCAAGGTGCTCTTCAAAGAAACTTAAATTTAATGATAAATTCATCATCAAAATTGATTATGCCATTAAAGTCCGCCTTAGAGAGGAGAACAATTAAATCCCACCCACTCTTTATGGCTCTCAATTGACTTTGTGTAGCATGAAGGTGCCTCCTATCACCGTCTTCCACTGCAAGAAAAAAAGTATCCAAAAGCCTCATGTGATGTGATGCATCATCACGTAAGAGAGAACACTGAACTGTGTATTTAAGCTTCTCTACCAAATTGAGCCTCCTGGGGGACAAAAGTGGAAATTTTTAACAAGATGTGAGGAATCATTTCTCTGTGAAAAGCAAATAGATGAGAAGAGACACAAACAGTTTGCCTTTTCCTTTCTTGTAGAAAAGCAGACAATAATTTTGTAGCTTGCTACAGGTACGTGTTTTAGACTGCAGTTGCATGCTTTGATGTCAAAAGTCATTCCCTGCAGTGGGCGAGGTTTTAAGAGTTTGCATAAACTAAAGCGAGAGCGACTGCCTCATTGTTAGGTCAAGCAACAGGTTGGACAGTCAGTTGTAGCAATTCACACCTTTTTTGTTTAACCAGCTTGCTTGTTCTTCCCTGTACTGAACATGAAAGGTTCTCCCCTTTGTTTCAAAACTCCTTTTTTTTTTAAAAGCAGGTTCCCTCAAATCACCCTGCAGACAATTCCTGTTGACTTGAAAGTGAAAACATGGCAGTGACATTTAAATAAAAGCAGAATAATGTGAACACTGCTCCGGGTGGTCGTCACTGCCAGTGTCCACCTTGAAAAACTAGATCTAGTTCTGTTAATGGATAAATGAATGGAATCAGCCCACTGTCCGTGTATCGCTGAATGTCCTATGTCCTGTCCTATGAACACTGAAGTCTAAATTGCTTGTCAGGATGTAGAAGAGAATATCTTCCCTCAGAAAAAACTTTGTCTAAAAATGCAAAATGTTTTTTTTAGGTATTAAAAAGAAATCATATCACGTACATGTTTTTAAGTGGTGAAAAGGGATCCAAATGGTTTGGACGTTATAAGCATAACTATGAATTAGCAACACTTACAAAACTCTGTATTGAAGTAACTCATGATTTATTGTTTTACATTTCAGCAATGAAGTGTGGATTGAAATAACCTCCTCTTACCTCTGAATATAATAATCAAACCTTGTGTTAATAAAAGAACTGGAATAAATTCAGAACCTTTGCACCTTTGACTGTTGTGAACAGAAATCTCACATGTTGTTGTTCTGTGGATGAGCGGCTAAAGTTTGTTCCTCCTTAAACTCTAGTAGTCGGGCACCAATTCCATCTAAAATACATCCCTCTTTCTTTATGATTACAGTTCTTTTTTTTTTTTTGTTCAGAGAACTGGTTATGATTCACTTCTGTTTTATTTCAAGGCTTTAAGAATCAAACGCTGTTTCCTGTTCTCAGCCTCTGTGGAGTAAAAGCTACAGAGTTCCAAAAACCTGATTTGGCCGTATCCGGAGCCAGCCTCCACTTAGTCATGGCTGCTTAAAAACTGCTCTGATGGACTCCTGTACTCTCCCTACTGGTTATAGTTTTCAAACCCAAGGACTGTGAATACAAGGTCAGGACTAACATACTTCAGGTGAGACTTCAGGGTGTTCTCACTTTATTAAAGGGCAGAGCTGAAACAGTAATCCAGTGACTGCCTGTTTACACGTGTTTCTGTACATGGCTGCACATGAAAGCGTATACATCAGTATGTAGGTGGACAAGTATACGTTAGTAAATGGGTTTATACACCATTCAGTGTTAGTGCTGATGTTGTCATGTGGGTGGGGAGCGAGGGGAATCCATGCCTGGTTGCGCACCACTTACCATCAATCCACAGAGCTTACTGATCAATGCTGAGAGAGCGTCTAAGGGGGCAGAGGGGGATTTCTACAGAGCAGTCTCTACACCACTGTGTCACTCCCACATTTATCACTCAGCCACCACACTTGGATCAAAGTGAAGGGATTAAACAAATAACTGTGGCATGAATAAGTGTTTGATTTAATCATTGCAGTTCTCTCGTCATCTCAGTGGAATAATGTGTTCTCATATATGACTATAGATGGCTAAGAGGTCTTTAAAAGGACACAAAGAAAAGACATCATGCAACATTTATCACAGATGAAAACACATGACTCGTAACCGCTGAGATTGACCCCTCATCATGTAGGATACATTTTTTTCTGCCAGGGGCCAACGCTTGGCGAGTGTTATTATCCTCGAGCTGATGGCGTTTGTCTCTCTGCAGTGGAAGCGGGCCACATTAAATCAGTCATGGTGGAAATGGCAGATTAGCTTTGTGCTGATGCATCTTCTCCAAGTAAGAGAGAGTGAGGGAAAACACTCGGGGAAGGAGACTCCGCAAACACCTTGTCCACCCCCTCCTCCTCCTTCTCACCCATCGTCATGGCAACGGGATGTCTGCAAATACGGTTGGGTTATGGTGTGTATGTGTGTGTGTGTGTGTGTGCGTGTGTGTAACTGTCTCCACCTAGGCCCTTTGGCTGTTTTTGGTGTGAGCATGCTAAAGGCCTGTGTGAGAGACAGTCTCCAAGGACTGTTGTTTTTGTTTCTTTTTCCAACTTGCCTTCTGTTTCTTCTTATCAGTTTTCATTCCTTTCCATCCTTTTCTCTCAGCCTCTCACTCTTTTTGTCACTTTCTCTGACATGTCTCTTGTTTGTTTCTATCCTCTCTCTTCTCACGTGTCAGTCCTTGTTTCTCCGGCATGCTCTAGTTTTTTTTTTTTTTCTCCTCGTGTCTAGTTTAACATCAGCGTGTATGTGTCTTTCCCTGAAACACTGCAAAGCAGAAAAAAAGGAAAGAAAAGAAGAAGCTGTATTGTAGTTGCTAGGCTACAGTGGGACAAGGAGCATCTCTGAAGAATTCCTCTATTATGAATTGCCATTGTATGGCCTTAAGTATTAAGGCGCTTTCAAAGTCATCCTAGTGTGAAAAGTACGGTAATCAAAGAAAGAAAAAAAACTGCAATGTGCTAAACCTCGAACCCATGTCAGCTTTTCTGTAACTTTTTTCCTGGTGCACTATAAGCATTTACCCCTGCTTTACCTAAATGGAATATCCCGCAGAGAAACCGTACTTTCATTGTCTATCTATGGATCTGCTGGGAAACACCCCGTTTCTTTCAGAGAGAAGTAAGTAGGTGGTTCCTCACCACAACAGGTGACGACAACAGGTCAGTGAAGCTGAGGGGAAAGCCCATTGAATAGTGAGATACAGTTTAGGTTTATTTACCAAGAGTTGATGTGTGGAGACGCATCCTGAGATGGTCAATCTGGTGCAAGCAAACACCTCTATCTGGACCATCGAGTCTAATTTATATATGTGGGTGTGAAGCTTCCTGATTCCACTCAGTCTTCTCTGTTTCTTCTTCCAAAGTGGCTATGAAGTCATCAAATTGATACTAATGTTGTACATTCTTCATATTATTATTTCATTTCAATCATATTGACCAAGACTTTCATTTTCATAAGAATAGAATAGAATAGAATAGAATAGAATGTACTTTATTTATCCCCGAAAGCGAAATTCAGGAGTTGCAGCAGCAAACAGGAAAACAAGAAAGTGTATTGTGCAAAAATGTCCATCAAGAGACGACAGCTTGGCCATAACTTTCTTGTCAGCCACCATCTCCACAGGGTCAGTACTGAGCTGACCTTCTTCACCAGTTTGTTCAGTCTCGCTGTCCCATATCCTGTCCGCTCACAGCAGGTGAAATCCTTCAAAGTGGCGTTCGTGTCTTGTGTTAGTTCCGTTAGCCACTGTGAATAGCATGATGCTACTCTGGTATTTCCTCTGGTGCTGGGTTACCACTGCTAGCTCGTCCATGTTATTGAAGATAGGTATCACGTTCCCTGTTATGATGGGTGGAAGGACAGCTTGATGTCATCTCTTCTTAGCTTGCACCGCAGTACGTTGTCCTCGCCTCCTTCTCAGCTCACGGGGAACATCGAGCCTAGCATCTGTTAGCATCGACATGCTACAGGCTGCTAACAGCAGTTCTCATGTGTAAACAATGCAACCGATTTGGACTGTATTGAAGTGGGATCAAGCCATTAGCCTTCCAATTGAGAAATGATGAACTTCACTATTGAGTAATGGTCACCCCTAAAGGTTTTTCCATGTTCAGAAAAACAGCAGAATCCTTCAGAAGTAATAAATGCATTTACACTTTAGAGGATTTCTTAGAAGTAACTTCATGTACCCCTGAAATGATACATGAAGTTCAAAATTCAAATGATCTCATTGACCATCCTTACTTTTATAGTTTGCTTGTCAGAAAAAAACAACAACAACAAAAAAACATTTTTATCACTGTAAACAAAGTTATCCAAAGAAAACATTATTTGCATGACAAGAAGACAGAAGGACCCGGCACAGATCCAGTATGGCCGCCAGGTGACATGGCTGACCAGGTGTTAGACACATCGTACTCTGCCTGTGGGCCTGCTTCGTCTGCTTTCTCCTCACAGACCATTAGCTCCATTCCAGGAGATGGAACATAATGCAATACCCTGGATAGTACTCACACACACTTATACACACACACACACACACACACAAAGACAGGCACATGTGTATCCTGTACCAGTCCCAGGTGTAGCAGCGTGTGCCAAAGACAGCAGGTGTGTTGCTGCTGAAATCTGCTGCCTGAAAGAATCGGCTGCCAATCTTTCATCATAGCAGTCACACAATCACGTGGAACCTTGTCTTGATATAACAGTGACATGGGTAGAGAAACAAAACGTGTGTTGAAGGTAAAGGTAAAGTGGGCTGTTCATGATCCATTACAGGTTTTCCTTTACATCTGTGTTCCAATAAATGCAGAGTTTGGCTGAAGTTGATTTTGATCTGCTGGAAATAGAGGGAGAGAGGGTTGTGAGTGAGTGGATGCAAGTGTGTGTGTGTGTGTGTGTGTGTGTGTGTGTGTGTGTGTGTGTGTGTGTGTGTGTGCTTGTTTGCCTTATCTTATGACTCATACTCAGCTGCACACGTGTCAGCTTCTGGAAGTTGTGTGTGTGCGGGAAAAATAGCCCAAATAAAACAGCGTGTCTGCACTTCAGATGTTTCCACTTGAAGAAGTTTTACAAAGTGAGCTGTGTTTTTGTCTGTAATGGCGGCATATGGTCTCTAAAGAGGAGTATCACACACACGCACACTAGGATATCTAATGCTGCTGAGAGTGCTGATAGGCAGAAGAGTTTTCTTTAAAGAGGGAACAGTCAGTGGGGTGATTTATCAGTGCATACTCTGTCGCTCCCACTCACTCCATCTCTTCATCTCTTTCCCTCCCTCTCTCTCTCTCTCGCTTCCCCTCTCAGTCCCCTTCATGTCCCTCAGTGTAAAATATGAATGCATCAGGCCTATAAATCTGGACGGGAGATAATGAGAGCTGGTGCCCTCAGTCCAGTGGGCCAACAGTCAGGCTCGGTGCCAATGACATCATCCTTATAAGGAGATGGAGGAGATTGATGAGTGCAGTGACACTGTGCCACAGCTTCTGAATCAGACACACACTCATATTTAGATGGGCACATACATCTGCCACTTTCTCAAGTTCTGCCATATGGAGAAGCGGGTGTGGGTGAGTTTGAGGCAGGTGCTGTGAGAAGTTTTAGCTTTATGAACTATAAGTTTATATCGCGACAAGACATGATCTTAGACTAGTTGTACGCTTTGGGTTCATTTACGTATTTCACTGGGGTCAGTAGTTCTGTAATAAAATATATGATGCC
The DNA here is from genome assembly GCA_030710495.1 of Labroides dimidiatus. Classification (NCBI taxonomy): domain Eukaryota; kingdom Metazoa; phylum Chordata; class Actinopteri; order Labriformes; family Labridae; genus Labroides; species Labroides dimidiatus. Next base: position 18,113,773 of record CM061156.1, on the reverse strand, counting down.
TCTAGTATCCAACACAAGAGTGTCTTTCTTAATACAAACTTTATAAGACTTACTCTTTTGTAATAATTGTCTTATAACTGATAAATATGATTGTATTTCATATCAAACTGATGCAGACAATCTTAATTATTATAATGTCCAACCATATTTAAATTAATAAACTGTATCAGATTCACAATGTGTTTAAACTAGACAAGCAATTTATTTTTAATCATGCAAACATCTGTTAGCCGTGTGCTAGCTAAATTAGTACCTTCAAATTCAGATCTCAATGGTCATACTCCAAGACACACCTTTACTGACCCATAAAGATAAAAAAAAAAAGTTGGCTCCAAATAGCCTTAAAAACCTGTGACAGAAGTTTTGGGATTAGATTCTGTGGAGCAATCAAACAAAACGGAAAATCTTTTGGCCTATGGTTCAGCGGTGTGTCTGGAGAAGGAAGAATGAAGCATGTTGCAAAGATCACCCCACCAAAAGGAAGCATGGCAGTGGCTCTGTGAAGTTTGGTCATTGTCCTTCCAACAAGTCAGTGATCGTAGTCCACCAAGGCTTGGTCTCAGAAGAAGTCCTGAAATATTTTCAAGTGGCCATCCCAGTTGCCTAAAATGAACCCCACAGAAAATCACTGGTGGGATTGAAGAAGGCATAAAGAGATACAAACACAAAATTATTGGTAAACTGTGAGCCGTTGTCCATCAAAACTGAGCATGGATTCCTTAAAAGGGGCTTCAAAAAACTGGTGTCTGGCTATGCATCATAACAGAAATTGAGTGCTAAATAATAAGGATGCCTGCCATAAAGGGGTTGAGTTATTTTAAGACTGCAATGCGTATTTAAAGTAGCATTTGTTATTGAAATGTTCCAAATATTAGTTCTTTTATCATCCCTCAAACACAAAGCACAGTGGGTCCCACCTCACCTCCTGCTGCTCTGTCTACCCTGTAGATGTCTGGTCTTTTAAGGATGTTCATCATTAGTAAGTTTTCATGAAGACAGACAGTGTTTAATAAAATTCCAAAAGTAATACTTTGAACAAGAACATTGCACTTCATAACTTTCAAAACAGTGATGCGAGAAAGTCCATATTAAACATCATCAACGTAAAAAGAAAACGGTTGACTACTCAACTTGGGAGGTGTGCTCTGTCTTTATCTTTGTGTATGAAACACGATAGTTTTAATTTGATCTGATCAAAGATTTCATTTACAACAGTCAGTGCATATCTTAGCAATCAATTAATGCAAGTATTTTCTACTCTGCAAGACTGAACGCTGGTGCATTGGTTATTTTAGAGTTCATCAGCTATTTTCCTTGAATGATCTATGTCTCAAGGAGTGGACACAAGCAACAGGCAACACTTCCTTTTCCATGCAATACATTTGTTTATTGTCCAACTTTGAAAGGAAGTTTGTGCAAAGATATGTTTTCCAGAAAAAGATGGTTAGCAGTGCTTAAATTTTGAGGTGCTGGAGCAAAGAGAGGGTGCTGTTCTGACACACAAGATTATTCACAATAATTGATCAAAGCCAACTGGAGAATCAGCTGTTTACAATGTGCATCTTTCTCCCACGCTCTCTCACTCTCTCTCTCTTTCTCTCTCTCTCTCTCTTTGAGTGACATGCTGTCAGTCTGCTCTGTTTCAGCACCGTCAGCTCTGCCCATCTTGTCATTTTCAGCAGAAACGGCACCAATTTGACCATTTCCCAGCACAAACGCCCACTTATACACACTGTTGGACTCACAATAATTACATGACAAAATGTTTAGACACCAAATGCATTAAATCAGTTGTGAACAGTGCTTCTACTGATATGCATAAGGCGTGAGCTCTCCTATTTATTGACCTGATGCATTAATTGACATCAGCACACTCATCACTCCTCAGCATCACAGCAGTGAACAACAGTAAAAACAAAACAAAACGAAAAAAGCTTTAACGTTTATTGTCCAAAACTGCCATAAATCTCTCTAGTCTTTTTTACCCTCTTTTTCAGGGCCATGTTTGCAGGTGAAAGGTGTGCTGCTTTGCTTCTGTTTGTCTATTGTAGGCCGTCCAATGACTGCACATCTGACTCCAGGTCCAAACGACCTGCCAGTTTCAAAACATGGATCAAAGTTAATTATCTTTTTTTCTATTCTGCTCCCTTCCCTCCTGCTACAAAAAAAAATAAATTGAAGATAGTAACATCAACTAAGTTCTTGTGACATGTACAAAACTCCCACACTGCAGGAGTCTGCACATGACCTGACTGCAATCTGACCTCTCACTCTCTCTCCCTTTTCCTTTTACAAATAGAAAAGCGAGAGATTCACGATTAAACAAAGTGGTAGATTTAAAAAGAAAAAAACAGTTTAACCCCACTTTAAACCCTGATTAAGGTGACTGAAGATGTTGATTGCAGATGTTTTTAAACAAAGAATAAAAGCTCACTTTGCAAGCCAACACTTGATGCAAATTAGGAAGGGTAAATGAGGTTTGGCAGTGCAATGCAAGTTTTAGGATCCTTTGACTTTTGCTCAGTCTGTTACTTTGGTTTTGAAGAATCAAAATTTAACAACCATATTTTAATTCATAAAAATGGTCATGCTTTTCTGCATTTAGAAGTGCCTTGTCCTTGACGCTCCTGTTTTTCCTTTTCAGAACATCTTCAAATTGATATAATAGTTTCTTGGTAAAAAGGCCTCTGGAGCTATTAAATGTTAGCATAAAATTTTGAAGAGATATTCATGTCTCCCATCTGGATTACACATAATAGCTTTGCTGATTCCCTGACATTTCCTTCATACAACCCACAGGTACAGTCTCCACTGTCTTTTAAGAGCTAATTAGGGAATGCAGCCACTTTAACGCACTTAAATGAAGCAATAAACTTTGTGAGCATCACACCTGGTCAACAGCAGTAGGCCTATCTGAGAGTTAGAACTGGCTCCAAAGTTGGTGCAACTGACATGTTATGGTCAGTTCTGTTGGTTGTGACATGACCCAAGCTCAACAATGATGTGCAGGAAAAAGGAAACTGTCTTTATGAGTCATTTGATTTTGTATTGGGCCTGAAAATCAGATTTTCCATAAACATTTAACAATTTCTGTCTGTGCCATGAGATGGGTTTCCAAACCCAGATGACTTACTTCAATCAACTCTCATTTTCCTAATGCAAATGGACTCATTTGCATTACTGTGCCTTTTACTCATTATTGAAAATTACTGAAACAAGGAAAACTCAATTGGAAACAAATGGAGTCATATTTTCTGAGGGTTTTACGGGGCAAAAAAAGAGACACATGACATGCCTGCAGAGAAACCAACACATCACACATCCCTGTCTCCTACTGTCCTCTCTGTGTGTCTTGTTTGTTTTGTATCTACGAAGCTGAAACGTCTGAATACATAAGAATAATAGACAGTAGCCCCGGTTCCACTGTCACTGACCTTGCTGATTACTTTCATGCCTGACAGACTTTTCTGCTTCTTCATTTGCTGTTATTGAGCGCAGAGGCGAATACATGTTGGACACAGAGAGCTGCGATGGACCTTGACGACATACATCAATTTGAAGCAAAAAGAGTCCTGCAACAACCGCCCGTGTTTCCCCCTTTCAAAACTCATTACACTTGTTGTAAATAGTGAGACTTTGTTTGCTGTGAAAGTGGCATTAATGGGAAAAAAAAAATCTGCCTTTTATAAATGACTGTTTTAAACTGATGAATCACAAAATCAAGCAGCGATGTTTTAAAGCTCTGGCTTCAGTTCAGCCTCTTTTTTTTTTCTAGAAAATTAAGGAAATAGATGTTCTTCTTCTCTTTAATATCATTGACAGAAAGCAGTACATCATGATTCACTGCACAGAGGTCAGTACCTGAAGCTGTACTTCTCAATGAAACTAATGCATATGCTTATTGCTGTCACGCTGCTTTATATCTGTTTTTTTTTTCTTTGAGCTTAAAAGATAGACATTAAACCTTTTGCTTGTAGCATATTGACTATTTCAGATATCACTTTTTCCACTGTATAATGAAGAAGGTAACATGCAGAGATGAAAGTGGGATTAATAAAAGGTCTAATAACCCAGATCATTAAGCTCTCAAAACATGGAATCACTTTTGGCTTCGAGCAAATATTCACGAACAAAACCCCGATAAAGCATTTATTTGGTGATACATGCTAATTAACAAATGAATAACTGAAACATCAATAATAAAAAAAAATATCATCAACATCCAATAAATGTAAAATAGGATAGTGAATGGCAAATTAAAGCTGGGTGATTTAGAGTCTAGTTTCGAAAGAACAGGATACATGAACATTCTTTCTTATTCAACTGAAAGGCTAAAAAGCAAGCTCCAAAAATAATTATCTTACGCTTACTGGAGTATTTAGCTGGGATTTGCTTACTTTTACTGCATGTTACGGATAAAGACATATTTAGTGGACCCTATGTCACGGGTGTAGGCCATGAAGTGAAGCACAAGAAGCAAGTTTATTTCATTTTGGTGGCTTGTTCCTTTTTTTTTAAACAATGCTTCTTAGCAAAAAATTATAGCATTAAAAGTCTGTTTATTTCCCTTTGAAATGGTGCCACGTTTGTACAATCAGGTGCCTGATTTGCAGTACATATTCAGTCAGCAAATGTTGAAGAAATGGCATTTTAATGCACTCAGAGAAATCTGGTTACTCATATCCCTGTATACATGATAAATGTTGACTGTTTCCAGAAACTGAAGAGCCAATTCTAGACATTTTTAGTCAAGAGAACGGGAATAAGATGTAAAATGACACGTCCTGTTCCTTTCAAAACTCTCCAGGCAGCAAAACCATACTTCTTAAAAGCATTTGTGAAATTGGGATGATTTTCACATGCAAAAACACAAAAATGGGACGATTAGAAATGTAATCAAAGCCAGGACACTCAAGTCCATGTCAACACATTCACTTCCTTGAGGCTCTCGGTAGGGACTCAAGATGTATTTGAATTTTGGCACATTTTTTCCCCTTGATTCATCGCCTCGTTTTTCACGTGTAAATAGTGTTTTGTTATCAAACATCTTCTCCCACACGCATGCTCAAAGTGATTCTTTGTTGTGTTTAAAGCCAACAAAACCTGTTAGTGCACCATGCTGTAACACTGGATTCGATGCTTGACTTCCTGTCCTGCTGGATTTGTGTTGTGTTGATTGATGCACTGCACAGTCGGCTAAATCAGGAGTCCTGCATATCCTATCCTATCTGCTGAAGCAGGCTCAGCTTTGCTGAAGCTCAGGTAGAGCAGAAGACACAATGATTTTGATTGTGCATTATTGCACTGCAGAATGATTCTTCATATTGATACTCAAAAGGAGACGTGCGCTAGTTGCAAAGTCATCGCCAGTCTGAGCCATTTCAAAAAGCTAGAAATGGCTTTCACCAGTGAAACACTGTTAAAAGCTGTTTCTGACTTAGACAGCAGGGATTGACCAGTGTGTCAGGTTAAATATCCATCCTTCTCAAATGGCTTTATTATTTTGTTCTTTTCTGTTTTTTTTTATTTCTTATTTGATGATATTTTGACACAAGGTGTACTGTTCTCTTCATGTGTTGGACCTCAAAGGTGTTAACATAAATAAACAGCCAGCCAAACTCCTTTTCAAGAGCCAGGAAGTGAGCGTCCTTGCTCCTTTAATGACTTTCCACAGCCACCAGTCAACTTGACTGCATTGAAACGGAGTGAAACTACAAAAGGAAATAAAAAACTACACTTAATAAACTGCCAAGACAGCAACAGTAAAGGTAAGTAGTTTTCGTAAGCACTAGCAGTATTGTAATCACAATGAGGTAAGTACCATTTAAGAATACAAGCGAAGTCTCCTAACTTAAACAGAATAAAAATGTACAAACTTAAAAAATTGCACCAATACTCACAAATAAAGGTTATCAAACATGTAAATGATTTATATTACTCACAGACATTGCTTTCTGAAAGATTCAAGCAGAGGATTGCACTGGATGAGACAGGAGAAACCATACGGATGCTGCCATGCTGTCTTTCTCATAACAACAATCAGTACTTCCTACTTCCTGTCTCCTGTGTCTGTGTCAACTTCAAAATAAAAGCATAAACCCTTAATGCACTTGAACGACTTTCAATGTTGCTGTTAACTTTACTTTAACATATAAAACACATGGAACAGAACACTCCCCGTCTGGCATATACTGATGCCACTTGAACCTAACAGTCCATACTGGGCTCCTAACTGTCATCAGAAAGGAGCAAAACAACATCAGATATAGGCCTCAAAAATGTCTTTACTGTGTCCTGTGATGTCGTCCTGACTTCAACTTTGCGGACTTTCCCGTCACTGCTTGGTAGGGTGGATGTGATTAAACCCAGAGGCCATTCATTCCGAGGTGCTTGACTGCGTTTCAATAAAACAATGTCCCCAACCTTCAGGTCACGACGTGCAGTGCGCCACTTGCGCCTTGGTTGAAGGGTGTGGAGATATTCACTCCTCCATCGGGACCAAAACTCATTTGCCAATGCCTGAACTTTTCTCCACTGACACTTGAAAAGGTCCTTCTCCTCGAACTTGCCAGGTGGAGCTGACAAACCTGGTTTCTGGGTGAGAAGCATCGCAGGAGTCAGCAGTGTTGGTGAAGAGGGATCAGAGGACACAGGCACCAATGGTCTTGCATTAATAATAGCAGACACTTCCGCCATGAGGGTACAGAGCACTTCATGAGTCAGGTGGGTATGTTTGTTCTGCAGGAACATAGAGTCCAGTATTCTTCGGGTTACTCCAATCATGCGCTCCCACGCACCTCCCATGTGAGATGCATGTGGAGGGTTGAACTCCCATGTACAACCGTTATCATGGAGGAACTTGAGAACATTGGTTTGGCATGGATTGTCTTGAGTCATACCTAGTTCGGAGCTGGCTCCCACAAAGTTGGTTCCACGATCAGACCTCAACTGTTTTGCTGGCCCCCTCAAAGCAAAGAACCTCCGTAAAGCGTTGATGCAACTGGCTGTGTCCATAGACTCTATAACTTCCAGGTGCACAGCTCTAGTGCTCATGCATGTAAAGAGAATAGCCCACCGTTTGGCCTGAGCTGCTCCTCCTCTGGTACGTCGGGTGACCACATGCCAGGGTCCAAAAACATCTAAGCCCACATAAGTAAATGGTGGTGATGAGCTCAGACGTTCTGGAGGGAGGTCAGCCATTTTTTGTGTCTCGAACTTCCCTCTCAACTTGCGACATGTGACACAGTGTTTAAGGACTGAACTGATTAACCTCTTGCCGCCAACAATCCACAGCCCAGCAGCCCTGACTGCTCCTTCCGATAACTGACGCCCTTGGTGTCCAACCTTTGAGTGGTAATGACTTACCAGCAGTCTTGCAACATGACTTTGTTTTGGGAGAATGATTGGATGTTTCATCTCAGATTCGATTGATGCATGTCTTAAACGTCCTCCGGTCCGCAAGAGACCATCATGCATGAAAGGATCAAGATTCAAGATTGCACTTGATTTTGAGAGTGTTTTGTTCTCGTGCAGTGCAGCATACTCTTCTGAATAATCATCTCTTTGAACAGACTTGAGTATGACAAGTTTTGCAGCTTCCAACTCCTCCGGAGTGCGGGGTTTATCACACCAGTGCCATCCTTTACATGTATCTGTTGAGTTTGACCTGCGTGAATGAATCTGGTGGATCAAGAAGGCTACTGCTCGTAGCAGGGACTCCCAAGTGGAGAAGCGCTGAAACCGTCCAGAAGTCAGTCCACCATCACTTATGTGAGTAGCAAATGTAGTCAGCTCAGGTCTTACATCTACATCTGTTTCAGGATCCACTAGCTCAAAGGTCTTTTGTGTTTCAGGTTCACGTGGTTTGTTAAGGAACTCCGGTCCTGTAAACCACATAGTGTCGGCAAGCCGTGATGCAGGCACAGATCTGGTGGCCAGATCCGCTGGATTCTGATCCGTTGGCACATAATGCCACTGTTGCGGGGAAGTTGTCCGGCGTATACGGTGAACACGATTGTGCACATACACAAAGAAACGCTTGGAGTCATTGTAGATATACCCAAGGACAACTTTGCTGTCGCAGTAAAACTTCACAGCATCTGGTTTGCAGTCAAGCTCGTCCAGTATGAGCTCAGCCATTTCAACTGCCAGCACAGCTCCACACAGTTCAAGTCTCGGAATAGTGGGCTCCGGCTGAGGAGCTAGCTTGGCCTTTCCTAGCACAAAGCCGACTCTACACTGTTCATCAGTCATGATGACCCTTAGGTAAGCTACTGCTCCTATGGCCCAGTTTGAAGCATCAGAGAACAGACACAACTCGGTGTATGTAGTGTTGGAGAGAGACTGATGTATGTACGAGCGAGGCAGATGAAGGTTACTTAAATCTTGTAGGGAGTTTTTCCACATCTCCCACTTGACAAAGTTATCGGCAGGAAGTTCTGCATCCCATTCATGAACATCAACTGAAAGTTCTCTGAGCAGTGCTCGTCCTCTGATGGTCACGGGTGCAACCAAGCCCAGCGGGTCAAAGAGACTGTTGATAGTAGATAACACTCCACGTCGAGTGAAGGGCTTGTCACTCACTGCAACTTTAAATGTGAAGGTGTCAGAGTCTATGTTCCAGCACAGACCGAGGCTTCTTTGCACTGGCAGGGACTTTTCATCAAGGCTTAAGTCTTTCAGGCCAGCAGCTAAATCTTCAGGCTTAAAAGCTTGCATCACTGTGACACTGTTTGAAGCAATTTTGTGCAGCTTCAGGTTGGATTCTGCTAATGAAGCTTGCGTGCGTTTAAGCAGGTCAACTGCCTCTGCTTCAGTTGGAAGGGAAATCAGCCCGTCGTCTACATAGAAGTGTCTGTAAACAAAGTGCCGTGAATCAGTTCCATAGTTTCGCTCACCTTCTTGGGCAGCTCTTCGAAGGCCGTATATAGCCACCGCAGGCGAGGGACTGTTCCCGAATACATGCACTCGCATTCGGTACTCTGCTACCTCTTTTGTCAGGTCATTGTCTCTGTACCAGAGAAACCTTAAGAAGTTTCTGTGGTCTTCTCTCACCATAAATCCGTAGAACATTTGTTGAATGTCAGCTGTTAGCCCAATGGCCTCCTTTCTGAACCTTAGCAGCACGCCAAGCAAGGAGTTGTTTAAATCAGGGCCTGAGAGCAGAACGCTGTTGAGGGAGATGCCATTCTCTTGAGCACTAGAGTCAAAAACAACTCTTATTTGACCTGGCTTCTGTGGATGGTATACCCCGAAGATGGGTAAGTACCAACACTCTTCATTCTCATGAAGAGCAGGGGCTTCCTCAGCATGCTTGTTTTCGAACAGCTTCTCCATAAAGGTGACAAATTGTTCTTTCATTGCAGGGTTTTTGTTCAGTGAACGCCGCAGAGAATGCAGGCGAGACAGGGCTTGACCACGGTTGTTTGGGAGGCGTGGCCTAGGCAATCTGAATGGTAGAGGAGCTATCCAGTTGTTTTGAACATCTCTACCAAACTCTGCTCTCATGATCTCCAGGAAGGTCTCATCCTCAAAAGATGGTGCAGGTTTGTCATCATTCTTTGTTCTAACGAACACATCCAATCCAAGTTTGTCTTTGGCAGGCACACCTGCATCGGGACAGCTTGACAGTGAGGTGGGGTTCTGGCGTCTCTGCTCCCCGCCGTAGCCTGCTTTCTCTTTAATGCAGATGCTATTCTGACAAGGTGACAAGAGAGATGGACGTCCGTTCTGAAGGACATTAGTCTTAAACACTGATACAGTGGGCTTGTGTGCTCTGTTGATACAAACTTCACCCACTATCACCCAACCCAGGTCCAGGCGTTGGGCAAAGGGAGCATCGTGAGGCCCATTAATCTGTTGTCTCACCTTGTGAACACGTATGAGGTCTCTGCCAAGTAAGATTAGAATCTGAGCTTCAGGATCAATCTCTGGGATATAAGGTGCGACAGATGTCAGGTGAGCATGAGCCAGAGCGACCTCTGGTGTTGGGATTTCTGATCTGTTGCTCATTATCTCATTACATTCAATGAGTTGAGGTAAATCCAAACACACTCCCCCATTTACAGCTTCTATCTGAAAACCAACTGCTTTCCTTCCAGTCATTTCAGTTGTCCCAGCACAGGTCTTCATCAGGTAAGGAGACAGGCTACCATCAATCTCAAATAGCTGGAAAAACTCAGATCTTGCCAGCGACCTATTGCTTTGGTCATCGAGGATGGCGTACATCTTGACTGAGCGTTCTCGTTGTCCTCGAGGAAATACCTGCACTAAGCATATCTTTGCACAAGATCGTGCTGGGAGACCTTCTCCACAGATCTCAGTGCACCTTGAAGTTACCTCTGAAGGCAGGTCGTTTTGCAGCTCAGGTTCTGGTTCTGCCACAGGAGACGCTGGGAGTGAGAGGGTTGAGTCCACATTCTCTGGATGCATAGGTGTGTAGTGCTGATTACTTCCGCACTCATTGCACTTTAGCTCAGCTGAACATTCTTTGGCCATGTGAGCAGGGGAGCAACACTTGAAACAACGTCTGTGTTCTTTCAATAATTTCTTGCGTTCTACAAGCGGCTTCATTTTGAATGCTCTACATTTCTCCAGGGGGTGAGATTTATTGTGAAGTGGACAATATTTAGCTTGGTCTGTGTTAAATCTCTTGTCTGTCCCAGTTTTACATGATGAGCTTGAATCTGCTGCTGCAAGCACATCCGTTTTATGAACAGATATGGCGGTCTTCATATCTTCATGTCTCGATAGGGGTTTGTCATTGCGGTACTGAGAGCGGTAGCTGTTTGACAGGATGAAGCTTGGATCATTTCTAGCTTTTGCTTGACCTCTGACAAAGTTGGCGAAGAAGGAGAAAGGAGGAAAGCAAACTCTATGCTGTTCTTTGTAAAGTGAGCCAGCAGAGATCCATTTATCTTGTAAGCTCAGTGGTAGCTTTTCAACAATAGGGTTAATGCCACGAGGTGTATCTAGATAGCTGAGCCCAGGAAGATACCCATCTTCTTTGGCTGAAAGCAGCTCCATGAGCAGATCGCTAAGTTCTCTTAGCTTAATATTCTCCTTTTGTGAGAGACGAGGAAAACTGTCCAGCCGCCTAAATAAACTGCTCTCAATTACCTCAGGAGTCGCGTAGCACTCTTGTAGTCTTGTCCAGGACAACTGAAGCGCAGCCTGGGGATTGTTGACATGGACAGCTCTTATTCTTTTGACATGTTCAGATGATTCTTTTCCAAGCCACTTTGCCAGCAGATCCAACTCCTCGCTGGCTGTCAGCTCCAAACCCTGAATAGCATTAAAGAAAGAAGACTGCCAGGCTCTAAAGCTCTCAGGTTGGTCGTCGAATTTAGAAAGTCCTGTGGTTACCAGCTCTCTGCGTGCAAGGTATTTAGCAAAGTCTATCATATTAGCTGCTGGAGTAACAGGTGAATCATGTGTGTTTTTCTTCAGATGAAAATCTGGATAACTCTCATGCTTGAATGAAGAGGAGCCTGGCTCCTTATAAGCTTTGGAGAAAGATGAAGGGTGTGAACTTGGGTAATAAGGCAGGCGTGAATGGTGTTCTGGAGGTGGGAAGTACTCACTCTGCTGCATGTCTCTTGGTGTCATGTGAGAGACATCACAATGGTATACAGGAACCTCAAAGGCTTCTTTCTCTATTAATGAAGATTCCTCTTTGAGAAGGAGAGGGTCCTGTACTTCTTGGGGAGGTGTGGCAGGTCTGAAGCTGGTCTTAGTTTGATGTTCTATATATGCTTCAGTGCGCTTTTTTACAAACTGTGCAGAGATACCACTCTTAGCACTGCGTATATCCTCACAGTCTGTCCCTGCTGCAGCCTCTAGAACTTCAGCTTCTGCAATGGCAGCAGCAGCCACCTTTTCCATCTCCAGTGCCTCTAAATCTGCTTCTAATGTTGCTTTTTCCAAATCTAGTTTAGCCCTTTGCTTTTTCAGCTCTAGTTCCTTTAGTGAGAATGTGACCCTGGTACGGGCTGCTTCAGCTTTTGCTCTGGCTTTCGCAGCAGCGCTAGCTACCGAGGATTTGGAAGATGAGGTCTGCTTAGAGCTGGACACTGATGACATTACTTCGTGATTGTCTTTTGTCTGGACTTCCATAACTGCAACTGATGAATCCTTCTAATAAAATGTCTTTTCACTGTACTGTTCTCTTCATGTGTTGGACCTCAAAGGTGTTAACATAAATAAACAGCCAGCCAAACTCCTTTTCAAGAGCCAGGAAGTGAGCGTCCTTGCTCCTTTAATGACTTTCCACAGCCACCAGTCAACTTGACTGCATTGAAACGGAGTGAAACTACAAAAGGAAATAAAAAACTACACTTAATAAACTGCCAAGACAGCAACAGTAAAGGTAAGTAGTTTTCGTAAGCACTAGCAGTATTGTAATCACAATGAGGTAAGTACCATTTAAGAATACAAGCGAAGTCTCCTAACTTAAACAGAATAAAAATGTACAAACTTAAAAAATTGCACCAATACTCACAAATAAAGGTTATCAAACATGTAAATGATTTATATTACTCACAGACATTGCTTTCTGAAAGATTCAAGCAGAGGATTGCACTGGATGAGACAGGAGAAACCATACGGATGCTGCCATGCTGTCTTTCTCATAACAACAATCAGTACTTCCTACTTCCTGTCTCCTGTGTCTGTGTCAACTTCAAAATAAAAGCATAAACCCTTAATGCACTTGAACGACTTTCAATGTTGCTGTTAACTTTACTTTAACATATAAAACACATGGAACAGAACACAAGGGCTGCACGGTGGTGCAGTTGGTTGCGCTGTTTTCTCATAGGAAAAAGGTCACCAGTTTAAATCCCTGTTTGGGATAGGTGTGCCTTTCTGTGCGGAGTTTGCATTTTCTCCCCGTGCATGTGTGGGTTCTCTCTGGGCACTCCAGCTTCCTCCAACAAAAACCATCCCACTAGGTTAATTGGTTATTCTAAATTGCCCGTAGGTGTGAGTGTGAAAGGGTGTCTGTTTCTATGCGTCAGTCCTGTGATTGACTGGAGACCAGTCCAGGGTGTACCGTGCCGCTCGCCCTAAGACAGCTGGGATAGGCTCCAGCCACCTGTGACCCTAAACAGGATAAGCAGTAGAACATGCATGGATGGATTTTGACACATTAAAACACTGTTTGTGCTCCACTCATTGTTCAGCTTGCAGGCCCTGTCTCTTGACAGTATTACCACCTGGCAGAAGTGAAGAGGTAGATCACCTAGAAAGAAACTTAGCCTTGGTACCTGTGGTGAAAAAAAAGACATAGGTCCTCAAAAGGCCCCTCAAAGTTCATGTGGTGGAAAAGCACCTTTTGTCAGACTCTGACAGCAGTTACAAGCATTCAAAATAAGTAGAACAAATCAGTCAGGGTGCTGATGGTTTCTTTTTGCTTTTGATGGCCATTTAGCAAAATTAGTGCTAATTTCTGACAGTAAGAAGCCTCTTTAGTGGCAGACAGTAATTAATAAGGTGCTATTTGGTTCAGAGCTTCTTTTAGCACCACTGAGAAATGTTATCCAAGACTACAGATAAACATTGTTGGTGTTGTTACAACGACAGCAGGTCAAATCTTTCTCAACCCTATAATACTGTACATGCTTTCCCAATCTTCGACTGTCTGCTGTTGTGAAATTCTTTATTCCTGTCTGCTTCACACCATGTTATGTCATAAATGCAACACAATTCTTGTAAATGTTTTAGAGGCAACGTTTCATGGGATGGCAGGAGATGCCCGACACTTTCTCTGAGATTTATACCGAAACATTGAAGATAGTGCTACATTTTAGTGGGTTATATTAAATATGAATTGATGCCCGATAAAAATGTGTTGCAAGGCTGTGTAGTCCTGTAGTCTGCTTGGAAGTGAAAGGTTTATAGTTAAACTCAAAAATACTCATATTTTCATCACAGCTGACCTTGTATGAGTTTTAAACTTTTTTTTTTTTTTTTTTCGGTGGTGGGTGGGGATGTTATTATTTGTTCTGCAGATTCCATCAGTGGAAATATAGAATCAGATCATGATCCTCATGTCAGGGAGGAGAAAAGATGATGAGTTAAAACTTGATAAGAGAACAGAGTGAATACAGATGGTGTTCAGATGTAGAGAAAGGACACGTGAGGGACAAGTCCCTGATGTCTACAACCCTCCCAGGTGTCAATGTGGTCATCCAAGGGGCAAAGTGCTCCTGATAGATGCTGGAGTGAGACAGAGGGCTGCCTGGGTGTGAAGGAGGCCATCAATATCCTCCCTGCACGAGTCCCTCCGCCTGCGTCCGTCTATTCAACTCTCTCTTCCTCTTTGGCCCTCCATCCTTTTCCATCTGTCCGAGCTCACTTGTCCTTCTCTCTCACACACTTCTACCACACTTCTCTCTCTTTCATCCACACTTCACCCAGGTTAAGAAGCAGAAAATCTTTTAAATACTGTCACTGACTCTCCTCTGTCCTAAAATATTTATCTCCTTTCCTCTTCTTGACTCTTCTCTCCTCCCTGGAGGTAGAGAAAGCACCTATAAATCCAGCCAAGGGCCCTTAGGGGTTGATGAAAAAAACGATGGGATGTTTTACTTCCTCTTTTTTTTTCTTTTCTTTTTACTATCCTCTCCCTTCTTCAGCCGGCCTGCCCTTCCTTCTTTCCTCTTTCTTTTTTCCTTCTTATCGTCACAGTCAGGCTTGTATGTGTTGAGCTGTGGGACTAAAACAGGAAACAAACTGCTGAACAAAATGTTGCTTCGTGAACAGACACACATGGCGTGAACACACTGTGACCACCCACACACCACACCACAGCACACAGCATGCATATATGCACACCCACATGCCTTCATACACAAACAGACACAAATGCATAATGCATGTATGCCCATACTGTACACAGTCTGTATGCAATTTAACTTACATGTATGCTCTCTCGTTCTTACGCTATAGATGACATATAGTGCAAAAAGAACATAAATGATTAAACTTAATGCACAGCTATTTTGGTTTGAGTGATTATAGATACGCACTCAGATACATTAAAAAAAAAAAAGACAGAGAGAGAAAAGGTTGGATGCCTCATATCCAGGTACACACTTGAGTAGAGTGACTGTTAAGGGTTGCTTTTGTCTCCTGTTATATAAAGCTGCTAATGACCTCCAGGGGGTTTTATTCCTTCGTAATGCAGTTATGAACAAGTTCAGAGGATAGCAGAACACTGACTGAACCAAAACTTTCAACATGAAAAACACATGGAGGCACTACTTTTCTGTCTTAAATACAAGAAAAGTCTTTGATCTAAGAAACAACCGTCATGATGAGCATTGTTGAATCATCATATCCAGTCTGTAATTATAAAAACACTGAAAATAATTTCAAAACATATTTTTCAGCTGAGCTATCCCATGTAGTTCACTCAGGTCATATTTTTACTGTTCACTCGCAGTCTGGGTTGGATTCCAATTTCCTTTTTTTCTTTGTGGTAAATTGCTTATCAAGAAATGAATAACAATGCAGACAATAAGCTTCTGCTGAAATGATGACTTCTGACAGCCGAATTCCACCAGATCTGTGTCCAGTCCATCTCTGCTCCATCGTGGCCCCGTATCCGACTGTTAATTTGACATTCAAGTAAATATTTACGTCCACTGGCTCCTTTTCATGGTGTTTCAGATCTGCTTCTGATCTACTGGTTTGAGCCCAAATTGCAACAGAGCAGGGAAGAATATGACGTAGATTTAGTTGAAAGTCTAGGTCTAATGATTCAAACCTTGTAACACGGATGATTAATCTCAAAAGCAAAAGCAAAATCTGGCACAAGTTGATCAAACTTGTTGTATTAATTCATCTGAAGAAAAGAGTATTTTAACACCGCCTGCTGACACTGTGGCAATTTTTTCCCATCTCAAGCTTGTCTCAAGACTTAAGAACAAATAGTTACTGATCTCAGATTGGAGAGCAGCTTGAAAAGCTACTGAGCCCAAAGCTTCTCCGAGTGGTTAAAACTGAGCAAGGGCCTGTCCTGCAATCCAGACAACAGCTGCAAGGCTTGTGAGTCCAGCTCCTGGCTGTTGGTATCTAAGAAACATAAACTTTAAGAGGTTGCAATAACAGCAGCAATGTTACAAGTTGTGACATTTATTACCATTAATGTGAAGGTGTATCAACTGCAAAGCTCAAAGAGAAATAACTTTGACAGAGTTGTGAGTAATCCTGCAGAAGTCTTACCGACTTTTCTAACCTTCCTTTTTTTTGGAAATGCTCTATTTTATTGTGAATCATGACATAAAAGCAGGTTATTTTTAAACCTGACTATATTGATATGCCCAGTTTAAAGGTAAGGGGGTGTAAAACCAACATGAACAAAAAGGTCCTTACAGAAATTTTAAGCTTTTAAACTTAGAGCAGAGGTCTCTGCCTTGATTCAGCGCTGAGTGTGAGTTTTGATTGATAAGATGTGATGTAAAACCTATATATACGGTACATTAATAATATGTTGTTTAGTGTTTAGAGTTTCACTGGTTTATTTAGGTATTGTTATTTCAAGTAGATAACCAATTAAAATCTGTAGGTCTCGTTTCCAGATCTTCTTCATACCTTTGACTTTCAGTTAAGATATCTGACTCTGCTCTATAACACATGTAATCAACATGCACATTAATGCACCGTGCACACAGCCCCCCGAGCAATCATGTAAAGCAAATAATGTAATATTCCTGTTTCAGTATCTGCAATCCCATTACCTGTGAGGGATTAAGAAATATCACATATCTGAAGCATTAAAAAGACGTGACGGATGATTCAAGTTTGCTTTCCTACCACAAGGAAGGGTTACTTTAGTCTATCAACAGAACCTGATCTTTGGTCCCAACCACCAGAGACGCCCACTGTAGCTAAGAGTGCCACAGATGGTAATTACATAAACCTATTAACATATTCACACAGACTCAGTGGTGTATTCTGATGTATTCACTGAACGGAAATGAACCTGAGTCCCTGGCAAACACAAAAGGAAGCAAACCAGATCCTCAGCAGATGCAATAATCCAGAATAATCCAGAGAGTGGTGTTATGAATCTCTCGCTGGGGCAAGATGTGCTTGCCTGGAGCATCAGTGTCCCCCCTCTCTCTCTCTCTCACACACACACACACACACACACACACACACACACACACACAGACACATAGATTTCCTAAATAGACAGGGGATGCATCTTGACAAGTGATGGCGTTTTACTTGCTGCAGAATGACAGTGTTTGTCTGTAACTGAAGGTCGCGCTTAGATCCTTTCTCCCCACGTCACACTGAACTGCCCACTTTCTCCTCAACACAGGAGGGGGGTTAAAAGCTTCACCATTTGTTCTGATGCTCAGTGTTTTGGAGGCTGTTCACACACGCCAGTAAAGCTGTGTACTCGCAGCGTCTTCATCCACAAACACTGATGGCTGGCATGATTTCAAAAGCTTGCTGTTTGATGTCAGAGGCCTGCTGTTTCCCTTCTAAAGAGAGGACATTATAAATATTTCTGACAATCAGCGCCTTGTTGCTCTGTCTTCAGGCTCCTTCTTCATGTCTCGTCTTAACGAGTGAGATTTGTAGTTTATTTGTAGTCTTAGATTTACAACTAGTTTTCACATCTAATATTTCTTAACACATATTGTTCTTTGTTTTTTTTTTAGTGTGTTATTCTGAGTTTTTGTGGTGTGTAAAAGAAATGTGTTTGTCCCCTCTCTCAGTCGGGATTAGTTCAACCGCAGCTCTCATTCCTGTCACATCACCGTCACCATCCAATCAAAACTAAGAAGAGGCAGGAGCCCTGATATTAAATTTGTTAACATCAACAGCAGAGGTCAATTATGGTAGCTTAGTTAGTTATTTAACATAGCATGTGTCATTAAATTTAAAAAAGGTAGAAAGTGAAAACTCGTATTTTTCCGGGTAACTGATGGACCGGCAATGATTACTGCTTTAAAAAATTCATTTTCTTTAGTTTGTTTGCATCATAAATAATTAATGAAGCAACAAGCCATCGTTCAGATATCCCAGGGGTCATCAAATGGTGGACCGCAGTCTGGGTCAGGACCCAGATGCCATGCTATGTGGACCCAAACTTAAGTTACGAGGGGATTTTCAATTTGACGAAACACTTACAGCGTTTACAGTATTGGTAGAGCAGCGCTGGAAACGTACAGGCCAATTGCATTCAAGTTAAGCCATCCCACATGATGCTTCTCAGCCAATGACAGCTCTGCATTCCAGGCTTTAAATATTGCTGCTCTGCATGCAGGTGAAAGTTTAGAAGCTGGGTGCAAAAGAATGGACGATAGAGAGAAAAATAAAGAAAGGGATACAGAAAGAGAAAACAAAGAGACGAGTTAGAGAACAACATCCACAAATTACGCAGTCTAAGAAAAGAAAAATGGAGCGACTCTTTCATGTTCATTTTCCCCTTTGAGAGCACAAAATCACTGTCTGATGCTCAGAGACCGCGCACGATTACTAAACAACTGTTTGGATTTATTATCTCTTATTTTAAATACAGCTCTTCTTGAATTTAACAAGATAACGATTTCACTGTCTACTGTAAATGCTTCTGTTTACTTAGATGTTAGGCCATCATAAATAATGTCAGTTATGTTTATTCCAGTGCTTAACAAGTTTGTCCTGAAAACAAGAAAACCAGTTTCATGAAGTCTTTAAATTTAAACTCTTTCTTTCCCAGAGAGTTCCCTACAAAACGTCAGAAGTGAAGAATGGGAGTCAACGCACTGAAACTCTTAGAAGTTAGAAATTAATCAAGAATAACAAACAACCACTAAAACACTTTTTTGTCAGTTCATAAATGAAATACATATCAGTGATTTAACATTATAAAAAAATAATGTAAAGTTTTAAACATTATGATGTTCTGGACCTTTGATTCAATACATTTTCTCTGACTGGACCTTTTTGAATTTTAAACGAATTACTCTGAGATAAACAGTACAATTACACAGCTTTAAAGGTAAACTGCTTTATAAAACACTTAAACTTTCTCCACCAACACAGCCAGACGAACATAAAGCTCATCTTTACCCACACGTTGTAATACAGATACATTCAAGTGGCTGTTTGGGCCTACATTGGTTCATCAGCCAATAAAATAAAAGTGATGACAAGTGCTGAAATGACCTGTGTTACATCATCTCGTTCTATCCTGTCGAGACTGTTTACTTTGATGTAAATTACTGATATTTAGACCACTTACGGGGCAGTGATGTACAGCTGAAAGTCTGAGTGCTGTTATAATCTCATGGACTGCTTCTTTTCTAATTAAACCGTGCAGTCATCTGTTGTATAATCAGATATAGCATGTATTTTTGGACTTTTCACAGTGCTGTGAAAATCTTGGACAGCACCAGACTGGCTGTTTCTTCCTGCTGTTAGTCCTTATGCTAAGCTAAGTTAACAGGCTGCTAAGATAGCTTCATTTATAGCTTCAGCTTAACTTAATGGACGAACATACATGTGGTATTGATGCTCTCATCTCAGTCTTAGCGAAAATGCAAAAAGGGTTACATTTTAAATGTCTCCTTCAAGCCTCAAAACTCTGTTAATAATAAAAACTGAGAAGTATTCCTGCATTTATACCAGGCTTCTCCTCAGTACATTGTGTGTGCAGCGTACCCTGTGTGACAATGCAGTGTAATTAGCCGCTGAAGAGGCATGTGGAGCCGATACTGGCAGGCTGATGAGTTCTCCTCCAGCCCTGCACTCAGCACAGCATCTCCTCCGAAAAGTGCTACATCAGCTCCGGGGGGAGACTGCATATACACAGGGGGGGCCCCGTGAAGATGGATAGTGCCAGTCAAGGGGAAGGTAAACTGAAATTGGTGATCGCTACACAGATGAAGCTGGAAGCAGAGGGCGTGGGAGTGTGTTGTTCTTTTGATTTGCTGGAGAATAATTGTATAAGTCACTTTATCTGTGTGGCCATGCCTGTGAGTACACAATCGTGTTTGTTCATCTGTGTCAGTGCACATCTCTATGAGCTGTACATTGGTGCGCTTCCTTTTATTGACCACCTATTGACCTAGCTCCAATAAACAAGTCTTTATTTGACTAGTGTCTCATCCTTTGTGTGCTGCTCAATGCGCAACACACTAACAGAAGCGTGTGGGTCATTTCTCACAGGATATCCCAAGCATAGATTTAATATAATGATGGATGAAGTTTGTAGTTTCAAAATAAAAGCCAGAAGCAACTGGAGTTACAGCTGAATGCTTATTGACGGCCAGCAGGGGAACATTCAAGTGGTCAGTTTATCCATTCATTGTTAATTAATTGAATTACTTTTTTCTTATTAACCAGCTTTTAACGTGGATATTACTGTCCAAACTACTGGGAAAGTTAATGTTAATAGCAGTGGATTTTAACATTGTCATTTTCACAATTTCTAGATCACAGACAACTTGAGTTGAGGAGACAGTGTTTTTAGATTTAAAGTAAACATGAATCTGTACATTTTTTCTGTTTTGTTTCTTTTTTTTTGGGAGGGCAGGGTTGGTTTGATTGAAGATATTGTCATCTTTGCTTTTAGAAACGAGATGGTGGTGGTCAGTATGAAGCCTTAAAAGGTGGATGATACTCAAATCCTCAGTGAAATTGTTAGGTCTGCTGTCCCCTATACATTCTTTAAGTCCAACTGAATACAAAATTCCCTCGGTAAAGTCTTAGCGCTAGCTAATTAGCACCTGTATTATCTCTCGCACATCATGTGAATGAGGGTAAAATATGGATCAGCAGAAGAAGAAGGTGTGAGCAAGCTGTGCTTATATGGAAATGGATCTTTTAATTATGGATGAATACATTATCGGATCAAGGCTAAGGATTTGCTCAGTGTATGCTGTTTATAGATGGGATGATACCAGGGGATCCCACAGACCCCTGTGAATACCCATGGATTAGTTTACTCATAACCAACAGGAGGTCAATATAACAAGTGAATGGAGACAAGCATCCTGAGGCTGGCATGTAAATCCCTGTCTTTGAATGTCAATTTTAATGCATCATTAGCTAATAAGTCCCATTAATATATATATTTTTTAACATTAGTACTTGGCAGGAAGTAAAAACAATAATTTCATGGCTGTACTTTGTCCCAATCAATCCTTCAGCTGCGATCTTTTGTTTCTCCTCCTTTCTATTTTCTCCTTATGAGGTGATTGTGCCATTCAGTCAGTTGCTTGGAAACCTTTTCAGTATCTCAGGTAGCATAAATAGAAAACCCATTTGGTGTGGTTTCCTTTCCAAACCTCAGCTTCAGATGAGTTCCTTGTTGTTTTTGTTTTCACTTAAGGTTTGTCTTTTTTTTTTTCCCTCTCGGTGGTTTCAAGGCTGTTTTCCTTTTATGATTTCAACTATTGCTTTTCATATAAACAGATCTTTAATGAGCAACAATCAAAGTGAAAGAGCCCCCCTGAAAATTTTGTTTTGAATGTGTTCGGATAGTTTGACTAACTTTACACTTGGCTGCAGTGATGTTCAGATGCACTTCAGGAATTTATGGAGCGAACACTGTTTAGTAAGGTTTCCTTTGACCTTTGACCAGTAACGACGTGCATCCTTAAATTTATTCACAGTATTTACTTTGATATGATTCTACTCATTGATTCATTTAGAAAGCTCCAGCCACCCACGACTCTGTGCAGGATAAGAAGACTGATGGATGGATAGATTTCCTTAGAAAAGAGTAAAACAATCTGTAATATAAGGAGCTGCATCATTTTTAACACGACCTCTAACAAGTAGCTTTATAAGCACATCTGTGCAATTAGAGGCAATATCTACAGCTCTCTCTGGTGTCAGTGTGCCTAACCACACTGTTTAACACTTTTTGTGTAAAAGGGTGAAATTTACAGCCACAGTCTAAAGCTGTTTGTTGTATAACAGTACTGACATTAAACCACTGATGGGTGCCACAGGCAACCACCAGCTGATACGCCAAAAACAAAAGCAAATATGGTGGCAGTAAGAAGGAAAGTCAAATTACTTTGGATACAAATTAGTCTCAGGAAATGACTTTCATGACACTTCATGGCTCTGTCCTGTGTGAAAATCTGTGCAGAGTTTTCAACATCATTAAAAAAAAAAATTGGGGAAAAAATAATTGGTGCATATCCATATCAAAGCATTGCTATCATGCTAAGTTTAGCATTGAAATGAATGGGAAAGAACGCTGTTGAATGTTTTGCCACACAGTAACTTTTCTAATCACTGTAAGAGCTGACACAATTTATTTTTATTTTCCCATTCAAGCTAAATTCAACACCTGAACTCAAATGAGCTGAGGAACAAACAAACAAACCGTCTCTTTTCACTGCAACTTTGCAAAGATTTACAACACTTACTTACACCAGGGACCTCAAACTCAAACTGACTCAGTGCCACCATTGGTACCATCATCTCACATGGAGGGAGACTTCAAAGTTCAGGTGCTAAAAGAAAGGCCTCTCTAAATAAATAAATAAATAAATCTTTTTTTCTTGTATCATTTTTCTGCCATACTCAGCCAAGAAATGAAAACTGAAGCTTGTTGCAGTTTTTTTTAAAGATTTCATTTTATTTGCATCGACAAATATTTGGTTCGAGATGACCTGCAGGCCAACAGGTTCAGAAATTTGCTTTACACATGGAAACATTTCATCAGATTATGGTTTGCACAGGTGCCAAACATTGCAGGATGACATGCAGTGATCACAGATTAACTGGAATTTGTTACAGCACTTTAATTAAGTTACAACATAATGCTGAACATTGCCCCTTAACCTTTTCAGAAAGTGAATGAGAGCTAACCTCTACAGGAAAGCTACCTAACTGTAAAAGTTTTTAGTCCAAGGTTAATAAAGGTCGAGCACAAAGTTGTGAGAAACTCTTGGAGCTCAGACAGGTGGAACAAACGAATGTGGCTGATAGCTTAATGATAGTTCAAGTACGGAGTGAGTGACTTTTTGACTCTGATTCATTGTGATCCAAATTAGCATCAATTTCTACTCCCTTATCCTGGTAAAGCATACAAACAACAAAATCCTTGCAGCTACTTTGCACCTCGCATTGGAAATCTGATGGGAACCACCCATGAACAGTTCTCACTCTGTAGAAACAGCCTGGCCAAGATCAATACAGGCTACACTGAGCTGTTCAGGAGCACTTTAAATTCAAACAGGCAGGACAAACTAATACGTTGAATTGCTTTGACTCTGTGGAATTGTACTGTTGGGAGTGAGGAGTAAAAAACACTAATTAAATCACGAAATCCGCTCCTTGCTTCAGCTCTCCACTGGTGCACTGCTGGCCATACAGTATGAATGTGGCTCAGCCACACACCCAAAGTACTAAGAAAACCAGATGAATTTGAGTCATAATGCACTAACATCTGCAAAATGACAGTAAGAGCTGTGGTTTCTCAGTGGAACTGTATTTACAGCCCTCAGTGTTATCAGATCTATAAAGACAGTTTAATAGGACTTTTTTTTTTTTTAGATTTACACTTTTGTTCTATCAAAGAAAGCTCTCAGGAAACAGGAAGGTGTTCTGAAGGAGGATTGAAAGTTAGGCAGGAGAACTTCACTGCCCTGGCCAGAACCGGCAGACAGTTTAATCATGGGAGGACGCAGAGGCTGTGACACTTTACAACCTGCCCAGTCTGACAGCGACAACGAACATTTAAAGAGCTCTTTCATTCATCAGCTGCTCTGCCAAGCTGTCCTCGCTGCACCCTGCCCATGAGCAAGGTCATCTTGGGAGGGGAGGGGAGTGAGAAATGGCAGTGCTTTAATGTGTAGAGGATTTATGGACATGTTTTGTTGCGTTTCCAGCCACATGAATGTGGCGATTTAGCCCCTTAAAAGAGAGCTGTGTAACTGCACCCCCCACCAAAAAAAAAAAAAAAAAAAAAAAAAGGACAAGCTATAACTGTGAGGTTGCTGCTGATCTAATTAAAGCCCTAATTAGCTGTGTTAAGATGGAGAGCCTCTGCATAAAAAAAGACAACAAGGCCTCTTTTGGCCGCTGCTACGTCAGGAAGGGGAGAAACACTGACACATCACAGCTGTTTGTGGGCCGTCTGCAGAAACTAAAGCCTGAAGCCATGATGCTCGCTTTTATCATTCTCTTCATTTTTCCCAGAGTCTATGAAAATAAATTTTAATATTGTTCTCTTCTTCCTGAACACACTCAGGTGGCTCTTGGCATAAATCCTGATAATCTATTTTTGATCTTATTCATTTAGATTCTGAAGTTTTAGTTCAATGTGCTTCACTTTATGCATGAAAATAACAGGATCTGCTTATGAGGAGGACATTAGCACTATATCATTTATGTTTACACAAACTTGCATGATGCATATGAGTCCTGAAATGCCCTTAATCAGATGTAATGCAGATAATAAACTTGATGGATCATGTGGATCATAAATCGATGCATTCTTTGCTTTTATTTGAATCTAAAGCCGCAGCCCAAGTTTGCGTGTTCATATTTTTGGCACGCAGAATCTATTGCACTTGGCAGTGATGAATTGAAGCAATATAATTTCTCATTTTCTTTTGTTGTTTTTTTCCTCCTTTGACGCCTGTCTCTGCATCATTTTGCCTTTTTATGCAGCCGCATGTGGCTGATGGCCATATTATGCATGGAGGCTGGGTTTCTATTATGTTGCACATGGGTTCTGCTCTGCAAGGACATTAGGAGCCTAAAATAAAAACCTTTGTTTCTCTCAGTGTTGTTTGTTCAGGTTTGTAGTCTTTATTTCTTCTGAACAGAGACTGAGAGAGAGTCGCTTTAACATCTCTGCATCAAGTCGAGTGATGGTGATATTTGTTCTCATGCACAAACATAGATTTCCCCGTATGTATTGCCTCTATTAATCTCCTGTTGTCTCTCTTTTGGTCCTTGTTTAGAATCACAGTGCACACTGTGTGGTGAACCAGAAGGTGAGTGGGCCTCGCCATTCCCCGATAGCTCTTGTCATCGTCATCTCTCAGCTTGTCGTACGGGGAGGGTGGGAGGTGGAGTGGGGGCGACGCTCTGATGTGGATGCACTGCCGTCTCCATCACAGCATCGCAACGAAGCAAGCCAGACTTTCATAGTTTCATATGTACATAAAGATAGCACCTTCCTGGTCTTTATTCTGATATTTCACATTATACAGCTAAAATCTGTCAAAGTTGTGAAAGAAAAGTAACTCCAGGAGGTGGCTATCTTTATGCGCTTTACTTTGCTCCTACTGACCAGAGTGACTGACAGCATGGAAGCTGAAGGAAGCGTTCTTCAAAACGCTGACTCACCACCTTTGCATCTGCCTCACCAACCCACTGAATGTTACTTTTTCTGTACTCGTATGATTCCATGAGTGTCCATTCGCTTTCTCACAGGTATTTATATATATTTTTGGAATAACATGATAACAACACACGTCAGATATCTTTGAGCTGCTGAAAGCTGCTTAGCTCTCAAGCTTGCCTCTATATTTAGTGCTGCTCATGCAATTGAAACCGCCTCATTTTCCATTTCCAAGTGCGCACCATTTCCATTAATCTCTGCTTTTTTCACTCCTGAAACTTCCTCTCTGCATGGATTATATGCTTTATATATCAATATCAATATAAGGAGGCTGTGGCTTAGTGGTGGAGTGGATCATCTCTCAACTGGATGATTAGCAGTTTTGATCCCGGCTCCTGCAGTCACATGTCAGTCTTCATAAGCATGATACTGCACCTCTAATAACAAGCAGCATACTGGCTTCATGCTGATGGACGTGTAAAAGCACTTTGAGTGGTCTCAAGATGAGAGAGCACCGCACAAATATAGTCCACTCACCTTTGTACTTCAGGTTATCACACTTACTTCAGTCCCTCTGCTAAAGCTGGTCAATATTTCTCAAGTGTATCATTTGTCTTCTGTCATATGGGAGCATGTAAATGACAAGCTCACAAAAAGGATGTGACCTGAAATTATCAGTACCCACAACAAGAGTTGTCAGCTTTTTTAGCATTTAGCAGGGAGACGAGCCATAAACATGCTCAGTGACAGGCTCGGTGACAGATATGACATTTCCCCCTGGACTTAACCTTGTCCAGGAATCGGCCATGTGCCTCTAAGTCCAATAAGCATCCTTCTATGTCTGAGAAATCAATGGTGCTCTCTCTGCTTTGCTTGATTGGATTAAAATGTAATCAAATCGAGCGCGATAACTGTGTGCCAGTGACCTTCCCTGCTGAGACAGGCAAAGAGAGGAGGGAGGACAGGCCTAAAGGGAAGGACAGGGGGTGTGTTCATGATATGTGTGTGTGTGTGTGTGTGTGTGTACAGTATTGAATGTGTGCCAGTGCATGTGTAGTAGAGGTTAGGAGGGAGATCCCCAAGCACCACCATGCTGTTGCTCCATGTTGCACAGGGCATCAGAGCCACAGAGCCACAGGGAGAAGCATGCTACCAAAGCTCCAGAGGGTGAGAAGCCCCTGGAAATAGAAAGTGCGTGCGTGCGCGTGTGTGTGCGTGCATGCGTGCGTGTGTGTGTGCTTGTGTGTCAGCTGGTTTAGAATGGATGTATTCAGAATGAAAAAGAGAGAGACAAGGAAAGAGGGCTCCAGCTCTCTCCTTGCAGAGTTTTGACTGAAGTGTGTCCTGAAACTGTCAACTTACCTGAGCTGACATTCAAGTGCCTGAAGAGAAACTCCTTCTTGTATCTTTGATTGACTTGATTTTGTGATTTAAGTTTGCTAGCTTGCAATGTGTGGCCAAACATGGTATGGTTATTTTCTTTAACAACTTGTAATAAAGTTGAATCAATTAAATAAAAAAAAAGGATATGTGAAAATAGATACTGTTTATGAACAATATAGATGGTACTGAGTTTATCAAGTTTGAATGGTAAACTGAGCAAATGTAGAGTACAAGCACTATTTATTTTGAGTCTTGGGCATGTTAGAGCCTGAAATGTAACAACCTGAAATGAAAAAAAGGAATGAAACCTGAAATTGAATAAACGGTCAATAATGTAACCAAAGTGCTGAGTCTGACATGTAATTACTTTTGGGTTTCATTACATTTTTGATTACTTTTCAGGCTCTGCACTTTTTCGACATTATCACTTTAAAAATATATATATATATTATCATTACATTTTGGATTGTTGTTACAGATCAGGCTCTAACAGGGCTCACTGACAGAGGTTTGGCCATACATTTTGACAGCAGTGGTCCAAATGAAACATCATCTTATGCATGGTGGCATAATGGATGGATAGCAATTATTAACCTTCCTGTTACCACCAATCCTATGTACTAAACCCTATAACACTACAGTATTATGCAGATGTTTATTTACTTTATTTTATGTATTTATTTTGTGTGCACTGTATTCATTTTTTAACACTGGAAAGTAACATAACAGAGCAACATTAATATCTTTGAGCTGACATTCTTACTGGCTCAAAAAGAAGATGCTGGTCAAAAGTCAGATTGTGACTATTCAAAATTGCTTCAGTATAGAAATGTTGCCAATACAGTTTTGTTGTTATTGGACAGCTTAAGAGAGAGGAAATGCTGGGAGTAGAGAGTGAGGGAAGACAAGCAGTAAGTAATACAGGCTGGGAGTCAAACCATCTGCAAAGAGGAATCTGCATATTGGATGCACTGTGCATTTTTGAAAACTAGATATTGCGCAAGGGGTTGCAATTATTTGATGGGCAGATGAAATAGATGGGTTAAATATTAAATTGAATATGCAACATCAAAATTTAAAGAGAACTACTGGCAGCCTATTGCACCATGATACAGTTGGTTTCATCAACAGGTGAATAGCCAGTCATAATTTAGGATTTTGGAATGATGGAGAAAGAAAGAAAGAAAGAAAGAAAGAGACTCTGGACAGGCCCCAGCTTTCTGACAAATTTAGATGAAGTATCAAATCCTTTTGTCGCTTATTTGAATAAATGTGAAAATCATCAAAGTATTCTTTACTGTTTTAACTTATTATCCATCCCTATTCTGTGTTGTTGTTGTTGGACAGGTTACTCGTAGAGGAGTTTCCTGATTGACAGCTCCAGCTGAGCCCTGCAACAGAGCTAATAAAAGCTGTGAAGGTTCACTGAAACAAGAAGTGGGCTGTTAACTGAAAGAGTCTGAACATCCTTATAAATCAATGGAGAACTGCAGAGTGAAATCTTTTGTATATTTATAATTACAAGCACATTTTTGACATGAAACTGCATTTTAGCTATGTGATTATTGAACATGGCAGATTTTAAAACATGTAGTGTACAAAAAAGAGACAAAAAAGTATCTTTATCATAACTCAGAGAGGATGAAACAGGTGTCTAAAAACTCTCATTCCAAGCCCGTATCTCTTTGTTTTGTGTTTGCTCTGAGGACAGTAAGACAAAAAAATGTGATCTATTTATGAGGCCAAACAAGATCTTGAAGCCTGCAGGTAAAAGCTCCAAAAAGTCCCAGGTAAAAGTCCCAGGAGTGAGACACAGAAAACATATGATGGTGTTGGGTTAAAAAATATTGTGAGTGAAGTGAAAGCGAGCACATTTACACACCTTGTCTCTTTATTATTATGCTGAACGAGGAGCTGGGGGCAATGTGTCCTGCCAAATACTAACATGTCCTTCTACATGAGCATTAAACGATTTTACAGGTACAACAGAAAATCAGAAACGGAATCAGAATAGCCTTAATTTGCCAAGTATCTTCAAAAGAAGACAAGGAATTTGACTTCGGTTTGAACTGTGCTTGCTCTGAATGAAAGAATACTGACAATATTCACAGCTAAATCACAGATTTTTATTTTGGACGTGGGGAATTCGTAAAGTAGGAGTTAATCTGGTTTAAGGAATGTTTTAACTCAAGTTAGTTGACTGAAAAGTTTTCTGAGAAACTTTCAAAGCAAATAAAATTGGCCACACAGCTTTATGTGCTAATGACGTATAAAATAATATTAGTTTTTGCACAATAAAAATCAAGATAAAAAGCTTGAAATACTGAAGGTACAGCTGCTCTGAGAGCTTACAGTATAACTCTCGAGGAGATGAGAAGATTCTCTCAGTTTTAACTCTCTATGATGGAAAGCAAATGTGTTGCTTATTTCTTTTAGGCCAATTACCACTTTCCTTGGGTTGTTTGGTGTAATGAGCCATGCCTGCGATTTGCAAGGATAGAAGAAGGCATAGTTCCAAAGAATGTGAGAAATAGCCATCCAAACAAGTATCCACTGTGATAATATTGTGAAAATAACATACTTTTATTCAGCACAGAGGAAAAAAAGAATGAGAAAGCATTACTCAGCTGTGTCTCTGCTGCAGAGAGAAGAATCAGAGGTTTGAATAATAGCTATTATAGAACAAGGACAAGGAGGGCTCCTTTATAGACTCGAGGCAGCATAAAAAAATAAAATAATAAAGATTATTGTACAGTCTAAGCTACTTGCCTCACCTTGACAGGAACTCCAAACCCCAAAACTGATATTGTAAAGTAGAGTCCCATCCAGAGAATACATAACGTCTGTAATGAAAATTTAAAGAAGCTCAGTCAAGGTCTGACGTACTGCATCACTCATTTTGTTTTTACTCTTGCAGGGAGAAAGAAACCACAGCTGTTTTTAGTGGCTAAACGAAAGCCCCGTCCTTCAACTGACGCACATACAGTTTACTCACCGACAGCAAGTGTAGTCTGAGGATGTATTTTATCATTAACTGATCCTTCACCAGGACCCTGAACCTTTCTGTGAGGGAAAGAAAGAGAGGGAGAAGTTGAGTGAGACAGGAGTAAGAGGGAGGTGAAGAGCGTGGGATGCGATAAGGAGCACAGAGAAAGAGGCTGAAAAAGAGCCAAAGGTGAGTGGGAAACCAAGTCTCCAAGAAATCACATTTATGTGCCTTTAATTTTATGGATTATGTTCACTGGCTTATTCTTGTGAGGGAATTAATTCCTTTTTCTGCTGCCTACAAAACTTGTAAAGGTGGCCATTGTTGACAATTAACGCAAATGCCATTGACAGCCAGAAATGTTAATTAGGAAAGTCAGGCAAAGGTTACAGTACCCTTTTCAAATGACAAAGATATTTCTTTTTGACTGAAAGTTACTATATTCAGTGTTTCTGGTCATAGTCTAAACCAAAAGGTGTTGGCTGCTTTAAATAAAACCTAACAGTATAGCTATTAAAGGTCTAATCCATTGTTTAATGGCCAGGTAGCATTCCCCAATAAAGCAGTTTCAAGGTCCAAGCCACTAACATGTTTTCAACATGCTGCAGTGCTGCGTTCGTTGCTATTTTATTTTTACAGATCAGAACCTAAGAATAGCTTAATTAGCCTTTTCCACTTATATGTGATGACAAATGGAGATGGCTTAAGATGATCCCTTCAGTGAAATTTTTTAAGACTGAAAGGGAAAAAACTCTGAAGTTTGTAGAAAGTCATGGTATCAGTAAATACATACTAGTCAGCAAAGTATCATGCACCAGCATGAATGACATTTAAAGAAACAAATATAATAGCAGGCTAGACATTTAAATAACTGCAGTAAAAAACACAGTTTAGGTGTAAATGATCAAAGCTCACACAGTCTGTTCCCAGTCTACATCATCTCTCTCTGGTGATGTGACTCACTGCACGCAGGTATCGATATCGAATGAAAGAGGGGCTGCCATCTGATGCTTCTGACTTTCAAAAATGTGCAAAGTTTTAAGACAAGTGAAAACAAAGCAATATCAAAGACTTAAAATCTGCAAGTTTTGTTTAACTTCGTAGTGATTAATCCATATCAGCCCATGAATGGTTTAGTATTAGCCGAGCAACAAAGAGCATGAGACATCAAGTGTTCACTAGCGAGTGTTTGAAACAGATATTTATTTCAAGTCATCACTGGCGTCACATCTACCTGGATAATTCTGATCAATTTGGAAATGTGTCTATAAAGTTGTTTTTGAATGAGAGGTGGGTGCCTCTGGTCTGAAAATATCAGACAATGCGGAATTGCTAAATTCTGCAGTTCCAGGAGTGTCTGCTTATGTAGAGGTTCTGGAAGTCACGTACACACCAAACAAAAAAAAGCAGAAATAAACATGTTTACAGCCTGGTACAGCCTGAATTGCTAATTTCGTTAATGGCAGGCACTGTAGGGGGGTGAATTTTTTAAAATAAGATTGCCAGTTTGTCCAATCGGAGGCACCTTTCAAATCACTTGAGTGCCAGGTGCCCTTTGGCTGTTACTGTGGGGACTCAAAGCCCGCCTCTTTTCAAATATGGCCACACCGGCCGTTTTGCTTCAAAAAGCTGTTTCTGAAACAGATGGGTGACGTTGCGGAGGCTACATCCATTAATTATACAGTATATGCCAGGGGCCCAGAGCGGAAAAGTAATTAAAGATAATAGATGGATGAGTAATCTCGACTTATTCTCTGCAGTTTTTACATCTTTATTTTCCCCTTAAGTGAGATTATCCACCAGAGTTCCATTTGCAGACTGATGTGATGACACATACTTGTCCACTCTGTTCTTAAAAATGAACATTATATGGGGCTCTAATCACAAAGTTTGCTGTGCATAAAGAAATAACAGACCTTAGAACACTGTAATTAACCAATCAGAATCGAGCAGCTGTGCAGCAGCATACCAGTATTTTTCACGTTGCCACAGAGACCCCTCCCAACCTTTGTGAGTGAATCTTGTAGCAACCAAGCTTCTGCTGGTCTTAAAGGTCAATGTACTGAACTGTGCAGTGGGCTTAAAGGATCAATATTCTATAGTTTGTACTTCTGTACTTGCAGTTTGTGCCACCAACCACAGTTTGTCCACACTGTAAATAGCTGTCTCATAGAAATGTACCACCACAGTCAAGCGCTCTGTATGTAAGGCTCCTCTAGTCATTTCCTCAGGAGGGTGGGGAGCATCTTGGAGTTATGGGTAATATCATTATGCTCTAATGCATACTCCCTCTGTGCCCAGAAACACTGTCTTATATTGAATTGACCAGCATGGATTTTTAATTTTCAGTAACTCATTTACATTGTATGTTGGCTAGACGAGTAGGATGCAAGCCAGACTGCTGGCCAAGGTCAGCATCCAATATAGAGTAAGCTTGTTGGTAGGTGTGAGTGGAGTACTGATGCTGTGCATAATACAACACTGAGGCTCAACAGCAGAGTGAAGCACATTGTGCTCCTGTATAAGCAGTATGTGGTACTCTAATGAAAAGACAAAAACACTTAAAGAGGAACTGAATTTAAAATTCATTTTGGTGATATCTCACTACAGGTTTGTATTTTTAACATGTAGGCTATACTTAATATTTCCCGACTACACATTTATTGTAACCAATAAAGTGTCTCATCATTAGTATTATTTAATACCACATTTATTGCTGTATCTAGCTCAAAAGGGCTGCACTGTTTGATATCTGTATGGGAATACATTAATACCATAGACTGTATAAAATATGGACGTAGTCTTCGCGACGTCACCCGTCTGTTCCTGATACAATCAAATAAAGACGATCTTTGGACGGGGCCATCTATATGGATATGACACAGACTTTGAGCTTCCGTTCTCACGGCTATAGGGCGCCCGTCAGTCACATGAGCTCAGCTGATCCTTGGCATTGGACACACTCGTAATCCTAATCTTGTCTAAACTGCAGAGTTAGAAAAAAATTCACCCCCCGTATAGTGTGTGCCGAAAGTGAAATAAGCATTTCAGACCCAAGCCGTTTTTGGAACCAGGCTGTAAATATGCTTTTTAATGCCATAAAAGTCTGTTTTTTGGCTTGATGTGTACGTGACTTCCGATCTTTCTGCAGCCAGCCTCTAGTGGATTCTCACTGAACAGCAACTTTTAGCACTTTCGCTTCATAGGCTTCATTTTTCTCTGCTGGATGTTGCCTCTTGATTAATACTCAAATTCTCAAAGCGAGACAGAACTATCAGTTTGTCCCACTTTGATTTTAGTGTTAAACTGAGACACTATCTGGTCACTCTTTGTTGTTAAAATCACAAAATAATGTTTGGAAAGCTCGGAGGCTCGACACCTGAAAGAGAGGGAGTAGCTTGCACATAGCTTGAAGGCTTAATCGATAAATGAGTAAGAGCTACTAAAGATTTAGCAATGTGTTGAAACAATCTCAAAGTAAATCAAATGTTCACAAGCTAGGCTAACAAGCTTAATATGTGGATAAGAATAATCCCAGCTTTGTTGCCTTCAACTTCCAGTAGAATGATGTTGACCCTCATACATCTGTCCACTACATCATAGAAGTAAAGAACCCAAATATCTAACATGTACCTATTGCAGTTCTTTTTGTTGTTATAATACAAATGTGTTACTGTTACTCTGTGGGAACATTTATCCATTTAGCTAAAGTTATTATTATAGTTATTTATTATATTCTACCCACAGTGTTTTAGTGTCTTATAATGTCCTTAAGTTAGTGTGTTGATTTGATACAAAACGTAGCTTGTGAACTAGCTTAACATGCATGACAAATTAAGCAAAGATTAAGCATGGCAAGTTAAGCTAACTTCCATACTGCATATTTATTTTATCCTGGGGATGTAATATTTTGTAGTTTTTATTTTATGTTATGTAAGTATAATTTTCATGCTAGCCTGTCAGCACTGATTGGTTTACAAGCACTTCAGTATCTGGTTATGAGCTGTATTTCAGTTTTGATAATTCTCAGGATATGGTGTTAACGTGCCCTCAGAGAAACCTGGGCCCAAATGCACGTGGAGTCATAATACAAATGGTACCATAAGTCTTAACCTGTTACGCGCTCCTGGGTCGCCGGCGGGGGATTTGCCCTGTTTTAAGCTTCGCCAAAGCATAAATAACGCCCCCTTTGTCAAATATTGAAATGCTACACCTTGTTAGAAAGCTTAGTGTCTCCACAATCGGCTCATTAAGTTTTTTTTGCAGTTTAAATGACCAAAAAAACGTTATTAGTGAAGGAATCAGTCAGAGAGTGATCACAACATCTGGGACTTCCTACCTGTTTGCGGGTCATAACGTCACATCTGCAGCTCGTTCCACGATTATTTACACTCCGTTTGATCAGAGGAATCCAAGGCTCAACAATATCAAAAGCATTGCTCCATAAAATTAATCCAAGTGGTGAAATCGCTCCTGTAACGTCCAGTCTGCAGAGCCCGTTCACAACATCAACAGCGGCTTTGCCGTATTATTGCGTTTCCTCGCCACTTTTTATCCAACAAAACTGGGTATGTTTGTTTTCTGTAGGCTTCTAGCTGCATAACAAAAGTATCCCCATCGAAATCGGTCCAGTATTCATCTCAGGACAGCGTTTGAAAGAAGAGGGTTGACTGGCTGATGACGCACGGTGTCCCGGCGTAATACTTTTATAAGTTGCTCGTTTATTTGAAGACAGACCTGTCAATCACTCGAAGTGTAGCCAATCGCTTTACTGTTCGAACGGTGTCGGCTGTTGTCACATAAAGAGTGGATAAGACCGTCTAAAAACTCTGCGTATTCAGTTCTGTTCAGTCACATTTCATGAGCGCCACAGGAGAGGAGCACCTGGTGACCGCTAAAAGACAGGATTTTAGGGTTTAAGACGAGCTTCTTCACGACCAGCGAGAGAGGACGGAT
The DNA here is from genome assembly GCA_030710495.1 of Labroides dimidiatus. Lineage (NCBI taxonomy): Eukaryota > Metazoa > Chordata > Actinopteri > Labriformes > Labridae > Labroides > Labroides dimidiatus. The sequence continues at coordinate 18,079,130 of CM061156.1, read as the reverse complement.
GAAAAGATACATGCGGCTAACGAAGCTGGTTGTGTGCAGCTGCTATGTACCAGCTGATGTAAGTACAGTCACGGTTTAGATGCGCTGTTATGAAAGTGTCTGGATGCTGTTTTCTTCGTGATTTCTCTGGGCTGCAGCACATATGATGAGCGCTTGTGCTTGGTGTGAAACATAAACTGTAGCAGAGCTAGTGAAACTGCTAGCACTGTATGATATATTTACAGTCTACCTGACGCTATCGTTTGTTTATAGAACGGCTGTGGTTGGTCGCTGCAGCCATAGAGGCAGGCTTTGAGCCTTCATGCGAACAGCTACAGGGAGCCGTCTGTCACGTGACATAAACAATGCCTCTGATTGGGCGAAATTGCGCTGCACCTGTCTGTCTGTCTTTGTACAAAGTGTGAGCTGTTAGAGAGATGAACCGTTCAGACTTGAGACATTTTTTGAACGAGGTTGTGATCATGTTCATTTCTGCTCTGAAAACGTTTATTTTGCTTGGTGTGCAGAGTTTCTAATAGTTTGTATAAAGTTTCATTTTTGTGCAAATATAGTTTTTTAAAACGTTTTATTGTAAAAATTGTTAGTCTTGTGCAAGTACAGTTTGTATATAATGCTATTTTGTAGAATTTTGGTTTGTATATAGTTTTATTAAAAATTATATTTTAAAATAGAATATTCATATTTTGGCAGTGGCAGTGGCAGTAGTATTAGTAGTTGGTATTATAGAAGTGACAGAAGTGTTTCCTGAATCACAGAAATGAGTAAAAACCTTTTGGCACTGTTTGGCACAGTCTGGCACAATTTGGCACAGCTCAGATAGATTTGGTCATCTGAGATTAAAACCTCTACAACTCCTATAAGCTCTTACCTTGAAAGCTTACTTTTCAACCAGATGTAGTCGACAAGATGTAGGATTGATATGGTGAAGGGCTTATGTCTCGCATAAAGCATCATGAAGTTATTTGTTTTCAAAAATGAGTAAAAAAAATGAAGACAAAATTTTTGTGTTTCAGCCACATTTAGCCTTATATAGACTTAAGCCACATATAAAAAAATGATATTTTCTGAAACTAGAGGTTGTTATCTTTCAAATGAGGTGCCACTGATGAATTTTTGACTTTGTGGTTCTTCAGTTATGAGCTTTGAAAAAAAGTGTGGTAAATTAGCTTCCACTAGGTGGAGTGTAAAGGGTTAACTTACTGTTGTGGAATGGCCCATTTGGCCGTAGCATTCGCCACATGCACAACTGCAGTTGGCTAATTAACTAACTGCACTATGAAAGTGAGTCAGGTGCAGAACGTTATATGTCGGAGGAACCTCCTGGAAAACCCCTATCCAACAAATTTGAGCATACAGCAATACATATGGTGAGCAGGAAAGGGGTGACTGAGAAGATGAAGAAAAAAAGTTTCAGAGGAAGAAATACACATTTTATTGCAAGAATATAGAATGAACAAACAGCCACGATCAGCTAGTCAATCAGCAAATGTAAAGAAAGGGAATGTTTAGCTAAAGATCTTGAAGGGAGTGTTTCTGAGCACACAGTAGAAGACTTCAAAAATAAAATAAGCAATATGAAAGTTGCTTTGCGGAAGAAGCATGGCAGCAATGCCCCAGTAACTTGATAAATACCTCTACAAGCAGTAGTTTGATGAACTCCTTTCATTTCACCACACACATCTTGGAAGGACCCAAACATATAAAAGCAAAGAGCCGAACAAACTTGCAAAACTGATGGAAGCGAGCCTTGCTGGTTTGAGACTTTGATTGCTTCCCTTATCTCTTCTGTTAACTGATAAACATCTCTTAAATCTAAATTTGCTGTATAGCTCCACATTTTCATACTTTTCCAAAGGATTTGTTTGATCCCCAAATATCCATTGTCTTTGCAGATTTTGTCTTAGATGGTAATGCATATAGGCACAACGTCCGCCATCCTTTTAACAACCAAACAAGTGCAGTATTCCTGTTAGCACCTTGAATGGTGGCGTTAACCTGGCTAATGCCGGTTTTGTCCCTTTATATTTGATAAATACTTGCGACAGGGTTCTGATTACCTGATCTTCTTTGCACTTGTGAGGTTTGTTTCTTATAACACGATCTACAGCAATACTGAAATCTGAGAAAAGCAAGAACAACCTTGTCTTATTGCTATTCATACCTTACATCAACATATGGTTTTAAGAGATGAAAACACAAGTGACTGGCTTTAAGTGTTTACATCTTTCATCCATGGCACTCCAGTGACCACTTGACACAGCTCCATTCACCTTCATTAGACTTTAAAGAACACTGAATTGTGATAACGTTTTTGCTGACCCAGGGTGAAGGCTGCTCTCTCTAACGCACATTATGTACCATCAGCAGAGCGAAGTGGGTGCTCATCAGCTGAAGTGATAACGTGACACTTAAGTTTCCTTTATTATATGAAACCTGATGTTTTGGTTGTTACAGTGCTGTAGCCAGGAGGAGTGAAGGAAAAAGTTACTTCTTCACTTCTCCAGATCATGTTTAAGCTGCTTGTGGGTTCAGTGATCGGAGCATGACAGATGGATCAGCATTTATTATGTCCCCTGTATGTATCTGGCCATGACCACTCAGGTAGTTGACAGCTGTCAGAAACTGGGATGAGGGGTACACATGACTCATATCTGGTGTTTGTCTGTTTGTGCCAGAAGGTGTAGAAAGGTGGATCATCATTTCTAATGACACAGCAGAGAAGCCTACAAGTTCCATGAAGATTGAGATGTTGTGTAGAGATACCTCATATACATTTTCATGTGTATGCATTTGATGCTCAAGTTAGGATATTTGAGGCTTTTTTCCTGCCTCTTAGCCCAGATGTTAAAATTTAGCTTGACTATCGCTTGCCAGCAGAACTGGCATTGCTCCATACTGTACACGGTTAAATGGCCAAGCAGCCTGTAGACTGATAGAGCAACACTGAATAGTAGCACAGCTCCCAGCTCAGAGAGAGAAACACAACATTCGAGAGGCTTAGTGTTTGAGAAAATGGCAAAGCATTAGCTTTATGTCACTTCCAGCCATCTGAGAGTAACGGACGAAGCGAGCAGGGCTAGCGAGAAATAAATATAACATCTGAGAGTGCCTGCAGCTGTTCGGTGAAGTGGGATTAAGAAAACATGCTATTTAAACAGTGAACCTTTTTGTCTCTTCACAAGGCAGCGGGGAAACGTGCAGCAGGCAATCGTTTGAGCTTATCATCAAGTAACCAAAGATGATCTCTCAGCTTTCTTGAATCCTCATTCTCTTTTTAGCAGCAGATGCAGACAAGAAACCGTAAAGAAAACAACACTTCTGTCACTCTGTACAGACTCTGTAAGACCCTTCTTTGATGTTTTTACCTCTTTCTGTACATCTTAAATGAATTTTTAATGCCTCAGGTAGACACTTTGAAAAAAAAATGTAATCAGCCAAGCATAATGAAGGAGGCTGAGGGGAGAAAGTTGTTGCAGATGGCTGGCACTGCTTCATGTATTACATGCCATCTAATCTAGCCCCAATTTGTGCACAGGCATGACAAATGTGTGGGGATGTATCTGCTCTGGAGATTGAAATGGAACAAGTTTCTCCCTTCTTCACACTCTGCTGCCATCGATTTGTCTGACTCTGAGTCACCAGAAACGCCAAAATCGGTGGATAGAGTAATGAGGAGGTAAAAGATACAGAGGGGTTAGCAGAGAGAGCTATTGAGAGACCCTCTCCAGGCTTAGCAAGAGTGAAAATCAGAGCTTGTGTCTTTCTTTCTACTATCAGGATTTTGTTTCTGCAGTGTGGCATCAGAAACCCCAGCTCTCCCAATCAGACTGCATAGAATAAATCCTTGAGGAGGGACCATGTGTGTGTGTGTTGTATATGTGTGTGTCCCAGGTGAGCAGCTGTCCAGGTTTGGCTGTAATGGCTGCAGGGCAGCGCACTCTGCTCAGCTTTGCTCAGAGAGTCTTAGGAAAGTGAGGGGGAATCTTGACATCACTCCAGGCTAAAGGCTGATGAGCAGCAGAAACATGGCGGAAAGTTTGCACAAACTCAGAGGGGATTTTCATGGATGGTTTTTTTTTTTGTGTGTGTGTGTGTGTATGCTCCAGTTTGTGAGTTATACAGCCAGGGATTGTTGGCCAAAATTAAACGCTTCTTTTTCAAGAAAACATGACTCACAGATGAATATTTCTTTCAAATATGTGTCGTATAATCATCTGCAAGGATCGAGTTCAGAAGAATAAAATGAGAGGGATTTTTTTTAATTCATAGCTGCCTCTGACTTTACTCTAGCTTATGTGATGATATTGGACTCAGGGTGATAACACTTGTGACTGACTATCAGCATGCAGATAGTCTCATTACTGAGAGGGCTCCCTAGGGCTGTGGTATAAAGTGACTGCAGAATATGTCATTACTCCAGGAGAGACGGAGACAAAGCTGAGCTGTTGTTTTTTTTTTTTTACAGTAAGGCTAAAATGTCAAACAGTGACATTTCAACTTTTGGATAGTATAAGTATGGCCCATAAGAATGATAGGGACAAATATTGCCTGTTTTTAACTCTTGGGTGATGTGAAAAGCAACCAAACGCCCTGATTGACAGATCTGTTTACAAATGTAGCCCCTGCTGACAGTAATCCAACTGCTACATCACAAAATTTACAATTTACATTAGTCTATATAATTCTCATCGTCTATTTGACTCTTCACAGTTTGCTGAACTGTTTTAATGGATTGAACCACCAGGTTGGGAGGGTTACTTTAAAAATGTATTCCGATACACTTACTAGTCAACTGTTAAAAAATGTAATCAATAACGTTATCCAAGGACCATAATATCAAAGTAATGAAGTAATGTAACTCCATTACTTTCAATTACCTTTGGATTACTCCAATACAAAACATGCTAACAAACTAAGATAGTAATAAAATGATGAAGTTTCATGTGTTCTATAAGACAGCTGAACAATGTTACTTTGTAAAAGAAATTGAGGAAACCAAGTTTAGGCAGTAGCTTATAGTCTCACAATGAAAGAGCTCAAGTCTTGACCACATAGTCCAGTTTATGAAGCAAAAATAAAACTGCTTCTTTTACATGGCAGACAGTACGCTCTGTTTTAGTTCACAGTATAGAGTAAGAGCACCCATAATACTGTTTTTAACACACCCAGTGTTCACCTGATAAATTTTCAACAAAAAATCCCAAACAAATGAAAGACAATGAAAGCCATGTCAATTTGGCAGCGGGTGTATGAATTCTAAATTAAATGTATGGTCCTACTGAACAGTATACAAAACAAAATTAAAGACTGATCCTTATTCAGTGTTATACACAAAATTATCTTATTTTGGTCTTAGACAACAATTTCACAGCTGTAAGGAAGAACTTTCATTCATTTGCATGCAGTCGTCTGCTCTGGCTGCCTCTGAGAGGGTGAGGAGATAAATAACTGTACTGGGGTTGAGGGTTTTTATTTTTATATAACTATTTTGAAAGATAGTAAGGTTGAAAACTGCTTCAGAAACAGATGGATGATGTCACAGAGACCACATCCATGTATCACTTTTAACGTAATATGAGGAATTTACATACTTTACACAAAATTTTCAAGATTGAGACTCAGATTGATCAACAGAATTCTCAACACTAGTGCAGCGGGGTTCAGTCACTTTTTTAATAACCTCCCTATAAAACCAACCAGTAATGACATACACGGTGCAGAATCGGTTGCTATGTTCCAAGAGGTAAACATGGCATGTCGCAGACCTGGAAGCACTTAACATTGATAAAGTTTTAAGTGCTTTTAATCATACATACACAGGTATTATATGCAGAGAGACGACATTGAGATTCAGGTATAATGAACATTATGAAAACATTGTAACAATTGAGTAAAAGGTCGAAACTCAATGTCAACTGTAATCGACTGTTAACATTTAGACTCAGGTGCTAAAATTATGTTTAATGATGTGCCAGTCCTTCATGGTTATTCCAGCCTGTATGCTGTGGTCTCTTTTTCTCTCTGTGTTTCTCACTGGAGACATTCTATCACTGCGTTATGCAATCCAAGATGGCCTCACAGTGTTATATTTGCTGTAATTATCTCACAACTTATAAAAAAAAGAAAGACAGAAAACAGATTAACACCCACTGTGGTCTTCAATAGGCTGAAACAATAAGGAATTTGTTCTAATCATTTTCAATGAAGCAGACACAGTACAGCAGCCTGCTGATCAGTAAGTCTTCTCTCTCCTTCCTTCCATCTGTCCTGCCTTTGTCCTCCTTTGTCCACAGCTTCACACTGCTATGGTCATCAGCGCTGAGGTCTTCTCCCTCAGGGCTCTGCCTCTTCATTCTGAGAAGATAATTAAAACCACCAGCCCAGCCTCAGAGAGCATCTTCCTATCCTCCTCCTCTTCCACCTTTTTCTCTTTGATTCTCTTTTCACTTTAAACACACACTCAGGGGCAAAGGTGAGATTCCCTTCCAGTTTCTTTCCACCCAGCCAGGCACGAACCTTTCAGATTTTTTCGCAACAGGAACCAATTACTCCAAAGCGACTCATAGAATTCCCTGGCCGAGCCACAGATGTCACCGTTCACATCATTTCTGTGCTGGCTGCTTCACTTTTGTCGTCCTTGGTATATGATCATGGCTCTCATGTGTATGGATCACCAAAGAAACTAATCATCGCTCTTCAGAATGATTGCACCTTTGAGATTCTGGTGATTATACACCCGCGCTGCAAACTTGTCACATTTAAGCCCTGCATTGGTTTTTGATTATAATCAGAGTTTATTGCCTCACTTTTATTCATGAAGTCTCTGCAGATGCACCACTTGGGTAGCCAAGCGTTAGACAGGGCCGGAGTTATCAGATGATGCACTGGCTTACAGCACCCTGTTGCTATGTATAGGCTCCATGTGCCCAGAAGAACGGCTCTTTTTGGAATATTAGACTGATGGCCACTGTCAGGCTCCAGCTTGGGTGAATCATGAACACTCCTATTTTCATCCATCTGAATTTCCACATAATGTTCCACCTCTCTAACGCTTCCTGCTGGTACAGTTGTCTTTTCTTATTTACTGGTGTTTTATTCTGGTGGGCTTTTGCAGGCATGATTCTTTTCAGTCAACTGACGTCACTGACATTTGACACCGTGCTGGCAAAGCAGCTCATGAAACAAGGCAGGGTGCAGCTTGATGACAGCGCGCATGGGTTTATTGTGCGGCATTGTTTACAAGTTGATAAGCTCAAACAGCTTGAGGTCACAGAGAGGCACAATCCCTTTACGTAAGAGGGAGACTCAGTCCTCGGCACCCTGTGACAGACAGAAAGTCTTTCAGTGATACTGAATCACCATGACGGCAGAGATAATGAACACAAAAACATCATACAGTGGGACACTGGAGGTTATTTTTTTCGCTTGATTCAAGGATGTTCTAGTTTCATTTCTAAACTCTACCTTTCACTCTGTTTTGTTTCTCTCTAGAGCATGCGCCTGCACCAAAATCACATTATCATGCTCTGCCGCCTCTTCATTTAGACAGATATTTGGCTCAGCAGCGCTGGGAAAAGACATTGGATTTTGAAAGGATGCAGCCTGAAGGAAATAAGCCTCATTGTCCTCATCTCATTTTTTTTTTATATATATATATTTTGCCCTGTGTTTTCTAATGACAGCAGGATGACCCCATGGCTCAGCGGTATCATTCACCAAATGCAGTTTTTTTGTCATAATGATGGTTTGGCTGCTACGGTGGAACTTGGGATGCAGTGCTTAAGTGACCACCTTATCTGTTAGCTATTAAACTCTGAGCAGCTCAGGTGAACACAAAATGAGTCGAGCAAGTTAGACAGATTTCCCATCGGCCCAGAATTCATTGCCTTCAGTCAAGCTGAGATGTGATAGCGACACACTGGGCTCAGAGGAGCAAAAGTTAAGCCAGGAATGACGCTGAGGAAATAACACTGTCGTTATCGCTATAACAAAAGTGAATCCTTACATAACAAATCAGGCCAATAAACTGACTGCACTCTCTAATTTTCTCATCATTATGTCGCTTTGTGTCTGATGAGCTGTCCTCCCAGCTTTCAAGCATCTTCTAACACGCTTCTCGAATGTTTTAATCATTGAAAACCATCCCTGGCAGCACTTTGAATAGAAGTCTTTAACACCACCGCTCATTTCCATCCATGACAGTTGTGTCTGCATGCCTGGGAGGTGCAGTCCTAAAGCTGCAGACACACTTTTCAGTGCTAAAAATAAACACATCTCGTGCTTTTCTGGCTTTTTTTTTTTTTTAGGAAGAAACACACACCCAAAAAGCATAAATAACAGAGAGAAATAATGCTCACAGCAGGAACTGCTGGAGGGGCCTGTCATTATTTTCAGCAACAATTACAACAAAACTGCATGTCTGTGGGTTTGTTCTCTTCCTGACCCCCGCTAGGGAATATTTGAATCATACATGAGTGATTTCTGTTCCCCTAAACGCTTTGAAGCAGTATTCATTTCAACATGATGTACTGGTGATGCAGTTCAGAAATTTGTAGATTAGATGTCAGGATAGCAGATGAGCCGATGGTAATGTCCTCAAATCTGGCATTATTGTCCTGAAAAATCACTCTTTGTGTTTGAAAAGAAGAATGTGTCCAGCCTTTTATTGGCATAGACTGTGTTCAATTACAGCATCTCCTGTTGTGAGCTAACCTCTGACACAATAGCCGGTCTTTTTGATGAGGTCTGTGTGTGATAACCAGCACCAGTCAGCAAAGGGGTTAATAGTGTGTGCTGTGTCCTCACCTTAAAGCCCCTAACTTCCAAAAGGCCCCCCATCACACCACCATCCAACATAAACCTCAGGGAAACATTAATCCCTCACCCAGCCTTGGTGGAGGTCACATCAGGTTAATCTTTCAGGCAGGAAGCAGGACCGTGGAGCTGAGGATGATGGATGTGTGCCAGAGCTCGTGGTCCCTCCATCACATGTGTTTTACTGAAATCTAATACACCCTGTCCCTTCCTTACACATTAGTCACATTACTGAGGCCAGGAGGTTGTGGATTAAGTGTCAGGAATGACATGGAGTTAGAATGAAAACCTGTTTGCATATTTGTGAATTCAAAATAAGTCAGGGGGTCCTGGCTTTCTAATGATATGCCCATTTTCTAACAGCAGGGTCACTACTTCTGAGCTCACCTGAAGTGCTTTCACAGGTACTTATTTCAGGTTCAGTCTAAAACACTGCACAACCCGAAAGCCAGTCCCACTTAACGTTCAGTCTCAAACCCAAACAATCCATCACTGTGGGCTGTAAGGGCACTTCTGCACAGGTAATGCAAGCTGTGTTATTTCCTTGTGGCGCCCAGAAGACCTCTCTAAACTGCCCACACCTCTATCACAGTTCCACTTATCTGGCCGGAGTCTGAGGTGAAACAACTGAGCACCAACAGAGCTGTTAAAAACATGCTGATGGTTGGATGAGACTCTCTGTTGGGATGGAGGACAGATCGATCACATGTGTTTCTCTGTCTCTCTCTTTCTCTCGAGTTCCTGTCTGATTCAGAAAGGTTGATTCAAGTATTTGTTTTTTTGAAGTGTGGGAGGACACAAGCTGTGAGGCTGCAGGGACGACAGCTTGTTTCAGATCTACATAAAAACTGATGGATTCTGTATTTTGGGTACTGAATGTAACTCTAATTGTCTTTGCGTAGCAGCCTGTAATTCTTTCCAATTAAGTGTGGCAAAGTTCCCATCATGATTTCATGGAATTATGAATGAGGTTTATCCTTTTTTCACAGCAATGCTTTTCCATGGCGCAGTGGGTGATGGTGTTGGTCTGTCAGTCAGACACAACAACAAAAGCTATTGGATGAAAGAAATTTGGCAGAGAAATTACAACACTCCACATACTGATCCAATAACTTTGTCTTTTTCTCCTGGCTGTACTTTAAGCACCATCGGAACAGTCTTTGAGGTAGTTTTCAGTAAACGAAGAAGAAAAAAAAACGGTGGTATCCATATCTTTCTGTCTCTGCAAGATACCCTCTGATTATTTAGAGTATCCCTTGACCTTTTTATGCGGTACAATATGTCTTTAAACTTGTCTCACTTCATTCAAATGCAAGAGAGCATTCTTGGCTCAAGGAGGGGGTATTGTGCCTTCCCATATTTTAAACCAAGCAGCAACCTCTGGTCGGAAAATATGAGACAATGCGGAAGTCTGCTGTTCCTCCGCTTGAGGCTGGCTCCGGAAGTACTGGAAGTCATGTACACACCAAGCCAAAAAAAAAAAAAAAAAACATTTTCACAGCCAAAATAAGCACATTTACAGCCTGGTACAAAGAATGTCTTCTGTCTGAATTGCTAATTTCACTAACAGCACGCACTGTACGGGGGCGAATTTTTTTCTAACTCGGCAGATTCAACAATATTAAGATCGTCAGTTCATCCAATCAGAGTCACAGCTCAGATCACATGACTGTGAAGCGTCCTATGGCTGTTACTCTGGAGACTCACAGCTCGCCTCATTTCCAATAAGGCTGCGCCGGCCGTTGTGCTTCAAAAATTCGTTTCAGAAACAGACGGGTGATGTTGCGGAGACTATGTCCATTAATTATACAGTCTATGTTTTAAACATGGATATAAATTAACAATGCTGGATGTCTATACTTAACTTATGCTTGTTTTCAAAAGGCGACTTATTCATATGTTGTAGAAATTCCTAAATCTGTCTGTAAACTGCTCAAAACATAAAAAATAGCACAAGATCTTTAGCATGTGTAGAATTTGCAGCGTGTTTCTACCATTGATAGAAAGGATGGTTGGTCATTTCTTCAATGTTCGTCTTGTTGGCCGATAGTGATACAGTTAACATTATTTCAGTTGAACTCTTTATCCTTTTAGGTGTGAATGCAAGTAATCTCAATCCTTTCATCCTTTCATCCACCTCTCCTCTGATATACAGAGCAAAGCATGTTTGTCAGAAAACAGCTGCATGGTGTGCTGCATGGGTTTTTAAATATTGAAAACTTGCTTGAAGAAATGTGAATCTCTCTGGTGCTCATCAGTGCGGGGATCCAACTTGAAGTTTTCAGGAGATCTGAGGCACTCAGACAAAAGCGTGTTTGTGTTTGTTGTGCTTGTAAATGAGGTAGTAAAGCATGGAAAATTAATTGTTGCTAAATCAGAGAGTGCTGTGTGAGTTTGACATTTGTGAAAGAACTGAGTAAGTGTAGGATACTCAGCAGCAAAACCATTGTTTTATCGGTTTAACCTCCCACTGATAAAACTGTGATGATATTTTTCAGTGCTCCTTTTCAGGCTGGAAAAAAAATGATGTGAAATCCAAATTTCAGATTGTATCGGGTAAGCAACAGAAGCATGGGCAGTAAAGGTCAAGTCATACTAACCTTTGCTATTGACTCAGGCCACATACACACTGCTTGATGACCTAGAAGCATCTCTTCAAGCTAATGGGAAAACCCATAAACCCTTTAATTAGTCCCAGTATCATTTAACTTTATATCCTCATATACTGCGGCTCCATGGACCTCCCCTGCCCCTTTACCTTCTGTTAATGTAATGAAGCTGCATCAGTGTCTACAAAAGCATCCCTCCTAATCTTTGTGTGATCATATTTTCACACCGTGCAACCTGATAGGACCTAGTGTGTGATGCCCCGCACTCAGTGAAATGACACGTTAATAACTCAAGGTAATGAGTAATTATCTGTTGCTTTTATCAGATTGACAAAACCTCTGTTATTAGCAGAGTGCTGAACGAAGGAGACCAGCATCAATTAAATCTCCATCTCTCATTGGTCACGTTCAGGCACCAAGGATGACAAGTGAAACATAATTAGGTATTAAATGGTATTAAATCAACCATCGGGTGAAACAGATTCACGGCTTGTTTCATACATTCCTCATTAAGTCATGCAAAACAGCATTAATCCATCATAAGCATGCTTTGCTGCATAGTCCACCTTCGCTCGCCATGTCCTGTGTTGAATCCTCTTCTTCTGTGGTTTATTTACTCCTACATGTCTGTCTTGTTTCTTCACCAAATAACATAGGAGCAGCAGTTTTCTCATTTATAGAAGAATCGCACACCCTCACATGGACCTACAGCCCACAACAGTTTGTTGATTTTGAATTACACCTGCAAACATTGAAGACTTTGTGTACTTGTGTAATCTCCCTGATGAGGAACAGGAGGAAAAAAAAAATGTCAAGGATGAACAAGCTACATTACCCAAACTGTTTTGCTCTTCTTTCAATTATGATCCTCGTTTCTTAGGGTGGAGTAATTGTTCTGGGCTCATTTGTTTGCATCGTGCGTACACTTCACAGATACTGTAGGAGGTTTTCAAAGCTCAGGCAGGCCTCAAGGACAAGCATTAGAGACCAATCAGGAACCAGTGTGATGCAACGATGCGGTTCTTACCCTCTGGGCTCGCCTTGTCGGATATGGAGATAAGAGTGTATGGAATATCAGAGGCTCTCTAATTGATTTTCGTACAGGAACAGGCCACCCAGTTGTTGTGATATTTTGCTGTCTGTAACAGTTAATGCTGAAAACACCCTTGTACCACATTATGTTCACACTATATGTGACAGACATACTGTTTAAGTAACATAAAGTGAATTTAATCATCCTGACTCATGACACAGATCATGCACACCCTCATTTGTTCTACCGTGTCCAGACCAGAATCTTACAACACACCTGATTTTTTTTATCTTTTATAGGATGTTTTATAATTTGCGTCTACGTTTAAAAAAATTGATTTTACATAAAAAGAAAAGCATGCATATATGTTTGCTCATTTATTCTGAAAGTCTCTGTGTGGCAGTGTGCGATTCTTGTGACATTTGAGGCCCACATAGGCGATGGGCACTTTGAAAACTCTGAGAGGTAAAACTTGGGATTTTTTAATGTCTCATCTTTGTCTCTTCGAGAAAAATGAGCACTAGTCACGACTAGGATCTCAACAAGAGAAAACACCTCTGTTATGACTCAAACAAATCTTGCATAACTGAAACCAGTGCCACATTGCCATAGATACACTGAATACAGAAATTTAGAACAATTGATTTCACTGAACATATTTTAGTCAGTCAAATCTGTGAATTTATAGAAACAGGATTTTAGCAGTTACTAATACAAGTACAAGTCACAAGCCACTCCTATTTTCCTGTCAAATTATTATTATGTGTACTGTAGCGAGTCCTAAAATTAAAATTTTCATCATTGTACAGCTTGTCAACTTAATTTTTGTTTACTCGGGTTTGTTCAGCCGTTTGTGGATTGTCTCCATCATAAGGATGAAATCCTCATCCTCGGCTGTGGGCAGGCTTGTGTGTCCAATCCACTGGACCACCATCTTTCTTTTCTGCATTGTTCCTGTGAGTCTGCTTTGTATTACAGTCCCGGGGAGGGGGATGGGATAGTTAACTGTGTCTTTTTATTTTTTATGCCAGGTTGCAGTTTTTATGTTATTGTCTGTGGGATTAGGGTGAGAATATAAATCAGAGCTGATACAAATATAGACCTTCCATCTTTAGCGAAAATATAATATCAAGTGTAGACTCTAAAGATTCATATTGTGTGATTAAGTACAAACACACTGGATATGCACAAATCATTTCACTTATGTACAACGTAGCTTTTTGGGGGGAAGAATTTATTACAGTTCTCCTGTTTAATCCAAATTTAATGCGCACACACTTACAGGCTATAAATGCCAGCAGCCTTCACAGTTCTTAACAGACCTGGTATAAAGCAACTGCAATTATATATAGTATACGACAACACAATTTACCTGTCAGACCAGAAAGATTACTTCATCAGGTGTTTTGTTAAATCAAAGATTTGCTCCAAAGGGGCTCTAAATGCAAATTTAGAGCCGGAGTGTGTAAAATATGCTCCCTGCTACTTCAGCATTGTGTGAAAAAGCAGCAAACAGACAAGCTTTAACATTAACTGTCAAGCCTCCCTTAAAACGACCATTATTTTCATGATTAACTGATCAGTACTTTGTTCAGTATACAGTGCTTCAAAAAACTCCACCACCATCCAGCGTTATGAAGTGTTCTAACTCAGACTATTCTGTCTTTGTGAGTTCTCTGCATTTCACAACTTTGATCAGGGGTAAGGAGTTTGAAACTGAATTCCTGTTTTTATCCTAAATTTGAGCCAGCACTCTGGAATTCACTGGGGATTCAGAAATTATTCAAGAATCACAAACACATTTTTAAAACCAGTTGAAAAATCACAATAGTTTACATTTTGCACTGTTGGATCTCTAAAAAGGTTTTAAGTAAAGCTTAAAAATGCAAAAGGAAGAAATGGTAGTGAGACTGAAAAAAAAGCAAACAATTTATGACAAACACCAATTAAATGAAATAGGTTGTTCATCAGCAGATCAAATTTTCTGTAACTTTTGGATTAACTTTTCTCTTCCAAAACTTTTGACTGTAACGTTGATAAAGAATGTGAATCATAGAATAACTGATTGTAGAGTTCTAATGAGGACTGCAACCTGTTTCTCTTAAGACTTGGTCGGTGTCGTTAAAATTCTTCATTCTTTGTGAGCTATCTTTGCCGTCCAATGATTCCACGTAAATTGCTTTGACATATTCCAAATAAGGCTGAGATTATTTTCTCAAGGAGTCAATTCACTGTAGATGTTAGCACCGTGAGCAATTAGCACGTATGAGCCAAAATGACTTCACATTGAATTTAGAATTGTTTAGCGCAGGTACTGTGGGTGTCCCAAATATCAAGAATAAGCCTCCACACATTTTATATTATCTGACTCATCTTTTTTAATTTAATCAAAACAAAGTGGAGCGCTTTTGTTGTTATTGACATTAGTTTCTGAGTTTAGCAGCTGTACAGCCATCGTAATGAAAATGGCAAAGAGAGACAGACATCTGTATTAACAGTGATGTGCAGTGTTTCACCTCTGCTCAACATGCTGAATCTACAAAGACTTTGGAGGATGCCATCTTTTACTTTGGACAACATTTGTGGCTGTGGTTACATCTCCTGTTGCACTGTTTGGCCCCAGGCAAAGAGAAACACTGGTAGTGGCTGTGTTGTACTCAAGCTTGTTGTTTCTAAGCAACTTCTAGCTCAAGGCTTAGCGGAAATGGGGGGTGGGGGGGGTCGTGGAGTCCTGATGAGGTGGGTGGTTGAAGCGATGGATGTTTTCTGTCATAGACGTTTTAATTGCTTTAGAAATAGTTGTGTCAGGGATTTGTGTCTGGGTTATAATGAAATTCAGCAGAATTGTGAGTAGTTAACTTCTCAGCAGTGATGTAAGTCCAAATATTGGCACACATCAGCAGTTTATAAATAAAAGTTTTGAAGCTTGTTTTGCAACACAAAGAGGA
The DNA here is from genome assembly GCA_030710495.1 of Labroides dimidiatus. NCBI lineage: Eukaryota > Metazoa > Chordata > Actinopteri > Labriformes > Labridae > Labroides > Labroides dimidiatus. Next base: position 18,063,726 of record CM061156.1, on the reverse strand, counting down.
TTTTTCTAACAGCTAACCAAAATCTTTTCCACCAAGCAGTTTTCTGAATGTTTACATTTTATCCAACCACACTGAAGCTGTTCGACAGCAGAGAGCCTACCAAGAATAGATCCATACGAATGAGGTAAATAAAACCTTTTGGGTCGAATTGTGCCACAAAGTCAAGCTGTACATCCAAATACATTTTTTTCGACAAAGAGAGCCTTTCTGACAAAACTTTCCACTTTTATAAAAGACAACTGACCTCTCTTTCACCATCTATTTTCCCTGTGCTTGCCTCTTTTCTTCACATGCTCTTCTCAACTGACAGCACAAGGATTCCCACACAAAAACATGTTGCCAGCCTGTCTGAAGTTATGAATTACTTCTGCTCACCTAACTGAGACCTAAAAATGGCTTGTCGATGACACCGAGCGTCAGAAGCTGCAGTCAGGCCTCTGGGAACAAGGTTAAAAACAACAATGTCATCAGCTAAAAATAGAAAAAGCGTTTGGCCTGTCAGCAGCCATCTCAACACTTGCTTTTGATGTTATCTCATGTTCCTTTGTGTTGTACACATGCACTGCACTCTTAAAAATGTCCAATCATCACCTGGAAGAGCTGCATGTGAGAACCAAGCAGGATTCTCCAGGACTGAAAAATGAATACGCCAAAACACTTCAGTTCCTTGATTGTCCACTCAAGGCTGGCACCTAAATGGAGACAATCCTCTGCTGAGTGCTACACTGTAAATGTGGGGAGCATGTCCTGACAATGTCAAGAACTCAAAGTGTAAATGATCGCTTTGTTTCTCTTGAATTAGAAAACATTTCAGGATCAATGTCTCCTTTTATCTCATTAAAGCTACTTGTGATGGATCTCGGGGGCGAGAGAGTCTAAACCAGCTTTCTTAGTCCGCTGAGTTATTACTCAACAAATGGGCTTGAGTGACTGCCTGGAGGGGCACACAACAGCCAGCCTGCAGAGTGCTCTGCATAAACATTACTGATCAATGCAATGCCAGTGAACATATCTGACCTACATTACTGTGATAACTCAGATATGTGTGGTGGCATCATGTGATAAGAAGGTGTTAGGGAGCAGGGAATCCCTATCACTGATGGATCCTCACGCTGCAGCTCTGCGTATGCCTGGGTATAATCGTACATCCAATTTAAAGTTACATTCTACTGAAAGTTATGCCATGTGCATCAGTAAGCCCCATTTGTTTTACACCTGGGTGTAGCTCCTACATCTAAGATGAAGTCTATTAACAGTGATAAATACAAATAAAAATGGATCTTTAGAGATCAATACAAACGCTGCAATGTATCATCCTGTTTACAGGATTAATTTAAAGGCATTAAGGCAAGAGAGAGCGATGCTTGATCACTACTATCCACACAGTGAGCTGATTTCAGAGATTTATTTTGGCAAGCAAGCTTAACTTGAATTAATTAAAGGGCTCTTCTCAAAACTACAGCATGTGTCTGACAGAGGCATGGTGCTGCCGCCACCCTGCAGGTGCTGATTGCTCTCAGGTTTTATGCAAATGAGACTGACAGCTTTGAGCTGTCAACATCATCCAGCCCAGTGAAACAGGGAAGAATTCTACTCAAATACTTCAATGATTATGCTAAATAATGTGCTGTATAATGAAGGTTTTGGTCACAGACATTTCCACTTTTCTTGCTTTTTTGTGTGTGTGTGTGTGTGTGTTTTACAGTCTTGCAGTGAGGATGATTTTATATCCTGCATAGAATTCTACGAGCTTTTGTATTTCTCTATTGGTACTTGTCTTTCTTTGAGTTGTGTTATCCACAAATATTAGCACATCACACATTTGGATGGTAAAATTAAGTCCACAGTATTGTATTATTTAGCAACAGTTTCCGCTACACAGATGTTCACATGGACACACATGATAAGACTAAGCACAGCAGCAGTCATTCTTAGTCAGGTAGAGTGCAAGAATGTGCTCTGTGTTCCTTGAGCTCTGCGCACTCCAAGCTGATAGGTTCCCACTTGAGCCACCGCTTGAGTCTGTCCACAGAGTGTGCAACTGCACGTCTCATATCTGCCCTCGAAGCTCTCTCCATTCCACTTGGACAGATTCCTTGTCCACAACACATCAAAATGAACACAGCAGATTGACCTGGGCAGGAAGTCAGACACTGCACTGCAAAAAACTGAAATCTTAGGAGGTGCTTTTGTCCTATTTTTAGTAAAAATGTCTTTTTAGACTTAATATGAGCCTCATTCATCAGACCAGTCCAGAAACATGTCTCATTTAAAGATATTTACAGAAAAAAATCAGCTCTGAATTGTTTGTAACAAGTAAAAAAAATCTCCCAGTGGAGTCAGTGAAAGTTTCTTGTATTTAGACATTATTCTAAACTTGACAAGTAATTTTTTCTTTGCCCACTGGCAGATTTTTTTCCCTGTTGCAGTTAATTCAGATCTTATTTTTGTCTTTTAATATCTTGAAATAAGACACGTTCCTGGACTTGTCTGTTGAATGTGGCTCATATCAAGTATAATAAGGCAATTCTTACTTTAAATAAGACAAAAACACACTCGCTTAGATGTCAGTTTTTGCAGTGTGGAGCAGATTAAGGCATCTGGTCGATTTAAAAATACAGCATTATGTACAGACTCCCAACTGCGTATCAGATCTTATTGATGAGTAAGAATTACTAATAACATATATCTATAATATCAGCAACAATAAAACAAGACAATATATTTTCGATCCATGTTAATCACAACAGAATGTATAACTTTTAACTTGTCTGAAGTAAAAAACAAGAACATAATTAAAGACATTAAACAGCTGTTTAAATAAATATACCACACAGTCCCCTCATGTGATTTAGTGTTTTGGCGGCTCAGGTTTCTTCAGCGTATCTGGGTCTGGTCTCTCTCATCATTCTTCCTGACAATACTCCATAGGTTCTTGGTGGCATTTCGGTCAGGTGAGTTTGCCGGCCAATCAAGCACATTAATGATGTGCAGTGTGGGCAGGTGCCAAGTCCTGCTTGGAAGGGAAGTCAGTATCTCCACAAAGCTTGTCAGCAGAAGGAAGCATGAAGCCCTCCAAAATTTCTTGGTTAACTGCTGCATTTACTTTAATCATCAGGGGGGAAAAAAATAAGAAATAAATAAAAAAGGCAAGAATGGCCATGAATTTTTCTGTTTTTATCCACTGTTATCTCATGATAACGACTTATTATCTCGTTATCTCCAATTAACAAAGATCATTTTCTCGTGATAACGAATTAATTAATAATTTGTTTGTCTTCATTTCAACCTACAAGAGCTGCCATGAACGGCTTCCAGCTACTGGTTGTAGCTGTAGCCTACCGGAAAGTTACGCCTTAGTTTGCTTTCTTTAGGGGCTACCAGTTAGCATTTGAGAGGCTGGCCCAAAGCACAGTTAAATGAATTTATGAACATTAAATTATGACTCACATTACATTGCAAAGTTGAGGTTAGCCAACATTTACTTTACCTTAGCTGAGCTGAAGCAGACGGATAGAGAGAAGTTTGTCAGCCTCTCATCTGCTAATCGGTAGCCGCTAACCAGGTGACTGGAAGCTGTTCATGGCAGCTCTTGTAGGTTGAAATCAACAAAAACAAATTATTAATTAATTCGTTACTGCAAGAAAATAATCTTTGTTTAATTAAGATAATGGAGAAAAAAAGATTATCAGGAGACTGGGGGTCATCTTTGTTGAGTTAAATGCAAGCAGCCACTCATACCATCACTGGTGCGCTCTCACTGAGGTTTGTGTGTGTATTCATATACAAAGTACATCTGTTGCCCATGTTGCAGGGTTAAATCTTTCTTGAGTTTTGTTAGGACTATTGATTTTCTCCTGTAATTTTTTTTACACAGAGATTTAACAGAACTATTTGTTTCCAACCTTAAAATTTATCAGTACATTTTATTTTCCAAAACTTATTATGGCCTAGCCTCCACCCTCTGTTCTCCGCTGTGGTCTGCAGAGAGGAAAATTACATTAGGGGAGAAAAGGGTTTCAATCGTCTTCTCTTGCCTGAGGTGTGTGGATGCCTGCAGAGCCCAGGGGACCTTTTAGAGTTCTTGAAATCAGCTGCTGTGATGAGATTGTCTGTGGGGACCAAGGAGGGATTTGAACCTGTAACAAAATTCCTGTATCACTGCTGCAGTGAGCATTAAAAACATCTGACACTTAGTACTCATGTCATCTCTGAAAACAATAACAGGATGACAATATCTAATCATCTCTCATTTTGTCCTGAAATCCTTAGCGGCTGCACAGACAACGAAAAGGATGGGAACTTCAGAACGTGTTGCTGTGGCAACCAGGCACAGTTCTGAGGCTTCCTTTAACAACTCGCCTGAGAATGCAGTCCTGGCTGTTACATAAGCAGTGACATACTCTCTTTGTGTCTCACACACACATACTCGCAGGGCTTTTCCTGTGGCAGAATTTCACATTCAGCATGATTTATTCATAGCTGGCTAGCTCCACAGGATTCGTGATTCCTCCATGTAAATGCTATCGACAGTTGACATGAGTTTGGGCAGGGGGTATTGGAGGACTCCAAGTTAAATTCTGTAGAAGTTGTGAATAAAAAGTGGTGTTAAAGATATAGATTTAGGAGAAGGCTACAATTGGCAAAACTTTTTGCATCGTCCAGTGCACTATCCTCCTCTCCTGTTTCTTTTACTGTGCAGTAGAGACATTTTTAGCAGTGCATTATATTTCTACTAATGCAATATGTTTGCTGGTGTAGCACACATTACAACTGCATTGCCATATGAAATACATGTTAGTAGCAGTTGTTTATCATCCATGCATTAACCACTTCTATTGAGCAATATACAGTGCCTACCATGCAATGTGCATCCTCTGTGCAGCATACAGTAATATATGTGGGATGTTACTTTTTGACTGTAAAATGCATTGCTGACTGTTACTACAGATGCCTGAATGTTTTGCACTTGGGGTGAAGCATTTTTAAATTTCACTGAACGTTGTTTGTAAAGGTCTTCTTTTCTTTTCTGTTTGCAGTTAGGTTATGTTGCACCCAAATCCTCTCAGGAAAACAGAAATTCAAGCACATCAGCATAGAATATTCTCCCTCTCTGCTGAATGATATGTGTGCTTAACACTCATGCCATAAATCTCTGTTCGTGCTGTAGTCAACACATACTTTATAACATTCTGCACTCTCACACAGTTATTTATTTATTTTTTTTTGTATTTATTTAACCCTTATTTAACCAGGTAGAAAACCCATTGAGATTTAAATCTCTTTTACAAGGGTGACCTGGCCAAGAGGTCAGCAGCACATGTCATAGTACAAAGATTGTTTCAAGAATAAGTTAAAACAAACAGATGAGAATAATACAGATAAAGTGCAAAACTGAATTACAGCACATGTTCAAGAGCAACAACACTGGTCTATCGCCTCACACCTTTCATTTAAGATGGAACGAAAGGCTCCAAAGGAAATGAGATCAGTCAGATTTAGATCCGTTTGGAGAGCGTTCCATGCAGAAGGGGCTGCGAAGCTGAATGATTTTTTCCCCCCATTTCTCTCCTGACACGAGGAACATGCATATGAATGATGTCCCCAGAGCGTAATGCGTAAGTGCTTACTGATCTTACAAGAAGAGTGCGAAGGTAAGATGGGACCAAGCAAAGAACAGTCTTATAAATAAAAGTCAGCCAATGAGTGTGCCTTCGATCACTCAAAGACAGCCACCGAGATTTGGCGTAGAGTACACAGTGATGCGTGAGGCGACTTTAGCAGGCTATAGGTGGTTAGACTATTGGATTCTTATCAAGAAAACTCAACCAGTGCAGCACTTCAAAGCCTACTGGTTTCTCTCAAACATAATATACATCAGTGTCTCTACATTTATACACTGTTTTCTTACTTTTGCTAATCTAAAAGTACAAAGATACAAGCACGTGAGCTTAGCGTAGCTGCAGTTTATTACAATGTGTTTTACAGATAAATGAATATTTAGCACTTTACCACTGAACAAGCTCATATACAAAAACAACAAATAAAAAGTGTCTATATATGCTTCATATTATTATGGGTCCCACAATTGTCTCATTGTTGTTTGGGATGATTATGTTGAGATGTGGCTTTTTTTCCCCCACAAACTGCAAACAGACATTCAGTTTTTGCATTCAAATCAAAAAGTACAAAGACAAAGAAAGTTAAAGAGCCGGAAGGCCTCACGGATTGTCATTCTGGTAGGGAACGAGGAATGCTGATCCTGACACTTTGTTAAATTTTCTCTCCATCACCTATCGTTCCATACCCACTTTGACTGGCACGGAGAGAAGCGGGGAGCTGAGCGCAGCAGATAACACTCTTCATCATTAGTGGGCCCACGATAAGTATTCAGACATTCAGCAGCTTCTTCTTATCTGGCTTCCATAATCTCTCTGCAGCTAAATACTATGGCTGCCGTCAGCTCGCCACTCAGTGGGTGAAATTGGATGTTAGAGAACAGAAATTGTCATTCTGTCATTTGTTGGGACAGGCTGCCAATATCCTAATCATGATTGAAGGGATTAATGCTGAGCATGATGACTTATGTTCAGAGCTCCTCGATGCAGGAATATGCACGTGTGCCGTTCCTTTTTTGACTATCATGTCACTGTCTCTGTATCTATTAGCTTCCAACATATGCCATCACTTACAAAGGTTGTTTACAAGAGCTCAGTAAACAATAGCCACATGCCCGTGTTAGCTCCTCCGCGCTCTAATCTCTCCCTCTGTGCTCCAAGCAAACGTCTACCCACCTGGGAAAAAGATAGCAAGGTGTAGGCTTTGACTTCCAAGAAAGGTGGAGATGTGGTGGGGGAGGTCTTTGTTTTCCATCTCTTACATCCAGACAGCCCTCTTGGGTGTGTTCATTTTTATGCAGTGGTGATGCAGCTTATGCAGCTGCACCACCACAGGCTGTGGCGTGACATGCCAGACGTGCATGCACGGAAACTAAAGCATGTGCATTGGTGCATGTTGGCGTTGATGGTGTTGCATCTCCTTTCACTGAAAATAGGAGTCAGTTTTCCTCAATTTGAAGGCTAATTTTGATTTAAGAGAGATTGACTTCTCTAACCCAGGTGTAGCTATGATGGCAGGCATGAGTACAACATAATATCTTAGCAGATTTGTTATTTACAGTATTTCTGGTAATCTCCTCAACGCTACATCATAGACCGTGATAAGAAGTGGGCATCAATCATTGGTTTTGAACACCTGATTTAAGTCTGGCATCCTCCATGGTCCACGTGTTATTTTTAAAACCAGAAATACTCAAGTTGAATTGACTAATTTTCTTCTTCTACATCCTGGCTGTAAGGTATAGTTGGTTAGCAACTCAGTTGCTCCTTCAGTCTGCAGCCATAACTCGTGCTCGTAGATATGCACACCCTCCCTGAAGAGCAGTAATACTTCACTCGGACATCTTTCTTTAAGTGACAGGACACTCAGTCAGATGTTTTCAAAATAAAAGCCACATGAAATACAGCTTTAGTGACAGAGCGGTTTCAGCTGTCATGTGTGACTCACAGATAAACAGGGAATGTTTTTCATTGTTTTAACACTGGTGACAAAATGAATCATAGAATCCAAAGCAGTGTGTCACTTAATCATTTAAATCTGTTTTGATTCAGCAGTAATGGCTTTTTACTAAATCACACCAACCTGATTTCCCAGTTTATTTCAAGGTCAGTAGACGGGGAGCTTCACCATAATGTGAGAAACTTTTCCTCTCATGTGTCAGGATGAAGCAGCAAACATTAAAGGAACGTGTGCATTTCAGGTATCGTGCTCTAACAGGGGGGGAGAGTTTATGTCAGTGACAAGTGATTGGATCTAAATTGCTGCAGCACTTTTAAATAGCTCAGTCATCTAAGTAATGCATTAGAGACTGAAATGCGTTAGATTCATTTCCGTCTTGCATTTCACACTTAAAATGTAAAGTATGCATGAATCGTCCTGTGCTGTCACTTGGACGGACAAGTGAGCAGGATATATGCCAAAGCTGTAAGCTGGAGCCTGAGTTTGATTTGAGCTGCTGTGCTGGATACCGTGAGGCTTGCAGGGCTGACACATTTGCTGCTTTGACTCTTTATCCGTCGTCTCCTTCTCCAATCTAATAGCTCAAACCATTGGTGATTTGCCCTGAGGGCAGAGGACACAATTCCCTTTCCTTTGATTTTTTTTTTTTTAAGAAAGGCCAGAATTCTTGGGAGACTGCATTTAACCTTTGGGAGATGGATAAGAAAGCTGCACTATCGATTTGTTTTGCTGAGGAAAGGAGGAGTGTGGCTCTCATTTGATCAGTGGAAATGAAGCTGCAAAAAAATCCAGACAAGGCTGTTTCTGGAAAAAAAAAAAAAAAAGTCCCTCCATTACTTCTCTTTAAATTATATTTCCCCTGTGTTGACATTTGTGATAAGGTACTCCTTTGTTGATATGAAATCCAGAAGCAACACAGAAAAAAGAAGAAATAAAGACAAAAAACCTCAACTGATTAAAAACAGAAAATGAAATAGATAAATGAGATTAAAAAAGAGGAAAAGAAGAAGTATGGTGAACGATACAGGAAATTGTAGCATGTGTTTTGCAATAAATGATGAGATATAGTGAAATATGATGAGATAACGTGACATGAAATGATTAATAGCAGCAAGTTAACAGGCGTACTCACTGTATGTGTCTCAGCAGACTGTGTTGGACCTTGTAGGTGTGTCCAAAGCACGTTTCATTTATTCATCTTTATGGTGTATCTGGTGCACCATACCTCTCTTTATAGAAGGGTCTACCCATCATTTCTGCTGCAGAGTTTCAACCAACCAAACATACTGCAAGCTAGTTGCTTAGCTTTAGAATCTGTCTCACTTTTCAAAGAGCAAATCCTGGACAGATGTCTGTAAAAGTTTTAGCTTGTCCCTGTGTCCTCCTTTATTGTTCTTCTACAACATGTTGCAAAGCTCCTGCTCGCATCGGATGTAAAATCATTGACAACGAAACTCCTTATTTGAAACTGTCTCCTGGAAGCAAAAATACAATACAAGAAGTCAAACTTTCTCTGTAAATTAAAGAGCAATTTAGTGAAGTACTGACTGTCAGCTAGCATTTTGGAAATCACTGGCTGATCTTTGACAGTCGATGGAGATCATGATTTAACCAACAAGTTTCAGTCCTGAAGCAGTTTTGAGAGAGAGTTTTTGAGAGAGTGTTTGATGCCAGGCAACTTTGAAATGATAATTTTAAATCGTTATCCCAAGTCTTTCATGTGTTGCCTCTTAACTGTGACTCTTCCTCACGGCAGCCTTTGTCTTAATCCTCCCTTAAATAGTGCTGCAGATAGCCACCATACTAACCACTGCCAAGTCTGAAGGTCGCATGCCTTTGATCTCTCAGTCTAGTCCAGAGCTTTATTATCTTTCAACTTTGTTTTCAACTCCAGTTAAGGTCTGAGCCAGGGGAAGAGTGGGAGCTGTCAGTGATACTCAGTGCAGATATAATGCTATTTAAATGCTAATGTGTTAAGAGGAGCAAAACGACCTTTATTCTCACTCTGCACGCGGGCTGAGCAGTAGCACAAAACAGAGGCCCTTAATAAATGAGCCTCTTCCTCTGGCTGCGCTTCCCTTCCCTCTACACCTCGAGTAAGGTATTAGTTATGTTTATCACCGTGGAGCCCAGAGGGTTTAAACTATATTAAGTACTGGGTACTGGTTCAGATATTAAGTCAGATGTTCAGGGCAAGTGTCTTTTTTTTGCCAAAGGAGGACTCCTGGTTCCTGCTTTTAAAAGTCTTAGTGTCTAGTGGAGTTATTGTCAAAAAAAAAGTCCAATTACAGAACAAGTCTCAAAGCGGCACTTTAGTTTTCATGGTTCACAAGGTTTTTCTTTGTGGGAGCTGAATTTTCTCAGAGGTTTGACCCTTAAACACAACAAATTTTGTGATCGCACCGGTAAAATCACCAAATAAAGTGGTATGACATTTAGAATTATTATTTTCCAACACTCGTTTTTTTAGGTCTGTTGTTGAAATCTTGGATTCAAAGGGGACCTCCAAGAGTTCATGGGCTGTACAATTAACTTTTCTCCAACTGTAGATAAAAAAAAAAAAAATCAGAATAACATGGCTGAATGTTGCTGAGCATCACAGCCTACTGAATAACACTTCTGGTAAACACTCTTGCTCTCTCTACTCTAAGGCCCCGTTTATGCGACAACGGTATTAGGGTGAAATGCAAAAGTTTTGTTGCGTTTCGGCCTCTTGTTTATACGGAAACGCCGTTTCAGCCAACCTTAAATGCAACTTTTTTAAAACGCCCTCCGGAGTGAAATTTTTCTGAAACACTGCAGTCCCTGTTGCCGTATAAACGGCAAGCCGGCGTTTTCAGTGAAAACGCTGACTTCATGCCCAGTTTTGTGCGTGCGCATTCCACTTTCGTTGTGGGAACTTCTGCGAACCGGACAACAACAACGGATAAATGGCGGACTTACCAGGTTGTGCTTGTGCTGCTGAATCTGCTGACTACCTTTCAACAAAATGTTCATCTATTGCTCCACTTCTGCACTCAGATAAGACGTATTTAATATATCCACCAGGAGATCAGCCCTCCTCTTCTTTGGCGGCAAACTACCAAAGACACTACAGTTATATTGCCATCTACTGGCCGTGGATACATACTACAGCGATTTCAGTCCCTCAGCGTTTCCGTGTAAACGCAGATTTTTTTCTTCGCGTTTTTTGCATTTACGGGTGAAACGCTGTGTAGCGTTGTCGTATAAACGGGACCTAACATGATGCATTACATGCCTGCTCACCACTGCCAATATTCTGCACACATACATGTTGAATATTAAAGCAAACTACAAGAAGTGAAACGGTTAATAAACTTCAAAACTCTGACATAATAACTGTCTTAACTGCATATTGAGTAGTCCATCAATCTTTGTACACATATTCATTATGCATCTGTGTCGCAATGTTTTAATGCTGTTCCATATAAAGACCAAGTGTCTGTAGTTTGTTTCTTATAAAGAGTTTTCAAAGCTTTTTTTCTTCTGTGTGGCCGCCTGTCAGTCAGGTCAGTCATGCCTTTGGACGGGCAAAACTCTGGAATTAGATAACCATGAAAATAACAAGTTATGAAAGATTCACCTCTGTATAGTATGTGCCAATAGAGAAATTAACTATTTCGACCTAAACCATTTTTTCTTGAAATGAGCTGTAAACATGCTTATTTTTGCAGTAAAAAGTGGCTTTTTAAATTAGTATGCATGTGGTTTCCTGTGTTCATGCAGCCAGCCTAAAGCGCTAGGCTTCATAGGCTTCACAGTTTTAGTTTTAGACCTTGATCGTGATGCTTATGGTCTCATTTGCCTTTGTACATCATAAAGAAGCATTTATATTTGTCCCGGTGTCACCACCAAAAAAATTCTCACAGGAGCTTCAACAAAGGTGCCATAGAGCTCACTGAAATCCTTCATCTGGTTAAATAATACTTAAAAATTCTGGTGGTGCAATATAAAAAGGAAAGAGTGAGGAAACCATTAACAGTGTGATATACAGTTGGCACTTATTGAACAACATCATAAGTACATGTTACAGGTAAAACATCATCAGCCTTTTTTTTTGTTTGTTTTTGTTTTTGTTTTTTCCAATTTAGATTCTTACTGTTATTATTCTCCAGTCAGCATTACAGAGTATAATAGCCTGATATTCCTAGATAATATGGTCTTTCTGTTTTCTAAATTTTCAGTGATACCCAGTTTCTAAATTCACCCCACATCCTTGCGGTCCATCCAAGCAGTTGGCACCCTTGCCAGAAAGCTGATAATGTGATGGCAGGTGCTGGTATCAGTGTAAAAACAACAAGCCCTCTCCCTGTCCACAGATGTCACAGATACTTGTCTCCCTGTTTGCAGAGGACGTGCCAGGAGGTTGCACACCAACTAAGAGAGCTGCTTCCTTCAAGCCCACTTGTGTTAATATAAAATCACCTTCAAACTGTTGTGTAGGACTTACTTTTTTAAATCGCTTCTCTGTCCTTTAACAAAACTTTTGTATCAGCAGAGGAGGAGGTGAGAAATGAGAAGGAGAGATGGAGGGCGGATGAGTCTGTCATCTGTCGTATAATCGCAGGAAATGCCATAACTCTGCTGGCAGATAATTTATTCAGTGCAGCTCCCAGAGATACCTCAAGGAATAGTCAGCTGTCAGGGAAAGGCCATAGAGGAAGACACTGACATAACTTCAGACAGAAATGCAACATCACATCCATCAATAGTGCACGATCCTGCCTCTGCTTCAATTACTTGCAAGCAGTGAGCAGGGTTGATTTCGGCCAGGCAGGTTCCCCTGATTTGGCCTGTTTGTAGTCTATATTATGTTTTTGATGGGTGTTGGCAGCTTTGCAGAAACAGTTCCCTCCTGAGGAGAGGAGTGTTATCTTTTTTCCCATATGTATGCTTGTGATAGCCCGGATTAATTTTGCATCAGGCTGCCAAGTAGAAATCCTCTTGTAAACTGATAAACAAGGAGAATTTGTTTTTATCTGGACAGATGGAGGACAACTACAGAGGAGAAGGGCTGCACCTCAGGGGTTGAGATCTTTAGACCTCATTAAACAAGTCTGAATGGAATAAATTATATTTAATTTGGAAGATGAAAGGGGACATCCACTCTGAGTCACAATGAACTCAGCATGGTAAGTCACTCTCAGCTACAAGGTTTTTTATTTAGGAATCTGGGATTTCCAGTGATATAACAATAACAATCCTTTTGGGTTGTTTTTTTGTTTTGTTTTGTTTTTCCATGAATGAGGTTCAATGAGGTACTTGGAAATAGTTATTGTAATACAATGTCAGAGACACCGATTGATCTGTCCCTTTGATGAGAAACTGGCTTGAGAACCAAGACAAAAGCTAAGCTTTTCACTTCAGACATGGTCACTTTGCCACATTTTTAGCCAACCCAAACACAAATTCCGGGGTAAATGTGTGCTCCATTGCAAAAAAAACATGCAACATGTGTTTGTGCCTGTACTGCAGTGATAGCTGATTGAGGATGATATATTGTGAATTTTGATTTCTAATGGTTCAGGTTGACATAACTTTGTGTTTTATTCTTGTTTTTATATTGCTATCAGTAATAAATAATGAGGTTTACATTGATATACCTTAAACACAAAATGTTTCAGGTTATACTGCTGTCACACTTGCAACTGCATAATCTTCCTCTTAATCAGCTAACCGAGTAAATATTCAACATATTCTGTGAACCATGAGTTGTGTTATTATGGAATAAGAAAAAGATAGGAGCCTGCAGTTTGCTTTGAAGATGCACTTCCATTTTTGGGGTTTCTTGTTTTTTTAAGAAGGGGAGCTTGTGTTAATATATCTTATGTGAGGCACTGGCACTCTTTGATTTATAAAGATCCTGAATGACTGTTATTACTAAGTCCGGACATAAGCACTAACGTCTGTGCAAGTTAGCCAGCTTTTTATACAGTGTGAGCACTGAGGTAAAATGATGTGAACATTAGGTGGTAAATAACAATGATGCTTGCGCTTTTCACAGTGTGTTTAATAGAGTCCAAAGAGGCTACTAGCCAAGACATTACCTACTGGTCAAACATACTGTAATCTAAGACAGTTAAGAAAGAAGATCAACCTCTGAAAATCATGTATTATTAAAAACATGTGAAGGCATTCTTTAGAGAGAAGTACAGAGAAAATAACTCTGAGACCAATCCAACAGCAACAAACACTCACAAGATCTGGTAACACAGATGGCTTTTCTCTTGCAAGATCTGGAGCAAATATGTCTCCCCGGCTGATGGGAAACCAATTTTGCTGTTAAAGTCTGTAAAAGAGTGAAAAAGAAAAGTATGCTAGAAAATTAAAAAATGAGCTTGGAGTGAACTGATTGAATTTGAAATTACAAGCTCAGTTTCTTTAATGCTTCTGCGAAGAACTCCTTGTCAAATTTGACACCCCTTGTAGACAGTGATACCTCTTTATCTCTTTACTGTCCTGTCCAGTATCTATGTCTTTCAAACTGCTGAGTTATAAAAAATAAAACTCACCACACACCTTGTGTGGTCCAATAGAGCAATGAGGTACTTAGACCTTTTCTCAGCCTGGGATGTGTCGATTTTGGTCTGTTTGCAGCCAGCCTTAAGCTGAATCTCAAAGATGTGCAGTTTTTAGCACTTCCGCATGGCTTCATTTCTCACAGCTGGAGCTTGTCGCACTTGGATCTGACAGTTACTCTCTTGCACCTTGCAGGTTAGAGGCATTAGAAATTAGAGTGCAGAAAAAGTCTTGTAGCTTACGCTCTCATTTACTGTTCTATGCCATGCTATTTTGTCATTGCTATTAAAGTGTGTTTAGATGAGTTGAATACTATAATACCCACTTACAAATAAGATGTGTATACCACTAGCTGTGTTCTTGATATAGTTTTGTTGTTGTTTTTCTGAAATAGTGGAAAAATAAAATCTTAGCCAGAATGCTAACCAAACATCTTGAAGCAATAGGACCAAGTTTATTAATTATAGGTGCTTATAAAGCAGTCTCATTGGTCAGCCCCCATCATCCTTATATTATTCATCGGGTTAAAGGCATAAACCTATGGCTGATTAAATTAAATTAATCTGTCAGAGCGTGAGATGTCTGCCCTTGGCTACCAATCACACGCTATTGGGTTTTTATCTAAGACTACATGACCAACAGAAGGAAAATGAGGGTGGGTGCATTTGTTGATTGTCTCCCAAGGACACCTATCAGGCGGTACACCTCAGCTCTCTCCTCTGGGATTTGACTGATGACACAGGCACCAGGGAGTGATAGGCTATTATTTTACTTTGCATTGGATAAATGGCAGTGTGGATTCCCACCTGTCGCTTGCTTTTCTTTTCCTTTCATTCTTGCTGTTTTCCCCATTTCTCACTGAAGTATGCTAAAACAACCTGAAAAGAGGGGAGTAGTATATTGCATCCACTTTCTCAGTTTAAATATGCTTCTTTTTCTGTATTTTTGTGTCTTTGGAACTGCAGCTGCAGTGGTTTTGTAGACTTGAAGTATTCTCTCTTGGCTTCTGCTTCACCACTAAGAATATACTGAGAAAAATCTTGTACTTATCTCATATTACCTTTTTCTCATTTACAGACCAGCAGTATTCATGGTCCCCCTCGCAGTACTTCGATGAGGACAGCTACTCACCTCCACCCAGGAACATGAAGGGTCTCTCTGGCGGCCGCCCTGCACAGCTCCAGCTCACCTCTCCCACCTCAGCCCACACCTGCGGCCTGACCGACTGTGACCATTCCCTGGACCATCACTCTCACCATGGCAACTCACGGCCTCCATCCTACCTCCTCAGCCCCACTGAGAGCTGCCCCCTTGATGGTCACCATCGTTGCTCCCCGCGGAGCTCTATCCACTCTGAGTGCATGGTAATGCCAGTGTCCATGTCAACCACTGACCACTCAATCTCAAGTAGCACTTTTCCTCGCATGCACTATGGCAGCGCTTCACGGGACAGTGGTGGCAATACCTCTGGCGGCAGGGACTCCCGAGATGATGGTGGCTCTTCCTCACATGGGGGCAGCGGCAAAATGAACCGAATCCCAGCAAACCTCCTGGACCAATTTGAGAAACAGATGCCTCTGCACCGAGATGGCTTCCACACACTGCAATATCAACGCACCTCCACCACAACCACAACTACGGAGCAGCGCAATGAAAGCCCAGGCCGAATACGCCACTTAGTCCACTCAGTGCAGAAGCTCTTCACAAAGTCACACTCCCTAGAAGGTTCCTCCAAGATGAACGGTACCAAAAGCGATTCACACCGGGACAGCTCACACCACCACCATCACCATCACCAAGGCCACCACAAACACAGCAAACGCAGCAAGAGCAAAGAACGTAAATCTGAGGGCAGCACTAAGCAACGCTCAGGAGGTTGGTGGAGTTCGGACGACAACCTGGATAGTGACAGCACGTACAGAACACCCAGCGTCATGTCACGGCATCCAGTGGACCACATCAGCCACTGCTACCCTGACTCAATGCACAGCCACCTGGCTGGGGACCTCTCGCTAAAGACATCCAAGAGTAACAACGATGTTAAGTGCTCAGCCTGTGAGAGCATAAGCATGGCACCAGAGGGAAAGTTCATGAAGAGAAGTTCCTGGTCAACACTAACTGTCAGTCAAGCCAAGGAGGCCTACAGGAAGTCTTCACTCAACCTGGAAAAACCCATGATGCCCAGTGACCTCAAGCCCAACATAAGGCCCTGTCACTATCTACAGGTGAGTTTGGCCTCTTTTTATTTGTCATTTGGGTACATGCACCCTGCTTTCACAGTTGGCATGCCCATATATAACCTTTCAAAACATCTAAGGCACAATCGAATTAACCCAAAATGATGGCAAACAGCAATTTTGGGTTAGATTGTTTTTTTACATGAGAAAAGAGGAGCCTGTGATTAACGAAGACCTTGTAGTTAAAAAGAGCAGCCCTTCTGCTTTTTCTAGTTCATTTCATATCCAGAGTATAAGTTGGACTGGTATATAACATGGGGCCTGTTTAAAAGGGTCTCTCAGCTAGAAAAAGGTTTAATAAATGGACCATATTCCCATGGTAGCCATCTTCTTTTGGCATTACACACAGGTTGAGAGGTTGGAATGTTAGTACCACGTCTCGCCACTGTCTCCAGTTGTAAGTCTAACTTTGACATTGTTTTCTTTTCATTGCTCCCTGACTGAAAGGGAGCAATAAATGCAAAAGATGGAGAAAGTTGGAGAGATATTATACAACCCATTGGCTGAAATCAAAACAGCTAAAGTTAGCACTCAGCCACAGTAAATAGAGAGATATGTTTGGTAATCATTGATTGGCTGGGAGAGGTAAAACAAAATTGCAGGCAGAATTATTCTATATCTGACTTCTTTAGCAGCAGTAATGTTAATGTTTTCCTGTCTATTTTCAGTGTTGCCAATTTAGCAACTTTGTCACTATATTTAGGAAGTTGTCAGACTCCTCTAGCAACTCTTTTTCAAAGTTTGAAAGAGTTTTTAGAGAGAGGAGAGAAGAGTTTGGAGACTCTGACGTGATAGCACATATTGATCTTTCTCTCCTTAATGAGCAGCGGGTACTGTCGTGGGACCCTACCCCTTCAAAATCACTCACAGGTGGATAGTAATGCAGCAGTCCCAGCTGAAGCTAGAGCAAGCAACTGAGGTTCGTTTATACGACAACGCTTCACAGCTTTTCACTCGAACACGCAAAAAACGCAGAGAAAAAATTCTGCATTCTTACTGAAACGCTGAAGGACTGAAAACGCTGTAGTATGCATACAAGTCCTGTAGGTGGTGATATGACTGTAGAGTCTTTTGGTAGTCTCTTGCCGAAGAAGAGGTGGGCTGATCATCTAGTGTAGAAGAAGTGGAGCAACAGATACACATTTTGTTGAAAGGCAGTCAGCAGATTCAGCAGCACAAGAACAACCCGGTAAGTCCGCCATTGAACCGTTGTTGTTGTCCGGTTCGCGCGTGGCAATTAAAAGGTCCCATGACGTCTCAGAAAAATACCTTATTAACAAGACGCAACAAATCTTTCGCGTTTCAGCCTAATACGGTTGTCATGAAGCAAATGAATGGTACATGCCTATTCTGGGTCACTTTTGCCGGTCCCAAGTACAGATAAAGGAAGGGGGTTGTTACTTTTACATCAAAAATAAACAAGGGCTTCATCTGCAGTTCTAAACAGTGTCTTTACCGTATGGACACAATCTCTGTGACATCACTCAATTGTTCCTGATAAAGAGTAATGAAGCCTTTCATCAGCAGGGGCCACACTGGAATTGCTGACTCAAGTAGCAGGCTCCTCTTGAGCCTCCTCATTACCCACTACAGGGTGCCACACCTATCAGTCATGTGATTTGTGCCTCTCATTGAGCAAACCCAAGAACTTAATATCTTCCTAATGGCTGAGTTAGAAACAAAATCAGTACAGTATGTTCCAAGAGAGAAATTAATGATTCAGACCCAAGCTGTTTATTGAACCAGGCTGTAAATATGTTTTTTTTAATGCTGTAAAAGTCTGCTTTTTTTTGGCATAGTGTGGTTTCTAGTCTTTCTGCAGTCAGCCTCAAGCAGACACTCAATGAACTGCAGTTTTTTGCACCTCCACATTGGCTTGATATTCCTTAGACTGGAGCTTGCCTTTGGGTTTGTACTTACTAGTTTTTCTCTCTTCTACAATGTCCATGAAAATTACATGCAAATGGACAATTATGCAAATTGGGCGATGATGTCATCTAGCAACTTCTAGGACAGTCAATAGCTACTTTCCTTATCGAGGAGTTGGCAATACTGACAGCCAAACACTGTAAAGAGGCTTTACCTTCAACATCAAGGATTTAAGCCTCAATCGTGTTATTACGCACTGTAAATCCCTTTTGATCCCTTTTTCAGAATCTTGGCAAAAAAAAAAAAATCTTATAAATGCTTTGTTTGGAGTGAACTGCTCATGCACATTTAAAGTTTCTCCTCTCCCATCAGATTAAGGTTTATATTTATGAGAAGTGAAGCAAGCCCACTGGTGTTGTAATGGAACAAGTGACTCTGCTAACTGGTCACTTTCTGTCAAATAATTCAGTGGTTGCTGTTGTAACATGCTGAAAGTCACCAGTTAACCCCTTCACCATCCCCTCAAATTGCCAAAAGCGCCTGTATAAGGCATACCCAAATTAACCCTTTAAACCCAAACATACCCCAATTTAGAGACTTTGATGTCACTCTGCAAACACAGTGTGAAATAATGCACTAATCACGAAAGAATATGGTGATGTTGCACATGAAATTACGAATGAATGAATGAAATTTATTTCTGTTCACTCACAAGAATAGAAAACAATTTGAAAACTGTTTGCAAACTAAAATAGCTTTTACATTTTTTCAATGTACTGAAAGGGTGTCGGTTGAAGCAAAGCTAATTGTATCCTACCCCTAAAATTACAAAAGGAAAAGAAAATGCATAGCAATTAAACAGCAGAACCCAAGCTATGGGGCTCTATAAACCTTTTATACATGCAACAAACACAACTCAAAAAAAAAAAACCCCAAACAACTAAATGAAAAACAAGCCATCAAGCTCCACAGCTCCACTGTACCAACCCATTCACCACATTTCAGGCTCTTCCGCTGTGCCACTCCATGCAAAACAAAAGATCAACACCACAGATGAAAGCAGAGACTCCACAGAGATCCAGTTGTATAAGCCAAAGCTCTCTACACCAAAGTTTTGGACAGACAGAGGCCAAAGAATCACAAACACAAAAAACCGCTTTACCAAATGAAAGTTGTAAAATTTCTGTTAACATATCTGTGAATGTATATAAAAAAATCAAAATTGCCAAAAACTTCTGTTGTTGTGAAATTTTAACCTCAGCATTCTTAAAATTTATTGTGGCGGTAACTAGTATGTAGTTATTGAAGTGAGAACAGAATAACAGTTGGCTCTAGGGAGACCAAAGATCGACCCTGTTGATCAAATGAGGTGTCGACCAAAAGGACTACAATGTTAACACTGTAGTATTGAGACACCTCACAGAATCTACAAGGCTCTGTTCACCAGTGTCTGTAAAAATTATCAACATTTAGCAGACTGACTTGGAGATCAGTGGGTCCCCTTCCACTGAGGCCATCATCTTGCTTGTTTCTACAGTGGCACAAAACGGACAAACTCATGATAAACACAGTTTAGTTAGTGGCTGCAAAAATGCACCTGCTGAAGAAAGAGGAAGAGAGTAGTTGTGTGTAAAAGAATTTGTTTTGGCAGACATTTATCATAGCCCAAACTTGACAACAAGATGCTTTTACTTGAATCACTGGAGATTTTCACCCTCAGGAGTAGTGAGCAAGGGGGTGTCTTTATCCAAAATCTGTCCACTCATGAGACAATGTGCTACAATGATGCAGATTCTGCTAAGATATTTCGCTCTAATTTACAATAATTTGAGCACTGCAGTCGAAAGAAAATCACCAGCCTTCATTGTATCACAATACAAAGCACTCTTTTGAGACAGCCATCGCTGGTGAATAGACATGAAGAAATGTGACTTGTCTTAGCTTGACTCCTGATTGATCTAGCAGGCTGTGTTTTGTTTGTCTCTTTGCTGTGTATCACAATGTGAACATGTCCAATGGCTCAGCATGTGGCTGCCAGATGAAAGGGCTAGCACAGCAGGACGAACTATTTAAATCCATAAATGATCTGCACCAGAGGGGAAGAGTTGGCAAAATGAGACAAAAAGGCCATAGATCACTGTTAGATCTTTACTGAGTTGTTTGCTTCGATTTCACGTAGGCTCCAGCCCTGGAATAGGTTAGCTTTTAGCTCTGGACCATGATAGCTCCACTGGGATCAATTCAGTATGAGTCAGCACTTTAAAATGAAGTGTCCCAGGGTTTTATATGCATGCTGAAGGGCATAAGAAAGAGAAAAGTGAGAATAAAGTATGCTTATAAATTGCAAAAGGAGGGGAGAAAAAGTCGGCAATAATGCAGCTCAATAGACAACAATGTGATATCTAGTAGCATCATGGAAGAAATGCCTGCAGCCAAAATAAAGCGAGCACTTCAGCATATTGAGTGAGAAGACTCTGGTCTGAGCAGAGGAAGTGTTGAATGGGTTCGGGGGGGTTGTAAATACAAAGCCAATACATTACTCAAATCAGACAATGGAGCCAAAGACACCAGTAGATCTAAGCTAACGTCATCAGGAAAAGTTTTTTTTTTGTTGTTTTTTAGACTCGTGTAGTTTTAAACATATCGCTTCAAACTGGACAAATGAAATAAACTCATCCACTCTCACGCCACAATCCCACTAAGTGCTGCAATCTCTCAAAGAAGGAGTCGCAGAGTTTAGTGCCCCCCTACCTGCAGCCCTCACTCCCATTTGGTCATTCAGGGGAGGTGGTGTCCAAGTCGCAGAACCATAAACACTTCTAAAAATAACCTCCTCTCCTCCTTCCTGCCGCAGGGCTATATTTAGCTCAGCATTATCAATCCAAGCCTTGCTGGGTGACACATCTTCTCCCTCCAGAGGATCGATGCCCTCTCAGGGAGCTGGAAGATGTTTCGAAGGAGTGAAAGAGGGAGAGAAAGTTGTTGATACATACCAGTGCAGTCTGTGCCTCTGTTTTATCCATTGAGATACTTTATGAATCAGAGGGGAAGAAACTGAGCTGAGATGACTGTTGTTGCTCCCTATAGCTACTGTTGCCGCTCATCGCCTCAGATATACAGAGCAAATAGTCAGGGATGATACTTTTCTCACACCAAGGGTCACATTGTGGAGTTTACACTTCATGCTGCTGTTGAATTGGGATTACGCACACAACTGTCTGCACTGTAACAGCGTAAAGTGTATTATGGGAGTGTGTGCACTGAAAGTCTAAGTGAGTAAGAGCGTGTGTGGGAGGGTTTGTTTTTATTTTTGGTTTGCTGTGTACCAGATGGTTTGATGATATGCTAGTCACCTTGTTCGCGTCCTTGGTTAACAACAGAAGGAACTTTTTGAAGTGTCGTCAAAGTATGAGACGGAGGCAAACACTGGATCTGTCTTGTCTGATGTATGTGGATGTAAATCCGTATGCACGCTGAAGGCCTGAGCGAATCTGTGAGTGTGAAAGCATGTGTGTATCTGAGATCGATTAAATGGACATAGAGGAAGACAGAGATGGATTTATATTGGCTGCCCTTTCTCTCTAATGACAAATGTTAGGGAATCAGACGTGGCATTAGCCATCGCTCTCTGTCTCTGGTTAAGTCATTTCACGAATTAGCCCCAATTTGCCCTCTAACAGACACACACTCACACTACCACACACTCATCAACACATAAACACACACTCAAAAGCAAACACCCAGAGTTCAAACGATGATCCAAATTTATATGTTGGCTTGATATTAATGAAAGGAGGTGATTGTGGAAAAAACATTCATATCCTGCTGGGTTTGGATGGATTAACTTCATCTTTTACAGTCTCTCCTTTGCTTTCCCTCCAAATGAGATATTTAAATACAGCTGAGCCACACTAACAGCTGTGCCTCCTTCACTTTTCTTACAATCCGCCACACCTTGTAATACTGAATTACCGATAATTCGCAGGCTTGATTGAGTCAGCTCTATGCTCTTCCCCTCCTGCATACAGTACTGTAAAACAAAGGGAGGATTAGTCTTTGATAGTTTTGCTGATAAAGCATTGCAGAGGGATTTAATAAGCCAATTAATTGCCGTCTTGGCTTGCCAAAGGTGGAGCTTTGGATACAGTAAGGCTGCTGATTAAATTACAAAAGTGAAGTGCAAAGTAGCAGAAATCAAACAGCACTGTGATCGAAAGCTACAGTAACACACACACAGGTTCCTTCAGTGTTTTAATGAGGGGTTCCCAGACAGATTTCAGCCCACTGTGCACTCACTTAGTGAGATTTTGTCCATGGAACGCAGGGTTCAGACAACCTTGTTACTCATCTTTTCTGCCTGAGGTAACAGCCTGGCATTGTGTCTGAGATCATCTGCTTCTATTTGTGTTTTACTTCCACAAACCTTTTTTAAAGGGGAGTACACACACAAAGATTTTCTAAATCTGAAGAGATTTTTTATCTGTTAGAAACCCCACACATGAAGATAAAAAAATCAGACTTTGAATAGTCTTGATCGTATTGTGTGTGGTGTGCTACGATGATCTCAACATAGCTCACCACACATACAACGATTCTGTCCCACCACCGATCTTGAATCAAGTCCTCCAAGACAGAAATCTTGTGTGACCAAAGGTGATCTACAAAAATGTAGAAGAAGAAACATGGCAAGAGATAGCAGCAACCAGCTAACACCAAACGCAACATGGAAGAAGACACAGAAGAGGGAATGATGGCGGTCTTGGGACTATTTTTAATGGAAATTCCAGAACCAAAAAGAAGAAAAGACTGTGGAGAAAATCCTGGAGATGGCAGGAACACAGATTTTCCTCACAAACTTCCCCTGTCAGGTCAGCCATGCTTGATTTGTTTACATCTGCTTCCTCATTCCTCAGTCAGCTTGTCCCCTGATTGGCTACATTATATTCTACGTAACAACTCACAGAGTCATGACTCGGGAGTAGTTGGCTTTCCCCACATACATGAAGATTTTTGAATGTCTGCCCCGACCTGTTTCAAAGACGATTATCGGGACAAATTTAATCTTAACACACCTCAGACCACAGAATAATCTTATACGATAATCTTATAAGACTTAGATAATCGGGTGTTGTCCATCCTTGGTCAGGAAGGAGGAAAGTCAGGACAAAAACAGCCCGATAATCGTTATGTGTGTACCCACCTAGTGCTTTGTCAAGCACTATATCTTATATCATATTTTGTGTGCACTTTTCCTCACCTAGGCATAATCATAAATGGTAATCCTGTGTTGTATTACTGTATTTTTTAAGATTGTGTAGGTATTACGGTACATCACTTTTTTATGACTGGACTAAACTAAACATTTGAACTGTTTTTTTTTACTACTGTCAGGAATACATAAAATGTATTCACTGATGCCATTAAAGTTGGGGGAAAAAATTCTGCCTCTTCTCATGAAATGATGGTAATTTTCGGTAGTTATTTGCAGATATACACACTTTCTCCATGAGGAATAAATCATATTTTTACAACCATTTTCCCAAGTCATTTTACAACCATATGGGAAACAGAATATATAATATTTAAAAGTTATTATGTATTTACTGAAAGCTTTATTTTAGCATGGAATCCTGACAAAATTATACACTACACAGAATGATGAGAATACATGAAACAGTTATTGAATGTTAAGCAATTTATCTGCAAAACATGCAACAAAATAAAGAGATGTGCCAACAACCTGGTTTGTTTTCATCACTTCTCTTTCAATTTCAAAACAAAATATTTTGAGATATGTGGACAAAAGACACTGTAAACTGACTTAAAATACACAAAGTACTTTGAATCCCAAATAGATACTTCTTAAATGTTGTGTTGCACAAGCAAGAGAAAGGCCAAATACTGATATGAAGCTAACATGTTAGCATGACAGTTCCTACTGCTGAGGTCGCTCTAACAAATAAGATATTCAGATTTATTAACTGACATTAATGTTATTCATATCTTCAGCATCTTTGTAGGGTGAGTTACTATCTTGGCTAACTCTTCTGTGATCAATGCATCATAAAAACTTAAACCTCTGTTTTCTGACTGCTTTCCCCTTCAGTAGTCTTCTGTTTTTTATGCTCACACCAGGATAACCGCTCATTTACACATGCAGCTGTATTACATATCCAGGTATTTGTTTACACTGCTGTTGGCTGATCTAAGCTGAAGGGTGGAAACATAGGGTGGTGTTTGTGTGTGAGTGACAGGTGCAGGTGTTTGTGACTTCCGGCCTGTTGCAGTGCCTTGTTTTGATGGCAGTTGAAGCTAAAATGAAAACAATAATTCAGTGCAGTTTTGGGCAAGTTCTGGGTATTCTCCCGTAACTTCTTAATCCTGGAGAATGAGACAGAATGAAATGTGAATTAAGTCTCCAGTCCATCGTTTTTTAACTCCAGTAGTTTGGCCTCTTTCTGCTGATGTGAGCGATGATGGCTGGGGATCAAAGGGATTCTGAAATTTTAATGGCCACTGCAACAGCTAGAAAATATTGTTGAGTTTAACATTAATGGCATACTACGTACAGATTAATGGGAGGTTTGTTGGTTTTGATTAGTTCTTTGTTAAATTTAGTGTCTTCTCCCTCTTTTTTTCTCTGTATACACTGACTGCATCAATGAGTTTAATCAGAATCAGAATCAGAATGGCCTTTATTGTCATTATACAGAATGTACAACGAGATTGGAGAGCTTCTCCTTTCAGTGCAATAGGTAGTTAAGTTAAAAAAAGTTCACAAAAGATAGTATATGTATAAAGAAAAAAATTAACAAGTTGCAAGGGGGTCTTTTAAATATACAAGATATATACAAGAGGAAATGTAGACTTGTGCAAGGCACAATTAAGGCTCAGTATACAACATGAGGTAGATGACAAATGAGGTAGATGGCAGGACTTATCGGTCTTATCGGTCTTCAGTACCAAAGAAATATTGCAATATTGGTTGTTTAACCTTAATTCTAATCACCATAGATATTGAACTGGAATAACTGCAGTCAGAGGAGGGAAATGAATACAATAGTTAGACACTTAACTGTTTAAATTACTGTATGTCCAAAAACTATTTAGTGTGTGTGTGTGTTACAACAGTGTTTTCAGCCTCTACTCTTCTTTCTGTTCTGTTGCTCAAGGTTTTTCTCATTTCTGCCATTTTTTGAGTGTTCTTTGGCCTCTGCTGGGTGAATAGCTTGTTGTACAGTTTGTTTTAGATTGTCTTGTCCCATCCTGTTCTGTTCCTTTTATGTCCTTTTTAGTGGAAGCCTTGTACTGTGTTTCAGCAGAGCTTCACATCTGATGTAAGCCATTAGCAAAGCTGTGGAACAGGGCTTTCGCTTAAATGAAAAAAAGCAAACTCCAGCACACTAATTTCTAAAAGTTGATTTATTGGCGACATTCCAACATAGGAAGGTTTGCCTGATGCATTTACCTGTCAGTCAAAATAGCCATGCTCCTAATTATACATAACTCCTGGCATTTATGTGTGCCCGAAAAATGAACTCATCCACTGCATAGCTTTCAAAAATAGAGACCAAAACCAGGTTGTTGTACCATGACGTAAACATGTGATTCTGAAATGCTTCAGCATTTTATGAAGATTCAACATCTAATAAGAAGATTATAAAAGTTGGCCTTGCATGTTCTGTATGTGTGAATTCTTACAGATTATTCTCCTTTTAATATAGAGGTTGTTCTTTTACACTTTCATGCAGACATCTAATAGCAAGTGTCAATAAATAAACAACACGAGGACAAGGCAAACACAGACTGTATAATGCTGCATGTGTGGGCGTGTGAAGAAGAAACAAGAGAAGAATATGTGGTGGGCGGGTAGTCGCTGTTGAGACTGTTCCAGGAAGGAATCCATGGTTTCATTCTCCCCTGTGAGGTAGAAGAGAGACAGGTACAGAAAAAAGAAAACAGTACCTGCTCCAACACACACAGCGTATCCAAGCAATCTTGTGCGAGGAAATGAGGGGCTGGAGGCTGGTGGGTGAGATTACCAATGATTGGACCTCTAAGAGCTCTCTAACTCTCTCTCTTCCTTCCTCTCTCTTTATCTATCTCAGCCATTACTCCATCTTTCTATACTTTATCCTCTCCATCTGTCCTCTCTTCCTCTGTCTCTCTGTCTATCTCACTCCATTTTTTAACTTAATGGCAGTGACTTATGCTCCATGATGGGAGAGGTGCTGTGTATAGATAGAGCCTCAGAGTTAATCAATGAAATGCACTGCTGCACTGCAGGAGCACTGGCTGAGACCTGACTAGCCCTAGCGCGTGCGTGCGTGCGTGCACATACACACACACACACACACACACACACAGCAGTACTCCCTTCTCTCCTACAGAGTCAATAATCAAAGCACTGACAGTGAAGCGAGACATGCTTCAATAATAATCAATTATAGTGGGTTAGAAGTAGTGGGCAATTTATCACCAAAGTTTTTAGGTGGCAGAGTTGAACTTCCAAAAGTCCCATAAGTTGTAGCAATAACATAGTAAGCATCATTAACCCTTAAAAGCCTGAGCCATCAAAAAAATAGCCAGAAAATTTTATTTTTCAGAACTGAGATTTTTATGACCATTTTAACAAATCCACAAAAATATTGTTATATCATTTGTTTATATTTTTTGTTTCATATTTGATTCAATGTGGGAAATACTCAAAGGTACGGTTGGTAGTCATGGAAAACTAGCATGAAAATGAATGTAGCATCTCCTCAGGACTCCGTTAAGCCCCAACCTCCCACACTCGGAGCTCCTCCACAACAACCCTCCCTCCCCCACCCCCCACCCCCATCCCCCGCTCACATGCACGAGCGCCACTGATTTGTGATGATATGACCATGACTGATTCGATTTAAAAACACATCATGCATTGATTGCCATCGGAACATAAAGATCATTTTAACTAGAACAACAAAAAAGTGTATCTTACCAACGCTGCCTGTAATTTAAAAAATGAGTAACAATTTATGTTATTCTTACTACAACTTTTTGAAAATTAGCAATAATTTTCTGAAAAAACAAAACAGTGTGTGGATAATTTCCAGAGAGCAGTCATTTTGAAAAGGGCTAAAATACAACTTCAGCTGCCTGTAGTGGTATGATAATCCTCAAGGTAGCTGAATACTTTTTAAAAATTTCAAAGTTTTGTTGTTTTTTTTTTTAATGAAAATATTACTCATGTTGATGAGATAAATGGTCTTTGAAACTCATGTATCAGATATAATACTTTGGGCAATAAAGGGTTAAACTGTTGTTTATATATTTAATCAAACTGTGTTAAACTTGAGCTTATGCTCTTGAGTTGAAACTCAGAAAGTGCTTTCTTCATTTATACAAAGTGCTGGTCCAGTGCCTGACAAAATCAAAGTGTAATGGTATCATGCAACAATGCCAGATGTTACATAATGCAGGAAAGCCAATGTTGAAGTGCAAAAGAAAAGAAGTTCCTTCAGTGTCTTTTGGTTGGCTCTAAAAGCCATTGAAGTGCATTAAAGACTGTATTAAAATGCTTAATGTAGAACAAAGGTCAACATTCTGTTAGCTGATCAGTGAATCCATCTTTATTTATAAATGACCAAATCACAATAAATGATATCTCAAGACTCTTTACAGAAAGATTAGATCTTGACCATACTCTGTTATACAATGAGGAAATTAGAGATTCAGTCCTATCAAACCTACAAGACATGCAGGTCAGTTTCAACAAAAAACATTACTGTGGGGAAAAAAAATATGATTTGAGTAGGAGATTCAGTTCACTCAGAGCAAATGAAAGCCCAAAATACATTCTCCCATAAAATTAGAATATTGTAAACATAAATATTATTACATGGAAACACCTGCAAAGGATTCCTGAGTCTTTGAATGGTTTAGCCACCTACACAGTCACAAGGATGGCTTCTGCAATTGTCCAGAAAACAGTCATTGACATCCCCCCCACAAGGAGGGTAAAACATAAATGTTTGTTGTTAAAGAAACTGGCTGTTCACACAGTGCACGTTTCCAAATATATTTTTAGAAAGATGAGGGGAAGTGTTGTAGAGGAACAGGGATAGCCTTGAGAGGGTTGTCAAGAAAAACCCATCAAGAATTTGAGGGAACTTCACAAAAGACTGGACTGAGGCTGGAGTCAGTGCATCAAGAGCCTCCACACACAGATGTATCAAGGACTTTGGCTACAACTGTCACATCCCTCTTGTCAAGCCAGTCCTTAAACAGAGAGCATCAGATGAGTCTTACCTTGGCTAAGGAGAAAAAAGAACTGGAGTATTGCTCAGTTGTCCAAAGTCCTCTTTTCAGATGAAAGTAACTTTTCATTACATTTAGGAATCAAGGACCCAGAGTCTGAAAGGAGGAGTAGAGCAGAGAGGAACAGAATCTAAGTTGCTTGAAGTCCAGAGTAAAGTTTCTACAGTCAGTCCAGAGTCATTGCATTTTTATTTTTTAAAGCTCTACGCTGCCAAAAGTACCAAAAAATGGTTAACTGGCCATGATATTACTGTGCTTGATTGGCCAGTAAACTCAACAGACCTGAACCCCAGTGAGAAACAATGTGAATCTACCCTCTATGGGGTATTGTCAAGAGGAAGATGAGAGACACCAGTTTCAGTAATGCAGATGAGCTGGAGGCTGCTATCCAAGCAACCTGAGAGTCTATGACACCTTAGCAGTGTCACAGCTGACTCTCCTACATACCACACCACAATGATGCAGAAATTTATGTAATAGGGGCCCCAACCACATATTGAATGCATGTAAATGGTTTTTATTATTTCCACAGTTTTCATTAACTGTTTGCCATAAGCACAAGAAATAAATGCTTGAACTTTTTACGCAATATTTTAATTTGTAGTCTTTTCCCTTTGGAACAGAATACAATTAATTACAGGAATTGCTGTCCTGTTAATGTGAAAATTAAAGTTTTAATATCAGTCTTCACACTTCACTTGTGAAATTTCACACAGCTCCCACAAATCGCAGCCTATATTTATAAAGGACTTTACTTTATTGCTAAATATTAGAAGAATAAGTACAAAGAAATGGGCAGGTAGAACACACTCATGTCTCACCTATGTAGGATGTAAAGGTCAAGGTGATCTTTGCGTTGACAAGCGCCCGTGTTTCAGCTCCACTAAACACACCGAGACATCATGTGTGTTTCCACAGCAGTCAATACGAGCATGCTCCTGATTCTTTATCTTATCAGGGAGGACCTTACAATCTATGCAGTTTATCAGCAAATCCAAATTAAACAAATCTCACCACAGCTTGTGCCTGTCCTCTGGCGTTCCGTTCATTAATTAGACGTCTAAAAATATCAAACCCCTCCAAGACTTAATTAACCCATCGACTCCATTTGGTAGCTGGTGCATGCCTGTCTTCAGAGGGGAGACAAATGACTTTTATCAGAGCGTGTAAGTGTGCTTTTGTGTGTGTGTGTTTGGTGGCGTATCAGTGCGTGCAAGTTCAAGTGTGTGCATGTTTTTCACTGAAGGCATCAGTATTCTTAAATCATTTATGCATGCCTGTGTCCTTGCCTGCATGGGGTAGGAGTTATCTTTTTGTGCTCTTTTTTTGTGGTAATCTGCCATTACCTTTTTCTCCTGATGTAACACTGCAGCTTCACAGTGAAATCTGCTGCTGAGCTTGGCAGCCCATGAGGACTCATGATCATTCCCATCAGTCATGCTTTCTCGCATGCTAACGCCACAACACAGATGAAACATAAGCGTCCAAGGCCATTTTGACCCATAATTATCTATGACTAACAAGGAGTGGGTTGTAATAAAGGCGCTGTAGATTAATTACTTACATTTGATGTGACACTTGTTCGAGAAGTAATCGTGGGCGGGTGTAGTGTGATGCCAGAGGTTAGTGAAATTACTGTCACAAGGACGTCATTTTCCTCAGTGCGGTTGATGAATTTCATGTCTATAGAAAGTAACAATTGAATGTCTCAGGATTCCAGTAGCTTTCCAGGCTTGGATAAATGGCGTTTTAATTACAACATTACACTGGTTGAAGTAATAACCTCTATTTTTATTTTGTTTGAATTCACTTTGTCATATTTCAATTGTTATTTTCCAGTACATGACATTTGCTTCAGAGGATAATCACAGTCATAAGTCTGACGCATTAGTGACATTTTGATGCAGCTTATCTCTTCCTGACATTTTGCACAGCCAGTCAGCTGCCATCCATCATCAGACAACCTGTGAGTACTGACTTACTCACTGATTGGTAGAGCACATTTCAGGGGGGGGAAAAAAAGAGTATCACACACTTTTACTGCACTTGAATCATAAATAGTCATAGAGTGGCTATTTTTAGACTCTTCCATGCAGCTCTGGTCCAAAGTTACCGAAAAGTCCAAGAAATATGAAACCCAGTGGGATATTACTTAATGAAAATCCAGAGCTGGGGTTGGATTGGCACCACGCCAGGGCTGATCCGACTGCCAGGATGTCAAAGTGACAGATGGATACGGTGACAGAGGAGCCTTCAAATATCACAAAGAATTTAACGCTTAAATGATTTTGGACACAGCCGTATTTCATGAGCACTGATCACTGACCACTGAAGTGTACGTCCAGTCAAAGTCACACAGTAAGCCGGGCGTACCGAGGTAAATTTTAGACAGGAGAGAAAGAGAAAGAAGGGAGGTTTGTGCTTTTGTATGACTGTTTAAGGTCTCTGCATCTGTGTTGTGTCATCATTATGCGTTTGCTCCGAAGAAAAAGCCGCTGACTCAGCTGCTATTACTGTTACAGTAATTGAACTTTGTCGTGCGATTTGT
This sequence comes from Labroides dimidiatus, assembly GCA_030710495.1. Lineage (NCBI taxonomy): Eukaryota > Metazoa > Chordata > Actinopteri > Labriformes > Labridae > Labroides > Labroides dimidiatus. The sequence goes on along the minus strand of CM061156.1, from coordinate 18,032,655 downwards.
GCTGCACTGTTCAACAAAACGAGAGAGTGTGAGTGAGTTAGAGAGACATAGAAAGTGTGCGACTGTGTGTAATGAGCTTGTGAACAATCACCATCAGTTTATTGCAGTGTTGTGGAAATAATTCCAGCAGCTTTTAATAAGCTTCACCACTGTCCCCAATATAGAAACCTAGGGAGATTATACTATAATGCTGAATACATGTTGGTTAATAGCATGTAGGATAATGGAACCACATTTCCCTCTCACACCAAGACCATGATTGAGAAAATAAAAAGCTCTACGTGATCAGAATCCAGAGTTAATCTGTTGATTATCACAGCAGCTAGTTAAAGCAGGCAAAGTGTTTTAAACTCAACTTAATATTTAATGTATGTAAAATATGTCTTCCTGCTCGCTAAATATCCAACATTTAAGACTGATGAAGTGATGTCTGTTCAGTGTGAAATACCCTCTCCATATGTAGTAAAGACAGGCAGCGATTGCAGGTAGCACACAGTATTCTCCCTCTGGATGGGATAATGGTGATGCTGATGTCTGTTTACTCAATTACCTAGTTTTACAAGTGCAAGAAAATTGCAAGATGTAACTGCCTGGCTTGTCTGAATTGTACCTGTGATAGTAATGCCGCAGCGGGTAAAGATAGCTCTATTCCTTAATTTCCAAGCTTCTCTTTGGCAGTTGTTATTTTCAACGGCACAGACAGATTTTTAGAAGGTGTTGTAGTCAACACTCTTCAGGAGTTTGTCACCTGCCTGATGTCTTTATAAAAGCGTAAATGGACCAACCTTAATTCTCAGTTAGAGGTGAGAGAAGGTTCCGAGATGTGTTGACTGGATATGGAAATGAGCTGTGTTACTGTTGAATGGTAACTGAGGCAGAGGTATGAGGGTTCAAACAAAGCATTGCTGTGTCATGAGAAAACGCTGTGGCATTGTGACATTGATGTCAGTGCTTTAAGGTTGCTTCACTGGGATCATCAGGAGGCCTGATTCACCAATATCTTAAGATTTTTCTTGGATTTGTTCTTATGGTCCTTCATCCACACCTTGATGACTGAGCTGTGTGCCATCGAGTCTTGACCTGCTAGAAAAAAACAATCCTCAGGGTTAGGGAAGACTGTCAGAGGAGAAAGAAGCAAGTTTTCATGCACAATGACCCTGCAGCCAGCTTGATTCAAACATCCTTCTCAAAGATGGATCTGCCCAATTCCAGCTTTGCTGAGGCACCCCTCAGATCATCACTGATAATCGACCAAATTTTAGTGGGTTCAATCATTATCGCCTTTTGTGAACATCAACCTGGCTCTTTGCTTCTTATTGATGAAGGACTGTTTTCTAGGCCAAGCCTGGCCTCTAGAAACATGTTTGAACTGTTCACATTTGCCTTTTTTTGTTTTGTTTTTTTTAACTTCTCATGGTCTGTACTTTTGTTGTCATTGATGCTTGCTTCTTGATCTTGTTCAGGTGATTCACTTAATCAGTACCTTATTCCATAGAATAGTGTGCTTGTGTCGATATTCAATAGACAGTAGAATGAAATAGCTGCAACACATGTAGACATGATGATTTAGAAAAAAAATGTGGTGGTTTCTTATTTTTCCCAGAGCTGTATACACTTTAGATAACACCTATATATGCACAGACAAGTTACTGCACAGGGATATTGCACCAAAATGCTACAATACATCACAGTTTGTTTCATAATGATATGATGAAGTGAATGCTGCAGAGCGGATATCGCCTAAATTTATTCTGTAGTTAAAGCATGTGTACAGCAAACATGCACAGCAGTAACTCTATAACTATAATTTCCTTGGGCTAATGTCCTGACCAGTTTTTTCAGTCTTTTTCTGTCCCTCTCTGTGCTCCCTGCTCCCCAGCAGACCACGGCATAAAAAAGTGCAGTTGCTACAACAGTGTCATAACATGTCTGTTACAGTGTCCTGCACACTCCAAAGGACATTTTTTCTTTGGTCATCTGCACTTGCTGACGTCCTCAGCAGGTGCAGATGACTTTGTTCCTTCTTTTACAAGACATCTGTGATATGTGACCTGTCTGACTTATTGTTCAGGTGAACACTCAGGTATTTATGGCTCGTTGTTAAATAAGTTCACTGTAAAAAAAAAAAGTGGAGAAAACTCAAAATTGTAAGGCAACAAACTTCTGGAAAAATTTAGAGTTAAGCTCTTAAACTTAACCTTTTGAGTTTTGCTTTTGAGTTATCTTAACTTAAAATTTTTGTATTTCCTCAACTGGAAGTTGCTCTAGCTCATGTTTTCATGAGAACAACAACTTAAAATCTTAACTTCTATCAACTGACTGTAAGTTGCAGTTACTTGTAAATTCACTTCATAATTGTTTTTTTTTTTTATTTGAATCAATTAACCAAATTTGAACAACTTCAGAAATCACATTACAGTAACTTATTACTTTTAATAACTTACTCTAAGTTATTGTGGCAAGTTCTGCCAAAGTAACGAGGCTGTGGCCCATACTCCGCTCACCCCCAGGTGGATCTACTTTATTTACTTGCCAGCATTTTGAAACAGAAGTCAACACACACAGAAGAACACTCAGTCTGAGTCGTGGTGCAACAAAACTAACAATTTCCCTGTAGCCTTTGCTCCCTCCCTTCGCAGCAAAACACGTATCAGGAATGAAGTGAAAACTTGAAAACAGTCAAAAGAACAAACCCCCCTGGTCGTCACATTATGTTTCATACTCATTCAAGGATTTAAACTAACCTGTGTGAGCTCCAGCTCGAGGGAACACTGAGGCAGGAGTCTGAGTTTGAACCTAGTGTGTGACAAATGCCAACTCAGAAAGTTGGCTTTCCCGCATTTTCCAACAAAGAAACGTGAATTCACAGAACTAATGCTCGCTGTAATTAACTCCAACTTAAAAAGTTCAGTTTCAGTAACTCAGTAAAGTCATTTAAAGCAGACAATTAGCTCAGTTTGCTGGGCTAACTCACAATTTTATGTCAGATGTCAATAGTTCATATTTTCAAGTCCTTACAACTGAAAATACAGTTTTAGACCAAAAAATACGAGTTGGCTTTTTTACAGTGTTCTTATAATGCTGAGTTATGTGCAAATATTCACTTTTTGGAAAAGTTAGTTGAAATTGGTTGAGTTGATGTTAAGATTATCAGTTGACAGCTCTGTGAACAAATGGGATTCCCGTTGTGTTCTGTGTTGGATTAACACAGAACAGAGGAGCTAAGTGGGAGAAAACTTAATAACAGAAAAGTTATTGAAATTCCTGTGGACATGATAATAAACTTCAAATCAACACAGAATCCATCCTGCTGTGGACTATACCACGCTGTGTTTTGATGAATGGAAGGGGTGTGAGGTCACATCAGGCCAGATCCAGACTTTGTGTTTATGCCTGCAAAGGTAATGTTTTTGCTTCTGTTCTCACAATGGGAGAAGACAGAGACGGGCTGTCCTGATTAATTTACAGCCAATAGTGATAATCTGCAGCTACCCTTTGAGTTTAAATGTACCTTGTATTTGTAGAATATTTTCAGCTCCACTCAGTGGAAGATTTTTCTTTTTTCCCTTTTATTTTTTAACTTTTTGAATAGAAACCTTTAGAACAACCTTTAGAAGCTCAAGACTTTGGTATTCCACAAAACATTGATGGCTATGAAACTATTTGTTTATCTGCCAGCCACAACATGAACCAAATGCAAGTTTCACTTTCTTTCTGTTAGCTAAATTAGTTCAGCTAATCTATTACTGTGCTAATTCTTCACCCTCTCCATGCCACCCAGGTGCCCCAGGATGACTGGGGGGGTTACCCAGGTGATGGGAAGGATGACGAGATCCCCTGTCGTCGGATGCGGAGCAGCAGCTACGTCAAAGCCATGGGGGATGAGGAGAGCGGGGAGTCGGACTCCAGCCCCAAGACATCGCCTCAGAAATCAGTGCGGCCAGACGCCCTGGTCAAGGCCATCATCAGACCCAGGGACCTGCTGGACTCTCAGAGGTACCAAACATGCAAGATTTTAAGTTGACTAGTTTTTTTAATTCTTATGTTTTATTTTGTTTATGTTTTAACTTCCTCTTCAAGTCAGATGCTGCAAAGTCAGCAAAGTGTGCCGAATAATTTTGTGATGTACATATATCACAACAATCCTTTTGTGAATACCCTCATTTACAATGTGTTTAAAATATCACTTTTTTAAAGTTATTTTTCAGGCTTTTTATGTCTTTAATGTGAGAGGACAGGATAGTGGATAGAGTAGGAAACAGGGTGAGACTTGAACACAGGCTGCCCGCTCAAGGGCTTTCACCATTTGGAGCACAAACTAGACGACTAGGCCATCTGCGCTCTAAAATGTCACATATTTAAATCTCCTTTAAAGTCTGTGTAAAGCAAAATCAGCCATTTTCATCTAAACACATTAAATAGGTCACAAATGTATTTCCTTAAAACACGTAAAAGCCATTCAACCATTTAGGATTTAATTGTGGAGCTCGGCTTCACAAACTGTGTTTCAGATTTCTGTGTTCAGCAATTTATTGGGCGGGTCAGAAATCAGAGGCGAGTTACGTCACAGAGCCATCATTAGCAGCGGAAACTGATAACAGCTGGCAGAAGTAGTTATATAGCAGCACCCATAGACTTCTGTTAAAACGGGTGGGTTGATAGCCTAACTGTATTTGTCTAGGCTATAATGTTACTAGTCAGTAATACATGTTGCTAAATGTTGCAAACAGGAAGGGCTTGGGCTCTGCTCGCGCTAGCTTCCATTGTTACTGTAGGCAACGTCCTTGTACAGTACACAAAGGCGGCTCCTCTACCGAATGTGGGCGTGGCTAACCATCTTTAACTGACACGCCCCCAGCATTCCACAGCAGAGAGAAGTGCTTATTTTTTCTTGATTTTGAGACCTAATTTTATATACTTAGCAATTATTTTAGTCTTCATTCATGATTTTTATTTTAGATGTTTATCCCTGTCTCACTATGAATCTTAAAGGCTGGTTCTGCAGCTTGCTGTTTGTCCCCTCATCTGACATCACTCATTTGGCACAAATATAAAATATTGATTTAGAAATAATCAGTTTGTTTGATGGCCCAGTTTGTAAGCCACAGAAGCTTTATTATGAATTTCAGTCAGTTATTTAGCCCGCTGGAAAACTTTTGTCCTCCTGATTCCCACTGTCGGCTCTCTCCTCGCCGCCCTAAGAGCCAATGCTTAGCCTGCCCTGAACGCAGCATCCCTAGCCTTCAGTAGAATTCTCACCTCTGCTTTCTAGTCAGGGTAGACAGTTATCGTCCTGGTGATTGTGACATCATCAGAACACTTAGCATGGGGGCTGCGTCAATGGGCCATACAGTCACAGTCCTCCTAGTTGGTCTTGACTGTTTCACCAGAGGATGATAGGCAGGGGCCAGCAGAATGGAGATGCCGGCCCCTGCCTAACATCCATCATAGCACTGGATTGGACAGGTTTCAGTTCTAGTTAATGTGCTCCACCGGCTAAGCTTTGTTGCGTTTCAGCTGTGTTTAAGTTCCGGCAGGTCAGAGCTCCACAGATCAGATATGCAAGACTTATATCTCTGCCGAAAGCCAGAGCAACAGAGCATCAATTTGGTTCTGTTTTCAAATCTCAGAGTAGATCAAGGGGAAAGGAAGTTAGGCACTGGGACAACATTTAAACATCTGGTTGATTCACAAAATAAAACACAAAATTATTGGTCATTAAAAACAAGATTTTTCAAGGCCAACAACGACAACATGAGGATGAGAGCACAGGGATTGCATGTGATGGATTGGACCAGGATCTGGTTGAAGTCTGGCATTAGACTGTTTGCATTCACACACCGTGAACATTTCTGTTAAGCTTTTAGGAGTTTAGTGCACTATGATTTCAGCTTGTCTATGTTTTGACCATCTTCATATGTATTAGCGTTCTACTTGATCACCTTTAGAAGTGGTTGAAGTCTTCTTCTGCACGAGGACGAGCTGCCACGTCAGTGTCTCAGACTTGAAAAGTGTGCAGTACATTCTTCTAAGTCAGCACCAGAAGAAAATCTCATTAGAGGATAACATAGCCAAGCTGAAGTCAGCATTACAGAAAAATAAACACTTGGATACATTATAATGAGATAAAAGGAGATGAGGATATTAACACATCTATGAGATTAAAAGAGATAACAGAGAACTTGCATTGAAAAGGAGTTAGCCTTACCTAAAGTAACACGGTAGCAGAGAAGCTATTCAGTTAGTTTTCCCCCACAGGTATTTGGTTACCATTAACATAGACTGAGATAATCTACCTTTCTTGTTATTTCTGTGTGCAAAGCTAATTATAGTAGTGTACAGTGTGTTACACTGCAGGAGCGGTGTTACACTGCAGGGGTTACACTAAAGCTCTTCAGGTCAGACACAGATTGCCGTTCTTATCCTGCTGCTTTTATTGTGTGCCGTGTGTCCTGATAATCGTCTGTTTTATCTTTCTGCTCTGTTTGAGCTTCACCTTCTCTCACCTCACAAACCATACCCTGTCTCCAGTCATTTTCAGCTCACCTCACTTAAACTTGGTATTTGGGGAATACCAACCACAAACACAAGAGATGTCATCACCACTCATTTGACGTGTTTGTACTCGGTTTATTTTAAAAGCTGACCTTTCCTGTGATGTCACACAGTTTTTAAGGCTTTCACGCAATAATGAATTCATAAAAGAAACTATTCAAACATGTGCTTATCTTCCCTCTTTGCTCCCAATTGTGCCTCTGAGATGGTTTGTTGTAGTTCTTCAGAAGGACATTATGTGTGGAAGATCCATCTTTTCTGCTGTCGTTTCTGTTTAAAAGGAGACATTAAGAGAAAGCAAATTCATTGTTCACCCCATTCAAAGGTACCTGTTCCTCCTTTTTTCACAGCAGAATGGGAAAACAGTAATTACTACCTCAATTCACAAGTCTGTTTAATATGACAGTTTAAAAATACCCAGCACTTGCTCTTACATTTTTTATCTGCTTCCTTCTCCGCTTTCCAAGTTGTGTTTGATAAATTATTTTACCTGTCATGTTTTGAGTACAGCTTAGGTTCAGCTCTAAGGCCTTCAGCTGTATCTTTAAGGCAGTCTTGTGGTAGTCAGCCAGGTGCAGTCGCTCTCTTTATTTTGATTTCTTTATGCAAAAACTTGAACTCAAACTCACCAGTTACTTTAAGAATCCCTTCAGGCTGTGTCTGTAATTATCAGAGGTGTCTGCCAAAAAGCACAGCATGGTTTAAGATAACCGATTTCTAGTAATTTTATGAGCAGAGCCGTGTAGAGGCAACTGTGGCACAGTCTGGAGTCAAGTTGGGTTTGAGAGGAAAATGCTTTAATAAATTGCTGTGGGCCTCACTTCATTTTTCAACCTATTAAATATCCTGTTTTCCCAACCATGAGTTAAAAGCTGTGTCCTTCATGCACTCTGACACAAGGTAATGAAAGTGGTTTCGTACTGCCAGAACCTTCTCCATTTGTAGAAAGCTCTATATTTATCTACCTGGTAGAATATTTGTTATCTGCAAATCAATCACAACGATGTAAACACTTTAATACATAGATATACATCATGTAAACATGATAAGTAAGGGGCCATATATGTGAGGTGAAAGCAAGTTAAGACAATTTTGATATTGAAAAGTTCAGTTTGCTGTATGAATACTGCCTTTCTTAAGTCAAGGTTGTTGATTTAAAAGAATCTATCTCATGTAAATTAATTGGAAAATGTCGAAGTAGAAAAGATCTGTCCTTTCTCTGTTAATGTCGGGCAAGTAAATGAAAATTTGGCTGATACGACTCAGGACATCCTCACAACACATGATTTGAAAACAACTGGTAATGCCAAAGTGTGAGAGGGGGCAAAGGCTTAGTTCCATTAACAGTTGTTTACATGGACCACCAATAAACAGAATAATAGTCGGGTCAGAACAGATATGTGTCACTTAAACATCTTTGATTAAGAGAGGTAGTACATGCTGTTTGTAAATGTATATCTTTATGTACTTTATGCAGATGTTTCTTCCTGTTTGGGTTTGATTTCTTCAATCTTCACGGCTCCCTATGATACATGACAGATTTCCACTGTTGTCATTATCAGAACGGATACAAAACTTGCCCTCTTTTTTTCTGCTGGTTTGATCAGAACATGGGATTGTTGAACATCTCTATGATCAAAAGGCTGCATTGTTCAGAGAAGTTTGAGAAAAGCTGAAAAACACTTTCAAGAGGATGGATTACATTAAATAGTGGTGGCCAAAATAATAAGAACACTTGATATATTTCAAGTATTTCAGTTGTTTGTTAAATTAGCCAATAAATACCCATAAAATGAAATGATTAAATAAGCAAATTTGTGCAAATTGGAAATAAACTGCACAGATCTATTCTGCATTCATTCAAAGGAAAGACTTTGGCTGGAGTAAAATTAAAAGAGCCATTGTGTTGCTGTCATTGCTGCAAAATGCAAACAAAACAAATTTAAACTTAAGTTAAGTTAAGTTAAAAGTTGATGAAAATAGTAGGACTCACTTCATCTGATATTTGTTGTGCTCAGAGTAACCATCTGCATGTTTCATGATCATGTAATGGAGACAATAATATGTGCAGTATTTTCAGATCCGTCCAGTGTTTCAACAATTTTGACCACCTTTGTATATTACACCACAGTCTACTCATCATCTGAGTATAGGAGGCATGATTTGATGCTGTCTTGAGAAACCTTTATGTAGTCTTTCAGATTAGTATCTCAATAGACTAAGACCCCAATTATTCTCAGAGCGCATCCACAGAACCGCTGAGTAACCCATCCTTATAAGTAGCATCATGTGACAGAACACTGTTTCAACCAAAGCTAAAACTGCTTCTTCCTCTTTTCCAACAGACTAGCAGGGGATTTCTACCAACGTTCTGTTCTGATTATACACTTGATGCATGTATGCACACATCTCAGTCAGATTACTTTAATTGGCGTCTGTGAGAGTGGTAAATGTGGTGTCTCTAATTAGAATAATTGGGTTCACACATGTGAATGTAGCTGGTGTCGAATATTGAATTATTCCCCTCTTTAAAAAGGTTGCATTAAAAGATCGCGCTTGAGCTGCTGATGGAAAAACTGAATGAAAAATGATGATTTAACCAATTTATTGGGTGGTTATCTTATAAAAACGTAAAAACGTGGCTGAATATAATATTTAAAACACCAAGGAAGTGTTAACACTGACATAATGTCCACTTCAAAAATACAAACATAAAACACATCTGATTGTGAGAATTGCATCTGAAAGACAACATAAGATGCAGCCTACGCTGGAATTCTGTTGCTTGTTTTTCTTTTCCCTTTTCTTTAACATGATGTAAGTTTATCCTGCTTCATTTTCTGTCCTGCAGTGTGTTTCACTCAGGGATTTATGCCAGACTGCTGGGACAACATCCCTTCACAGGCCCTCTGCAACTAATGCATAAACCACACAGTGTCTGTCCTGCTCCCAGTCTGTGTGAGCTTTGTTAGAGCTCAATATGTAACAATGACCTGAAATGTTATTAGAAAAAAAAAAGTTATGAAACCCAAAATGTACAACTGCTCCAAAATGTAGAAGTTGTTACATTTTGGGCAAAAAAATGTGGGGTTGTTGTTACATACTGATTTCCAATAAGCCATGTTAGAGCTCGATGAGTAAAAATGGCTTGAAATTTAATTTTTAAAAATTTAATAAAACCCAAAATGTAATAACTAGTCAATACTGAAACAAAAGTGCTAAGCCCAAAATGTAATAAAAAGAAGTAATAAAACCCAAAAATTATCAAGATACTGAGCACAAAACAAAATAACTTTTTGCTTTTTTGGTTTTATTACAACTTGTTATGTTTTGGGTTTTATAACATTTTTTATTACGTTTCAGGCTCGGCACTTTTGTTACATTATCAACCTCTTATTACATTTCAGGCATCATTACTTTATTTTTTAATTACATTTTAGGTTGTTGTTACAAATCGGGCTCTAACAAGCCTGAAAGCACCTAATCAGACAAAAATTGGAGACCTGAGAGCAGAGAGTGGTCTGTGATAGACATGCAGCTGGAGCGTGCAATGTAAGACATTCACGCCTAAAGACACTGATACACTGTGACTAATGCTGATGATTCCCTCACCTTTTTTATTCCATAATCATCTCTCACCCATGCATGCTTATTGCCTTTCAGAAGAGGTTTTAATGATGCTCCTCTCTCAGAGATCATTTCTCTTCTCAAATGCTCAGAAACCACAAGGAGCAACACCCATGAAATCTTCTTCTCAGCACTGAAGGTGTTAAGCTGACCCTAATCAAAACACGTACATGCATAAACACCAACAGAATTAAAGATGAGTATCTTTGGCAGCGTTTGGTGGGATGAAGAGGAGGAGGGAAAAAGGCGGCAGAGAAATTGGGCTTTTTATCACATGAGTCACAAAAGTGCCTGCATATGTTTACATTATCCACCTTTGGTTATCGATTGTGATCAAGGTGCAACACAATAATACCGCTCAAAGCTGTCTGAGCATTTTAGCACTCTTTCTTTCAGACAATGCATGAGGCAGCTACAGTGAGATATCATCCCCTTTTCATGTCTTCAAAGCCTCTCCTGACCATTCATTTTGAATAGTTGTAAACAGTGAATGATTTATGAGGATGCAACAGCAGGAAGGGCTATCAGTTTCAGTTATTGTACTCTGAGGCCCCTCTGAATAATAGCTCTTGCGGTGCTTAGACCGACAGTTTGCAGGTTTTACTGAAAGGGAGATATTGACCAGCATGGATCAGGCTGTGTGGCTGGCATCGACAGCAGCAGGCGCTTTGTTAGTATTTTGGGTGTCATTACTGCAAAGGCCTCATACTCCTTGAACAAAGAGTTCGACAGTGATGGTACTGTGGTTTCTTTCCTCCTTTGAAAAAAATACTAAATGTATAGACTTTTATTATAAGGAAGAAAACATAGACTGTATATAGAATGGACAGAGTGGCTCCATCTTTTATCACTGTACAGTTTTGAAGCCAAAAAACCTCCGTCACGGAAGCCGCTATTGTGCAGCCAGAGTCTGAACAGTAGAGACTTACAAGGAACTCTGGGGAAAATCTGAGTGAAAACGGGGGACAAAAATAATTAATTCTTTTTCTTTAGACAGTCTAATCTCATCTTAACTGTCCATTCCGATGTATTTTATTATTCCCAAAAAAACTACACAAGCACAGCAGCTGTCAATCATTGTTAAACAAAACATAAAACCCCGTTTTTAATGTCAAATTACTAATGAAAAAGAAACATTTCAGAAAATAGAGGACTTGAACAGAATGCAGCCTAATAATATCTTAATATCACCATGGCTTACAGATGTGAGAAACATTTCTACGAGATGTATTCATTTTTTAAAGTTTGACCACATCCCGTCTGGAATGAATAGAGAGGTGGAGTTTTTGACCTATACTGCAGCCAGCCACCAGAGGGGGCAGTTTTTGTGTTGACAACAGTTTGAGCTGAGCAAGATGACGTCCATTTCTTTTTTTTCCAGTCTATGGGAGAAAATGATTCCTGATGTTTATGAAGCCAACCAGCTAACATAGACCACATAAAGAGATTGTATGACTGAAAGGCTCAAGTGGTAATGGCATTTGGGCCTACATGGATGTCATAAGTGACAGTGTTAGTTCAGAGGTATCTCACCCATAAACTCAGAACTTTTTAGAACTACTGTGCTCCTATTTGAGTTGGTCTGAATCAAAATGTTTTGACTCCATTGTAGGCACATCCTCACATGTAGATAAAGAAAGGATCAGACATTAACCCTGTTGCTGTGACCAGCCTCCTCCTCATCCACTTAGCAAACTCTGAGGACTACCCAGAGATCACAGCCCTTAGTTTGTTAGAAGTGCTGTTTTCATAACACTATCTTGAGCAAGAAGTATATAAGAAGATGGATTTCTCCATGAAAGTGAAGCCAGTGTGGAGCTCCCACTAGTGATTGACTGCAGTATAGTATAAAGCCTGCCCCCTGCAACTGTGACATGATGATTGAAAAGCCTGTTGACAAATGCAGCGTTCTTTTTTGATTAGAATAGTACAGGAAGAAAAAAGGCACAAACCATTACGAACACTGACAAGGCGCATTGATTTCTCCATAATCCCGAGGGTCTGCTTCAGACTGACATTACAATCAGTTTTGTTGTAAACTATGTCAACCTGAAGGATCTTTGCAGGTTTATCAGTGAGTTAGTCGTGGTGTGACAGCAATCCTGCAGCTCCACCAGCCAGACAATCTCAGCACATGCCTTGGCATGCATGCGATGTACCAATATACCTGTGGATAATAAGACTGGCAACCAATCCTGCTTATATAACATTAAAGGAACATCTTTTTCCAACGAGATAAGCACAACACCATTTTTTTTGCAACACTGCCACTTTCAGCTTTTACACACACATTTAATTTTGTGTGTGTTTGATATTTTTTCCCCCAACATTAATCCAGCCACAATGGTAGGTTAAAAAAAAGTAGTGTAACAGAGTGATTTGTGAGCCACAACAATTATGATTAAATGGTATTTTTCTTGTTCTGCTCTGACACTTCAGAGCAGAGGCATGCTCACTAACCAAAAGACCTTGCCTTCTCCTCATATTGAAACAGGCGCCAGTGCTTCTGCCTACCTGCTTTAAAGTGTTTAAACTGAGGACTTATGGTTGTCTAACCCTAACTCTAACCCAAGATAATTTTAAAAAAGCAAGCTGTGCTTTATTCTAAACAGTCATGTCAGGAAAGGGCATGTTTTCAGCAGCAGTGACTCAATACGCCTCAGACAATTCAGTGAAGCAAATATCTGAAAATACAAACAGGAAAGAAGTAGAAATGAAAATTCAGTAAGGAACTACAATGTTCTGAGAAACACACAGTGACTTATAGAAACATCTTTGTGCTGTTGAAGGCCCAGACATGAGTTGAGTATGGCATTGAAAAACTTTTTCTTCAGGGGAAAGAAGATCCTAACAAGTGAACAACTGTAGTCTATTATCAGTTTGTAAAACTGCAATGTCAAAAAGATAAATAATTTAAAAAAAAAAAAAAAAGCTTTGATAAAAAGATATTGGTCATATCCCCCAGTCCAATGCCCTCTACAATTTTGGTACTGTTCAAGCAAACCAAATGGCATCATAGTATTTGCACACCTAACGCTTCTGCGATCCCTCAATAACTAAGAATACCATACAAATACAAAAGTGAATAGTGGTTCTTGGTATTGCTGACAGCAAAATTTGAATTATTCCATATAATAGAGCAAATCTTGTGTTCTATAAAACCAAAAAGGATAACAAATGGTCACAGTTTCCAGTGCAATTCAAAGTTTGTATTTCATTGTTAAATTCTCTACAGAGGAGCTGAGTCCAAAATCATTCATTCAATAGTTCTTTTTATTCCTGGCCCCATTTTGCTGTTGTCCGTGTCTGATGCTGTTAAATCTGCACAAAGGAGTTATCACTGATGTGAGTGCTACCTGACATGAGAGCTCTCATGCTATTATGGTTCATTGGGCTTGTTGAAATGGAATTAGATTGGATTCGAGACGGACGTGGGGTAGGTCGGATTTCTCTGCTCTTGTAGCAATTTGATGTCCTGCATGGAGGATTCAGATGGGCCAAACAAAAATTTGACAGCGGCCGTTCCCCAAAGCAAATCATGTTAAAGTGAGAATAGGCTGTCAGGTTTGTGTCACCTCCCTCCATATTCCCCTCATTCAAACTCCGTCTCTCCCCCAGTTGACAGGGCCGCCTCTTTGTTCATGTCACCAATAAAGAATACATCAGTCACAGGCCAGCTGAGCTGGAACAACCCTTGCGTTTGAAGGAAAGTTAGGTGTAAGTTATTGTTTAAAGTAATACCTATTAAACACCTCTGCACCTCCTGTATGTCTGGACAGCTGCACAGCCAAAAATTATGAAATGAAAATCTTTTTGTGCAACAGTCAGATACGCCAAAGATGTTTAACCAATGCATTAATGAAGTGAATGACATCCAGCAAATGTCATTATTAGCCATTAGCCACTTATGAATATGACACAAAGCTGTAGTCAGTAGTGATATGTCACATCTGATAGTATTTGTGTTGACACATGCACAGAAGGTTGTCAATGATGAACATCCATCAGCTGTTCGCTCTTTGAATAACTCTGGCTCGCTGTCTTAACACTAAAAGCCAATCAATCCCAAACATTTTTGGCAGTTTCTAATATAACTCACATTTATTTGCCCCTATCCATGATTAGCTTCTTGTGGCAACATAATTAATCAAAGTTTACACTTGCAAAGGGTTCAATAATTCCTCATTCAACATGATGTAATTACTCATTCAGATTGCATTTGCTATGGGTCTTCTTTCATCAGGTCTCAAGGTTAGAGCAGAATTCCAGTTCATTGACTTGAGTCCGTGAAGGATGTGTCATGCAAAGTAAGCCCGATATCTATTGGCAAGGCTTCTTCCAAACATTTCTTACATGTAGGATTTTAAACAAAGGCAAACATGGAGCATTTTGTCTCCTATGATGTGATTCCCTAGTTACAAAGGTATTTATTTACTGTAAATGTTTGGATTGAACACACAATATGCTTGGATGTGAAGTCAACATGTGCATGCCTCTGTTATTGGTTACTAATGATTTTCAACACACAACCTTTATCCTTTTTCTTCTTCAGGGTTTTCTCTCCAAGAAGTTATTAACTTCTACTGTTTTCGTCCAACCCACTGGGAATGTAATTATTCTCCATTGGGTTTTGCAGGACATTTTGTGAGTCACGAGGGGGAAAGAATCTGCTGAATCCACATTTTAGACTGGCAAACACCCAAAAGTTTAAAAAGAGTCTCATGCCCTTGCTGTAAAGTGTATATTTTTGTTTGTACCTCCTGCACATATACAGTTCTTGTCAAATATTCTCCCTTGCAGCAATCTTTTTGTCTTGCTTCACAATTGTCCTCTGTCCTAGTTCTTTCTTTCTGCACTGCTCCATCGAAAGACTCGTTTCGAAAGACTCATTTGAACCTTTCTTTGCAAAAATTAGCACAAAACAGCTATTGTTGAAGCTGGGCTTTGCTTTATCAAACAGAACACTTCCACTGGAAATGTGACAGGCAGGAAGTGCGAGATATTCATCTTCCATTGTCTTTATATTGGCCAACAATGGAAGTGCATTAGCACCAATAAGAGACGTTAGACTTAGTGTGCTCCTGCATGATTTGATTTAGTGCCAGCGCATTCTCAAAACCACCTTCACTCCACTGATGATAATGCACATACAGCCGACACAGATGGAAAAAGTATGCTTGTATACGGGATTAAATCTGTTCCTTTTAGCAAAATAAGAAACATTCCAAGCATTGATTTCTCATTATTGTGATGATTATGGCTGACAGATAATGAAAACTCGAAATTCAGTGTCTCATAAAATTAGAGTTTTGTGAAAAGTAACAACGTAAACTCTTAGTGTCAAACTTCACTCAGCTACTAAACTGAAAACGTATTTTCTGAGCTTTTAAATGGTATCTTAGTCTGATTCAGCTAGCTGCACAATCATGAGAAAAACTTGTCCTCTGGTCCAGAAGACAGTCACTAACATTCACAACAAGGAGGGTAAGACACATAACGTTACTGTTATGGAATCCAGCTGTTTACAGAGTGTGTGTTTCTAAAACATATTCCTAGAAAGTTGAATGTAAGGAAAGTGTAAAGAAAAGATGCACAAACAACAGGGAGAACTGCAGCCTTAAGAGATTCTGCTCCTCATTTTCAAGCAGCACTTGGCTCCTGCCCACTGCCAAAAGTACCAAAAACTGGTAAAATGTAATGATATTACTACGCTTGAAAGCAGTTCTCCATGCCGCATTGATGCAGTAATTCATGCAAAAGGGAGCCCCAACCAAGTACTAAGTGCATATAACTGAAAATACTTTTCAGAGGGCCAGTTTTTCTGTAATAAAAAGCCATGGTCATCACTATTAAAAGAGAAAAATGCTTGGAAAACTTCAACTTCTACTATCTTTTTAAGAAGATAATGAGAGCAGGTTTTTTTGTTTCAAATTATTTAAACATTATATTTTATATAATAAAGTGTAAAGGCAACATATCAAATTTTACTTCTGAAAAAAAGCATTGTGTATTAAAAAATACATGTATGATGATAGCAACAAATAAAAAAAAATTAAAAACCTAACATCCGGAGTAACAGCTCCCAACTAACCAGGTTGATTTGCAATTGATGTGTTACTTCACTGGGTCCAAAGAAGTATTCCAGAGAGGTTGTATCTCTCATTATTATTACGTGAGACTGTGTACGCAAATAGTCTAGAACATGTCGGGTAAATCCTGTATCAGGCAAGAGCGGAAGGACAAGATTTCACTTTAAAAACTCCAAAAACTGGTTGTCCAGTTCTGAACATTTACAGAGAATTATTAAAGGACATATTATATCACAAAAATGGTAAGCATGACCCTGTCTGTCTTTGCACTATTTTTTTTAACATTACATTCATCACACTACACACAGATAGGTTTCTGCACTCAATTATAATTTCTGAGTTGTGGGATTTTTTGTTAGTGTGTACCAGCCTACCTGCTTTGTGAAAAGACTCATAACACATTCCTCATTAGGCCACTTTTTTACCTGGACATGTTTCATGTATTAGATTTTCTCTGTGACTAAGCAACCTTGTCTGTCAACTGAATGCACTGAAACATCTCCCTCTTTTCATTACCCAAAGGCCATGTTGGCCTTTGTACCATCCTAATAATGTTTGCGGCACCTCTGTGACAACACCCAAGCAAACATTTCGTTCACCAGAACAGCCACACAGAGCCAGTTCCATCGGACTTGTTCCCCAGTGACGTCACATCAGTCCTATTCCCACATGTTGGACTCAGTAACTCTCTTTTCTTCTCTACCCACAGCTCTTACCGCCTGGATAAAATCAACAGTGACATGCGTAACTACATCACCAATTTTGCTGCAGACTTAAGGTGAATACAGGCTCTCCCCTCCCCGTACCTCTCTGTTGCTGCCATGTTGCAGTGGTCAGGTGTTCTGAGCCAGCTGGCACGCTGCCGTGCTGACATACCCAATATGGACGCCTCATAGAGCAAACACTTAAGACCAGTCAATGAGAGGTCACCCAGGGCGATCTGCTCTTGCTGGCAAAGCCGAGGGCACTGATAAACATAATAAAGATATGATATTTTTGCCTTCTGTACAGTACACCAGCATAATACTGAATTGCTTTCTAATACAGTATCAAAAAGTTACATTGAATGTTTTCACAGATTAATCACACTGAGAGATAGTACACGTTTTCATTTCCAGCACATTTATCCAACCACTTCATTCAGACTTAACCTCTGGATGTTTCTGTCATAGGATGTCTTTGGATGATTTGAAGGTTGATATTACTGTGCAAATTCACACAGCCTTGCTACAGCATGACAAGATGGATCGGGGGCTTTTAATCGCACTGGCATTTTCCTCACTGCCAAACATCAGGGTTGATGTCTATAAAAAGCCCAGAAACTGCTTACTCATCCCTGCCTGTCATTAGAAATAGATCTGGCAGAGAAAACCTCACTTTGGAATCCCTGATGTGACTCACATAGTTTTCTATACTTTTCTGAAAGCATCTTCTATGTTTTTCTATAGTCTTCTCTCCAGCAGATTTCAGACCAGGCTCTCTCGTGCCCTGCTGGGTGAGCACATTTAATTGACCCGGCTGACTCTGGGATGCTCTCCGAAGTGCTTGCTCACTAACTAGCTTCTGATTTGCATTTCCCTCATCTCCAAGAATTGATTAGATGTTTCAGCAATACAGAAATCGATTTGCCTTTTAAGGACACTGGTGAACACATCAATGGGAGATGCAATGTCAAAACCACTCTCCCTTTCAAGTTCAGGTCACCCAGAGGAGGCCTACCACCTCTAACAGCACTTGATTGTGTGTTTGCACCATGTTACACCTGCAGGAACTAGTCAAATTGTTGCTTATTAGTGAAATTCTATGAAATTTATATTTTTTAAGATGTCATCACTGTGATTGTACTCTCATCCCCTGCATGCTTTCCTTCTTCTCTCTCTGTTCAGTCAGAGCTACCACTTGCAAGCTGCCAGGGACATGCACCCAAGCATTGCCCTGGATCCCTCTACCAACTACAACTCTCCCAAGTTTCGCTCCAGGAACCAGAGCTATATGCGGGCCGTCAGCACGCTTAGTCAGGCTAGCTGTGTTAGCCAAGTGAGTCAGGTGAGTCTGTAGCATTTCAATAAGGACCCCCTGGGGAGGTCTGAGGGAGTCTACAACAAAACTGAATAATTTCACACATAGTTTCTAGTTTAAAATGTCAGTGCACATGCATGACTCTCCTGATCATAGTTTCTCTCACATCAGATCTTTATTAAAACCTTGTTTAGATTTTACTAATCAAAAAACAAAAAATTATTCTCTTTCAACATTTTTTACCCACATTTTATATGACAGCTAATAACATACTGTTTGTCTGGATAAATTAAAAGACTCTAGAAAGGGATTCTGAGATATTTATCTTCCTCTTAAGTGAAAGGTATATTGATCTGTTGAGAGTCTTAAAGGCTCAACCAAACCCTCACTAATTCCAAATCCCAGTAGAACAAGATGTTTATCTTTGATTCTTGATTTTTTTCTAAATGGAAGTGCAAAGATAATGATCAAACAGTTTCTGCTAAGTAAACAATCTGTAGCACGCTGGTCTTCACACATCAGTCGATTTACTTAGCTGATCTATCACACGACACAAGCATTTCTTGTCAGTTGTAACTGGGAAGTTTTACAGGAAATTCCCTTTCACATTGTGACCTCATTTGCAATACTATATTTTTTTTTCTTGGTTGTTACATCATAAATCAAGAGATACTGCAGCAAAATTGAGCCTTGAGGTTATCTCCTATGACCAGTGTTGCCAACTCCTCAGTAAGGAAAGTCACTATTGGCTGTCCCAGAAGTCACTGAAAGTTGTTATATGACATCATTGCCTAATTTGCATAATAATCCATTTGCATGTATTTGTCATGGATGCTGTAGGAGAGAGGAATAGCATTGTGGGAACCACAGAGAGTGTGTAAAAAACACTTTTTATTTGTTCTTTCTTTTTTTAAATGTCAAAATAACAACCATACTCCTTTATCTGGGCTTGGGACTGCCACGAGTGAGGACTTGTCTGTCTGTGAGTGGTTTGGATAAGAGAGGGGCCTACGGCAGCACCTGCTGCTCGTTAAGTAGAGAAGAATCAATACGTGCTTTTACGTCAGAGTCTCCTAATCCCAGGAAAAAGTCACTAGATTTGTCACTACTTGCTTTTTTGAAAAAGAGTCAGAAGAAGGGTCTGAAGTTACAAAGTTACTAAGTTGGAAGCACTGCCTGTGATACACGATAATCAAGCAACACTTAAAATAATCAAAAAGCTTTCTAATTCTGTTTTTGCCTTTGTTTCCTAAAACATTCAGCCATCAATCTTAACGTCCAGTCTTACTTTTACTGCATCCAAAATTGACACAGAAAAGACTCCGTTTTTTTAACAGCCAATTAATTTCTCCAGATAAACAATAAATAAATAAAAATTCTTACTTCACTATGAAGAATGCCTGCTGATGACTTTCATGTTTTACAGGTGAGTGAAACAGAAATTAACGGCCAGTTTGAATCAGTATGCGAGTCAGTGTTCAGTGAGGTGGAGTCCCAGGCCATGGAGGCCTTGGACCTGCCCGGCTGCTTCCGAACCCGAAGTCACAGCTACCTGCGAGCCATCCAGGCTGGCTACTCCCAAGATGATGACTGCATCCCCCCAATGGCTTCAACTGTCACATCAACCATAAGATCGACCACAGGTAAGGGCATTTTGACTACATTTCTGTGCACTATATACAATATGTACAATATGGGTATTAGTATCTTTGTTTTACAGTTTAAAAAAACTAAGTTGAGATTTGATATTGACATGTGCTTATGGATGGATAGAGTTAGCGCAAACTGGCTGTGCTGCCAAGCAGCTTCATATATTTGCATGGATCACTTGTGTATGTTTCCATTGTTTTTGATGGACCTATGATTACCGTAGCTAGCTCTTGTGAGCTGTGCTAGGTCATCCTGCTGTATTACAGATACAGTGCTTCATCTGCTCATCCACTGGATGCAACAGAGAGTAAAGCTATGAACCCTATTGAAAATCGCAAACAGAAATAAAAATCAGGTCGGACTAAGGACAAGATCACTTTTCCTCATCACGTTGGAAATCTGAAATGCTTTGTTACGATATTTGTGCCACTTCTGAACACACTCACTACTGTATTGTGAACTGGGACAAACATTGAAACTGCTGTGGAGACAGTGGGATTTGTTCACTTTGTAATCCCAATTTATGTTATAGTGTACACTTTGAAATTATTTTGCTCACATGTTCACTTCACACAGGTTATTTTGTGTCATTGCAGAGTTTATGGTCAATGGGATTATATTACAGAGCAGCACACTTTGTGTCTTGACCTGGATA
The DNA here is from genome assembly GCA_030710495.1 of Labroides dimidiatus. Lineage (NCBI taxonomy): Eukaryota > Metazoa > Chordata > Actinopteri > Labriformes > Labridae > Labroides > Labroides dimidiatus. The sequence continues at coordinate 18,012,060 of CM061156.1, read as the reverse complement.
ATGGATAATAGAAAGCTGACTATGAATATACAAGCTATTGAACTGTCGTTAGGCATATTAATCACACATGCATACTTGGTCGGTTAGATATAAATCTATTCAGCTGGCACATGCATTTTTTCATGACACAGACTCTTGATTATAAATTGTTAGCTGCTGGTGGTCTCAACACTTCCCATGATTGCTGGATTCAAAGAGGAAATGATATGTCCTTGTACAGATGAAGAATGTGGGAAGAAAAGAAGAAAAAGTGCCTGGACAAGAAGTCTAAGAGGACCCCTTCTCTTCCCACTGTAGATTCATGAACAAACAACATCAGTTGCACTGAAACAGGGAGGGTTAGAGGTGTGGCCATCTGGAGATGTGCTTATGAATTTCAATTATTCATACCTTTTAAATGTTTGCTTACACTGCTTTCTCTGTCAATCCAAATATCTTTTAATTTTGTTGAACAGTTTGGTATGTGATGTTTTGACATGGGGCAATTGGTGCTTTATCTATTTCAATCAAACTGGACCTCAAATTTTCAATAGGGTTCATACTATACTTCCTGATTGATGGTAAATGGTTTGAAAGCTTTGCTCATCTTTGCCTCTTTTCATTGCACAAAGTACACATTTCTTTACCCTGACTGAAAGAAAAAGAGCATGCAAGGATTGTCCCTACACCTCATTTATTGGAAATAGTGTCCATTCTCTGTGATATGTTCCGGGAGATAGGAGTTTCAGCTTTGTGCATTGAAAAGATGTAAAGTCTGCATGCAACAAACTAAGGTTGAGAAGGCAGTGTAAATTATTAACAGAAATGAGTCAAAATGGGAAGACTTACCCAGTGTTACACTGGTTTTTGAACCCGGTCATATAAGAATAGTAAAGATTTTTAGAAATCTGGAATTAAATTTGAAAAATACCAATCAATCAAACTGTGATCTCAATTGGGGCAATAATTGTAGGGCTAGAACTTTGTCATTCATTGTCTTTAATATCTTATTTTGACTCATGGCATTCAGTGCATGATTTGATGTTCCTGCTTTGTGGCAATAAAAAGCACATTTTCTCCAGCTGCTCACACCTGTAGCGAAATTACAGATACATATCTACATTTGTCTTACAGACAGAAATTATGTGCAGGAAGACTCTTGTTTATCCAACCGGGCCAGTATACATAAGGAATTGGCAGACACAGTCCCTTTGGCTCATGATGATCTTGGCTGTCCCATCAGAAGAGACAGGCTTTACCAACAAGATAACATGGGAGCCAAGGCTAAACCTCTGTCTGGACCGCCAGTCTCTCCAAGCCTCTTCAGATCCCCGAGATCTAGTGCCCCTGAACGGCCATCACCAAAGGCCATCCAGGCCAGTATCAAAGAGTCGGCTACCTTGGCTGCAGCTATCAGCATGCAATGGAAAGAAGAAGTCTCAGCCATGCGTCGGGAGTTAGCTGAACTGAGGAGGGACCTCTGTAAGGAGCTCCGTGCATTCAATAGTAATTTTAACACTTTCACACAGCATTATAACACATGGTCTCCTCAAGGAGGTAACGTGGCTGCTGGAGCTGATACTGGTTTTGGAGTAGGTGCTCGGGCAGGAGCAGGAACTCGGGCAGGAGCAGGGACAGGAACAGGGACAGGACCAAGAACAGGGGTAGGGGCAGGAGGACTAGGAACCTCTGCAGCAGATAGAGGCACCGGGGGTGCTAGAGAGAAGAAACCCCAGGTATCAACAGTGTCTGTGGGGACTCAGGCAAGAAGCAAGGTCCTGGTTCGACAAAGCACTGCAGATGCAGCTGTAAATTGTCCAGAAGAGAAGGAAGACAAGAAAGGTGCCCGCCATAAACTGCCAAAACAGCTCTCTATGGACCCCAGCATTCTTGCCTGTCCACAGTCAATGTACGTGGAGAGTGCCATACCACTTTCTTTGGATCCATTACTTCCAAACTCTGTCAAAGCAGGCCAGCCAGAGACTGTGGACTTAACTCACTTGCCCTCAAAGGCTAACCCAATGCAGGAATCAGAGGTACCAGACAGCGAAATTATGTGCTCACCCGACAGAGTTGTGACTAAGCCAGTAAAAACTCATAGTGCAGTGTGTGTTTCTTCAGAGACAGCCCTTGAGAGCCCTAAGAATTCAAAGACAGAAAAAGAAGAAGTGCAAACGACTCCTCAGCCTATAAATACAGACAAAGTTAATTCATCTCTTTCAGACACAAAACAGTCCCCCCCTGATGAAATGAAACTCACAGACTCAAAGCAAAAAGAAAGAGATAAAATACAGCTACCTTATCCAGTTCCTGTTGTTACAGTGTCGCCACCAGATGATAATGACTTTGACATTGTGTCAGATCCAGACTCTTCAGATCCTCTCATTGTAGACAAGCCAGATCCACCGTCTCAAGACAGCACTCCTGAGCTATGTTTAGAATCAGACAAAGAGCCTGAAGACCCAAAAGATTTAGAGCAACTATCAGACATCACACCATCATCTGACACCATTAATCCAGGCCCTCTTTTAGTCAGTGATGCACCTGTAGTTTGTTTTGATACAGTTACACCATCTGTTCCAGAGACTACCATTGGCTGTCCATCTATTGTGATATCAGAGTACCTAGACACCAGCTCTCCTACAAGTCCGACTGACAGTGATACAAATCCAGATCCTATTATCACCTTTCCAGATTATCCTACTGACCCTTCCCCTGAGCAAACAACATCAACCTCAACCTTTACTTCCAGTGCAGTAGAAACCCCACCCAGTCCTGAACTAGAATCCCAAGACCCAGAGTGGCCACCACTCCCTGAACCACTTGATACCACTCCTATATATCATGCTGATCTGGTCCACTTTGACTTAGTCATGCTGACCTCCTTAGACCAAGATGATCTTGACTCAGTATTCATGGACCCTGAACCAGAACCATTTGATCTAAGCATTGACTCCCCATCAATCACAGATGATTTAGATCCACCCATCTACCAGTTAGATTGCTCAACTTCACTCCCACCAACTGTTGACCCTGCCACACACTCCCCTTTGAGTCTCTCACAGTCGACAGAATCTGTCTGTTTGGATCCAGCGATGGAGTATCGTTTGGCTCACATGCCTCAGGAAGTGGCTTCAGATTTACATGGAGTCCAGTTGCCACTGGTTACCGTCACAATATCCCCTCCTAGTTCAGTATCTCCCGATACATCTTTCGAAATGGACTTTCCACCAACAAGTCAAGCCATGGATGCAGATCAATCAAACCCAGGGTTGGAAGACATACCATCAGTGGATCTTCCACAAGTTCAGTCAGATGACCAACTTATAGAAACACCAAAATGTACGGCTGTGTCCCAACAGTGTGGGGAACTTTTGAAAGAGGAGATCAGAAGCAGTGCAGAGAGGTCCTCAAGTGATCAGGCTTTTCTGTGGAACAGATGGCAGAAGAAGGCCCAGAGAGGAGAATCAATGCACAGGAGTGCCAGTGTGGAACTCTGGAGTGGGAGATACGAGTATAACAGTGCAGAAATCACATACGTGTCTCTCACTCTGTGACCTCATACCTCATTCTCAGCAGACAAAATGTAGCTCAGAGTAAGATTATAGTTCATGGTCTGTAGCTGCCCATGCACTGTAGAAAAAAATCACAGACTTAAATGTCATGTGATCATTGCATTCAGAGCAAGGAATTCTTCGGACACAAACCTACTGAAAGATACCAGGAAAAAAGACTGCCCTGGTATCAGCAAAAACTGCTCTCAAGGATTTAATCATACTACAAAGACGGGCTGAACCTCAATGGGCTGACACAAACTTTCTGATGCTATTGTGAGCACTGATATGAAATATCTTCCAGGACAGAACTGATCATTTTGATTAATCTTTTTTGTCTAATGAAGTCAGTAATGAATGTTCGTGCCCAGTCGTGATGTGTTACATCAAAGACTTTTTACACATCCATTTTAAAAAGGACTCCTTTGAAGCTCTGTAATAGACTATGAACGGGATGGCCTTATGTTTGCTAGGTCAAGACAATCTTTGTAGAACTGATGGAAATAATCCTGTCTCTGACTTTTTTTGAGCTCTTTTTCTTGTCACCCTGGTGTGGAGTGATGTTATCGCTGACAGTTATCATATAACTATAAGGACATACTGTTTACTATGTGAGCTAATGAATGGACTCTTTTGTCGTGAAATGATATGTGCAAAATCTAGGACTGAGCAGGATCACTGTACTGTTAATTTATTGTGGGTAAAAAAAATCTCAAACTTAAGCTGAAGTCTAATTAAAGCTAGGACAGTAATGCAATGTAGCCTCTATATTCACACAGCCTTGTGTTATCTACATCCAAATACAATTTGCATCCACACATACAGCACATTTACACACATCTTTGCTGGACGATAGGTATTGATATTGATTTATTTCAAATATATATTAAATTAAACTGACTATAATATTAACAGGCCTTGTTGAAAGGTGGTATGGTATTTTTTACCATAAGATATCATCTTCATGCTCAGGAATCAAAGACTTGGAATGTATCATAACTGGGACAGAAGTGTAATGTAACACTGATTGCTTTTCTTCCAAAAAGAGATGTATATCATGTGGCTATTTTTAATATGTGTGACTGAACGATGAAACTAATGTAATGTTGCATGACAGATGGACTAAATATTTTGTTCATTTCATGGGCGGTGCCTCATTGTAATTATTCAGTTTTATTCATTGGTTTGTTTTGATATACAGTGCCATGGACGAAGCTTTCATACCCATGAAGATGCAGAATTCTGTTACCAGCAATGAATAGTTACAAAGCCAGGCAAATCACAAGATACATCTGTGCTATCTGTCCAATTAATGGGCTTTATATGGAGTTGCCCACTGAAGTCTGTGCTCTAATAAAGTGTGCTGGAACAAAAACAATATCTCAGCTGAACATCAATGAACTGCAAGAAAGAGATTTTCTCCTGTGTTGTTTTAAATAGGGAAATGTGCAGGGCACTTTATGAAAGTTTACTAAATGGGCTGAATTTGAAAGGTTTTCAAAGGGATGGAGAGTTAATTAGCTTGTATTGTATTCATTTTCTCCAGTTTGATGAAGTAGAATGCCCCTACCCTTTTCTGTCAAGGGCCACTCTTGTTTTAGTTTTTCATTTACTTACTTGAATTACCCTCTGTGGCAGTGATGTTATTTTTATTCATGAGAAATAATTAGAAATAAAACTGTCAGGATCCAGTCATGCAATGAAACTACATGCATATAATACCAGCCTTTTTTACTTGTTACTTTGGGACAAGAGTTGGATAGGATAATATCTGCTTCACTGAAGAGGGATTTCCTGGAACACAGATAAGTTACTGGGTTGAGCTTTGTCTTTATCAAGTTTTATTTTTATATTCTTTAAAGACAAAAAGTAGCTCAATTGTCTTTCTACCATGCAAGGACAGTCAACTGCTTATTTTCAATTTCTATAATTATTTTGACTTATCTCTACATAGATCTGGTATCCTCTATTGTGAAGATCACACAGCTAAAAAAGTAAAGTGTAATATTGAGTAACCCCTGCAGAAACATCACAAGTAAATAGGATAAACAATGCCAGATATTATCAGCAAACAAGATGTTACTTTTTTTCAGAAAGGGTGAAAGTGTGATGCTTCTCTTGTATTTTGACTGACAGGTTGCAGTTGAACCAAGTAGTCTACAGGGTTCGGGGCTTAAACCATGTTGTAAACAAAAAGCAATGTAAAAAAATAGCTGAAGACAGATTTTAATGGCAATAATTCTTCAGTTTGCGTGTGTTTTCATGCCGTGCGTATACATTGGATCGTTTTTGAAGAGTAGAATTGCTGGAAGTGAAACATCTTGCATGTACACTGTCTCTGCTTAGTGTGGCACACGTGCATAACATCATCATACAGAAAGTAACTGGTAAACAAAACATAGCTAAATACATGAACAGTCGGACATCTTGCTTTCTGACTATCTCTACTGAGTTTAGCAAATGTAAATTAGGGAATGGAAAGGGATGGGTAAACGAAACATTGCAATGTGGCAACAGCCAGTGGAGCACTATCTAGCTCTACAGTTCTGAAAGTCTGTTCACTCTCAGAGCTGACCAGAAAGAGTCGGCCCACAAAATTTATACGGTGGACCGTTGCTTTTCTTGAGGGCATTTCTCTAAAGTGCAAGTGATTGAAAAAATCCTGGTGTCTTTTACACACCAGCTGTCACATTCAGCATTACATTTTAAAGTGAGAACCATGCTATGTGAATTTTGAATTTTTCCCCTTTAACATGTATTTCTCTTTATACCATCTCTTTTTCATCCTCCGCTAATGATGCTAAACAGTGAAATAAACTCTTCCTGTGCTACACAAACTAAATACTAAAAATCCCTCTTACTTTTACACTATTCATGTTTAAACCAAGATTCAATATTTTCAATTGCATGTTTAGAGTTTAAAAGAAATCCTTTCAAATTTCAAATGTATGCAAGTTTTGATGTTGGGTTTCTGTTAATAATATAACATTAGCAGGTCTAGACCTAATGAGATTTTTGGAAAGCATCTTAAGATGGTGTTTGTTGTGATCAAAAAACTGGAAGAGCACAGAGCGCTCCATCAATATGAGCCACGTCAGTCCAGTAACAGTATCATAATTTAGTATCAAGTGATATCGTGGTACTGATGTGTTTGTGGGGTTTTTTTCTGATTGTGACAGCAATACGCTTCCGTACAATTTTTGCAGTTTTCAGTTGAAAGTATGTTGGGAGAGTCATAAAGTTAGGGAAAGTTCTGCTTACTGACGGAACATGAATCTAAACCAACTTAAACACAAGATCACTTGTGGTAACTGTAAATGTCTAATGCAAATGATTCTAGTACCTATACAAAAATAAAAAAAAAAGATTAAGAGTGGCAGCAAACAGTACTGGAAGATACCCAGTATTTGTATTACTAAATCAATGACCCATATTTAAGACTCATATCACAACAAAGGTAATCTGATGGCACTGTTAAAAAATGTTAGTCTGGACTGTTATCATTCAATTTACCGAAATCCAAATCAATTATTTCTTCATTTGAACACAACCCAAAGCTATCTACATTTGTTTTTCTTCATAATGAATATTGTTGCTGTTTCAGTTTTTCAATACATGTTCTGTGCAAAGGAGCTTCATGACCCGCCATGCCACCCTAGATCCACTTTGTACATGCTTTGTGTAATTTGAATAATTGTACTTTGTGTTTGGGCAGATTTGCCCACTTTTCTGAATATCCACCCCACTCACTTGTTTTCAGGAATCCAGTTCTGCCTCCCTTCTACCTGCAGCATTGATCGGACTCCTCAGCAAACCCCAGGTAAACCGCCTACCTGGGGCTAATCTATTGCTGTACTTGTAAGAAATGTTAATTTAATGAGCTGTCCTTTGGCCAGAGACTGTCAGGCTCATGTTTAAATGATGTGATGTTGGGCATCTCCAATACACACTTACAGTCTGAGAAAAGCAAATGTGGACTTCTTCAAAGAATAATACACTACAAGTAAACATGCAGCAAGAAAGCAATGATACTCTGAGGCCCTTTTTACACTACAGGTTTTAGAATGAAAAACAAACGTATTCTTGCATTTGGCCTCTCATTTACACAGAAATGGCGGAATAAACTGTAAGCCGATGATGAGCTGATGTCACGCTCCGCTTTTACACATGCACATTGCACTTTCATTGTGGGAACTTCAAACTGCAATGAGCAAACTGAACGACAACAACAGTAACAATGGCAGACTACCATGTTGTGCTTGTGCGGCTGAATCTTCCTAATGCCTTTCAACAAAATGTGCATCTCTTGCACCACTTCTGCAAACACTGAGGATGCATTCAATATATACACCGGATGATCAGCCCACCTTTGCCTTTGCTATCAAAAGACTCTAGGGTTATATCACCACTTACAGGCCTGGCAGCATTTTCACTCCCTCCCAGTTTCTGTGTAAACACAGATTTTTTTTCAATGCAATTTTTGCATTTTCATGTGAAAGGTCATGTAAACAGGGCCAAACTCACAACTAGGAATTTATCGTTTAAAAATGAGGCACGCTTGAAAGACTTTTTTCTTTATACATGCAATTGAACCATGGTTAGTGTCCTTCCCCCTGCAGTATTTGTTACTTCCTGTTTTTATTTCATAAAGCACTTAAATTTATTGCACTTAGGTTGACAATAAGATCGGTTTCTCCAGTACACTTCTTTGGACAGTATTCTCACATAGAATACTGACAAATGTGATGTGATATTTCTTAATAAAGCAGTTAGTACTAACCAAGTAATCAAATTAGGTAAGAGAAATTTGCTGATACAGAAAAATGTATCTTTCTGTGTGAGCCAGGTGCTCTGTTAACATTAAGGACTGTAACAGTCAAACACTTATCTCACTGTGTGGAAACACAAAGATAAATCTAGATTAAAGGAAGTAGCTGATCTATTGAAGCTAAAGACATAGACTGTGTTCTGAAAAATGTTTAGACTGCTTGGTCCAAACTGTTCAGTTTGTGCAAAAGCAGTATCACATGAGAGGAAATCGTTATAAAGTAATATCTTTGGCACTCTGCTGGAGGACTTGTGTCTATGATTGAATCACATTAGTAGTCCTGCTATTTAGTATAATGTAACTCCCTCTTCTGTGATAGTGCTAAAATATTTTCTGAAGTGTTTTTATACTTCATAGGGTATGGTAAAAAAAAATATTTCATTTTTTTTCCCCAAATGTTTGATTTTTTTTGTTTTTCAGAAAGTTACAGACATGTCCACTCAAGTGAACTACATGTGCCTGAGCATTCAACATAAAACAGTATGAATTAAATGTAGAATGATTTATTTTTTATCTCTCCAAGGATTATTATTTCTTTTTATGCTTTGCAAAACATTTAATATATTTTCATACATTTTAACTTCGTATATTTTATACCTGATGAGCTTTTTAAACCCTATGATGCATGTCTATAACTTTCTGAAAAAATCTAATATTTAAAAAAAAATGCTGACATGCAGTTCCATCACAGAAAACATTTCATATAAGAGAAGAAGACTTTAAAATAGCTCTTCACAGCAGTAACCATGATATGTGCCAGACAGTTAAAATAAACATAAACATATCAAAATACATTTTTCAGAATCAGCATCTGATATGGTGTCCTTGTTATTTTATTTTATTTATAATTAGGGTTTAAATTGTGTATATCAAAATCTTTTTTTGTTTGTTTTTTGTTTGTTTGTTTGTTTTCTGTTGTTGTTGTTGTTGTTTTCCAATATTTTACATGGTGTCCTTACTTTTTAGAATTTTGGGGTTGTAAAAAATGATACTACAGACACCTTTATTTAAAATACAAACCTGCAAATACATCAAACTAAATAAGATAAACAAGAAAAACATCATATTCTTATTCCAGTAGGCTGTGGAACATTAAAACCACCAACTACTTGACAGCAGGAGCATGAGCAAATACTGTAATGTTACAAGTCAACTGTTGGACAGGCTTTCACCTTTGTAGCTTGATATATTTCTCCAGTATATTTGAGATCTGCTTTCCAGCATCCCACTGTCCCAAAGGCAAAGCCTGTAACAACACACGTGTTCTGAAACACACGCAACCCTTTGGATGTTTCATTAATTAGCCTCGATCCCATTAAGTCGGCCATTTAGTTGACATGAGGCTGATAAATTCCCAGGAAGTCGACTATAAAACGTTTTTTGCAGGTCAATATCTGAGGCTTTATAGGCAGAAAAAGAGTTTCTTTTGTGGGCATATCAGAAAAAAATGGCTTTGAAATTGAATATTTTCTGAACGGTGGTGTTTTGTATGCACTAAACAGTAGTTTTGCATTCAGTGATTCATCAAAATGCTCTAGACATCTTCAAACTCTAAATTTATGGCTGGTTAAAAGAGATTGAATGAAGACTCACCCAGTCTGGCTCTTTAATCTGTTTTTGTCTATTTTTAGATTTATTTCTCTATTGTTTTGGTCTACTCAGTGTTGACATCACCAATAATGGAGTTGATCATCCATCTCTCTCTCCCTCCTCCCTGCAGATCATTTACATATCCTTAAAAGCCTGCTGCAAAAACAAACTGCTGCATTCCCTTTACAGTGATAAATCCAATCTGGGAGAAAGACTCTTAACGACCTGCCACTCATCCCCTCACCCCGCCCCCATGTTAGCATACAAGCCAGGCCTGATAGATGGTGAGGTACTAACAGAGATGAAGTGCTTGAATCACTGCCTTTGTGTTTCACGTTAATCAACCTCACTGGCACAGTGGTAGTTGTTTGTACACGTGTGTGTGAGTGTGAGTGGGTGTGTATGTGTGTAGGAGAGTGAGAGAGAGATTAAAACCCCCCTAGTTTAGCAGACAAAGACCTTTTGCCCTCCAGGATCACACACCTCACCTAAACAGTAGTATTACTGTCTTTGAAACCTGGGTGTTGGCCATACTGTGACACTCTTAGAAATCCACAAAAACCAATTAGCTTAAAATCCAAAATGTAAGTCATCGGTACTGAATATGTGGTTTGTGTTTGGAGGGCTCACGGGGAGAAAAGGTATAAAGTTTTATCTTATGTGACGTGCAGAAAAGTCAACAAAGTGCAAATTCTGTGCAGCTGTGTAGCTATTTGTGGCGCCATCTACAGTATTTTTGCTTTGTGGGGTTTGCAATTCAGCCAGCCACCAGAGTGATGGTTTTAACTCAGATTTGATCTAAACTCTCTCACCTCCATTGGTCCGCTGTCTCAAGTTAGGAGGCCGCTTCAATCAAACCACTGCACCATAATGTTCTCAATAGCATGTCACATTTTCCTTTAAATGAATTGTTATGAACTAATGCGGAAGAAAAGCTTTGGAAAACTTTGCAGTCACATCATACCCTCTGCTGTAGCTAATGACAATTTAGTTGGTGACAAAGCTTTAGCTAATATTAAGCTAGCAGCTGTAGACTGTAGGGACAACATATTTGTGATGTTGTCCATTTGGTTTTTGGGGAGATTTTTTGAAGCCCAATAATGATGAGTGTTAGAAATATTATCTTACTCCAACACCTCAACCAACACAGGCCAAGAGGTGGAGATGAGGCACTCTTTTACCTTGCTAATGAAATGGCTACAACTTACCTGTCCATCAATTCAGCCTTTTACCAATAATGTTGAATTATGCACAAATCTTCTCCTTTATAATTTCTTGTGTGAACACATGAATAGACTTTTTTATGTGCAGTTTGCTGTAAAATGTGTGTTTAACACAGGACGTAATAAGATTCCTTGACTTTTTCAGCCTTCGTCTTACGTATGCCTGCACTGACTCCACTTTTCAATGAGATAAAAGGTATTGAAAGAGTATCTTATACACCAAACTTTACGGTAAATGCTGTGAAAGACAGCCCCAAATTGGCTCTTACTGAAGTCATAAAATTTAGTTTATCATAAGACTTCTTTGACAGATAGGAGCGCAAGACGAGGTAGTAAAGCAGGTTGCACCCAAGCTGATGATTCACTTTAGAGGTCCTAGTCTTTGCCAAATTTGCACTTAGTCTAATTACAACACTGTTCTACCAAAGTGAACTTAATGTGAACCTTGGGGTTTGGGTTGTCTGGCCTGTATTTAGATAGTAGTAGTTGACCATTTCAACTATTTTATTTGATTTAAATTTTATTTGACCAGAAAAACTCATCAAGATCAAAAATCTCTCTTATAAAAATGTTGTGACTAAGGTTAGCAAAGACTCGTTCCAACAAATTTACACAAACAAAATAACATTTAAAAAGCATGTCAACACATCCCAATTATAACTAGCTGTTAACTATCAGATACATTGTTAGTTATAACATTTAGTTGGATATGAATCATGTTTTGCATGCTGCTTTATGGTCATATCTCTTTTGATAATAGTGAGTTGTTTGTTGATTGTGCAGATGTCTACACTGTACAGAACATATTTAAACACTTTAGCTGCACGCAGGTGAGTGAGTGTGTGTGAGTGAATGTGCACTAGCTAAGTCCAGTTCAGTTGAAATCTAAATGCTGAGTAATACTGCCACGGCCAAGATGGGAACAAGAGTTATGACTCCCCTTTTCACGACTGGCTTGCTTATAATGGCTCTATTTTTGTCCTCTTGCTGAATCATGCCCCCTGAATGGGTCATCTCTTTTCCTCCTTGATCCCTCTGCGCTCGCTGATTTATCCTCTCTCCCTATCACACACATACACACACATACACACAGTCTCTCTAACCTTCTCTCTAGTCCGCACAGATCCCCTCTCTCTCCTCTCCTTACCTCTGCAGCCCTCTTTCTCTGTCTCCCCATCTTTGTCATTCTTCACTAATGCATCTCTTCATCCATGAGAAGTAAATTTTGTGAATGGACAGCAGCATGAGTCATTAAGCCCTGAGAGCAGAACGCTCTTCATAGACCAGACATCTCGAGCTATTTATAGACGCAGCCCAAAGACGGTAAGGCAGAGGCCAAAAGGTGTTGCACGTTCAGGTGAAGTGATGTGTTTAATTCTGACTATAAAAGGCTCTCTTTCTAAAAGGGGTTGCACATAAAAGAAGAAAATCTTTCTTGTTGCAGACAACAATCTCTTTGATCTTTTATATTGTTAAGGCTACAATGTAATTAGGATGAAATGCTATTAATTCAACACCACAACTTAGGAGGGCCTGGGTGAGGGTGGCAGCTCATTAGAACTCAGAATGGATCCTTTTCTTGCCTCATAAGGACTTCCTTAATTGCTGTGTGTGATGTAAACATTAGCAAGGCTAAAACAGAGACAGAACTTAACACGGTCTGCTTCTTTCTCAAGGAACAAAATAACCTATAACTTAACCTGCAGCCTGGATCAATCTTCTCCCTCTTTACCTTCATTTTTTTCTTTTATTCTTGGCTTTGGTTTTTCCTGGCACACTCTCAGCTTTGATCCTAACACACTAAACACAGCCTGTGCTTCAGATGTTACAGCCTGTAACTACTCTGTGTGAGCTCTTCTCTCGAAGCCATGCTTGAAAATAAAGACTCTACAAAGCCTAGAGGGTGTTTATGACCAATTCCTCAGTCCATCTCTCTCTGGATTAAGTCCATATTCTCATTTGCACTTGAAAGAAAATAATCCTCCCTTCTGTCTGTCAGGGAATGGACAGAATGAGACGACGAAAGATGTCAGGCATCCTTGAGCTTTACTTTTTTTTCCCCACCACAATCCTCAACACATGAGAACTGTTGCCTCATCCATGTCTTTCGAGTGTCTTGTGTCAAAGAAAGCTTCGATATTTTCTGCTACTCTGCTTACTTGGTTGTTACTCAGATATGTATTGATCGGAGACTTTAAGATGATGCCTGAATTTCTCTCAAAAGAGAGAGAAAACAAAAGAGAAGGAAAATTTGCGGAAGAACAGGCATGGATTTAGAACAGATGGTTCATAATGTGTTTTTACAACATCAGAGGAGTAAAATTAAATCTAAAATCTTTTAGCTTATGACAAATTAGGATTATTTGGAGCTGCAACAATTAATAGAAGGATAAATTATTAATCAATTATTCATTGATAAATCAGTTTGAGTAATTATTCAAGAAAAAATGTCCAAATTCTATGATTTCAGCTTCATAAATGTGAATATTTTCTGGTTTCTTTGCTCCTGAATATCTTTGGTTTGTGGATAAAACAAGACATTTAATGATGTCATCTTAGACTTGAGATACATCAACATTTTTCTGACAATTTATAAACCAAACAACTACTCGATTAATCTAAAGAATAATCAGTAGATTAATCAATCATGAAACTGATTGTTAGTTGCAGCCCTGAAGATTGTTCACCTGTACGGACCAAAATGCATTGCTTCTTTAAGCTGTGGACAAAAAGTGTTGCTGTCAAGTGTCCCATCATAATCACTGTGATATATTAGCACAGCAGACATGCTAATGAAGTGGTTCTCTAATGAATTAAGTTGGGAAGTTGAAGCTGGGATATGTCTCCATTGACTCAAACAATGTCTTGCAATTAATGAATATTTGATGCTGTGGTGAAGAACAAGCTTATGACAGTCTGGACCATGAAGCTTCATCACCTTATTTGCTTTCAGATGAGAATTATGTGTCTGTTTCCTTCGGACTTTCTACAGTCTGCCTGGAACCAGAGCACCTAGTTGTTTAAAGAAATGATTTAGCTTGAAACTGATAGATTAAAAAGTGATGCGAAAACTGTGTTTTTGAAGTTTTAGATAATAAGTAAGGACATATTGTAAAACTGCAGCCGCTACATTTACATACTTTTCTTAGTGGTACGGGCTAAAGGTTAATTTAATATGGCTGACCTTATCAACCCGCTGTCTCTGGAGTTTAAATTGCGTCAGTGTTTGGAGATGCAGTTTGTGTTGTACCTTTAAATAGGGGAAACAAAGCAGTGCTTGTCCTTACTCACATGTATAGAATTAAGCAACAAAACAAACTATATGGAGAAAAATAATATAAACATATTTCAAAGCATTTTTACAGTTACTTAAAAAATCACCAAGCTTCAGGACCACAAAAGACATTAAAATGTTTTTTTTTTGTTTTTGTTGTTTTGTTTTGCTTTTCAAGTAAAAAACAAGACCTTTATTGTGTATTTTTTCATCCTATTTACTTGTTACTTTTCTTTATGTTCTATCTGTTTTCTATTACTGCAGCAATAAGATATAATAGGAGAAAATAAATATTTAATTTTACATTACAAGTGCACAAATGTTATCAAGACTAGCTGTTTTGCGCACTGAATGCTAAACAATTGACAAAAGCAGTAACAGGGTCTCCTTGTGCTAGCTTACACATGGTCTGAATTAGCCAAAACTCTTTCAACAGCAAACAAGAACAAAACATATCATTCTTTTGTATAACATCACTCTAACAAAAGACCAACTGTTATTCACATACTTTTTCAACTTTACTGTGTTTTGTGTGTGGTAATAAACTGAAATAAGGGGGAAATAAGTGAGAACAAAGTGAGAGGAACCACACTTTCATGGCCTAGCCTTGGTCAGCAGAGTGTGATGCCCCTGCTGGCTCCCATTAGCAAAACGTTTGCTTAACTACCGAATTTGATCTCTGATCAAAACAACTCTGTTTCCTTTTTATCACTTACTGTGTAACCTTGATTAAATCTCCTGGTTAACATGAAATGAACCTTTAAACAATGATAATACAAAAATATAATAATGCTTAACCACTGCATCAAGGGAGGGTGAATTGAAATGTATTTGTCGTGTCTGACACACACAACTTGTGACATTTGGAAAAATTTAAGTGCTAATTCATCCCTGCTGCTATTGACCTTTTAAATAACTTAATTCGAGTGTTACGGGTTGTATTTGTTGTGTATCGTATTCATTGTTTATTGTTGGACGTTTATTTATGTAGTTACCGCTGGCTGCACATTGACCTTTTAGGACAATATTATATCTGTGATCCTCAAAACAAGCTTAAGTCTAAGAGCCAAAGACAGGGCAGGGAAGACGGAAGAGTATAACAAAATGAAGCAACACATGTCAGTCGCCTGTTTAGCAAAGATATGACTAGAGATACCTGTACTGCCAGGTTAGTTGTTTCAGACTTGTGTCATATGACTCAGATTGAAAAATTGGTGTGGTGTTCTTCTTATTTTTAACCCTCTCGCCTCTTCACCTCTTTTTTCAGCAATCACCTACACACCTAGCTACAAGAAGACCCCTCCTCCGGTCCCACCTCGCACCACCTCTAAACCCCTCATCTCCATCACGGCCCAGAGCAGCACTGAGTCCACCCAGGATGCTTACCACGAGGGGAGACATCTTCATGGCGGGATGTGGGCGCCTGATGGCCTCAGCCTGGGGTTAGGTCCAGGAAGGGGTCTCTATAACTCCACAGACAGCCTGGACAGCACCAAGGCTGTGACCATAGCTATGGAGGCGGCTGGGGTCATGGCTGGAAAGAGACATCCGTCCACAGACAGCCACAGCTCAGTGCTCACTTGTGACAAGGCCGTCCTGGTGTCCAAGGCTGAGGAGTACTTGAAGACACCTCGATCCTCTATAGGAATACAGGTTAGTGTAGTTTGTAATTAGACAGAGAAATATCTCACATAGTTTCAAATAAGCACTCTAGGTCGTATAGCTCACACACATTCATAAACAGAAACAGTGCTCTCTTTAGAGCAGCTAAAAATAGCACTAGTGAGTCATCTTACTGCAGCCTGTCAATTCAAATTCAGCTCATGCTGGGCTGGGTTTTAGTGAATGGTAGTTCACGCCACGGTTCATTCACTCCGTCTACATTTAATACACTGATTTCTTTCTCTCCAATCTCATGGTGTTGATGCTGCCTTTCTCCATCTTGCTTTCTCTCTGATTTTCTTTGTTTATTCCCTTTGTCTCTACACCTCTGACTCTGAGATCTTATTTTGTTATTTGTCATCCTCATTTTCTTGTTCTAGCTGAGGTCTTGGTGTTGTTGATCTCCTGTTGTAATCAAGAGGTTCAAGGTGTGCTGATATATACAGCAGGGAAATGTTGCAGCTCAAACCACCAGTTAAGGGTGATTCATAATGTCTTTGAGAATTAGAATATTGAATTTGTTATCTAAATTTTCTTCTGTGAAAGTCAGGTACTTCAATAGTCAACCCCTCAACTCTTAAAAATCTAACACTATAATCTAGATATTATTTCCTCTTGTCATAAATCTGTGATAAAATTTCATGCCATTCATTCAATTTTTACCTGCTTGCCCACATTATAATCTCTTACCAAACTCTCCCTCAGTTGTCTGCTGATTGCCCACTGTACCAAGTCAGAGCACAGTTGAACGTCAGTCCTTTCAAATATTTGAAAAGAATTTTAAAAAAGGCTGAACCACTTCATTAATCTCACTCCGAAAGTGTTTAAATGTATTCTTTCACATTTTAATCAATTGCTCTGCAAAGGGTAATTGCCATGTTTTGTTTTGTTTTGTTTTTATGCATTTATTCATTTATTTTATTTAGCATTAATCAGGAAAGACCTTTGGCTGAAAATCAGTCTTACACTCAGATTACACCAAAGTCCTCACCTGCCAGATATTGCCCATGGGGGAGTCAGTCAGTGAATGAATGATCCCTTCATTGATTCCCTTCAGCTGATCTTGCTTAAATCTCTGTTATGGCATCCAAACGCAGACAATATCCAGCAGCAAGTTATACACATTCATGTTTGCCCATTAAGATAATGTACTTAAATTTACCCCAATTTAGATATGCAAAAGTAACTTGGTAACCATTTACTTTTTACTATGACTTCATAAAACTTCTGGTAACTTTATGTTATCAACCGTTATCACATTACATACAGTAGAAATAACTACAGGAGCTTGGAGAAGACCAGGTTTGTCAGTATGGCGGCTGACAAGGGCAGATGATCTGCAACAGCCTGAATGATCGTCATTGCAGAGAAATGAGCTGCAATGCAGAAACTTTGTCTTTGCAAACCACTTATAAAAGTCCCAAGCAAAGCATCAGCAGAAACATACTGCAAACAAGAAAACGTGCTGCAAAGAGCTGCAATTGCACATATGCTTTAGAGCAAACAAAACTATAAAACACCTGCCAAAGAAGAAAAACAGGTAAACTGAGGTTTGACAATAGAAGTGCTACAAGAGATACGTCTGAAATGTTGACTAGTTGAAAGATATTGGACACGCCTTTTCATTTTAAAACGGAAAACCCCTTAACCATTCTAGACCAATTTCTTTTTCCAGTATGGAAGATAGAACTCCTTAAAAGAATTATTTCCCAAGGCTGATAACATCACTGAAAAGACGTTGTGCCTATTACATGGCATCTAATGCATTTGTTTGTTTTGAACATTAACTGTTAAAAACAGCAGAAAAAAACAGCAGCTGTCCAAAGTAAAGCTTATACTTTTAGAGCTTCCCCTGGTGACAGGCTGCAGTATGGGTCTTAAAACCGGCCTCTTCCATATAACTGTTACATGGATTAGAATTGAAAACTTAAATAAGCGGTCACAATATGTCAGCCCCCAATTTAGGAAGTATTTTGGATTCAAATTTCACAGTTGCTACAGATGGAGCAGCACTGTTCATATTCATATCAAGTTGGTGGTTTTAGTTGTAGGAAAAGCGAAAGAGTTGATCTATCTAATACAAATGTCCAGAATTGACACCCCCTTGAACAGAATCCATGATGTAGCCTTGCTTTTCTCAGAGCGAGTCTTTCAGCCCTTAGGAACCCCTAAATCCATACATAGTAAATTTCACAATTCAGTATGAGCGCCTCAGGTGGAATAATGTCATGTCTTTATATGGAAATGCCCTGGACACAAACAGCTGATCCTCTTTCCTGGGGATGTATAACTGCCTTGTTCACTTACAGATGCAGAGACCTTACTTGGAATGATATGTTAAGCCTTTGCTCCAGCGCTAAGAGGAACGGAAGTGGGTAAAAGGCAAAAGCTCTACTGTGGGATATCCGTAGTTCGACTCCCACCACTTTGGGCACAAAGGCTGAGTGGATGGATAAAGCCCTGGGTTTAATCAAAGCAGGGAAGGTAGATAGACAAAGCCTACAAGTCACTCACACATTTGTTTTTGTTAAAACTCTGAGTGAACTCTTGAGGCTCTAATGGGCGATGAGAGAGAGGGTCTGACAAATCTAACAGATCCAGGAACCGGGAGCTAATGACATGGGCCACATACAAAACAATTAAAGTGGTGGGATGCTGCCAGCAGGATTTTCCCACGATCTAGCCCACGTTAAGTCACGGTGGTCTTGATGTACCCTTTGATATAAGTCAATGAACACTATCAAAGTCAAAGTGTATCAGTGTACACTATATACAGCGCACTACCCCTCAGAAATTTCTCACACAGCACAGTTGTTGATGTATGTGATATCTCGGTAGGCAGAGGTCAAAGACCTTAAAAGTGATTCTTCCTCATCCTGACCCCCCTCTTTTCAAGACTTACCTTTAGAAAAAAAAACCCTGATAACAAATATTGACTTTGTTTAAAGAAACAGTTTTTATTGAAATTCAGAGAAAATCATTGGAATAATAGTAAGAGAGAGGATGCAAATAAAATCACTAAGATCTGTATTTCTAAATGCCATAGCAATGATAGCTCTTGTAATGGGCATGCCTTTCAATATGTTTCTCGACAAACTCACACACCCTCCTGTCTTTACGATTTGCACTATGATTAGCTTCTCTTTCAGCATTTTTCTGGCAGTTTTTTTGGACTCGCCATCTTCAGACATAATACTCCGTAACTCCACATATTTTGGCTGCCTGACAGCTGTTTGACGTCTCTGCTGCATTGATCATCATTATCTTAAAATTAGCGTCATAATTTCACTCTAGTTGTCTCTTAACTTGCCCAACTTTTGAGCCATTTTGCTCTGAACAATCATGGCGCCTCTCCATTTTCATCTCCTCTCACTTTGCTGTGATTGACAGATCACGACAGCCACAGTGAGGTCACTGGCTTTCCAAAAAGCTGGCGCCCTCTGCTTTTGCAGTCATGTAGCAACCCTAAAAACCTATACGCATGCGTCAATGGTTAGATCCCAGTTATAAGGCGACCCCACTTGTTCACAATATTTTCAGCGAAAAACTTGTCCTATATTCGGGTCAATACCGTATTCATTTCCTTACTCATGTCTGCACAGAGTTTCTTTCCTCGTCATTCTCTCACTGTTTAATCTGATTCAAAATGCACTTCTGCAATCAGTCGATAGGTCTCTTATCTTAGGAACTGAATACCTCCCACACATGCAGTGTTTACAGTTTCTCTCTCCTGTTAGTATGCACGGTTATAATCAGTCATCCAGGAATGATCAGAGCACCTAACCATACTAATGAACGAAGCTAATTTTGAAATGCAAACTGCAACATTTAAACCTCCTCGTCACGCTTCACTAAACTTCACGGTGGGTGAGGCTGAGTCGAGGCACAATCTTTACAAATCAGCAAGCAAAGCTTGGGTTGAGCTCATTTATTACTGACTGAGAGACAAACACAACAGAGTGTGGATGAGATAAGTGTAGAGCAGAATGAGCAGGGCACTGTTGGTGCCAAAAGCGAGAGGAGGAAGGAGTTTCCAAAGAGCAATTATATGTGTCTATAAGTATGGTATGTGTTTGTATGGATGTAAATGACAGCGACAAATATTGGCTTTCAAAATGGCCCCACTGGACTGTCAAAGTTGATGTGTTAATAACAAGTTAATGCAAATTCCTTTCAACACTGCTATTTTTTCATGTGTAATTGATGCGAACATGTTCCGTGAATGTGATCCTTGGACACGCTGTGGAAAATCAGAAAGCAGTACAGTAGCAATGACACAAACCTCATGGAGCAAATGGAAAAAGAAATGGAAACAGTTCTATTTAAGGACCTGGTTCAAATTCTGGAGATCTATAATGTTTGAGCTATTCATTCAGAGTCAGAATCAGAGTCAGAATCAGAGTCAGAATCACTTGGTTGTCCCACGAAGGGAAATTAGTGCTGCAGCAGGAACACACATGAGACGACAATAACAATATAAGAATACAATTCAATTAAAAGCCAAAAAGTCAGACATAATAAAAAAAAACACATAATAAAAGAAACACCCATATATCACACATGTAAAAACAAAGAAAAATGTTCAGTCCATAGCTCATACCAAAACAGGAAATAACTACCCAGTATTGCAGAAGAAGTGCAATGTGAGGATGTACAAATAAGCAAGAAGTGCAAGAAGAACATGAGCACCTAAGGGCTAATTGCCATTAAGTAAATAAACTGCACTGGGGATAAAGAGACCTAAAGCCTTTCAGTCCTCCTCATAAGAGCTCTAAAACGATGGCCTGAGGGCAAAAGCTTGAAGTCATTTTGAAGTGGATGATTAGGACAATCCAGGATAGCATTAGCCTTCCTCAAGACCAGTCTGTTGTAGATAGACGTAACCCCAGCCTGCTGACTTCCTGAGATTTTCCCAGCAGTTTTTACAAGACTACTTAGACTGTTTTTATTGGACCAGCTCAAATCAATCAATCAATCAATCTCCATTTATATAGCGCCAATTCACAACAAACTGTATTCTAAGATACTTCACTAAAAGAGCCGGTCTTCACTGCTCTCTTTGTTATATATCATAAATGACCATGAGCAGAGCACTTTGCTACAATTATCATGTTACAGTGGCAAGGAAGACCTTTATTGTAACAGGTAGATCCCTTGATCAGAACAAGGCTCATGGAATTCATTGGCTTAATTGTAATTGTAAAGAAGGATGGAGGGAGATGCAGTAAGAAAACGATGAATAGAGACCGATAACAATCACAATGGATACAGACAATGATAGCGAAGTATGTAAACTATTTGCAGAAAAATTAATGACAATAGACTGATCCTAATCAGCTTTTTTATGTTGATAATGGAGTCAGAATGAAAGTTTCAACTGAAGCCATCAGTCTGACTGAACTAAAATTTACATGTTGTAACAGTGATGATGATGATGATGATGATGATGATGATGATGATGATGATGATGATGTGAGATTGATATTAATAGTTGTAGCAGCTGGAGTCTGGCAGGTCCACAGCAGCTGGTTGTCTACAGAAACAAACTAGCAGAACCTACAAGACAAACCAGCTCAGGGACTCTAAGAAGATGGTCAGTAACTTTAAGGGGAAATGAAGATCTAAAGTTATGACAGGCAGGCAGACAACAGAGGGAAAAGACAGAACTTATCATACTGCTGTTAAGCTTTGTGGGACTCATGATGTGAAGTCACATCTTAAGTTCATCCATGTCTGTTGAATCAAATCACTGAAACACCAAAACACGTGAAACACTTAAAATTAGTCAAAAGAGGCAGTTCGGCAAAGGAAATGTGGCCACACCACCAGAGACTGGCTCTATTTATCTCAAAATTTTGAGATGCAATGACCCTTTAAAGCCTGACAGGATTAGTTTAATCCAACAGATTAAAAAAAAAAGGATTTTGCAATTAATCAAAGCCCACTGGTGTTGATGTGAGCTGCATAATAAGTTACCTGAAACCATGTTATAATATACTAAATCACAAAATTATGTGTCTAAAAACTGGCACAGTATTAGTGTTGTAGACTTGGTATTAGCTGCTCAGGAGTAAGGGAATATACTGTGAAGTAATTCACAACACACACGTAAACACATGTTCACACGCTGAAACAAAAAGGCTAAAAGGGTGTCATTGTTGAAGAGAAAAAAAGGTTTAAAAATAACACACAGAGACACACAATTATGTGGCAGTGAAGTGCAGGTGAGTAAGGTCTATCCCCGCCAACAGCCCACACACTTGGATGGCGCTCAAGCCACCTGGCCTACATTACAAAAGGATGAAACAAAGACTATTTATTTAGTCTGTAGTAGTACTTCACTGAAGAATGGGATAACTAAAGAAAGCTACGCTTAGTTTCACATCAACATATGTGACCTAACATAACAGCAGGGGTTTAGCCAAACAAAACTACACAAAGAACAACAAAAAATATGGACTTCAAGAGCTACATATTAGCCTATCTTACCTGTTTTTAAGAGTAAATCACTTGTAGTCAGGGCAAGCTCTTTCATGTGTTTTCATGAAAAACAAGGCAATAGAAGCAATAGCAAAGACGTCTGGTTTGTAGAACAAACAAGACAACCCTGATGAAATTAAACACAG
Organism: Labroides dimidiatus; assembly: GCA_030710495.1. Classification (NCBI taxonomy): domain Eukaryota; kingdom Metazoa; phylum Chordata; class Actinopteri; order Labriformes; family Labridae; genus Labroides; species Labroides dimidiatus. The sequence continues at coordinate 17,989,324 of CM061156.1, read as the reverse complement.
CATCAAAGAAGGAGCTGGGGTGGAGGTGGGTTCAGAGCAATTTGCAGGGAAAACAGCAAGAGTAGGAAGGCTAAGTCAGTTTATATAGACTGCCCATTTTGCTATTGGTTGATTGGATGTATATGTTATCAGCTGAGCTGTCAGCTGATAGGGCTGATGTACTGTGGGCTTGGCTTAACTTTATGGCCTTCCTGAACTCAGTTAAGCAAAAAATACAGAATGAGTAGAGTGACACATTCTGAACTATAACATGGTACTTAAGATGGTTTCACATGGTTCCACATGGTTCAGGAAGCATATAATCATTCCAACATCCCTCCATACAATTACAAGATGCAACTCGATTTTTTTCCTTTTTGGTTGGATCATGGTTTACTGTTGGATTATTGTAGAAAGAAAAGGTTTCCAAGAATTATTTAGAGTGATGGTTGTCTAAAAGGTTTGGGACAAATGAATACCATCAGCTTGAGGAAAATAGATTGTATCACTCAGCAACTACACTAGATTTCAAACTGGATTCATAAAAGATTTTGTTTAGAGTTGTTTCATTTCAGATAAATCCCTTTAGAGAGCAGACAGAGTTGAATAGAACAAAAAAAAGTAATTATAGAAAGAAAAAAAGATCCTCCCAAAATTAATAATGATGCATTCTTGACTTTCTTTCTGGTGTCTTGAGTGTTTGTGGGAAGATTTTCCAAAGATAACTCAAAGGCAGAATTGCTGCAATTTGATTCTTCATAGCAGCTGTTGGCAATTTTGTTTGAAAAAGAAATGCTGCCTCTGCTTTCCATTCACAGGCAGCTCTATATAACTACAAGGCCATGTGGTTGCCCGCTGCTCTTTCTTTGTATAGCAACCATTTGAGCAGCTATAGATGAGATGACAATAATGTGTTGCAGCGCAGAGGATGCTTTGGACAAATTGACTCTTCAATTGATCTGCACTGCTGTGTGCGTCAGCTGCATGAACATCATATTATAGAGGCAATCAGTCTGGCTCACCTACTACTGGAAGTATAATTAACCTGAATTAGACTGCCGCTGTATTGATTCTCCATTTCCCCCAGGGTAGTTCCATCTCAGAGGAGGTCAACATATCTTTAATCTTTGATCCTTGACCATGTGGGTGTGGTGTTGTCCTTTAGGTGTGCTTAAGAGCCATCTCAAATGACTTTTTGTGATACTGTAAGGCTAAGACTTGTTTTAGGTCCAAAGTGCTGATTGGTCTTTTTTTCAGAAATAGTTTTAATTGGCGCATTATTAAGGTAGAACAAAAAGGAAGTCAAAGCTTTTAACCTTAAACACAGTCATCAGCCAAGAAAAGTCACCAGCTGGTGTTTGTGTGTTTGGATGAAAGACAAAGTGGTTCAAGTTTTTGCTGATGCTCACAGTTTGCACACCTGTGCTGAAGTCGTGGCTCTGATAACTGATGCCGAGTGTGTATTAATATGTATGTGTTACTTTTACAAAAACATGCTCAGAGAAGGTAAGGGGATTGTGCACAAATCTCACAGACTTCAAAGTTTTTTGTCTTCCCTCTGTCCTCATCAGTCACTCATGAAACTCTCTTTTCATAGGGTGGACTTCTCTCTGCTTCTAACACAAAGTAATGGAGGTCACCTCAGCAAGCCACTCCACGCTCATTTCCTCCCCACTAACAGCTTCTCCCAAGCGGCCCGACAGAATACAAAATGGCTCTCCAAAAATGTCATTCCCTAGCTTTAATACTGACCACTCCACACACCAAAGGAAGGGTTGACATTTCCCCACAACAGAGGTGTGCCTTGTTTTCAACCAGTGCCTTTGACTCACTCCCAAAGCCATAACAAGACATTGAACTCTAGATTAATGAATGTCAGACACTCTGAAAGTCTTCTATGGACACATCTGGGTTGTTCTTACCATCATCCTGACAGAAAAGTATGGTTTAATGAACCTAGATTTACTCTCTACCTGCACCGGCAGCTTCTTTTTTTTGCAAACATAAGCAGGCAAACATGATCACAATAACAAAACTGACATGCTAATGTGTTTCATGTATGTGTTGCATCTTAGTTTGTGTGTGAACAGTTCAGGTGTTTTATTGAACAAAGACCATCTTTATCTTTGCATCTGCAGATCATTAATGGAACAGTGGCTCTAAAGAAAAGCTCAATGGACACTAAAGATGAGATACAGGGATGAAAAAGAAGACAAAGACCGGCTTAAAATGGGAAGGAAAAAAAAGAAAAGGATTGGGACAACACACCAGCAGGAAATTGTGAATGCCAGAGAGAGAGAGAGAGAGAGGTGATGCCAGAGAGAAAGGTGAAAGCAGAGAGATTAAAAAAGGGGGAGATGAGCACAAGGAGAAAGCAAAGACACAAATAGAAGCACAGCAAAAATATTGAGCTGTGACAGTGTTTCTAAGCCAGTGAAACACAAGACCCCAGGGAGAGGTCCAGGCAGCAATACAGTGTCTTTAAACTTGTGCAGCTAGATCAGGATCATAGGCATGCAGGGAGTAACAGCATTTTTATAAGTCATTTATCTCTCCCATCCCCAGATATGTACTTATGTCGCCCAATCTATCACTGCATAACTATGGTATAGCTGTGAATAATTGATAAATACTAATGTATACTGTTTACATAGGTATGCTAGTTTGGAGTTTTTCAGAAATGTGTTCAATGTTTAATATGTGAATCACTTCACAGATGAGCCTACATACATTATTTATTAGAGCTACTCTCAGCAATTTTGTTGCGGATTTTGTCAAGTCCGGTGGACAGCGATACCTCTTGTGTCTTAGTTATGGTTCTTTTTGACCAGAGGTATCAGGAACTTTCAGTTCTAGGAACTTCTCTTCAGGAGCTAAATGATTTCTGTGGCCCATCTTTGTCTTTTTTTTCCACTACAGCCTGAAGTCCCATGCATATTAAGCAAATCAGGCCACTGATATATGGAAAAATCAATGAGAGAAATAGTGCTACACCACCAGACCAGTAGGGTGAAGTAAGATAGAGACAGAGACCATACAACAAAAATGAGGCCATAGAAGGCATCGACAAGCTGAAAATTCTCATGTCATACAACTGTTAGCCTGTTAGCATGGAGACTGTTTAGCTTGATGTGTTTATTGCTCTTTGCTAGTGGAATTAAACCAACACTTACAGGAGTAAAGCAATAGTTTGGAGCCAAAAAAAATGCAAGAACACAGATTTTAAAAGCAGTGGTAGATATGGATTGGTGTTTTTGGTTTAAAGACTTTCATCCTGCGGCTATCAGCCAGTTTCATACCTCACATGCATCCATGTTATTGTTCTACGAGGCTGATTAGGCCAACTACACACTCAGTAGAAAAAAAGTTACATTAGCCTTGATCCGAATCATGTGTTCACCCCAGATGTTTGTAAGTCCAATATTAGCCTACTCCTCTTTGTGCCAGTACAACTAGCCAGTTGCTATGTATGGTGAAAGATGGTTTGCATAAGACAGATAAATGCAACTTTGTTTCTGGTAACGCTTTCTGTGAGCGGAGGGATACTGTTCAGGGAAGTTAACGACAAAAATAAATTGGCTTTCAGACAAAACCAAGAGAACCTCTGTGAAGCTGGGCCCATTCAAAGTCAGGTGATAACGCTCCGTGGATTCATTTTTACAACTGTGTCCCTTCCCTGTTTCACAGTCATTTGACCCATTGTTGGAATGAAAATTGCAATTAGCACCACTTTGACTGAGCAGAGACCTGCCCAAAGGGTGGAAAAGATTTCATAATTGAAAATTTATACCACAACAGGTCTTTCTCTCCCTTTTTTTTATTCATGTACTTTTTATTGCAAACATTTCAAGAAAACATGGATATTTATCATTAAATTGAACATTAACAATTATGACACTGTGCAATACATCCAGCAGCACAGCCTCATTCATTTGTGTGATTGATTCTCATAGAAATATCCAAACCTCTGCAGGAAACCTCTTCATCCTGTTGCCTTTCCTGCCTCCATTAATCATACAATGTTTACTTTCTGACAGGCCGTGTGCAGTCAAGGCGTTCTGTCCGGTCCCAAACCAATAAAGCCAGAAGCGCTGGGAAATGTTCACATAATGAGAAGCACTTTTGGTTTGTTTCATTTCTTCGCATTAGGTGGAAGCAGCCACGGACTCTGAGTCTGAAAGCAAAGGCTCTCGGGAGTACCACTCTGTTGGGATCCAGGTGGAGGATGACAAGAAAGGGTGAGATAATGATTGTGGGTTTATAAGCTTATTAAAAAATCTTGATCTTTGGCTTGTGTTCACACTATCATGAAAAATAGTCCCAGTGCCTCTGCTATAGTTTGCCATCGTGGTCTGTGAGTAAATGTGTGTATTCTTCTGTCTCTCCACATCAGACAGGGCAGGTTTAAGCGCTCTAACAGCGTTACTGCAGCCGTGCAGGCTGACTTGGAGTTGGAGGGCTTCCCCATAATGGAAGACAAGGGTCTGCAGTTTGGTGGGGGCTTCCAGCGTCACTCAGAACCCAGCACGCCTACCCAATATGGAGCTGTTCGAACAGTCCGAACCCAGGGCCTCTTCAGCTACCGTGAAGATTATCGTACTCCTGCTGAGCCCCCAAGTCCCAGGGAGACCACCAGTGAGTCCACGTGGCAGCTGGAGCCCCCATCCCCACGGGACAGCGTGGCCTCACCAGGTGACTCGGGTAGGGCGTCTCCCTCTCTGCGGAGGGATGGGAGCTGGTTCATGCAGCTGCTGCATACAGAGACCAAGAGGATTGAGGGGTGGTGCAAAGAGATGGAGGCAGAGGCTGAGGAGAATGACCTGTCAGAGGAAAGTGAGTGTTGCTCTGAAAGACGATGTGTGTGGACATACTTAGAGATGGGGTTTTTTCAATGTACTGTTCTATATGTGTTGAACTTGATGTACTGTGCGTGTTTCAGTCCTGGGCAAAATCCGAAGTGCAGTGGGAAGTGCTCAGCTGCTCATGTCTCAGAAATTCCAGCAATTTTACTGGCTGTGTCAGCAAAACCTGGTAAGAAACCTATTAAAGTGCTGGAGTACGTGTGAATGTGCTTGTGTGTTTGTATGTGTGAGCGTGTTTTAAAAGCCGTCCGAATCAATACGTAATCCTAACTAAACATGGGTCCATATAACCCTCAATGTAGCTCTGCCTTTGCAGCTAGGTTGCTGTGTTGGAGTTCAAAGGCAATGCTGGCCTCACAGTGTCAGACTTTTGCTTTTCTTTAATTTTCTGAGGTTTGTGCTTAGGTGTGCAGAGATCTTTTCTTTCCTTTGACCATTTCAACAGAGAGCTCAGAGTTGGGCTGCAACTAACAATTATTTTCATAATCGATAAATCTATTGATTACTCTCTTGATTAATTGAGTAGTTGTTTGGTCCATTAAATGTCCGAAAATGGTGAAAAAAGTCAGTGTTTCTTGGAGTCCAAGATGACATCATCAAATGTCTTGTTTGCAAACCAGAGATATTCAGCACTGTCAAAGAGAAGCAAAGAAACCAGACAATATTCACATATATGAAGATGAAATGAAAGATTTTGGACTTCTTTTTCTTAAATAATTACTTGAACCGATTAATTGATTATCAAAATAGTTGTCGATTAACTTAGTAATCAATTAGTAATCGATTATTCGATTAATTGTTGCAGCTCTAGCTCAGAGTTTAACATATATCCTATTTTTTATTGAGGAGACATGTCTACCTCAGCAGTGCAAAGTTGTCTAGGACCTCACAGTGACTGACCTAATGTGACAGTATTTGGAACACCCAAGCAGAACAATACGAAATGTTTAAAAGCATGGTTGTTAGCATTTAAGTGTTAATGGAGGTGCTACTGAGGCCCTTAATTAGCATATTAATTTTACTAATCACATTCTATTTTCTCCCTCCTGGCATACTGTAGCCAAGCCTCTTGAAATTTCCTGTTATCATGAAAAAAAAACAACTCAGCTTTGATGGGCACCATTAGTACAAACTGGCTAGATGTGTATATGGGCCCTGTGGATAAAACTAAATGTAAGACACTAACTGACCTACAACACTTGTATGAAGGCTGGTAACTGCAGGCAACACTTAGGATTACTAGAGTAGAAGAGTTTTCCTCAGGTTGGCTCGTTGTAAGCGCTCATATGCCTTGAAAGGATCACTGGACATTAGTGAATAATCAAATTTATCCCAGAATAACTGCACACTGTATCGATACTGATTGGACCCTGCACTCTCTTGGTTTAAAATCTAAAATAAACCTCCTATTACACAGAATAAGTACCTTGAAGATGTCTTCAAACTCTAGGTCACAGTCATAGTTACATCAAATAGTGCTGCATTTATTTGAAAATACATATAAAAGTCTGGATCATAAAGTACTTTTTATTGAAATTTGCAATAGAATTTTAAACTAACGTTTAAAACTGCGATTAATCACATTAAACATTTATTCTAATTCTTTTTTTAGAGGTCCCGGTGCTGTTGTAATCTAAATCGGCACTACATGCTTCTTATCCAGCTGAATTATTCAATAAGACATGTCTGTATAAACAGGTATTACTTTTTTATTTGTAAATAACAATAAATGACTCCTTCAGAAACCATACTAATACATTTTATATTATAATTATTGTGAAACAATAATTACATAAATCATTTAAAATCAGAAAAAAATTGTCTTAATGTAGCCCTTCATAATTTTTTTTAATGATTAGCTCCCATTTTTATTTCCTCTTTTCCCCGTATATTCATGTATAAATCATTCCTCAGCCATGAAAGTCAGATTTTGTATTTTCATGGCAGCACAGACAAGCTAAGCCGTCAAGTCACATTAAGGTCAAACTGAGTTTTGTAACCCATTTGTCAGCTCCCGATCAAAATTGAAATAATGAGAGTCGGTTCAACTTTTAAATCAGAAACCATCACATCTGAATTTCGGAAGTAGAAAAACAACAATGACGTGTTTGAAAGGGAACAAAGCATTAAAGTTGAAAATACACGAGCTGTGCTGTGAAATTAACTTTTATCATTGATCACAGATTCACACTCCTTGGTGTGTCCTCCCAACCTTTCTCACACATTTAATGCTTAACTGACACTAACAAACTGAAACAAATCTCCATGAATATCATTGATCCTAGAGAGTTACTACATTAAGAATCAATAGCACATTTTTACGTGACCAGAACATTTTGAAAAGAACAATAAACAAGCATAGGTGGCTGTATTTGATGCAGCTTTGTCCCTAGAAGAGACAAGCTGAGCCAAAGCATTGTTCCTGCAGACCCAAATATCCAGACACCAACCACTTTTATTGCTCATCCAGGGCAGGAACACACACAGGGTCAGGGCTTTCTGTCTCATATTCTTGCACTGTTCACAACTCCTGTTATTGATCCAAGCCAAGTACCCAATATTTCAAATGAAGCTGGCGCAGAGTTATGAGAGATAGTGTTGCTGTTTTTTTGCAACATGCAGCAGAAACTGCTCATTCAAGGAGAGTGAGCTGCAGGGGGATGAAGACACAGTGAACACAACTCCTCTGAAAGATACCTCATTATCCAAGTTTTCTCAACAACTTTTGCATTACAAAAAGCTGCATAATTTATCAATGTGCCTTACACATGAAGACAATTATCCACCTTGATATATGGGCTTCATTTAGTCAATAAATTTTTCTCAAATTAGAAGCTTAAAAGTGTGTTTAATTGGGTTTTCTCAGTCTGCTTCCTTCTGCTTCATGGATCGACTTTCTTGAGATAAATAAGCTTGAAAATGAGAGACAAACACTTCTCCGGGAGTACTTTAGGATTAAAAACACACACTGTCACAGCCAGAGCTTAGAACTCACTGACTCCTCATTAATCTGCCAGCTTGGGATATTTGAAGCCTCAAGACTTCAGAGACAGTTTGCAGAACATCCTCAGTTCACAGGTCAGGAAAAGCAGATGAAGTGCTGTTGTGCCTCTTTAATTAAAGATAAGGTAAAAGGGATCTGTTCCCAGCTTACCTCACATGATGGTCACCATGATATCTGAAATATAGAGTAATTTTGATAAATCCTCAGCTGTACAAAGGTGAATTATACTAATCTCATCATACTTTACAAATATCAAAGCAAAAGTGAAACATTATGCTAATTTTTAAGCTTGAGTCGTGCCGCTTGAGGTTTCAGGAACATTATTTAAGGCTACTGTGAGCGTAATGCACAGAGCCATTGACACTATCTCATACACTTGTGTACATTTTGGTAAATGTCATTCGATATGAGGATTTTTTAACATGATAATTCTGTAATAAGTCACCCTGAAGCACAGACACTGCTATCATACTGTAAATCTTTGGGCCCTCCAAACAGCTGCAGGCGCCTGATTTAAATGCCATAAGGTTTAAAGCATGGGAAAGTCTGCATGCAGATATGTTATCGCAGTAGGTTTAACATTTATGTAATCTTGGATCTGCAGGAATAAGTTTCAATTCTGCTTGACACAGTGGACAAAACCCAAAAGACGACATGAAACAGAGGTTAGCTTAAGTTTTGGTCATCATAACGATTACCTCTTCAACAGCCTTTAATCCTGTAGATGAACAGACTCAAAGCTACAGTCTGTAGAGATTATTTCACAATGTTGCCCCTGTCTGTGAAAGTTAAAGCATTAAAAAGAAGTATCAGCCCCTAAAAAATATAACTATTAAATAAAGAAAAAAAATCAGCTGCTCTCCTCTTGTTCTTCTTCTTCCTTATACAAGCTTTGTGTTTTAGGCTTATTTAAAAAGAAAAAAAAGCACATGGCACTTGTCTGTTCTGTGGTACTGTAGAACCATGGGGGTGCTCATTCTATGTTAACCAAATCAAGTTGATTTTTTTTAGTTGAATATATAAAGTAATTAAGACATACGTATGTATAATACATTCCATTTCTGTCAAACCTGCTCTATGAAGCTGTTCAATTCTGCAGCCTTTAATTGCCATCAAAGTGATTTTATTTTTACATCAGTAAAGTAGTTTAATACTCTTCCTACCCCTGATATAAACATTAACTTCTTCTTATAGTTTTTAATCACAAATTATCAGTACAGTTAGTAGCCATAACTGGCTTTATTCATGGTTGTATATGAGAAGAACCAATAGATATCACAAACAGCTTACAGCATCTATAAACACACAAGTAGCTTTTTAATGGACAGATTTCTCAATATTTGGTTTTTGAACCACAGTTGGAAAATTCCATTTTTAAATGTCTATGGGCCAGATGGAGAGCAAACCCATGACCTTGGTATTATCAGCACTACTTTGAATAAAAGGTTGTGAATAAATTGTGGAGTGAGGTGAATAAAGAAGCTCCCTGTATGAAGAAACCATTGTCAAGTATCTGCCTAGTATTAAACCATAGATCAGTCTAGTAACTGCAAGATTCTGCTCTGAAATGAAGAAATATACACAAATACATGCACATATATTGTTCAGGATCATTTCCAGAAGTAAACATTATTTTTATCACTTCCAAGCACCACACATTAAACAGAAAGCACACAATGCCTAGTTTTGATATTAAATGTTGGGTGTAAACGTTTGTTTTGGAGCAAAACATGAATCACAGAGCCTGGTTTTCCGCATAAATTTCAAATCTGAGGGGAAAAAGCTTTGAAAGTTAGGAATGAGGGAGCCTACGGATGAAATATTTACAACTGCCAATGCTGGTACCACATTGTCTTTATAGTTTATTACATGTTGTATTTAAGGAACAATTCAAAGCATGCCAGACTAAATGAGAAAGGGGAAACTCTTTGTTTGTTTTGACCTTTGTTTGACCTCTAAATTCTTCATTTAACCCTATTTAAAGGCACACTATCTCATAATTAATTGAAACCAACTGCAGATGCGGAGCAGTAGCCGACAATGAGGTGCTTATCAGTCAGATGTTTGCTTATTTCAAGGTTGGGTGAAGAGAAAAATTGGATTTATAAAGTAGAGGGTATTGTTTGTATTGTTTCTCAGCTTATTTGTGGAAAAGAGATGAGATTGTTCACCAGAACAAGTTGATATCCCTATTTTACACTCAGATCCCCTCAGCTGGTCTTTATGCCTGTCTTAAGTCAGATAAGGACATCTAGTGGATTAAAATGGAAGTACAACAACACTGTGTATCTGAGTTTCAGCATGTGAATGAATTATTACCAAGTCTTGGGCATTTAACTGACAGTGATGCTCTCAAATTAAGGTCACAGACATTGAGCTTCTATTAACTTTATCTTTTCTCACGTGTCTGTTGTAGGACCCCAGTGCCATGCCACGACCCACCTCTCAGGACCTTGCTGGGTTCTGGGACTTGCTGCAGCTCTCCATCGAAGACGTCACTATGAAGTTTGACCAGCTGCAGCAGATCAAGAACAACAACTGGAGGAACATTGACAGCCCAGAGAAGAAGGTAATGGATTCCTTCTTCTCTGTCAAACAGGCTCAAGATATTACTGCACTGCCTGTTAATGTATTTTACAGTTTCTTTCTTACATTTACTCCTGTTATTCTCTGATTTTCATACAGCAACAACCTCCTGTACCAAAGAAGACAGCTCGACAGAAGAGTGTGATACAAAGGGAGAAATCCCTGGACCTCCCAGACAGGCATCGGCAGGAGGCCCGTCGCCGGCTCATGGCAGCCAAGCGGGCAGCCTCCTTCCGGCAGAACTCAGCCTCAGAGCGCGCAGACAGCATCGAGATCTATATTCCCGAGGCTCAGACTAGACTTTGAGAAGACAGGGTTGGGGGCCAGCACGCCTCCCTGCACCCACATTCAAACAACTTTAAAAACTAGCCTTTTTTCTAGACTGCTACTCTCTCTACTCTTCCTTTACATATCTGTTGTCTGATCTCGAAAGCCATCCTCAGAGCCCATCGCCAAAAACCATTGGTCTGTAGGATGTGCCAAGCCTCTTCTCCCATTACATGAATAAGTGTTAGCAGAAATGTATGTCTGACATGGGTAGGCTGGGTTTCTTCACAGTTTACTGTTGAGCGTGATACCCAGCCTACGAGCACGCTCATCCGATGCCCTGGATGGCTACGTCTGTAGTTTTTCAGCATTTGCAAAGTGCCATTTAAAAAGTGCAGCTTTGAAAACCTACCAGCAACCAGGCCTTTGAGCTAAAAGGAGTAAAAGAGAGTAAATTATATTTATTTCAAGTTGTTCAAATATGGTCAAAGTTAGTAACCCTTCAGTATTTTTAAATAATTTAAAGCTGAATTATGGCTTTGTGTTGGTTTCTTTTGTCACTTGTGAGGTAAATGTTAATTACAGGTTTAAATATCTCACAATTGTTGTAAGTTAAAACTTTAAAAAGTGCCAATGCTTGAAATACCTCAACTATGTGCATGTGGCACTGATCACCCATTAAAGGTTATTCAGGCAGCCCTTATAAGCTCTGGACAGGTCAGTGTTGAAAAATGCAGCTTTCTATCCAATCTGGTTGTATTAAAACTTTTTTCTTGGTCTGGATTGGTGGAAGATTGACATCTGTCAGCTCATTAACATGCACATTTCATATATATCTCATGTTCCTGTTGCCAACTTTCAAATATTGACATTTACTTGAAGCTGAAAACATGCAAGTCTTGTGCCAACATTTACATTATGTCAATGCAGTAGAAAACTATGAAAGTTTATATATCTCCTTAGATCAAAATGTGTAGACTAATGCACTTATGCACTTATTACAATTCTCTCTATTTTTAAGGGAAATGTACATAACCAAGTTCACAATAGTACTGTTGTATTTTTGAATCGTGAACAGGAAGACTATTCATTGCTTGGTTATTATTCCCTCATGTCCACTGCTTGCCTGCCCTCTCTGTTGCTTTGCACCAGTCTCTGTTTGTTGCATATATACAGTAGCTTGACCACACGAAACCATACTACTGTGTTTTACTCTAATATATTGCTCTCAGGCCCTTTCAAGTAGCTCAGCCCCTCAGCCAGAGTTAATGAGGAGTGATTGAAAAAAAACTGCCAAAACATGAACAAACTATCTCTATAGTAGTTGCGTTACCCAGCAAATGATTTGAAGCTTAGATTCTGTTATTTTAAGTCTCCTGAAGCAGTTATGTAACAGCGTTCATTCCCTCTAGGAAAGCTGCAAAATACTGAAACAAAAGTGGGGCAAAGTTATTCCACAGAGATGCAAGCTGGAAATCCAAAATAACATGCGTTTTGCTCGTCTCCTGTCGAAAGGAAGCACACGAGGAACAGTATACGAACTCTCTGTGGCTGTGCTGTCATGATACAGTTAGCAAGATATTTTTATTTGCCTTTGATATCCATCACGGTGTTGAGATGTAGCAATAGCACCAGCTTGTCGTATCTTCAAACATAACCTACTTCAGAAGTCTTTAACTCAAAGCAGTAAATTTGACATCCAGTTATTACACATGAACTACTTTGACAGTAATAACTGTAACCTAGCTTAATTCTTCTCAAGGTGAGCTAATGAAAAAATATTGAGTACTACTTATGCTTCTATTAAATGGAACCCATAGAGCTGTGAAGTGTCAAGTTGCGAACAGGAAAGGCTTGGCAGTCAAGTTGTAACCGAATGAGAACAACATGGAAGCCATGTTATCTGTTCCCATTAGCCTATGGCTAACCTGAACAGATAATTTATTTTAACGTTAGGGAAAGATGAGAAAACTGAAAGTAGAACGTTACTGTTACATTACAGAATAAGGTTGTTGTAATACGACTTTCACACATCGCAGTATGGCCAACATTGTTTTTGTAAATATTTCAAAGTTTCAAAGAAAATTCACTAAACCCGATTTTAGCTTTCAAACATGTTCAACTTAAGATGTTGTGATTACCATGAAATGGGGGCATTTATATGATCCTGTGAACACAGTCAACAAGACCCAGTTTGATGGCTCCAATAGCTAGCTAACCCAACCAACTGACAAAAAAAACATTAGCTTGCTATTACACAGCATATTGCGGAGCATTTTTGGTTTATCCCACCTCAAAATTATTAAAATTGCGTTTGATTGATGATTTAAACAGTACAAATTTTAAATCTCATGCCTGAAATAAATCAACACCACTTTATGTGACAAATATTTAAGCTAGGTTAGCATAACGAGATATTTACGCATATTTTTTTTGAATTGTGCGAATATTGCTAGCTCTGACTCACGAGTCATTTAACTCAATGCCAACTAGCCAAAACATTTTTTAAGTTTTATTCAAGCATATTTAGTAAATCACTGGTTTGAATCTTGCCAAACACTTAGTAATGACTTGAAATTCAATTTACAAATGGATGTATGATTAGCTGGTGCAGCCATATCATTCTGGGCCTATAAAATATCAAAGTAGAGCACCTTTAATCATGTGGCCTTTGTAGCTGAAGTAGTTATGGATTTTACTTTCAGAGTAAATTTTCAGAAAATTGAGTTCATCTCTTTCTAACTTGTCTCAAGTTAAGATTTAGCTGCTCAAACTTTGTACCAGTGACTTGAACATCACTTATTATTTTGTTGCCAATGTTATATTCAAACCATAGACTTAAAGACTGAATCCTGTAGATACAACTTTGGATAACCAACAAACCATCAAAAAGGTGCTGCTTTTTATTAAAGACACAGTACTAGATAAACAATCAATGCAACACAATCAGCCGTTAACAAATCACTTTAATATCTATTTTTATGACTAAGAGATCATAGGATAAACAAGTGTGCAAGTGTTCATCATTGGTAGGACCAGGGAGATTTATCATACAGCAGTATTTACTTTTCTTTTTAAATATTTTGATTGTGTATGTGTGTTTTGTTGACAGAGTGTCTGTGTGTGCTGGATGTTGTTTTTGTAGCGCAGTGCTGACATATTCAGAAAACCGAGGGTGAAAATCGGGTCAGCATGGCTTGATTTTCTTTTTACTACCAAACTGTGGCCTGACTTGAATCTCTCACACACATTAAAACTCCTTGTACCTGTTATCCACAGTCTCAATATATGATTTACTTTTTTGTTACAGGTTGTGTTTTAATGAAATGCAATCATATTTTGAATCATAGTTTTTGCTCTTAACACTTCATGACTTCAGGTATGAGCGTTCAGACGAACCATTAACTGAGCTAGAGAACATAAGATGATGCTCAGTTTTTGGAAATTCTTGTAGCAAAACTCAGACAACAAATTTAGAAAGCAAAGAAATGTATTTAGTCCAGCCAATCTCCAAAGTCAGTGCTTTTAATTGCTGTACAATGTGTCAATGACACATTTGGTATGGCCTGTGCTGAGCGTAAGATTATACATATTTTAAAAGCACACTTGTCTATTATAGTGCAGATTTTCTCATTCCAGAGGCAGGGACATGACAGCAGGTTTCTGGAAAGTGTCTGGGTGCCTGATGCCAGGCAGTTGGCAGAGTGGAGACGTTCCCCTGCTGTTGCCACGGTGGCAGGCAGGCAGCAGAGAGACTGACTCGGCCTGACATATGCTGGCTTAGAGGAAACGAGAGCACCACACTGAGCCCCAAACTGCTCTTGTTGTCCGCAGTTGTGTAGCTGGAAGGTTGTACTGTGAGGATAGCAAGGCGCACTGTGCTGTTTTCTCTGATTTTTTTTTTTTTTTTTTAGCTTGCCTTTGACTAAGCAAAGTAGCTTATGTAAGATTTGGGATCCTTGGTGAGATCAAGCAAAGAGACACAGAGGTCCTTCAAAGCTTGCATTGATAAATGTAGTGCTGAAACGTGTTTTATCTTGTTGAGCTTCAGCATCAGTATCAGACATTCATCTTTAATTCTGGGTTAGTTTGGTTTCACTGAAGGCTGTTTCTGAAACAAAGGAGTTTCTTCCTTATGCAAAATGTTAGGGCTGTGAAAAAATTTAATTATTCTCAAACTTACTTAAGTTTAAAGCACATATCTGTCTCTTCAATGAGACATTCATTCATTCATTTATTTATTTATTTTATTTTATCTTATTTTATTTTATTTTATTTAAGTTGAAGCCCAAAAATTTACAATGTAACATGAAAATCAGATTCAGAGGTCATGAGTTGTTTATTTATTTATTTATTTTTATTTATTTAACCACATGAAAAACCCATTGAGATTGAGACAGCAGCACATAAGGAAGGATTTGTGCAATCGAGACACTTAAGTATATTTGCTGCAGCTCAGTTCAAGGTAGGAAGTGGGAAGAGCTAAAATCATACATTTATTTTGAAAAACCTTTCCTTTTAAGATAAAACAGATGTTACCTTGGTATTGAGACTCTCTCAGAGCTCTAAACTGATTAGAAAATCTCTTTTTCTATAGTAGCTGGGTTAATTTTACTGTGTAAAGGTTTTTTATTTATCTGTTTTTGTTCAGATTGGTATGGATGCACTGTAACGTGAAGAGCTGCAGAGGCCTCTGTCTCCTTTTTTTCTTTTGTTTAAAGCTGTATCCCTTTCACTGAATTTCACTTTAATGGTGTGTATGTGATAACGTGAGCAATACAGGGTTCCTCACTTGACAAAAAAACAACTGCGATGAATATTCAGTTATACAGCTATAGCATTAGCAGTGGGTCACCCATCAAAACATTGTGCAGACCTGAAACTTTAGAAAATTGCACCAGTTTTACATTTAATATCATGAGGGCAGCAGTTCAGTACAAGTGCCATCTTTTTCAAGTAATCCAGCTTACTGTAAAATCACGACTCCACATTGCCACATATCCCACATCAAGCTCAGATAAGTAAAACATTCTTGCCTTTGCCAACACTTTCCCATTTCTGATCACATTCTTGCCATTTTACTCTTGACATCTGTGGCCTCACCTCTGGTACTACTGTCGATCTGCTTTACTCTAGAACCCATGATGTGAAATATTTCAAGGGGACTTTTTCCTACCCATGCCGTGGAAAGATAAACTGATAAAACACTTCCTTGAATTTGGAATGTGAAACCATTCTATAATTAATAGATAAAATGAAAAAGTAGTTGTTTAGCTAAAAACTATTTTCATCTCTTGTATATCATATCTATAGTGAGGATGAATATAATGCCAAATATTCATTATTTGTAAAGAAATATATAGATATATAAATAAATATATAATATATGCCACATTGGAACATTACTATTTTCTGCGTTTGCTCATGTTTTGTTTCATTTTTACTTTGTTATGGTTGTTTTATAAGCTGATATGATGGCATGCAAAATATTGATTCTGAATGTAGGCTTTTTTTTTTCTTTAAAAAATTATTGCACCGTTCCACTAAAATGTTCTGTATTTATTTAAGTCAAACACATGCATTTTGAAGTGTGATAACTCATTGTTAATTTCTGTGTCATTTTGTTTTTTTAATATTATTTTAGTAGTTAGCAAAAACATGCATTTCCCCTCCATTCTTTACTAGCTGAGCTATTGAAAGATTTTGTCTCTGGGTAGTTTATTCAGTGCTGAGTTCATCAAGTGTAAATAATTCTGCAATTAAATTTTTGAAGAAAAAGTTTGAAAAGTTTGTCTGTGTGGTGTGTTTATGCTGTGAAAATATGTGTCTAAAATCAGTACAATTCAGAAAGATTTTTTTTTTCTAAATACCCCCCCCCCCCCCACACACACACACACACACAGAAAACAAACTTTTGCCGCTATTCTTTTTTTTTTCATAAACAGCAGTTTTCCTGGCTGTATTATTACAGATAACACAAGAAGAAACAGAAGTGATTGTTACCAGCTCCTGACATTTCATATTTCAATGCCAGCTGCTTACCAAAACAGCAATGATATCAAATTAAGACAAAAGTAGTCCAGAACCAACCATCAAAGAAAATGATACATCTGTCTCTGACACATGACATTTACCATTCACACTGCAGCGTTAAAAACTGAACATGATATTAGCAGAATTCCTCAAGGGTAAATTCACAGCAGATCAAGCAAGAACTATGGTAAGAATGGGATAGATGAGTGTCAACTGTCTATGATTTGTTCATAACAACAGAACATAAAGCTATTCTACTATAAGGTTAAGCTGATGAAGGAATATAACAACAGCTGCAGAGGCTATCCTTATTTTCCGTTTTGTTCCACTGAAAAGTTAGAGAACGTCTGTGTTTTGTAGGTAAGAACTAACCTCATTTTCTTTGTGGTTATGAGTAATTGGCTCTAACATCTCAATTAAGTTATATGTTCTTTTTTTCATATCCTTAAAAAAATCAGTAAGCTGTTTAGCTGCCAACCACACACAAGAGCAAAGTCATATATGCAATAAACTTAGTTGAGCTTGGTCCAATTTACTTTTATAGTCCTAGAAGCATAGAGCAAGATCACCCTCTGCTGGACAAAGAGGATAATGACGACATCACCATATGGGCTAGAGTTCTTCTCTTTAATAACCAAACAAATTAAAACAAGTTCTTCATTAGTGTGTCACTAGTGTTGTTACACCAGCAGTGGGTCTTTAAGACTTGGAAATAGTACTCCAGTCAAAAAGTTGGGGGCGATGCGAATTTGTGAAATTCAATTCAAACCAGAACTCCCTGACAATAAATAATAAATCCGACAAACAGATGTCTATAATGCAGTACTCCCAAAACCTCATACAGGAAAAGCAAAAAGCATTCTGCAATCCAAGAGCCGTTTTGAACCACTGACTTTGCCTCTACAGACTCTGAAACTGCCAAAATGCCAATCCCCTCAAACCTTTAATCAGGCACAGGATTTTAAAGTGTTGCTCTTTAAAAATTTTAGCGTAATCATGAAAGGAGTGCGGCGTGTATGTATCAGAGAGCGAGAGGGAGAGCAAGCGGAGGAAGAGAGCGAGGGGAGTGAGTGAGAGAGGCCGAAGGAGCAGCTTTAGTGAAGTCTCGGGGAAGTCATGGCATTATTTGCAGTGTTCTTGAGCAGTATTGTTCCTTCAGGCGTTTTTAGGTGACAAAATTTCAATATTTTCCACTACTGACATGTCATTGCGTTTGTGCGCAGCGGCAGAGCGATCAGACTTGTTCGAAACACATTCTGATAATGCAATACTGAAATGAAAGAATGTAGGAATACTTACAATGATCTTCTCGCCATCAGTGCAAACTGTTAAACGGCACACCTTAAGTCTATGAGTGTGACGAACCTATCTGTTCAGCTCATTTTTATAAATTGCAGGTGCACAGAGAAAAAGTAGGAGGTGCTGCAGCACCCTCAGCACCCCCAACTTCCCGCTCCAATCATTACGGTAAAGAAGGAATCAATAAGGTAAAGAGATCGTCAGAGGTTCATATCTCACATTCTCTTTGACAGAAGTTGGTTTGTTGTTGTGAGGAACTTTCAGGAGTCTTTATTTCTTGTCTGGTGAATAATTTGCAGATAACTGGCTTTTTCTGGCACTTGATGGCAGCACCTGCGACCAAACATGTTTTAAGTACTTTGTCTCATCTACCAAGGTTTTCCTCTTCGGTGTAAATTCTTGCTTGTGTTGTTTGTCGCTTTGAACGAAAGTGTCTGCTCAAATGAAATTGTAGAATTGTGGACAATATGCTTGAGAAACTTTCAGGAGTCTTTGTTCCTCGTCTTTGGTGAATATTCTGCAGATAAACAGTGACTGTACAACTTCAGCTGCCCACCAGTCCAGGGTCTCCATTGTTGTATTTTGCGCTTCATAATGCACCATACATTTTCAATGGGAGACAGGCAGACCAGTCTAGTACCTGCACTCTTTTACTACAAAGCCACGCTGTTATAACACGTGCAGGATGTGTCTTGGTTTTGTCTTGCTAAAATAAGCAGGGACGTCCCTGAAAAAGACGTGTCTTGGATGGCAGCATATGTTGCTCCAAAACCTGTATGTACCTTTCAGCATTAATGGAGCCTTCACAGATGGTCAAGTTAGTCATGTCATGGGCACTAACACACCCTTTGAGACTTTGACCTGATAACAATCTTTTCCTCTTTGGCCCGGAGGACACGGCGTCCATGGTTTTCGAAAACAGTTTGAAATGTGGACTCGTCAGACTACAGCACATTTTTCCACTTTGTGTCAGTCCATCTCAGATGAGCTCGGTCCAAAGAAGCCGGCGGTGTTTCTGGGTGTTGTTGATATATGGTGTTGGCGTTGCACGGTTAGAGTTTCAACTTGCACTTGTAGATGTAGCGACAAACTGTTAATTGACAATGGTTTCCTGAAGTGTTCCTGAGCCCTCGTGGTAATATCCTTTACACAATGAAGTCAGTTTTTAATGCAGTGCTGCCTGAGGGGTCAAAGGTCACGGGCATTCAGTGTTTTGGCCATGTCACTTACGTGAGGAGATTTCTCCAGATTCTCAGAATCTTTTGATGATATCATGGACTGTAGATGATGAAATCCATCAATTCTTTGCAACTGTATGTTGAGAAACATTGTTCTTAAACTGTTGGACTATTTGCTCACGCAGTTGTTCACAAAGTGGTGAACCTCACCCCATCCTTGCCACCAACCACTGAGTCTTTTAGGGATGCTCCTTTTATACCCAATCATGACACTCACCTGTTTTGAATGAACCTGTTCACCTGTGGAATGTTCCAAACAGGTGTTTCTTCAGCATTCCTCAACTTTCCCAGTCTTTTGTTGTCCCCGTCCCAGCTTTTTTTGGAACATGTTGCAGGGATCAAATTCAAAATAAGTGAATATTTGCAAAGAGACAATAAAGTTTAGCAGTTTGAACAATAAACTTATTGTCTTTTTAGTGTATTCGAACGAATAAAGGTTAAACCGGATTTGCAAATCTGTTTTTATTTAAATTTACACAACGTCCCAAATTCATTGGAGTTGGGGTTGTAATACCTTTTCTTCTCACCAACCTTCTCTGCTTCCAACCATCTAGCCCTGTTGGTGATGGGCCCACAGGGTGGAGGCTCAAAGGTGTTTTTCAGGCTGAGCCCAACTGGGCCCCATGGAGAGAAACCCAGACACCAAACACTCACATCCAGCTCGCCTCCCTCGGTCTGGCTCCAGGAAGATGCCCCGGCTTCCCTCTTCTGGGCGAGATGACTCCATCACCCATCTGCAATTAAATGTGGTCTTAAATGAATCACTCTTAGTCTAGACCCTCCCCTGAGACCAGGGTTGCCATGGGAGACCCTACCAGGGGCTGATGCCCCAGACAACATAGCTCCCAGGTTCACAGGGCCACACAAACCCCTCCACCGCGTTAAGGTGGTGATTCATAGAGGGGTACAATAAAAAAAAAAAGAAAAAAAATATAAAGAAATAAAAGACAACTTAGAAAAACTAAAAAAAAAAAAAAAAAAAAAAAGGGGGGGGGGGGGTACGGAAGACAAGAACGGCCATGGAGTTCTCTTTTTTATGCACTGTTACGTTGTGATAATGGCTTGTTTCGTTATCTCAATATAACAAAGATCATTTTCTCATTATAATGAATGAATTAATAATGTGTTTGTCTTGTTTCAACATAAAGAGCTGCCATGAACGGCTTCCAGCCACTGAGTGAGGCTGTAGTCTAACAGTAAGTTACACTTTGTTTACTTTAGGGGCCACAGGTTAGCAGATAATAGGCTGACAAACTATCTATCCGGCTGTTTCAGCTAAGCTAAAATAACATTAATGTAGGCTAACCTCAATTTCGCAATGTAATGTGAGACGAAATTAAACGTTTATTAATTAATTTAAGATTGCTTTGGGCCAGCCAAAGTCTTGAAAACAAGACAAACAAGTTATTAATTAATTTGTTACCACGAGAAAACATTCTTTGTTATGTTGAGATAACGGAAAAAAATTATTCATTTTAATGTGAAAGTGATCTTTTTTACAACAAGATAACAAAACAATTTATTCTTTATAGCAAGAAAAAAATCTTTGTTATATCAAGATAATGAAATTAATAAGTCAATTTCACGAGATAACAGTGCATAAAAAAGAAAAATCCAGACCATTCTCGTCTTCTGTAGATTGTACAATTCAGAACTAAAATAAAAACCAAAATTAAAAAAAAGGAAAAAATAAAATAAAATTAAAAAAATAAAAAAATAAAGACAAAAAATAAAAAAAAGTAAAAAAAATAAAAGATAAAAAAAAACAAATTAAAAAATACATGAAATAATACTTTGAATACAACCAAAAATACTTTTTAAATTAACAAAAAATACATAAATGTATTAAAATTAAAAATACAATAATCAAAAATAAAAACTCAAAATAGCAAACTCAGATATACATGAAATAACAAACCAATGTTACAATCTTAATCAATCAACAAAAATAAAATTCCAAACAAAAAGAAAAAAAAAACAACCAAAATATTACAGATAAAAAGCGAATAAAATAATACATTACACATTTACATAAAACAACAAAATAACAAGCTACAAAATAATAAACTTTTTTAAAAAAAAATCCAAAATGCGTTGAGAAAAATTAAAACCTGTTGGTGGAGACTTGGTGGTGTCAGGCAGAGGCTGCACTTGAAGTGTTTTGGAAGAACGCTGCAGGGTGAAAGCTGAAGGCTGCAGGGTTCAGTGCCCTGTCGAGGTCGCTGTCTTTTTAAATAGTCTGGGTCAAGGTCAGTGTCGGTCATTATGGCAGAGGAAGCAGGTGGACTTTAGAAACACGACGGAGATGGATGCTGGTGTTTCTGTGCAGGTGGAGGCAATTTAGATTTAAGGCTGAGGCTGGAGTGAAAGGCAGTGAAGGCAACACTTATATTTTGGTGGTGGAGGCAGAGGCTGATGATGTTATTTTATGCAGCAGTTTGGTGGTCGAAGCTGCTGCACATGTTGGAGCTTTAGATGGAGGCAGGCTGGAGGCTGATTGTGGTGGTTTCCAGATGTTATTTGGAAGAGGCAGGAAGGCTTGAGGTGCTGAATTAACTTAACTTAAAACTTAACTTAAAACTTAAAAAATACACTTACTTAAAACTACAACACTTACTTAACTTATACTTAACTTATACTTAACTTATACTTAACTTAAACTTAACTTATACTTAACTTATACTTAACTAATACTTAAATCTACAGTTCTTATCTTAATTCTAAAATATTTACAGGCCTAGTTTGTCAGCTGAGTAAAGACATCAA
The DNA here is from genome assembly GCA_030710495.1 of Labroides dimidiatus. NCBI lineage: Eukaryota > Metazoa > Chordata > Actinopteri > Labriformes > Labridae > Labroides > Labroides dimidiatus. The sequence goes on along the minus strand of CM061156.1, from coordinate 17,967,290 downwards.
GTCTTTACTCGCTTCCTAGGCAGAGTCTCAGGCTTTGGCTCGCCAGAGACGTCCACATCGTAAAGAGGAGGATGATCTCCAACTCCGTATGTGGCGTTCACGTGAAAGAGTCCTGTCTCTGAAATCGTTTCAGTGAACGACGGGCGTCCCTGTCGCTCCCACAGCTGCTGCTTGATGCGTCGTCCCAGAGCCCGACTGTATGGACGAGGACGACCGTTCTTGAACCTGTGAAAGAGGCAGAACAAAAATGTTTGAAAAAACCTGTGATCAGTTTGGGATGTAGACAAAGGTAGATTCCAGTTTTTTGACACAAACATACTCAAGCTTGTCATCTACCACAGCGTGGTAGAGCTGCTGATACTCAGAGACTGAGCAGTGATGGATCATCACTGGACAGTCGTCTGGCTGTGGAGCTGTGGAGGGCTGGTCCCTGGGAACCACCATGGAGACTGAAGGCAGCTCATCTGGTGGAATAGGGAGCTGAGAGCCAACATCTTCCTGGACGGAGTGCTTTGGAGCAGGGCGTCTCCTGGAGGTCCTCTTCCTCTTCCGTCCAGCAGCAGGAGCTGGGCGACGGTGATCTGAGTCCTTTACAGAGATTCAACAAATGGGAGAATGTTAAGCACCAACAAAGTTCTCAACCACTTTACAAAAAATCAGTCTTCTTGTGGAAATAATCAAGTTCCAAGCTGACGAAACACCTAAACAATACTGATATGCATTTTTTTTCTGTTAGTTATTTCAGAAGTTTGACCATCTTACAGCTAAAAGTGAAATATTGTAAACTTTAGATTTGTTGTCACGAGCCACAAAAACCTGAACCTTTAAAAACTGTCAACTTGGTCCTGATTCTACATTGCTCATGTTAAGGATTGGTGTGAGATCTTCAAGAATGAAAATCAAATGTGTTACCTGGTCATTCCCACAGCAGAAACAGCGAGTGGAAGCAGGGCGCTTTGTCCCAGCACGGCGTGCTGAGACCCTCCGGATCGTATTCTGGTCCTGAAGATGGCGAGAAACAACCGACTGCAGCAAAACATGAAACATAAACACATCTGAGAATCTTTATCTATATAAAGATTACATTTATATGTAATTGTATTCTGTGTGTGTGTGTGTGTGTGTGTGTGTGTGTGTGTATTATTATTATTATTATTATTATTATTATTATTATTATTATTATTATTATTATTATTATTAATTAGGAAATTACATGGAAGTAATGAAGGTTTGAACCCTATTTAGATCAACTATTGCAGTGAACTGAACCCAGGATGTGAAGATTATCATCTTACTTCACCAAATCACACAAACTTTGTTTGACTTCATTTAAAATCGACTGCAGGACTTTTTTAAAGTCAATTCAAGTTATATTGTTCCAGTACATCACTTGTTTTTAGATTGTTAAAGGTGATGATGAGATAGAGAATAAAAATCCAAATCCAAGTATTAGATGATGGACTTTTAGCTTTAGAGTAACAATTTATTCAGACAGTTCTCTCATTAAAATGAACTAATAACAATAAACTCAATCAATAATCTACAAGAACATTTGAATAAGGAGGCTTTGCACAAATTTATAATTTGAATTATACAGTGTAAAATTATATATATAAAAAGAAAAACACACATTTTATTAATTTACTGATTTATTCACACCACAAATAAAAAACAACTTCAAGGCATTTGTGTCAATGTAAGAACATGTGTGTAGGTCAGGCAGAAACCTATAAATGGTTTATAAGAGAACTACACCTGGAAAACAGTCTGAAGATCAAACAAAACCTCCAAAACACTTTAAATTCAAGATTCAAGAAGCTTTATTGTCGTACCAGCACACGTTTACACATGTGTAGCACAAAATATCACTCTCAAGGTCCTGATTTTAAGGCTGATTAATATCACAGAAAACAAAGAATAGATCTTAAGAGCAAGTAAGAAAAATAAAACTTCAGAGGTCATCTGAGAAATTTAAATCAAAGACAGGAATAAAAACACTTTAACATAAAAACAGGTATGATGCTACACCAGACAAAGGAATAACTGACACTTTCTTATAAACATGGATACTGTTCCAGTGGATGTTTTTAAACACTGAAGTGTTTTTCTGAGTCTTTTAGACCAAAGTTTAAGTGTTTTCAGAGCAACAAGTTAAACTAAAACATTTTAAAGTCAGATCCTCAATGTTAGTTCCATTGGAAATAAGTTTAAGTAGTTTTACTCTTCACCACACTGAAAATCTCTGTATGACTTGGCTTCAACTGTTAAATTCTTTATATCACATTATATCAATTAAAAGACATCATTCGAACTTGATTCAACAACAACAAAAAATCGCCCTTTAATGAAACAACAGAGAAATTCAAGAATGATAACATCTCACATTTTCCATGACAGAAGTTGGTTTGTTGTATCTAAGTACATTCAAAGTTAAATCAGTAAACAAATGTGTATGTCTGCAAATCGAGAGAGGTGCTGTGCGTAATTTACGCATTTGGCACATCTGCCTCCAAAAAGACAACAGCATCAGTTCTTACGATCACTTACCACTGATATTTTCTACATTTAGGCAAAGTGTTCTGTTAAACACTTTAATTCAGGTGAAATAAAACAAGTTGCTCCATCAGAGCTCACGACAATTCTTACTCAACTGAATCCGGAGGAGGATTCAAACATTTCCTTTAACCCTGCCAAATCTAATTGGATCTGATAGTGGTACTCATATTATTATACTAGTATTTGTTTTTGTCACCGTTATTGTGGTAAATTACATGTAACCCTAAAAAATATCGACACGCAGCCTCGCTATGCTGCATTACTGAACTTCAAATCGCTGACTTTTACCATCTCAAAAGTAGTGATTCAAAATTAGACACACAACTAACACATATTGGTGTTGCATTAACATATAGAAAATACATAAGTGATATTGTTTTTTATATTTTCCTCAATAATGAGTGTTAAGTTTGCAAAGATTACAATTAATCCTCTTTCTTTCTTCGTAATATGATACAATATGAACGGTTTAGGACTTTGGATACAAGACGGAGCTTCAGAGTCGGAAAATTCACCGTCTTAAGCTATTCGTCTTGTAATTCTGCCATTATTTGACAAATATAGAGACCATTTAATTAGGCCAGCAAGTGTTTGGGTTTTCTTATCATTAAAATGTATAAGTTATTAGATTTTATAGAAAAAAATGACTCAGTTTAGGCTAGGCCGGCTGTAAAGGTTAGCTATAGCATAACGGTAAAGACCGGAGATCGTCAGAAGTTCATAACTTACATTTTCCATGACAGAAGTTGGGGTTTAATCTTGAAAAACCTTCGGGAGTCTTTATTTCTTATGTCCGGTGAAGATTCCTCAGATCAACAGTGGATTTCGTTGAAAAAAAGTAGATTAGAGCTCGAGAGAAAGACTTTCTTGCTGCATTCGATTTTGTTTTCGATGAAATGATAAATACATATAAATGATGCACGTGGAGGAACCATGGCAACCATAGAACGCTTAGGAGCCAGGTGAATTATGGGAAATTCCTGCACATCTGCGTTCAGCCGGCACGCTACATCCATTAGCATTAAAAACACTATAGCACAGAAACTGGCGCTGGAATTAAAAGCACCTCCAGTGTGTTTGTCCCTAAAATTTTAAAGTATGAATTAAAAACACTCTTAAAAGATCGAGTTAGAGCCCGCGGTGGGTTACAGTGACCTGGGATTCGTGACCTATGAGCGCAGACCACTGAACATGTCAAAACACAGGGTCCCATTTCCAAACCATGACAATGTATTTGTACTTCTGAATGCATTTTAAAGTTAAATCGACAACTGTAGGATCAATGTGTATGTCTGCGAATCGAGAGAGGTGCTGTGCGTAATTTACGCATGAGGCACAGTCGCACTTCGTACTGATATTTTCTACATTTATGCAAAGTGTTCTGTCAAACACTTCAATTCAGGCGAAATAAAACAAGTTTAAACATACTTTCGGTCTACATGACACATGCTGCTCCATCAGAGCTCACGACAAATCTTACTCACCTGAATCCGGAGGAAGATTCAAACATTTCCTTTAACCCTGCAAAATCTAATCGGATCTTATAGTAGTACTCATATTATACTTGTATTAATTTTTATTACTTTTATTACATGTAACCATAAAAATATGGACACGCAACCTCAGGATGCTGCATTACTGACCTTTCTCCGAGAAACATCATCATCAAATCGGTGTCCCGACTTTTACCGTTTAAAAATATATATTTAAAATCAGACACCTTACACATATTTGTGTTGCATAAACATCCGGATTATTAATAAGTGATATTGGTTTTTATATTTTCCTCAATAATGAGTGTTAAGTTTGCAAGAAATTACAAGAAATCCTCTTTTCTTTCTTCGTAATATGATACAATATGAACAGTTTAAGACTTTTGTTACTAGACGGAGCTTCAGAGTCAGAAACTTCACCGTCTTAAGCTATTCGTCTTATAATTCTGCTATTATTTGACACATATAGAGACCATTTAATTAGGCCAGCTAGTGTTTGGGTTTTCTTATCAGTAAAATGCATAAATTATTAGATTTAATAGAAAAATGACTTAGTTTAGGCTAGGCCGGCTGTAAAGGTTAGCTACATCATAACGGTCAAGACCGGAGATAGTCAGAAGTTCATAACTTACATTTTCCATGACAGAAGTTGGGCCTTTATCTTGGAAAAACTTCCGGGAGTCTTTATTTGTTGTCTCTGGTGAAGATTCCGCAGATCGACAGTGGATTTCGTTGAAAAAGGTTGATTGGAGCTCGAGAGAAAGACTTTCTTGCTGCATTCGATTTTGTTTTCGATGAAATGATAAATACATATAAATGATGCACATGTGGAGGAACCATGGCAACCATGGAACGCCAAGGAGCCAGGTGCATTATGGGACATTTCTACTCACGTGCGTTCAGCTGATACACTGACCCATTAGCATTACAAACACTGTACAGCACAGAAACTGTCATTTAAAGCACCTCCAGTGTGTTTGTCACTAAAATTTTAATGCATCAATTAAAAACACCCTTAAAAGATCGTGTCAGAGCCCGCGGTGGGTTACAGTGACCTGGGATTCGTGACCTATGAGCGCAGACCACTGAAAAATGTCAAAACACAGGGTCCCATTTCCAAACCATGACAATGTATTTGTACTTCTAAATACATTTTAAAGCTGTAGGATAAATGTGTATGTCTGCAAATCGAGAGAGGTGCTGTGCGTAATTTACGCATGAGGCACAGTCGCACTTCGTACTGATATTTTCTACGTATTAGCAAAGTGCTCCGTTAAACATTAACCCAGCCGAGATAAAACCACTTGTTCAGTTCTTTCGGTCAGCATCATATGTGCAGTTCCATAAAAGCAAACACAAATCTTATTCAACTAAATTCGGACGACTCAAACATTCAACCGTACTACAAGTGTATCTAATTTATTAGGTATCATTACTACTTTAATTACGACTATTATAGGAAATTCCTGCAATCAAGAAAAAAAGCACAGTGTATTTAAAAAAAAGTACATCTATTTGCTGCAGCCTCACGATGCTGCATAACCAAACCTGCTCAGCAAAACACCAGCATCAAGTCTCTGTCCCGAATTTTACTTTCTCAAAAATGAGCATTTAAAATCAGACACACACCCTACACATATTTGTTTAGCATTAAGAACAGTTCATACAGAACTGATGCTGGTTTTGGGTGTCATCAACAAGTGTTAGGTTTACAAGTGATTCCGAACAAAGTCTCCGAAATAAGAACAGTTTAAAACTTTGGATACATGAGCTCCATAGTCAGGTAATACACCGTTTCTTATTATAATTAAAGGAAATTATAAACCAAAAACAAATCCAAACATTTATTGACATACACGAAAGGACCACGTCACCAGGGGGATCACAAACAAACAAACAAAAAATAGCCATAGATATAAAAACTCATTTGATTTACCAGATATTCGTAGCTAACTATCAGGGATAATTTTCGTTTCAAGTAAGCAATGTACTTACTATGCAAAATTCATTTCATGAGTATTTTAGTTCCTATTGGTAAAATACATAAGTTATTAGATTTGATAGAGAGATCAAAGGTCATGGGCATTCAATGTTGGTTTTTGGTTTTGCTGCTTACATGCAGAGATTTCTCCAGATTCTCTGAATCTTTTGATGATATTATGGACTGCAGATGATAAAATCCCTGATTTTCTTTCTTTTTTTCTTTCTTTCTTTCTTTCTTTCTTTCTTTCTTTCTTTCTTTCTTTCTTTCTTTATTTATTTATTTATTTATTTATCTATTTGCAATTGTACATTGAGAAACATTGTTCTTAAACTGTTGGACTATTTGCTCACATAGTTGTTCATAAACTGGTGAACCTCACACCATCCTTGCATGTGAATAACTGAACTTTACAGGGATACTCCTTTTTATCATGACACTCACCTGTTTCCAATGAACCTGTTCACCTGTGGAATGTTCCAAACAGGTGTTTTTTGAACTTTCCCAGTCTGTTGTTGCCCCTATCCCAGCTTTTTTTGGAACATGTTGCAGGGATCAAATTCAAAATAAGTGAATATTTGCAAAGAGACAATAAAGTTTAGCAGTTTGAATAATAAACTTATTGTCTTTTTAGTGTATTCAAATTAATAAAGGTTAAACAGGATTTGCAAATCATTGTTTTCTGTTTTTATTTACATTTTACACAAAGTCCCAACTTCATTGGAGTTGGGGTTGTAATACCTTTTCTTCTCACCAGCCTGCTCTGCTTCCAACCATCAAGCCCTGTTGGTGATGGGCCCACAGGGTGGAGGCTCCAAAGTGTTTTTCTGGCTGAGCCCAACTGGGCCCCATGGAGAGAAACCCAGACACCAAACGCTCATGTCCAGCCCGCCTCCCTCAGTCTGGCTCCAGGAAGATGCCCCGGTTTCCCTCTTCATCTGGACCCTCCCTTAACCCCAGGTTTGCCATGGGAGACCCAACCAGGGGTTGACACACCAGACAACATAGCTCCCAGGTTCACAGGGCCACACAAACCCCTCCATCATGCCAAGGTGGTGATTCATGGAGGGGTACAATGAAAAAAAAGGAAAACTAAGATAACAAACCAAAATGGGAGAAATTAAATTTAAAAAAAAAAAATAAAAAATACCCAGCTAGTTTTAAAACGAAAAAAAAAAAAAAAAAAAAAAAAAACTTGAATAACCATAAGTACAACACACAAAAAACAAATTGCAAATGCAATAAATGTTCAAAAATGAAACAAAAATAAATAAAAACTAAAATAAAAACAACAACAACATACTACAATAAAAAAAATAAAATATCAAAGTTAAAAATAAAAGTAAAGCAAAAGTAAAACAGCACTAAAATAAGAGAAATATTTAAAACCATAGCTGAAAATTATTAATAAAAAAACTTGAAGATATATAAAAGAAATAAAGCATGGAAAGTAAAGTTAAAGTAGAAAATGCAAAGCTTTAAAACACATTAAGGAAAATAAAACTTGTTGGTTGGAGACTGTTAAAAGTGGATTTCTGGCAGATGCTCGACTTGAATGGATCCAGTGGCTGCAGGTTGTGTGGTGTCAGGCCGAGGCTGCACTTGCAGGGTTTTGGAAGAAGGCTGCAGATTGAAGGTTGAAGGCCCGGGTTGGAGGGTCTGGGCAATGACTCTCAGCAATAGTAAGCTGCAGAGTTCAGTGCCCAGTCGAGGTCGCTGTCTTTTTAAATAGTCTGGGTCAAGGTCAGTGTCGGTCTTTTATGGCAGAGGAAGCAGGTGGACTTTAGAAACACGACGGAGATGGATGCTGGTGATTTTTGTGCAGGTGGAGGCAGTTTTATTTTAAAGGCTGAGGCTGGAGTGAAAGGCAGTGAAGGCAACACTTATATTTTGATGGTGGAGGCAGAGGCTGATGATGTTTTTTTATGCAGCAGTTTGGTGGTCGAAGCTGCTGCACATGTTGGAGCTTTAGATGGAGGCAGGCTGGAGGTTGATCATGGTGGTTGATCATGGTGTTACTTGGAAGAGGCAGGAAGGCTTGAGGTGCAGAATCACCTTAACTTTAAAACTTAACTTAAAACTTAAAAACTACACTTACTTTAAACTACAACACTACAGTTCTTATCTTAATACCAAAATATTTACAGGCCTAGTTTATCAGCTGAGTAAAGACATCAAGTCTTTACTCGCTTCCTAGGCAGAGTCTCAGGCTCTGGCTCGCTGGAGACGTCCAGATCATGAAGAGGAGGATGTTCTCCAACCCCGTATGTGACTATATGAGACTGAAGGCAGCTCATCTGGTGGAATAGGGAGCCGAGAGCCAACATCTACCCGGACAGAGTGTTTTGGAACAGTGCGTCTCCCGGAGGTCCTCTTCCTCTTCCGTCCAGCAGCAGGAGCTGGGCGATGGTGATCTGAGTCCTATACAGAGATTCAACACATGTCAGAATGTTAGGCACCAATAAAGTTCTCAACCACTTCACAAAAAATCAAACTTCCTGTGGAAATAATCAAGTTCCAAGCTGACGAAACACCTAAACAACACAGATGTGCATTTTTTCTGTAAGTTATTTCAGAAGTTTGACCCTCTTACCTAAAAGTGAAATATTGTAAACTTTAGATTTGTTGTCATGAGCCACAAAAACTGAACCTTTAAAAACTGTCAACTTGGTCCTGAATCAACAAATGTCAGAATGTTAGGCACCAATAAAGTTCTCAACCACTTCAAAAAAATAAAACTTCCTATGGAAATAATCAAGATCCAAGCTGACAAAGCATCTGGATTCTCTATTAAGTTACACAGATATGCATTTTTTCTGTTAGTTATTTCAGAAGTATGGACATCTTACAGCTAAAAGTGAAATATTGCAAACTTTAGATTTGTTGTCACGAGCCACAAAAAAACTGAACCTTTAAAATTATTATTTTTTAAAAAGTTATTATAAATTTTTGCTTTTTACTACTATAACATCATAATTCAGTATGACGAAATAACGTGAGAATTTAGTATCCCATAATAATGTGGTACTTCATTATCATGAAATCGGCAAATGCCCAGGTAGGAACCTTGGTGTGTTTGGATGCTCTTGGAGGGGAGGGGGGCAGTTAATAATGACAGGGTCATTCAGCATGGTGGCATGAAGTGTCCCTCCAATATACTTCTTACAATACAAATACTAACCTGAGTTATTACATGACAAGTTTTTGGCAGCACTGAATTGGTTCAGCTTGTATTTACGGAGACTGCTGGACCTGTCTGCTGCCTTTGACACTGTAAACCATAAAGTTTTCCTCTCCACACTCCGTGAACTAGGCATGTCATGATCTGTCTTGTCATGGTTCAGAATCGGTACCGAATTCGGTAAGGTACCAATCAATTTCCGTTGGTACCGAGTACCAATCAGGGGGTAGAATGAAGGTCTACGACCCAGCTTTTAGTGAATGAAAGCATTGCATATTAAATGTTGTTAAATGTTGAACGATATTGCTGATATCGTATTTTTGTGGCTACATTATTTCAGATGGAATATCTAAAGAAAAAAAAAAAGGGGGGGTGGGGGGGGTCCTTCGGGCACTTGATGGCAGAGCACCTGCAGCCAAACAAAACAAACTTGAAGCATGTCTTCACACTCACTGAAGTGTTTCTTTCCTGTTTAAATTCTTGCTTTTTTGTATGTCACTTTGGACAAAAGCATCTGCTAAATGAAATTGTAAAATTGTAGAATTGTAGCTTTCCGGGTCCCTTCTGCTTTTTGATGATAAATGAACCTCTTTCCAGAGTTTAGGGCTTATACTTGCTTTTAGAGCCTCGTGCATTTCAAGATCTGTCTTAGTGTACGCATGCTTATCATTTTATCATCCACATTGCTCAATAACAGCAGAATCTCCCCATGTCTCCACCCAAGCATTAAGTTTGATCAGATAAACTATATAAGTTTAACAACATAAGTAATCATGTTGTAATGTGATAATTCAGTACCACGAAATAACGTGACACTTATAACGTTGTAACGTGATACTTTCTTTTTTCTGGCGCGGCAACAATACGCTTCCGCACAGCACGGCTCCGTTAACATTTATATTGTAGGTGAGCAAATCAAGCATACCCGTGTCTTGATAATTAATTATACAGTCTATGGTCTTGATGCCTTTACATTGATGTCTTCCCTGTTGGTTATAAATTTCTTTCATGTACATGACAACGATTCAGGATATAACCAATAGGACGAAGTGTTACAAAAAAATAATGGGTTCGACCAATGAGGTGTGCAGATGGTTTAAAGTGGGTGTTACTTCCTGTCTAGCGATCATATGACCAAAATTGAAGTCGTATGAGTTGTATATTCTTGTCGTATCGTTGTTTCCCGTGCATCATCAACAATGATATACCGAGTACAGCGGAGACATTGAAGTAAGGATGTTTGTGATTATGTGGAAACGAATATATCCGTTTTGTTCATCTTGCTATTTTGTTGTTTTTCATTCGCTTCCTCATATCGTTGACGTTGTTTTTATGTGCTGATTTTTGGTTACAAGACAGTGACATTAGGTTGAGATTGGAGCCAGACTCTGAACAAATATGAAATTGAATTAATTAATTGTAAAAGTCTCACTTGTATGAGTGTTTTACTCGATGGCATACTGCTTACTGCCGGGTTTCAACCGCAGGGAAATGTAGTTCATAAGTGTTTGGTACAGAGTCCTGGTTCATGCAACCACACTACGGTTAAAGCTTTAGATTTATAACTAAGTTCAGTTGTTCACGTGTCATAAATTTGTAACAATAGAAATGTGTGTGCTGTTCATCTTTCTGAGCTCTCTACTTCCATTGTAGTTGGGGACCTACACTCCATGCCTTCACCAGCCCTTGATTACAGTTTCACATGTAGCTGAGCCTGAGCCCGAACCCAACTTGAACACTATGGATCCTGACCAGCAGACCAGCCCACTGCCCCAGCCTAGTGCAGAATACTTCTCATGGGACTATCGCTTCCAGCTTGTTGGCCTTGGCTTTGCCTTCTACACAGCAATATTTGTCCTCTCCCACCTCCTGTCTTTGGCTTTGTCATGTACCTACAACTCTCTGCTGGCTAAAGAGAAGGTTTTCTGGAACCTTGCAGCAACTCGGGCAGTATTTGGGATCCAGAGTTCTGTAGCCGGTCTAAGGGCCCTGACCGAGGACTCGATGTTGTTCAAAGACAGAGTGAAGGGACAAGAAGACTGGTCCTGGTTTAATATCCTCACAGCGACAGGTTTTTTTGTGTTTGAGAATGTAGCACTTCATACCTCCAGTGTGGTATTCCGGTCATTTGACCTCCCACTGGCTACCCATCATTTCTTTGCCCTGTCGGGTTATGCAGGGGCAGTGGTGTGGGATTCCCTGGGACACTATCTGCCAATGGTTACTCTGCTGTTAGAGATGAGCACGCCTTTCACCTGTATATCTTGGATGTTACTGAAGGTAAGAGCCTTACAGCATTTTGTGTTGAGTTAAAATAACTTTCATCACTTTTTTTTTTTACTTGCAAGATGTTTATTTCTTCTTTCATATTTAAGCAGTATTTACAGTAACTATATTATTGGTTTTTAAAAAAAAAAAAAAAAAAAAAAAAAAAAACCTTATATTGCATCTACTAATAGTATCAACCATGACTTCTAACATAGTCTTGGTAGCTACCGCTAAACAGTGTCAGCCGGTTCAGTTCCTCTTTGGTCTCATGCATCTTGTGATTTTAAATAGGTTAAGTAATGCACTCTTTGAAAGGGGAGTTCCTGTTAAAAGACTGAATTAGCACTGAACTTTCTCTGTTTCTCTGTTCCTTGTTGACCTAACTTAATTGCTTGGTATCTACAGGGATAAAGATTGGTCGTGGTCTAGAATAAGGACATAATTCTTGCTCAAGCCAAAGCAAAAATGTTCTCAATTTTTTTCACCCACATGATAGGCTGGCTGGGCTCACACCCTGTTTTGGAAAGCCAACCAGTGGGTGATGATCCATGCATTCCACTGCCGAATGGTGCTTACATACTACATGTGGTGGATAACGGTGACAAACTGGGCAGAGCTCATTGCCCATGTGGCCTTACCCCAACTTCTGCTCTTCTTCACTGGCCTTGCTCTGCTCACGTTTATCATCAACCCCATCTGGACTCACAAGAAGACCATGCAGTTACTGAATCCTGTGGACTGGAACTTCGGCAACAAGCCTGCACCTGTAAATGGCTCCGTGAAGGATCTGTCTGTGGGATCGGTTTCTGTCAAGCCTCACAACAGCTGAGGTGATCTGATGAGGTCATTACTTAAAAAAAATGCCAAAGTTATTTTTTTTTTCCTTTTTCTTTAAAGGAAGGGTGATATGACTTTTCTATTGATACAAGTCAGATAAATTTGATTTTGTTTTGATAACATGGAACACCAGGTCAGATGTACTACAAGGGAAATTTGTACTTCATACAAGCTTTTAAAGGGGAACCGTGCCTGTGTGATACTATTTTGATGAAGTTTGCATTGTTGTTCTCGATAAGGCTTTGCATAATTTTAGGAGAGTAGATTAATGATCTACAGGGTTAACTCAGCTTGTGTTAGACAGATGTGGTTGTGGAGGACAGTGGAATGGGGTCTTTCTTGTTTTCATCACCTTCAGGGCACTGTGTTGTGACATATCCACCTTGCAAGTTACAAAATAGTATTTTTTTTCTCAACAATGAAAAATGCACATTGCAGCACAAGAAAATGCACAATAATATCATGTTTATTTAAAAAAAACAACAACAGTTTTTACTGGTAATTCATTTGGATTATTTCGTTACGTTAAAAGACATGCATGAAAATGTTTACTATACATCTTCAGTATTTATCCTTTGATACCTTCCTCTATACACAGCGTATCTGTGTGTAACCACAGCTTCTCTTTTCTGTTGACACTAACAGCCCCATTCCTGCTTTTACTACAGTTGTTCGGCACCGCTTGCATCCCTTATGCTGGTCAGTTAGATTAATTTTCAAAGATAAGGTTGTAGATGCTACTCTTTAGAGGCTGTTAATACTAAGTGGACATTTAGAGCAGCCTCTTTATTTGAGTCACATTGGTCGTTTTTAACTGTGAATCCCTTTTCAGTAACAAGGGTGAAATATTTACTGTTGTCATGAAAGGAAAGGCCTTCAACAGAATCTCCTTTGTTGGTGGACAAAGCTTGGCATGGTCCACATCACAAAGGCTCTTTTGTTAAAAATGTAGATGTAATGTTGCAAAACTAAAGCAGTACGGACACCGTATAACTAAGCATCATCTTGTTCATAAGGACTCTTGGGTATTTTGTAGAAATAAAGCTGTATTTTACTTGCTTTAAGGTCACATCATGGTTCAAATGATATTGGGTTTTTTTTTCTTACACACAGTGTCCTCATTGAACGGAAAGCCTTAACACTGTATGTTTGGCATGTGTGTTTTCATGTATCACAAACCAGTGTTCTTTTTTTTCTGTTACCACTTCAAAACAGCATTGATTAAGTTGCTTATGGAGGCTTCAGAATTTTAGACATTTAGTTGTTACCATTAGTATTAACTCTGTGTATTTTTTTTTTCCATCTTACATCACAATGCAGTCAGTTCAGCCTGAGATGTTTAACAGTGTGAGACCTCTAATTCATCCAAGACATTCATCCATCTAACTGCTGAATCCTTATAAGAAACACAAGCTGGTGTAGGAAGGGAGGCCGGTTGTTTTCCTCACCAAAATTATCCGGATAACTATAGCTTGTGTCATGAATTATCAAGATATCTGAGAAAAGGCCACACCTTGTTCCGTTAAGAATGCATAATACTTTGATTTGCATTTCATAAGGTTAAGAACAAAATATCGTTTGACTTTCATGCTTCATTTGTTTTCCTGCGATGACATTATAAATTATATAGAGTGGGTGGTGGATTGGCTTGAAGAATGAGTGTTGTATACTAAGAGACTTACCATACTGTTTGTGCTTGGAAATGCATTAGTTTTGCCTGAACAATAAAATGATTTTTTAAATATTTCGATATTTTGTTTATGGGATTTATTACTTTCAGGAATTTAAAAACTGCTGTGTAGGTACAATCTGCCTGTAGGTGGCAGAAAAGGATTAGAAACCACATAAAGTTACTGCAAGAACCACACAGTTTTAGAAAGTTTCCCAGCTCCTGTGAAGAACATGCATCGTCTCATCTTTGCTGATTCAACCTTTATACGCGTTTTAAGTGTTCCCTTTTAGTGTCACTCACTTTCCATCAATTCCAATTAAAACACAAACATGCAAATAAATATTGCGTGTTTCGCGTCACTTTAAAATGTCTAAGAATCGTAGAAAAAAAATTCAGGATGAAAAAAAAACAACAACTTCTTTTAAAATTCAAATTATGACTGTAAATAGGAATAAATTTTAATTTGAACACAAGTAGGACTGCCCATAGTATCTCACCGGCCTCGAATCCACCATCATCTCCGGGCAGCTGTTTCAGCCACCTCACACGTCACGTGGGCAGTTTGGAGCGGCTGCGCCCGACCCCAGTCGATCCTATGGGAGAAGACGTCGGAAGCTGTGATTGACGTTTTGTGCAGCCAATCACAGCTTACCCAAGTGAACTCGGGGCCAATCAGCCTCTTCGGTGAGATACAGGCTTTTCATGGATGAAACAAGCTTGCATCGAGAAAAGTGAAGTTAAAAGAGGGACACTGGGCGAGAACTGGATGTTTGATGTGGTTCAGGGTTGGTGAAGTTTTAAATGCATTGCGTTTGACACTTACATAGCATTACCCCGAAGGGACACGGTATTATTTTCTGGAAAAGTCCTCAAATGGTGAGTCGTGGACACTTTTTAAGTTTCTTACTAAGTTTTGTACATCTTTAACACATCTGTTTTGCTAACTGGTAGTACAGGTGATCAGTGACGCGACGCTAAATATCCAATACAAAATCATGCGAAATATTTATTTTGCGTTTCCCTCAAGTTTTTGGTGTATTCTTGTCCTCTTAGACAGTGGATTGGGAGATGGCTATAACGTGGCGCTTCAGCTAACTTTTGGCCAAGTTACTAACACTGTCACTACCTGCTACAGGAAAGAGTCCTTGTTTCACAAAAGTATTTATTGCAGTTAATGCATCTAAAGCTTTGAGAAAGTGTGAAATTGGCTGGAAATGTGTTTTTTTTTTAACTTAGTCGACGGTTTGATGTAACACGTTACCTGGACAGAATACTTTCCCATATCCGCAGGTTTTAGTTCTCAGTGTTAAGCACAACCCCTAACTTTGGTGAAGCCCCCTTACCTCTTAAAAGATGCTGTTGCACCTGTGCAAGATAGCTCTTTGCATTTATAATGCTGTTTAAAAAGAGTGCCATGCGTGCTATTTTGGTTATAACTATGGCTTAAATCGCCCATCGCATCGCACGCATACACAGAAAGTCAAATGAGGACCACACGTATCTAGGTAGAGTTAAAGAGGATGTCTGCTTGAGCTGCACCAGTCTGCCCAACCACAAATTCAAGTAGTCATGCATAGCATTCCTCCATGACAGCACTGCAGAGCTTCAGTCAGCTGGAAGATCTTTCTAAACAGCAACTAAAATCCTTTCCATCAATCAGTTTACTTTTACAGTGTTCTTATTTACTGAAAAAGGGATAGTGATGACAAGGAAGTAATGCAGTTAGTTTAACCACAGTTAAAGAAATTGTATAAAGTCAGTGGGGCCTTTAGTCATCTTTGTTTTGTCTGGTGTCAAGCTTGTCTAGTTGCTTGGCCTGTGCATGTATAAGATAGAATTGATGAAATATTGTACACAAATGCATATACACTCAAAGAAAAAAAAAAACAACCTTGAAATTTGTTTAGCAAATGAACCAGGGTTGTGTGCTGTACCGATGCTTAATGCCTCTCACATCTTGCCTGTAATAGCACCAAAGAAACCCTTTTTACCTTGCTCATATGTCCATATGTAAGCACTCAAGCTAGCAATAAAAAGGCTGTATCATAGTTTTATACTCTCATGAAACCACAGCTGCTACAGTGGATGTTTCAGGCACATGTGGAGCATTATTTTTATTTTATTCTAAGACACTGAAGGTAAGTAAGCATGAGCTAAAGCTACCTTTAGCATCTGTCATGAAGATACTTTGAATGACCTTATTGTAACATCTTATAAATTCTTTTGAATAGACTTTCTGTTCTTTATTTTCTGCAAAGATGGAGGTCTAACAGGAAGTGATACCTGCTGAAGTATTTGTGAAAAGGCAGTATTCTGTTTTGACACGACTTTAGTTGTGATGTCAGAGTACACAGTGGTTTAGCAAAGGGACATACCAGTCATTTCTCAAAAGGCAGTCATGGATTTGCTGTCCACCCATCACGACCCCACTGAGGATCCTCACAGATAAAACATGGATTAGCGGCATAGTTTAACAACAGCTGGGAAAGGAAAGCAGCTGCTCCTCTGCAGGTTGATGTGTGAAATTGTTTCCATACCAGTCACGACCACCACCATACCAAACATTTGTCATACAGATTAAGGGACTATGGGATTTTTTCAGTATAGACCTCACCACACGTGGTACACTGTTTTTAGAAGTTAAACAGTGCAGTAGAGAAGAGAGAGACACAAGGGAGGAAGAGGCATGGGTTTAAATTGGTTGACTCTGCTCTTGTAAAGGATGGGTTAATGTCAAGAATCAGTGGTTTCAAAAACCATCTCCCCCCTTTGAAGTCAGAGCATTCACTTGTACTGCTACAAGAGTACTGTTGTTCTGCTGTGATGATGCTGTAATAGCACTGAGTTCCTCCATTCATATTGTAATAAAGTTTAGAGCTTAACTCCATCCAGTAAACAAAAGCTCTTTGATGCAGCAGCTCATCCATTGCTCACTACACACAAGATAGCGTTCTTCTACTTCTGGTTTGGCTTTCAAAGCTTTAGTGTGGCTCACTGGGTGGGTGGAGACCAGTTAGGAGTGACAGCCAAGACTGTGGCTGTCTCTGTTTTCAAATGGACATATTTTACTGCCCCACTCTTTTTTAGTTTACATTTTACGATCATGGCTTATAACTCACAAAAGTGGGAAATCCAGTTTCTCAAACTATTAGGATATTTTATAAGATCAGTAAAAAGGATTTAAAGTACAAAACCTTGTTGGAGCTCCTCTTTTAAGACTGTTTATATTTCTGCATTGACACTACGTTTCAGCTAAATTCAGCCAATTTGTTAGTCAGCAGAACCAAGCGAATCTGAATGTATTATGCTGGAGCTGATAACTGCTGAGTAGTTGTAGTGTTGTTGATCATGCCATAACTATTGCACGGAAGTGGAGTGAGGACACATCAAGAGGAGACAGCATATATGGCTGTTAAATCAGTGTGTGCAGATGACAGGGGATGGCGGCACTACTAGAAATGTCTGTCAACAAGATGACCATCCACAGAACTTGCAGTCTGCATTGTTTTTAATGTGTAGTGACACTTTTAAGCCTGGTTTATGCCTCTGTTTCATATCTGCACCATAGCATACAACCTATACGAAAAACCGATGCACGTAGCGTGTTCTGCTGGGAGACATGATGATGTCTCAATCAGGATATGCTCTTGCACTGTGCTTGGAGTCACCATAGATTCTCTGTGAAACAAGCAAAGAAGAAACTCTTGGATTGGCCACTTAAAGGTAAAGTCAATGCAGATGTATAAACCAGGCTTTAAGGAGGTGCACATCAAGCTATGTGTGTATGCTTCTAGGTAGTATCATAAACTGTTTAGTGTAAGGATGTAGTCTCTTTGACGTCACCCACCTGTTCCTGATACAAAATAATTCAGCCTTTCGTCGCCGGGGGCCATATTGGAATTGCTGACTCAAGAGGCAGGCTTTGAGCCTCCTCACTAACAGCTACAGGGTGTCAGTCACATAAGCTGTGCCTCTGATTTGGCTAACTCGTGATCATCTTCTCAACCACTGAGTTAGAAAAAAATCCACCCCCCAGTGTGTGTGTTGATAGAGAAATTAGCGTTTCAGACCCAAGCCAAAGTTTGAACAAGGCAGTAAATATGTTTTTAATGCTGTAAAAGTCTGTTTTGTTGGCTTGGTGTGGATGTGGTTTCCAGTCTTTCTGCGGACACTTGATAAACTGCGGTTTTTAGCACTTCTGCAAAGGCTGCGTATTTTTAGACCAGAGCTTGCAACTTGGTAGGCACAGAGCTACGTGGACTTTCATTGTAACTGTGGCATAGACGTATCCACCAGGCTTTACTGGATCAATGTGCTCTGGCATGACAATCAGGCTGTGGCACCGAAGGGTTATTGAAGTAGAGGTTGCTATGATAGCCGCGTCCAGCTGGTCTGTATATTTGTATGGGGGTTTCTCATCTTCTTCTTGTCTTATCCTCCATATTTTCTACAGGGTTTAGGTTGGGCGTGTTGGCAGACCTATTTGCGCACAGTAATATGGTCAGCAAACCAAAGTATTGTCACTGTGGGCAGCTGCCAAGTCAGCAGTATTCTCCATAATTTTAGTGAACCAGACCAAAAGATTAAAAGAAAAACAGATTAAATAGTGGTTTATTCAAACATGAAATTTTTTCACTTCCTGTTATAACTGACAGAAAATATTTATTAACTTACTCACAATATTCTAACTGTTTGAGCTGCACCTGTACATGTAACTGAATAAAAACAGAGGTTAAAAATAATAATAAAAAGAAGAATATCGATTATGACTGACATAACAAAAGCATTGCTCTTAAAGTAACAGCTGGAGTATCATGGTTTATTGAGATCCTTGAGTTATACAAAAATAGCTTAGCGTTGACTGCATTTGCATTACAAACAGCTTCAGAGTTTGTTGCTTAATCCAGTCGTTCTCTCACGTGTCTGTTTGATCACACCTCTGACATTGAATGAAACCACTGAAGCCCTGCAGGCCTGGTTATTGAAGCGTAATCCCAGCCATCCACTCCCATTAGGCCTGTAATTATAACTGCATACTGATGTGGAATACCAAACTTGTCCTCTGCTCTTCTGGTTGTGTTGTTGTGAAACTTTGTTATCTTAAGAGGGCTTTGCAGCTTGCAGGGAAAAAAAGAGAAATGTAATGATGGGGGAGATTTTCAGATTCTGATTCTAACTTTTGAAAGTGAGCTGTCTTGTTGTGCCAGTTTGCAAGCTCCCCCACCCATTTGAGGTCAGGGTGGGTGGGAAAATGTGGCATGTTGTCAAGACCGGTTGGCTCACAAACTATGATACTGCGAAAGATTCAAGGTTGTTCCTGTGTGAGCCTCAGAGCTAAAGATTTAAGAAACAGACAGTACTGTTGGGAAAAGAAGTGGATGTAAATCACTTTGTTACCAAGTGTTTCAGCGCAGTGGGTTGCTAACTGAGCTTTGCTCACAAGGTTTGGTAGTTATAAATGTTTCTGAATGAGCTTTGATTCTGCTGTGGGTCTCGTGTCTTTGTGACCGATTTTACAAACAAACTCTGAAGAAGCTCAAAAATCATACGATGCTAGAGGAAGAACAAACTTCAAACAAACTGTTATTTTCTGTCTCTGATGTAGAGTTTACTGAGAGGTATCTTTGTTGCTCATTAGTATTCTGCAGAGTGCTGACCTCTCCTCCTCTGAACTTCCACACAAACACTTTACAGTACTTTGTTCAGCCCGTCCATCTACTCTTTGCACTCTTTGTATTCCTGGGATGTGCACTTCTTTCAGCTGAAGCCTGATTACTGTAATCCTGACAGAAGGAGAAGATTGAGGCACACTAGTCAATAAAACATTCAGCACAATGTAAGCAGACTGCAAGTCTGCCTCTCTCTCTCTCGCTCTCTTTCAGACCATCTCTTGTTCAATCTTTTGTTTGTGACTTTCAGCTCATGTGTGGAATTCCACTTGTTGTTACGTGAGCTCCAGAAACATTTTCAGTCAAATTAAAACACCCATAAAGCAGGATGGTTTAAAATAGCTGTCAGCTACACACACACTCAATTGGCCCCATAACTGGTTGTTGAAGGATTTGGGGGAGACCAGGACAACATTTAACACACACACATACACACACCATACCATACCATTTGATTTCTGTGACAGTGCTGGAAGACTTTTTTTTTTTTCCATTTTATGGGTTCACTTCAAAAATAAAACTTGATCTGGTATGATCTTTTCAAGATCCATCTTTTAAACAGTCATAGAATTGACTTACATGCTTGGATAGAATAGAATAGAATAGAATAGAATAGAATAGAATAGAATAGAATAGAATAGAATAGAATAGTTATGGAGTTATGGAGCCTAGTGGCTGCAGGGATGAATGATTTTCTGTATCTCTCAGTCCTGCAGTACAGAGAGATGGTCCGTCCACTGCTGCTGTTTCTCTGCTCCACAAAGATGTTGTGAAGTGGATGATCTGTTTAATTAATGATTGCCTCAAGCTTCTTCTGACCTCTAGTCTGTATAATCCTCCTCCCTTTGGGTTCCTACACAATGTACACATTGTCAACATGTACCAAATCCTTTTTGTCATCTTTTTAACACAGGTTATTAGGTATACACAGGTGAGCAAATGATCTGCATTACTCCAGCAGACCAGATGACTGTTTTGCAGTCTGTAGAGCACAGCTCAGCCTTCCTCAGCATGTAATGACACGCTCAGCTGAGTCTGTCATCAACTCTAAGGCTGAGTTTACTTCTCTGCTGTCTCCTGCTCTGTTCTCAATCATTGTGAAATGATAGATGGTGAGACAGCACCTTGTAATTAAGCACTGAACAAATCAGAAGAGAAGTTATAGATCAACAGTGGTCAATAGTTTCTTTCCATCTGGTTTGCAGTTTATGGGGTTAGCTCCACTTGACGTCTTGCTATACTGCATGCATGAACAGCCACAAAAACATGCTACAGATGTTGGGAGTTCATTTGTTTAACTGTTCATCTTCATGTAAACGTTCAGTGTTTCTACAATGCACACAACGTTTGAAGCTACTTTACACCACAGGCTTTACAGTTTCTAATTTGAGAAAAACTAGCAGAGAAAAACTGTACGTTTAATGAGAGGTGGAGGAATCTGCAGGTTCGTTTCAAGCATCACACACAGTTTAAAAAAAAATCTACTAATAGAAGTTCAATAAATAGAATTGCTTTTCTGAAAAGAGCGAACTGTTATTAACCACACAGTGTGATTTTTATCTCCTCGTGTCGAGATGAGCACACCTGAAAGTTTTCCTTTCCCCTCCCCTCCCTCTCCTCCTTCCTTTTCCTTCCTGTCCTAGAAATCAAACAATGCTTCTGAAGAGAGATGAGTCACCCCTCAAGGCCTCTGTAGGCTGGGCTGTTCGTTGTCAGTCTTAAGTCAGTTTACAACCATGTGTGTCATACCGTGTCTCAGACTGTGCAGGGCTCCGCTGCCTGTCCATCTATTCCTCGGGGCTGTGTTTTCTAAGTATACCTGCCTGTTTGCAGGATTGTTATTGCACCCACACTGTATTTGCAGACACTAGTCCTGTGTTCACATCAACTGCTGTGGCCTTGTTCCCGATGAATGAGGTGGAGGACAAAGAAGCAGAGGATTTCACATTATTTGTAGACAAAACAAGCTTTGACACAGACTGACTTATCCTTTCAATCTTGTTTGCTGCATTACTGAGGTGTGGGTTATCTTAGTCAGAGAGAGACTGTTGTAAGCTCAAACTGTGGCTTGTTTTGAAATATATTGATCCTCATGAGCGTAGTGTGTAGCTGACATGCCAGAACAATGGCTGCTTTATGTCACAGCATGATGTCATGACTCTGCCATCCACCCCAGTGTATATGAGCAGGCTGAGGAAGTCAGGAGAAGTTATCCTGGAGGAGGCCTTGACATAAACTGTCACTTCTGGATACAGTTTGTACATCTGCAAACAAAGGCTTTGCTGCTGAGGAATGTGATGTTTCTCATGCCCATGCAGGTCCAAAGGTCTCTCCTGCCCCAGCATGCTAATGACATTTCCCTGAGTGGAGGTGTGAGGTTGTTTAAGAAGATAAAACTTCCCACTGACCGCTGCACCCAAAGATGCATGTATTGAGATTTATTTTGTTAAAGTTGTGCTCACTTCAGGGTTTTATGCCCTGGGGAAATCTGCAGATATGAAAACATTCTTTTTTATTCACAATATTTTTACAGCTTGTAGTATAATAAAATCTTTTTAATAATGAAGCATGCCATCAAATTTTTCAAAGTGGCTAAGTAAGTGGTTGCCTTTAGCTGTGTTTAGTTAAAATTCTAAAGTGCTTGATGCAGAAAATACCAATAGAAGACACAACTATTTATTTAAGTCTTGATAAATATGTTTGTACTGACAAAAGAAGCTCCTTGACCACATCCCCCTTGGACAAAGTCGCACCTCTTATATCTTCTATAATCAAGAAGTCAAATGTGATTCTGAAACTTCTTCATGTATCCCAGTCATAGCTACATCCCCCATAGCCCATCAATTATACAGTGACTAGGCATGTTTATACCCGTGACATCACACATGCCCACAATTAGCATGAGAAAGTAACATCCACATCAACACGTGGTTGTGTCAACAGCCCCAAGGAGGGCTATAAGAGCTTCTTTTGTTTCCATTCACTCGTTCATTTGTCCGATTAGCTTTGGTTCAGACTCTGTTGTTTACATAAAAGGTGCCAGACTGTGACAAAACACGACCATGCTTCTTGGCTGACAATGTGCTGCTGTGAGGAAAACAACACTGAAGACTGGTGAGACTGGCTTTTTAGGCATTAACTGGTTTAATTGTGTAACGTGTGATATATCGAAACACTCACTGGTTGTATCTAAATTAGGAAATTTTGTGTAAATCTGCCTATTTATTTTGCAGCTTTCTAATGTACGTCCTTTCCTTTTAGGAATGTGTGTCAGCATAGATGATCCGCTTCATGCTGCAGTCTGAAGAGCTTGGGCAGGAGACCAGCAACGAGTATGGACGTGGAAGACTTTCCTCCCCCACCTCCTGAAGGTAAAGTCAACAAAGCTTTTTCACTCACATATGCTGCTGCCCTTTGACTTCAACTTTACAGAGCAAGTCCGAAAATTGATGACATGATTACGGGTAACCATGGCCGGTTAGCTCAGTTGGTTAGAGCGTGGTGCTAATAACGCCAAGGTCGCGGGTTCGATCCCCGTACGGGCCACATGAGTTTTGACTGGAGCCAGGTGATTGTTGAAATGTGTTATCAAAACATTATGTACACTGTTTGTCTTACAACCCCAATGCAAAGGAAAAATACATTACATTCAGCTTTTTCTGTGATCGATGAAGAGTAAAAAAATTTTATGATCTAACCTGTTTTGTCGGCTAGGTATTTCAAATTGTGGAGCATAACATGGGCCCCATTTTTCACTCAAAAATGCAGAGAAAAAAATAGTTTAAACAGAGACGCTGAGGGACTGAAAACTCTGTAATATGCATGCCAGGCCTGTAATTGGCGATATACCTGTAGAGTCTTTTGTTAGCCCTCTGATGAAGGAGAGGTGGGCCGATCATCTGGTGTATATAATGAATGCGTCTTATCTGAGTACAGAAGAGGAGCAACAGATGCACATTTTGTTGAAAGGCAGTCAGCAGATTCAACAGCACAATAACAATGCGGGTTGTAACAATTGTTACTGTTGTTGTCCGGTTCACGCATGGCAATTAAAAGTTCCTACAATGAAAGTGTAATGTGTGACATTAGCATTTCCACTGAAAACTCTGGCTTGCTGTTTACATGACAACGGTGGTTGCAGCAGCATATCAGAAAAATTTCACTCTGGGGGGTGTTTAAAAAATTTTGCATTTTAGGTCGGCTAAGGGGAGGCTGAAACGCAACAATACTTTTGCATTTCATCCATAAACCGTCGTTGTGTAAACAGCCCCTTAGGGAAGTGATGATGAACACTTCTTTATGTGTGAAAAGTCATGTTAGATATGAGACATTTGAACTGATCAGTGTTTAAACTAAACTGTTTGTGGTATCAGACTTGGAAAGTTTGATAATTTTCAATACCACATGCATAATAATAACTATTATTTTTTTCTTTTCATTGAATTGGAGAAATACAACAACAGATCCTCATTCATATTTTCAACTAGAGACTGCCACAAGTGGATGAAAGTGAGAGAGCTTTAAACAGTGTTGTAAAAGAAATCTGATTGTCATCCACACTTTCACACCAATGTAAAGGAATGACCAGATTGCATTTGTTTGCAATTGAAGTCACACTTCTTCATGGCCCGTGCTGTGTTTGTTTAGCCACTATGCTGCTAACTTTCCTCAGTCATAGGTTGGAAAACACTGATGTTTGTTTGGTCAGTTAAGCATCTAATAAAGAGGCTTCTGTTACGTTTATACATTCTGCAGACAACGATGCTAGCTTGTTTCCGGATGTTTTCTATTTGTTCAGACTTTGTTCCGCAGTTGGCAGGATTTGAGCCGTACTCTACTGCACAATAACTTACAGCCATAAAATCAGGGATGTCCTGATCCTGACCTCAAGTATTAGATCAGGGCTGATCTTGGCATTTGCTAACCGATAAGTGAACTGCATTTTAGCCAATCTTCTCATTCGATCATTCACATTAACCGTCACTGAACACATTTTGCTGCTGAACGCTAATGTGTCAGTATAACTGAGTGCTCTGTGTTCACCTTACCTTATAAAGTGGATGATAAAATAATAAAATAATAAAATAAGTTATGTAGCATTGAGCACTTAGCTTTATTACAGAGGAGAACACACGTGGGCAACCAAACAAATTTCAGGGACATGGTTTAAAAAGGCGAAAACAAACACAGGACAGGCTGTTAGCTTAGCATTAGCAACTCTGTGGGTTAAATGTCAGCAGTGTGGAAATGTATAAAACTAAAACATGAAGACAATCCAATAGCCACATGTGAATACATTTATGCATGACAATCTTCTTCACGAGATGTTCAATCCGTCTAAATTATCTTAAAACAACATGGGACATAGTTTAATAACAGGGGAAAGACTGCAGCGCTGTTTCTGGGTTTTAAAAGAGGAAAAATATCCACAAAGAGAGCATCCAAAAAGCTCTGAGAAAAATGAGGGATGCAGGTTCATGCAGACATCCCCGTTATCCACAGCATGTTTTGCTATTCAAACACCTGGTTCCACATCCTGCCTCACTTCAGCCGTACAGCACAGTCCCTGACAACATATGAGGTGATTTAAACATGATGCGACTGGTTTACAACAGAAATCTGCCCCGTGTTTTTTGTTTTTAATCTGGTTTGTGGCAAAATAATCATTCAATGGAAGGAGAAAAAAAAAAACACGAGATAGACACGTAAGTGGCTAATATTTACATTTGTGGTCTCGCACCACCTTGTGAGAGTTGCTCTTAGAGCAGCCTCAGATTCAAGTGCGCTGGATTGCATGCACACCAGTTCAAACAGGAGAGCATATAAAATAGATTAGATAACTTGAACAGGAAAATTAGCTGGACTAAGTTAAATGGATTTAATACGCTCAAGACATGTTTTAGATATTATTTTTTATTATTCATTGTTGTTAGAGCACAAAACAAAAAAGTGTGCAGCTCCTTTTTTTTCTTCTTTTATTTTTACCACTTTAGCACAGTTTATCTCCGCAAACCCAAGAATCAAATTGGTACTTGGTATCAGCTGATATTGAATAAGCACCAAAAACAAACAGGAAAAAAATGGTATTGGGGGCAAAAAATATTGATCAGGACTGATCAGAGTTTATTTTTTTGAATGTTTTTGAGCTAAACTCTTGAGAAGTTTTTGTTGACAGTTTAAATTGAATCATGCTTCTTGAAAGGTTTGCTGGGATGGACAAGTAGTATCACCTGCTAGCTTCTGAGTGTCATCCTGTGGCCACTTCACTTCCTGGAAAGCTGCTAAAGCTGGACAGTAGGAGTAAACAAGTCAGATTCCTCCACTGCTGTGGACTGTGTGGGCAGCGGAACGAGGGAGTAAGGAGGCTAAAATGTGCTGCGCTGCTGTGAATACCAGACAATGTGCCTCAGTATTATGCTGAATACCCGGCAGCAGCGCACACACACATCCAACACACACAAACTAACGGACACACATTGCCTCCGGGGATAGACACAGGCCAGAGAAATCTTTCGTCTCCAGCTGGCCAGTCACTTGCTTTGTTGCCAGGGCGATGCTGGAGCGGATTGTAACCCGGTGACTCATTGGAGCAGATCATAATGTAGCACAGTGGAGAACAAAATCCATATTGTGATAATGAATTGACACTGGACACCTCAGGAGGGGTTAGTGTGTCATGTTACATAAAGGTGTGTGTACACTGTCACTTTTGACCTTGTCCTTACTTTTCAAAGGAATTAAGAGATCATTTTAGATGTCAATCAAAGTTAGAAGACAGGGCTACCAGATCCTCACACAACTGCTTATTTATGTGTGTGAAGACTGATGCACACTTGCACTTTAAGGTGAGGTCAGCATCCAGCCCAGACTCTATAATTTGGCTGCGGGCATACAGTGATCTATCAATGGACTCCTCACAGTTCCAGATGTACGATTGAATGGCAAGTCGTATCTTGAAAAATTGCCAAATCCAGTCAAATCATGTTCTGTTTAATTCTGGCACAGTCAAGTGTTTCACATTGACATGACAGAGAGAAGATCAGAGGGCACATCAAGACAATTATAGACGATGAATATTCATGCCAAAGTCTTGGAGTGCTGCTGGCTATTAGCCAACGAGCCGTGCCTTATCTCGGAGTCCCAGACCACTCATTATTTCACAGATGGAAAAAGACAGATACCATCTCTGAGTCCAGCTTTTACTTCCCTCACCTCTCCTCTGGTCTAATGTTAGTCATAGGTGCAGATGACATGGGGTCAAAGAGTTCACCTGAAACATTAGTCACACACCGTTCCCCCACGCAGCGACTGCAGGGTGGAACGACCGCCTGTCAAAGCCTCGGGGGATTGTTCTGCTGATTTAGAGTTAAGTACCTCACTGTGAGGGACTTCAAAGCTGTTGCATTTACTACTGGGAGTTTCTCCAAGTTAAGATTTACCTGGTGCCTATGAGTGGGCAGTTTTAACCTGGAGGCTAAATATCACGTGTAACAGCGGACATGGTTCTTTAAACGGTGACCGTGCGTAAAGAATAACCTTATCAGCTCAGGTTTAATGACCCCATGAATACTTAGGGTGACCTAGTTTAGTGAGAACAATGTTGGAAATGTCTGGGGAGCACAAAGGATACTGCCGTGTGAAAAGGAAAACGTGTGCCTCAACCGCGGGGGGAAGGGAGAGGTCAAAATGCCGAAACCCGGGATCGAACCAGGGACCTTTAGATCTTCAGTCTAACGCTCTCCCAACTGAGCTATTTCGGCGAGTGAAGATTGCATCATGGGCTGGTGCGTCAAATCCCCCCCTCCCACTGCTCACGCGGAAGCCGCTGGGTTTTCTTTGGGAGCTCAGTCAGGAAATCAGACTCAAGACTCACCGTTAATAACGTCAAGCTGGGATTGATGAAAGAAGTGCTCACAAAGAATTTGTGGTATGCTCGCTAGGAAATTTGTGACAGAGATAGAATGTCATGCTGTGAACTCAGGGAGACCTCCTGACTGTTGGCTTTCCAGACGAATCAATTGGACCACTGATGAGAGTTAAAGGATTGTGGGAGTTTTGGTTTCCTTTCTTTCAGGTTGAGTAGTTCAAGCATCATGAACCTTGTTTAAATGAGTTCACCACAGAATTCAAATTGAGTGTTTTGATTGTTTTCTCGACCTCAGCCTCAGGATATATCACTGCTTCAGCTCTTAAGGCCAAGATATTCAGCCAGCGGACGGGAGTTGAGTTGTGCGCGTCTAATCCTTTAACATACTCCATGAACTACCTGAGCTTCTTAGACTCAGACACACACTGTATTCAACAGATCAGAAATAATCCAAAACTCCAGCTGAACTTCTCACTGGAGGGAGAAACAGTTTTCTTTCCTGTCGGCCTAATTGCAGTGTGGAAAGTGGAAAGAGGTTTGTTGTTCCCTTCCTGTCTGCTGCCAAGTGACTTCTATGATGTGAACTAGAAGCTTTGGAATGCTAACTATAGCTCATAGCTTTGCCTCAGTGTGTCTTTTCTGTAAAGTAGAGCAGCTGAGACCGGATCCTTGATGTATGAAATTCTTTGAGAAAACACACTGCTGTGGTAAACCCCACCCCTAATTATAAGTGAGTGTATGGCTCAGTCTTTTAACTTTTAACAGCCCAAGGACTACATCTGCCACCCACAGTGTGTCTGTAAACATTCTCTTAAAACGTCTTTGAGAGAAATAATATCATCACTGAGTTAAATCCTACCCTAACATTACTTTTGTTTGGGCACATCCTCCAAAACACACATCGTTGTTTGACGATATAACAGATATTTATGCTTTAAGTCAAATAAGCCATTTTTAATTCAATGGGTACACCTGCTTTACCACTGCAGCAGATAAACAGAGCAGAAAGTCTCCGAAGTTTAGTCATTATTTCGTTTTGGTTTTTTTTAAAGGTTTTTATTGATTGGAGTTTTTACAGTGTAACTAAATGATTCACTAATAAAGATCTGTAAGTCTCTGACCTGATGAGAGTACAAAGACATGCAGCTAGGCAGTTGACACACCAAGCGTTACCCATACTTTATACATGGCTTTAAAGTAACAATGCTAGATGCCATTTTAAATGTGTGCAAACATTCAAACCTTTACATTGTAGAAATCCAGAATCTGTAAACGACTCAAAACGAGTCGAGATCTTCTCGAGATCCTCTTGAAACTTCAACTTCAGCATGTTTGCACCCATTGCAGGAGGTAATTTGCTCTTAGTTTTCTGAATGAGTAAGACATGAAGGCAGGACATCTAGAATTTTCTCTAACTCTGAACTCTATCTGTGTTTCTAGTGTTGGCAGATGGCGTCCCCTTTGCAGACGAGGATGAGGGGGAAGCTTTTGAATTTGATGACAGCGGTGATGACATTCCTGAGGCTGACTGTCTGCCCCCCGCACCTCCGTCTCCTCTGGCCCCCAGCAACAAGGAACAGAGCCAGGAGAACCGCGTGGCCAGTCAACCTGAGGGTCACCTCCCAAGTCCAGACCTGCAAGCACCTTCATCCACTTCTGACACTATTCCATCATCATTATCAAACACTTTAGACACCACGGGTAAATCCTCCACAGCAGAAGGAGAGGGGACTGATAACACCGAGACAGATTTACCACTTCCTCCACCCCCTCCTCTGAATGATGATGAAGAGACAGATCCTGGAAGAACAGGTTTGCATCCTAAAAGTGTTGACATTTTACTGCAGCCTTGAGCAGAATAAGAGTTTGTCCGGAGATAAGTTGAGCGTCTTTAAAAATTCAGGATGTTTCTCAATCAATCAAAAATTCTCCACATTCTCCTGTCAGGTTTGTGTACATTATCTGGCTGTAGTCCAGACTCCACAGTTCAGGCTGGAGTGAAGCAGAAGTGGGTTAGTCTGTCTCTCTCATGACACCTTGTATCTCTAGCTGCCTGGTGCTGGAGGACGTCTGGCTTTCATCACTGAAAGCTGTGACAGCAGCAGGCAGTAATGAAGAGATGTAAACACAGCATGGATT
Organism: Labroides dimidiatus; assembly: GCA_030710495.1. Taxonomy (NCBI): domain Eukaryota; kingdom Metazoa; phylum Chordata; class Actinopteri; order Labriformes; family Labridae; genus Labroides; species Labroides dimidiatus. The sequence continues at coordinate 17,937,627 of CM061156.1, read as the reverse complement.
TTTCAGCTTTCTAACTTGTATAACATGTTAAAGTTTAACACACATGGGAGAAAATACACGAAGAATAAAATGCAGTCACTGAAAACAATCTCAGGGCTTTGTCTCGGGTCTAATGAAGAATGTAAAGCAAATTACTCTAATAATATTCAAGCGCAAAAAACGCCCACAATATTCTGCAGCTCTGTTTATAGCTCTGACATGCGGGAAAGGTGCCACAGGTCAGACCTGAACCCAGGCTGCCCCCTCAAGGCCTATTGCCATATGCTGGTTACATGTTTATAATGTGTCTTAATATCTTCTAAGCTTGACATACATTTTCATTGTTTAGATGTTCCTTTAATGTGTCATCTTGCCTTTTACAGGTGGCGCTGGTCAGGAGTCATCCATCAGTGACCCTCAAACTGTGCCAGCTGTTCCCAGGAGCTCCTCTCAGGGCAAAGTAAATCCTTACTCTGTGATCGACATCACTCCCCTCCAAATGCAGCAGCTGGAGCAGCATGGACCCTCCTCTTCCCCTTCCTCACTCAAAGAGCCTAAGGAAGGAGCGGGAGATTCCCAGGATATCCGCATGGGCCCTGGTGGCATCACTTCAGGATACTCCGTACCGGTGCCCTGCGGCTATGCAACTCCCTCGGGTGTGCCGCTAATCACACCAACTTACACCACACCCGTCATCATTCGTCATCTCTCTGTGGATGAAGATGGTAAAGTAGATTGAATGTTCAACAGTGTTCTTAATACCCAGAACAGAAAGAGCTCTGATTCTAAAGGATTAGTTAATTCAAGAGAAGTCCTTCCTTTTTTTGTATTCTTTGCGCTCAGACGTGGAGATATGAGGCTGTGACACGTAAATGCTGTCTCAGCTGCCTCTCGTGCCTGTCTTTTCTTCTTTTACTTGTTTTCCTAAAGCCTTGCCACGAGGAAGTAGAGACTAAATTTAGCCTTCCCCAAAGATCTGTGTTGGCTGTGAGGATTTTCCGGTTTCCCTAAAATCTAGCAGTTGCTGTGTCCAAGCCTGAGGCCTGGCACACTGAAGAGTCTAATCACACGGCTGTTACCTTACTGTGGTCACGCCACATTGAATTGCTCTGATGTTTCAGTCAAACTGGTTGAAAATGCATTGCTTTTGATAATGTGGTGAAGTCTTTACCAGTTTGCAGAGTTTGATTATTTTGGCGACAATATATATTTCAATAACATTCTTCAGCGGTGAACGGTTTTCTTCAATGTGTTCCTTGGAAAGCAGGAGGGTTATCTTATTGTTGAATTAAAGTTGAGTTCAAGAGAAAGTAATCTATGCCCATTTCCCAGAAAGCAATGTTATAAATGAAGCATATGTTAAGGAGAGACAGGAGTTGTCTAGGTACCATTAGTGACACCTGGTGGTATGCAATAAGAATTACAATTGAGTGGCGTTATGGAACATGCATTGAGCTAATTTCTGTCACAATTATATTATTAAATGTTAATTTAATCGTACTTTATTCCTACAAAATGCATTATTTGCTCTGCTTTGCTCCACTTTATGATCTAGCTTGCTCTTTGTTTGAATCCAGAGATGTGTGTAACTGCAAGAGCATCAACAGATTTGTGAAGGGGGTTTTGTGTGTGTGTGTGTGTGTGTGTAATTTTTCTCTTTTTTTAACCCTCAGTCACTGTGGTTGGAACTAGCAACACCTCTGCTGACAGGTATGTGGAGTGATACACAAATAGAAACTCTCCATTCCGATCATTAAGGGCATTCATCTCAGTATAAAATACTGACTATCGCCAACACATTGTAAACAAGAGCTGCTTAAATGTCAGTTGTAATACGTGTGTAAATGTCACTGTGATTATGCAAAATATAAGGAATCCTTCTTATCTTTCTGACTTTGATTTAGCTTTTAAAACGTGTGTTTGTTGGTAGAGTTAAAGTGTCTTATGTTGGTATGCTTTCTTCAGTGTTTTCAGTGAAGATTACCCGCCTATAAGAGAGGAGGATGCTTTGGCTAAATGGGCGTCAGATCCTGCCAACACTGCATGGATGGAAAGTAAGGAATGAAATCCACATTACGCATTCACTAATCAAAATTCATGTATTATTTTCATAGCTGTAATACTTCAAAGGATCAGTTTCTCTGTACTTGTCTCTGCACACACAGCCCGCCTGCAGGCCAGGGTGCTATTATCATTTTTTTTAAAGACTTCCCAGACACTTCCTTCCCAGTTACTTTTGAGGAAGCAGACCCTTGTGTACTTCTCTTTTTGATCCCTCCTTTCTGTACGTCCTGTTTATGGTGCGAGCAGCCCGGGTTGTCTCATGTGAGAAATAATGTGTAAGTTTTTGTGAATGTGTGTTCTGTTCTTCAGATCCAGACGAGGTCATTTATGATGACGTGCCCAGAGAGAACTCTGACTCCAACACAGGTTTGTGGCATTTATTTTTCATTTCTACGCTTCACAAAAGAAGTGTTTCAGTTTCTATCTGTGGGCATAAGATGTCCGTTCTGTTCACTTTCATCTCTTCTATTGCCTTTTATGAACTTGGATTTTTGAAATATTTATTGAGAGTTGCATGAAAACATAATTCACGGTTTGCAATCCAGAAAACATTCAATTTTTTTAGTCTTTGTGAAACTTGAGCTTTTACTGTATTGGTTTCATTTTTGTTAAAGTGTTCACACTTCAGTTTTTCATCTGCAGAAAAGATAGTATATCTGTGAAAATGAAACAAAAACATTTACAGCTACAGTGTAAATTTTATAGCTATTCTTTTCCAGCGTGTATTAATTCAGCTGCATGTATCTGCGTGCTTGTCACACAGATCCAGATGAGATGATCTACGATGACGTTGAGCTTGGCGAGGAGGGTGGCTGCAACAGTTCCCTCGACAATGGCTGGAGCTCCAGCGAGTTCGAAAGCTATGACGAGGCCAGTGACGGGGAAGGTCGCCCTGAGAATGGCCTGCCTCATGCCTTCATGAGAGGAAAGCCACCTCAAAGGAAAACACACGTGCGTATAAGTCATCCTCAGATTGTTCTGTCAGCATTATTGTAGCAGAGGAGACATCAGCATTCCAAACACTGAACCATTCGATGTTTATTTGTTAGGTGTTAGGAAGAGGGCTTGTGTCTCTCTTCTGATTTATCGTCTTGATGTCATAAACTAGTTTACATGAAGTTTAAAAAAATCTTTGTTGAAGCAGGTTCTGTTATTGTGGTTGTACGTAGACCTTTGGTCATGATATTTATGGATCAAGTTTCAATGATTTAGAGTTTAGTTGTTCATTTAATGCTAAATCAAATGTTTGCATCAGCAGAGTTGGGAAAAGATCATTCTGGCTTTAGTTAGCTTGCTGAAATCTGTAATGTTTTGGATTGTGGTTTTGGGATTTCAACTTCACTTTGTATTTAGTGCACCCTGTTAGACTTTACAAACACTAGTTCCTTCAGATAAAACTGTGTGGAAACGTCCCCCTTCTGATTGGAAAGCTGTTTTGATTCCATTTTAATAGTATGTTGATTTATTCAGTCGCTACAATATTTCTTACCAAAACAACTGCCATAGCATTCACAGTTGTACATCCTGTAAGTACATTTTTCAATATTTTCCCAAAAGAAAAAATACCCATGAACAGGTCACAGAGGCACGTCCTCTGGATTAAACCTGCACAAAAGCAAGGTTTGCTATTCATTGAGATAAAGGACCCCTACAGTTTAAGGGTGCATTTCCCCTCTTATAAACAAGCTAGTAACCTGTATTAGATTTACTCCTGTTAGACTTCTCACTCAAACACCCTTGTGTTTTCACCCTTGTGTGTCTATGCTTAAAAAACAATTTGAAACCAGCAGCATCAGATGTTTGATCTCTAACGTCTCACTTGAGGTCCAACATGTGCAACATTTTATTTAGTGCAAGAAAGGCGCTTGGGGTCCTGAGTGGATTTTGTCTTCTTAACAAACACCAGCTTGAAATGATTGAAAAGCTGTTTTAGTAACATGATGTTTCTTAGGATACATATCAGGACCACAATTAAGTTCTGAGGTGAAAGTTCATTCCAAAACCATAACCAGTAACCTGCTTTGCTTTCGTTTAGCTCTCTCAAGATCTGACACGCTTGAAAGAACACTATGAGAAAAAGATGAAAGATCTAATGGCAAATACAGTGGGAACGGTAGAGCTGCAGCAGCTTAAACAGAAACAAGAGCAGAAGGTAAACTACCTGAGGCTCACCTCATCTGTCTGTGCTAGACAAAGTAGTTCCATCCCTTTGCACTCAGGCTAGCTAACCACTCTGGGTGTCTCTCACTGACGTCTTGCTCTGATGTGAATGGCTTGTGGTGGTGGTCGTGGTACTGGTGATGGGTTTGCATACAGTTCATTAGCTCTTTGTCTGCTGCACTGACCTGTCCTGCTATGAGTATGCACTGGGAGCTATAATGCTTAGGACGTGTTTTAATAAGCATCAGTTTGATTCTACATTCATCATGTATCATGTTTATCTCCATCCTACTCTAACACTGCTCCTGTCCTACTCAGCTCAGTAGTTTGTTAACCATTGGAGTATTTAAAGTAAACTTAACTTTGTTCTTGAAAACAACATTAGATTTGTGTCACTTATGCAAAACAGGTAAAAGTGTATTTTGTCTCACAAAAGATGCAAAAGCTGATGAAGGCAGCGAAGGAAGGAACCAAAGATGGGCTCGAGAAAACCAAAGCAGCAGTGAAGAAGGGGCGCTCTTTCATCAAAACCAAGTCTTTCTGTCAAGGTCTGTGATTCATTTAAGGATTCCCTTTCACTATTTACCCTCACACACCTTAGTCTGTTATTACACTCAAAAAATGAGACATTGACTTTAATTAAATTAATTGTATCAACTGGTTCCATGTAAATGTATTAAGTTAGTTGAAAACAATAGTTTGAGCCTGCATATGGGGCTCAGTGGGGGTCAATTTTGGATCCTGCATGAGTCTAGATTTAGTTCTATTTATTATTTCTTTAAATATATTTATTTTTATATTTTATTTTTATGGTTAATTTAAAATGTTATTAATTTAAAGCAGAAATCTGAAAAGGACTTGAAGCCTGAACTTTCAGTGCTGCACTTTAGACAACTGTAAATGTTCCTCAAGGTCCTAACAAAGGAAAAACTAGTTTTATGAATTTCGGCAATTTTCGGCCAAAAAACTGACGAAAAAATTAACATAGAAAATAAATGGGGAGACTCCTCGAACAAACCAAAAAAACACACTTTTCCCGACTGCTCCTGCCTCACCATACTTTGACCTACAGACTTTATTCTTGCTTCAAAGTGTTGGCAGACCTTTTCAGAGAATAAGTTTTTAGGGGCATTCTGCTATCTTCAACAGTTTTTGAGAAAACAAAGGCAAAGCAACACAAAGTTTTGAGATTTTTCACCAAAAAAAGGCATCAAAATGAAATATTGTTAATCTTGTTGTGCGTCTGTCAAAGTGGCATACACGTATTTGTGTGTGCGTGTTGATGATGTTAAAGGGACCTCAGTTGACACAAAACCCAGTCCACATCTAAGCGCGTATAGCACGCATGTCTGTGTTTCTGTGTGTGTGGGCGTGTGTGTGTGTGCATTTGTGTGTGCGTTTGTGTGTGTTAATCAATGTATTATCAATGAAAGCTTACACACTGAGGTGTTGTGTTCCTTGAAAGTGTGCGTATGCAGATGTTAGCACTTCTGCATTATCTCACATTTTCAGACAGGAGGTTGACTTTTGGATGAAACTGGTAGCATGCCTACCGAGCCCCACCTCATGATTTCCCTGGAAATTGTCAAGTTAACCTTACTGTACTGGAAACTTAATAGAGACTTTATTTATTTTATTTCATCTATTTATTTATTTTGAACTTTTTATTGAATTAAATTCAGCCAGCAGACTATTGCACTGTGCATTACTTCATAGGAAGAGCTCAAACATAGATATTTCATTAACAAAGAAGTCCATGGTCAGCAGGGAGAAAACAGAGAGCAATGGGTGCCCATCTAGTCTGGAAAACAGTCTTTAACCGTGATCTCATGGTGATACTCTCCATATAGAAGATGTCCTTCATTTCATTCCTCCACTGTATGACTGTGGGGGGCTTTGGCTTTAGCCAGGAGACTGTAATAACTTTCTTTGTGACTAAAAGCATGGTCCTGAGCAGTGCCCCATGCCCACTATATTCTATATTCGCTGGCAAAATTCCCAAAAGAAAACAGGAGGGTCCAAGGGTGTAGTTCCACATCTAAACATTTTTTAATTTCATTTTGAATATCTTTTCAACATGAGGCTAATTTTGGGCAATTACAAAATATGTGTGTATGGTCTCCTATTCAGTCACAGTCCCTCCAGCACTTATCTAATGATCTACCAAATTTTTCTGTTACCAGAGGGGTATTAAAAATCTCATCCTAATTTTCCGGTCAAATTCCCTTCAAACGGGGCTACTCGTTGCTCCCAATCTGTATCTAAAATAATGGTGTTCATCTCCAGTTCCCATTTACCCTGTAGAGCTAAGCAATTTTAAGTGGGTTTTCGTGTAGAGATTTATATATGTGATATAATATTCCTTTTTACTGTTCCTTTAATTATTAACATGAAAAATTGCTCTAATGCAGATGGTAAAGCATGTTTTTTCCCATTCTTCATATTTCTGTAGATAATGTCTTAGTTGGAGATATTAAAAGAGGTCATGATTCAAATCCCCTCCTTCATATAACTGACCCACAATAGTTAGACTGAGACAAACTGAGACTTTAAAGCCGAGCACTAAACAGATTTTTACACCCCATATGGTAATGAATTTCGATTTTTATTTTTTATCTTTAACTTGCAGAGAGGAAGTCAGCCTGTTTTGAAGATGAGGAGTCTGAACTCTTCATTGAGGTGGACTGCTTCAATGTTGAGCCTGTGCTGTGTCCAGCACCAGAGGGTCTTTCACAGCAACAGGTAACAAACATGCCTGATGACTGTTATCCCATGACTTCATGACTTTTTTTTTTTTTTTTTACTGAACCAGAGCCAAACATGGTGAGAGTAATAGTTAGCTGTTTTTTGCCTACAGCTGGTGAGGAGATGTATTTTGGGATCTATTTTGGAAAGTGAGAAGAACTATCTGGATGCACTGAAGAGGATATTGGAGGTACGGAAGTGCAGTGCAGTGTTTGGATAGTCCACTTTCAAAGGTTTGTTTTTACAGCTCACTTTCTCTGCTTCATCAGCAATATGAGAAGCCTCTGTCCCAGATTGAGCCAAGGCTGCTGAGTGACAGGAAACTGAAGATGACCTTCTATCGTGTGCGAGAGATCCTGCAGTGCCACTTCCTGTTCCAGATTGCCCTGGCAAGCCGTGTGGCTGAGTGGGACAGCCTGGAGATGATCGGGGATGTGTTTGTGGCATCGGTAAGTTGTAGTTTTAACTCAGAATATATGCACAGGATGCTGTTTTCCTGGTATTTTGAAATATAGTTGTTGTTGAATCAGTTTGAAATGTAGGGCCTGACTGATGTGACTAGTTCAGCCTTATTCCTGTCTCACCAGACCCTCCAGGCAGGCACAGAATGCTAAACTTTGCTCTTTTGTTTCCTACTACAACATTTTCTTCTTTTTTTTGGCTGCTTGGCAACATCAAAGCAAAAGACCACATCTCCAAAAGCCATGCTCACTTTTTTCACTTCCTTGTTTTTATTTTAAAATCAACCCCTGGCATGACATCAGACGAGCAATGCGACCCATATGAGAGTTGTTTAAAATCTGTTCACTGCCCTCTCTGACCCCACAGCCCACAGTTGTCATAAAAGAACAGGACCCACACCCTAAGGGCTTGTTTTGGCTACAGAAATAAATTCTTCTCCTTTTGTGTGTATGGACAAAATGGAGTTATTAAATTGAAGTGATAAAGGAAAAAAATCTACTTGAAAGAAAGTTCAAAGTTACACAAAGTTGTTGTATAAGCCTTTTTGGAGATGGGAAGTAAGTGAAGCAGATGATGAGATGCATAAAAGCCACATTTTTATTGATTACTGTGTTAATACGTTTAGTACTCAGCTTAAATAAATGATTGATAAAAGACAGACTCAGCAGAGATTCATGGAACTTAATCTGCACCTCTGTATGTAATATTGTTTTTTATACATTATGTATGTGCATGGGGATATTCACAAATCCCGAGACTGCCAACAGTTCTGGTCAGGTGAAAGTTAGTGCCAGCAATGCAGGCTATTCATGTAAGAAAACTCTGTCACAACCTGCCTGTTATTTCAGTTGGTTTAATTTTTTATGGGTTTTTTTCCCCCAAGATGAAATTCATTCAGCAGAGGTAGGGATGAAACAAATCGCACCCTAAATGTGTGTGATTGAAGACCTCTTAATCTTTCTCTCCGAGTATCCTGACGTCACTATTTTCTGGAAATAGTTATTTTTTTCTTCCAGATCTGTTATGAACTATGTGCTGTTCAATGATCTTGGATAAACATCTTTGTTTTTTTTTTAAACAGTTCTCAAAGTCCATGGTGCTTGATGCCTACAGCGAGTATGTGAACAACTTCAGCACAGCGATGGCAGTTGTAAGGAAGACGTGTGCTGCTAAACCTGGCTTCCTGGAATTTCTAAAGGTATGAAAAATCCAAACAAATGTGATGACAAAATGACTTTGAAACAAATACTAATCATTATCTTGACAGTTGTACATATTGTGTTATATTCCATCCCATTACAAATATTAAATCAAGCCAGTGGTTCTAACAATTTGCACCAGCTGCGGCTTACTTTGCAGTAACCTGTCCTCTCACCCAAAGCATCGTCAGGAGACCAGCAGCGACCGTGTGACTTTGTACGGCCTGATGATGAAACCTATCCAGAGATTTCCACAATTCATTCTGCTCCTTCAGGTAGGATGAGCATCCACTCAACAGTTTGACTGCAGAAATACACAGAGCGGTTCAAAGATTGACCAGCAGAGGGTGTGCTACTCACATAAATCATGGCGTCTTGTTTTTTAAACCTCTTACCTCAAGAGGGACCAGGGGAAGGCTCTGAAGGGAAATGGTTTCCTCAGATCTCTTTTAATCTTGCCCTGGCATATTTACATTTCCTGTTTCTCTAGCAGAAAAACATGAAACACTGTTGCTTATTTTTGAGTATGAAATATAAAAGGCTAATAATGCAAATTCAAAAAGCTGTTTCTGACATCACAGCTTGTAATAAACATTTTTTTTTTTTTTTTTCACAGGCGTTATGTTTGTACGCCACTGATAAAACAGTTGAAAATATGGCAGGAGATGTGTAATCAGTGTGGATCATGAGTAAATGACATATGACTCCTCATCAGGACATGCTGAAGAACACACCAGTGGGTCATGCAGACCGTCTGCCCCTGCAGATGGCTCTGACTGAACTGGAGACTCTGGCAGAGAAGCTCAATGAAAAGAAGAGGGAGGCTGACCAGCGCTGCGAGATCCGTCACATTGCAAAGGCCATGAATGAACGCTACCTCAACAAGGTCAGCACGCTGCTCATTTGGTGTGCCCTTCCATGCAAATTCATAAAATGTTTATTTATTTCATCTGGATCCCCATTAGCTGTACCTGGAGCACAGCTAGTCTCCCTGGGGTCCAGGCTTAAAACAAAAATATATACAAATATATCATATTTACATTAATTTACAAGAACAACACAGTCTTTGCATTTTCTTGTGTATTTTCTTGCCTAAAAAGCATATTTTAAGCTCACAAGCACGAAAACCAGCTTTCCCTAAGGTGTAATTATTTGTCCATCTGCAGCCACCAACTCTGGCCTGTGTGTAGAATCATGTGTTTGCAGAATAGCCTACTCTTGAGCCGCGGATTTCAACCTCTCCCAGACTTTTATCGCTCAGAACCACTGCTGATATCTTTATATTGTGTACTGTTACCCCAAGTAGATGGTCTCTCAATAGATACTAACAGAAGTGCCATAATCATGTGTGACGAACTCTTCTGACTACAACCCCAATTCCAATGAAGTTGGGACGTTGTGTAAAACGTAAATAAAAACAGAAATCATTGATTTGCAAATTCTGTTTAACCTATATTCAGCTGAATGCACCACAAATACAAGATATTTATTGTTCAGTCTGATAAAGTTGAGGAATGCTCAAAAAACACCTGTTTGGAACATTCCACAGATGAACAGGTTCATTGGAAATAGGTGAGTGTCGTGATTGGGTCTAAAAAGAGCATCCCTGAAAGGCTCAGTCATTCACAAGCAAGGTTGGGATGAGGTTCACCACTTTGTTGGACTATTTGCTCATGCAGTTGTTCACAGTTTAAGAACAATGTTTCTCAATGTACAATTGCAAAGAATTTAGGAATTTAATCATCTGCAGTCCATAATATCATCAAAAGATTCAAAGAATCCAGAGAAATCTCTGCATGTTAGCAGCAAGGCTGAAAACCATCACTAAATGCCCTTGACCTTCAGGACAGGTTTTGGAGCAACATATGCTGCCATCCAAGCCACGTCTTTTTCAGGGACGTCCCTGCTTATTTCAGCAAGACAATGACAAGACACATTCTGCGTGTGTTAGAACAGCGTGGCTTTGTAGTAAAAGAGTGCAGGTACTAGACTGGCCTGCCTGCAGTCCAGACCTGTCTCATTGAAAATGTGTGGAGCATTATGAAGTGCAAAATACGACCACATAGACCCCGGACTGTTGAGCAACTGAAGTTGTACATCAATGAAGAATGATAAAAAATTCCACCTCCAAAGCCTCAACAATTAGTGTCCTCAGTTCTCAAACGCTTATTGAGTGTTGTTAAAGGAAAACTGATGGAACACAGTGGAAACTAGGGATGGGAATTTCGACTAATTTCCCCGCCGACTAGTCTCAAATTTTATTTGCGACTAGTCGACTAGTCTTTAAGCAAGAAAACTCGCAATTCAATATATTAAATTAAAAGTTTAAAATGCAAATGTTTTGTGCATTTAGGAGCTATTTAGCCCAAACATTCAGGTCAAACTGTTAATTTAAATTCTATTGATGTAACAACTTACTGAATTAAGTTGAACAATTTAAAGAGAAATACATTTGTGATATGTTTGCCAATGCAATGCATGGCATTCATTATGAATACAGTTTCGGTATGAAACTTGAATGCAGCATCAAAATTCCAAACGTACAACATGGCAGCCTACAATAAAATGTCCCTGAAATCTCTGGCACTTAAGACTAGTGCACGATTCAATTAACACTGCACAGAAATATAAAATTAAATAAATAACATTTCAGTTGTGTAATCTTTGCTGTGCGGTGAGCATCACAGCGTCTGGCTGGAACAAAAGCTCTCATGCGCGTCTGCCTTACCCCGCCGCCGTGCCCCTCGAGCCCAGACTCACCATCTTTGCCCTGCAGGTCGACATCGAGGTGTCTACCATGGATGTGGTTTCTCATCGCTCCAGTAGAGTGGTTATAAGCGAGTTTCTGCTTACACAGACGACCTTGTTGTCATCTGTGGCTTCAAAATACTGCCAAACAGTGCTGATTTTCTTTCGCGGTGGCGTCGCAATATTCCCACTTTACTTTCACTTTTCCAAACTTCGTGACCCTTCCCCTAAGTGACGTGTGCGTGCGGGGGGAGGGTAGGAGGAGCAATTCTCTCCCTGGCTGCTCAGCCTCTTTACAAAGAAGCTGGGGCAGAGGCGTGAAGAACAAGATGCATAATACAGCGTTTAACCGACTAGTAAAATACTAAACGTTTAATAAATTAGTAGGCGGTTAAACGATTAAACGACTAGTCGCGCACATCCCTAGTGGAAACATGACCCAGTCCCAGCTTTTTTGGAACTTGTTGCAGACATCAAATTCAAAATGAGTGAGTATTTGCAACAAAACATAAAGTTTATCAGTTTGAACAATAAATATCTTGTCATTGTAGTGTGTTCAACTGCATATGTTCAATAAGATTCACAAATCATTGTATTCTGTTTTGATTAACGCCTTACATAACGTCCCAACTTAAACGGAATTGGGGTTGTAGACAGAATTTTTGGAAAGTCATGCTCCGGGAAAACCTCAGTATTCAGAGTTAAAACATACTGCAATATAAGCCAACAAATCCTTGTTTGATGGGCATTCATTCTGAGCTTTCTGTTGTCTTGATATGATAAACTTTAATAAACATCAGGGCTTACTGTACATCCTCATGGTATAACTCTGACTTATAATCCCTTTCCATTAGCTTCTGAGTAACGGGAGCCGCTACCTTATCCGCTCAGACGACATGGTGGAGACGGTCTACAACGAGCGTGGTGAAATGATCAAAACCAAGGAGCGACGCCTCTTCCTGCTCAATGACGTCCTCATGTGTGCCACACCTAATATACGGTAAGAATGACCAGAAACTTGTCCTGCACAAATCTTTCCTCTAATTGGCTCCTTCTTCTTTTCAGATGAAGCATTTGAGAAACTTCTTACCTTCACATGATCCTATTTTGCTCTTTTCTACTGTAAGAACTGCAGCTGGAATTTCCCACTAGTAAAAGTCCCAGCTGTGTCTATAAAGAAACTCTAAAAGTGTAGAGACAGACAGTAAGCGCTGAGTGTAGCTGGTGTCCTGGGAGTGACTTTTGACCACACTGCGTCTCTTGGTTTGGACTAAGTTGTACCCACTATGGCTTGCTCTGTAGCCAAGAGTGATGGAGAGTGAGCCCCCTTTCATGGACTTTTCAGCTCCTGTCCTGTAATTGTAACATCATGACGATCACCACACACTTCCTCTGGGAGACGTGCACTCGCCCAAAAGAAATTCAGTGAATAAATTCAACATGAGAGAAATTCAACCCCTAATTCTACAAACATGGAACACATAGACCTCCTCAACAGACTTTGATGCTTCTTTTTTTATTCCTTTCAAGTCTACTTCATGTTATTTAGACTCTCCTACATACATACCCTTACCTCTTTTTGTTCTGTCCAGAGTTCAGGATGGCAGTGGGAGTGGAAACGGCAACGTCCCACTCGACCAGAAATTCCTCCTTAAGTGGAGCGTGCCTTTGAGTTTTGTGGAGGTGCTGGAGTTTGGATCAAGCGAGGACATGGCCGAAAACAGCCACTACCCGGCACCCCATTCTGGAGAGAAAGTGGTCATCAACGCTAAGCCAAGTATGAACCAAAGTCACTCATTCTTTTCCTTTTTAATTTAACACATCTGACTGTGCAGCTGTGTTTCTTTCTTTTAATGAGGGACAAAAGGTCCAGGAGAAGAGGCGGGAGGGTTCAGCTGGCTAAATTATTAGAGAGTGTCAAGTAGATGAGGTGAAATCCTTCTACGGGGCATGAGGGCTTCTCTCTGTGGCCGAGGAGTTAACAGCTGCTGGTCAGTGAATTGCGTTTGCTTCATGATTCAACAGTAAAGTTCTGAAGGTTAATTAAAGGTGAATATCTCTGTGCTTGAGAGGGACTCTCTACATAACTGGAGGATGAGTGGCTGTAATGGGCTTGGAAGAACAGGAAGTATCTCTCCCCAGAGCTGTAAATATCAGTACTTTATTTATTTAGATTCTAATTAAGTAGCAGAAACATTATGAACACACAGAATATTGCATGTTGACAGAGATTTCTAGAATGGGGTCAGCCCTGCAGAAACCATCGTGCCACTCTGAGTGTATTTTTTCCTCCTGCCGACTCAGATGATTTCAGTCTTTCCACTGGGTTCTCCTCTGTCGCAGACAGCTGCTCAGTCACTTTTAAAGGCCCAGATCAGACACACAAGCGGTGTAATGAGGGCGTATGATTGCGGTAACAGCACTGCAGTTTCTATATTTATTTTTGTATGTGTGTGTGTGTGTGGATGTGTTTGTGTCTAGTCAATGGAGGAGCACAGTACAGAGCTGCTGAGTGCGTTAGTATGGTGTTTTCCCCGGTCTGTTTTGAAGCGGAGGTCAAAGGTTTGTCTTTTAGTTGCACCAGTAATGGGCTGAAATCTCTTCAGCAGAGATACATGCTGCACTCTGCAGCTCTCCCTCCATCTCTGTCTAATCTAATGTCTCTAATACTGTTGCATAATATTAAGTCCTTTTCAGCCAGGTGTCACAGTGTCACATTTGTCGTTGGATAAATCCTGTGATGGTTTACACATCTTCTAGAATAGTCCTTCTGAACATCTTGCTCCTGGTTTACTGGTTTTAGTGAAATGAAGTTGCTCAGTGCTCTTGTTTCTTCATTAGCTCCCCTGCTGAGAGAGATTTAATATGCAGATCACTGCATGTGAAGTGGATCCTGCATCTTGAGCCTTTTGCATATTCACTCCAGTGTCCTTATCTTCAAGCTGAAAGTGTGTTTGGCATTTCAATTTCAACTCTTTTTAATCAGATTTTTTTTTGAGTCTCGGCCCTTTTCCTCTCCCCCTACCTAAGCCACATTTCGTGCAGTCTCCATCACACCCATCCCCTGCCAGACCACCTGTCTCCCTCTGATACTTCAGCAGACTAAATGAACAGATGGCAGAGACAGACCTGAGCAGCGTCTGTTCCTGTCTGTAGGGTTTTCCTGAGGCTGAAACCAAGTTTTTACTCAGTGTGATGATGATATAAGTGTACGTATGATCTCTTAAAGGCCTGACAAAGGTCGTCTGCATCTTAATGTACAAAAGTATAAAAAAGCAGCAGTGCAAGGAATTATATGTCGTACGTTTGTTCTATGCTTCGATGATTTATTAAACGTAGAACTGTCCCCTACCTTGCCGTTAGTTGACTTAACTCAGTTCACTCACTCTGATTTAGTTATTCCCTAACTATCGTCAACTCTGTGTGTGTGTGTGTGTGTGTGTGTGTGTGTGTGTGTGTGTGTGTGTGTGTGTGTGTGTGTGTGTGTGTGTGTGTGTGTGTGTGTGTGTGTGTGTGTGTGTGTGTGTGTGTGTGTGTGTGTAATAAAAACAGTCCACTACCAAAGGAACTTCTGACAAGTGGAAACGATTGTCTCTCAGTCCACTGTGTTCAGCCAGAAGCAGCTCGTTGACCAGCCCGCTCAAAGACAATGAAAGGACTCTCCAGAACATGATGTCATCTCTCTGCTTTGCTTCTTCTCCTCCGCCTCACGCTGCAATCAGACCTCCATGCAGAGCGGTCATTTCAAGAAACGCTCCCACTCCTTAGCTTGTCAGATTTCCGTTTTGTTTTTTAGGTGGTGTGTAATTGCAGAGATGACTGGTGTGATTCCTGTGATGCTTCCAGGGTCTGTTTTGTTAGGAACCTCGTGGCATTTGGCACCCACACAAAGAGCCATTCAAGAAGCTGGATCCAGATTGAAATGGGTTACACAGAGCCAGGTTTTTTTTTTTTTCTCTGTGGGAACATCCAGTTTACTCATGGCTGGATTCTGTTCCTCCTTTTGCCTTTGAGTTGTTCAGCACAGATAATAGACAACAAAGAGATGATGTTCACAGATTTTAAATTTTATTCAAGGAGGTAACAGCAGAAGGCTTTAAATAGTGAAATAAAGAACTTGGATTCAAATGACATTTTAAAGAAATCATATCTGAAGGACTTGATATGAAATCTGGGTCTTATAATATTTTAGCTTTATTAACCTCTGTAGTAGCACAATACAGAGTGAGCTTTAGAGATGTATTCAGCATTTCCTCCCTGACCTGAATTCAGCTCCCCGTGCCTCTAAAGCAGATGAGCCATGAAAATTACATCGAGCACAATTAGAGACTGAAGACAGTCAAAATAAACAAGAAAACAAAAGAGACCAACACAATCTCATTTGCTCCTATCAGTGGCTAAATGAATACCAAATAGCTTTAGATGCAGAGGGGGGTGACCATCATTTGAGCTAGTGACATGAGTAAAACACGACTCGAGGTCACTGACCATGAAAAGATCAATGAAATCAAAAAACCCATAAACTGGACTGTGGGCCTGCTGTGTGTCTCTTTGTGTCTGGTGGTGTTAATGCCTGTGGAAGAAAGATGAGCTCAGTCTGTGGGCAGCCTCTTCTGTACAAACCCAGAGGGAGACATTTTGGAGTAGGAGACCACCTACAAATACGAACTGTGGCGATGCAAAAACAGGGATGAAAAGTTTCCCCTGGATGCCCAGTCAAGGAGACTTTCAGGAGAGGACGGCACTGGGTTGTCATGGCATTGAAGCACCCGGCAGACTGTGTGTGCCTTTTGTGGAGGAAGACGAGGAGGAGGAGGAGACGAGAAGAGAAAATAGAACGGCTAAAGCAAAGAGTCATTTTGGTGCCAAAGACTCGAACAAAGTTTAACTCTTTATGCTCTGATGCTCACTCTGGATAGCTAAAGCACTAAAATCTTTGCTGTTAGGGTTTAATTTGTGAGTCTTGTACTTGTTAAATGAACCATTTGATCAATGACCTCAATAACTTTCCTTTGGAAGATTTGGCCGACTGACATGCATTCCATGCATGTTCTGCTTCTGGTAGAGAAAAAAAACGAGAGTCAGGAAAAAACTAAGTTTGATTTACACAAATTTAGCACTTAAATGTTTTTTTTTTTTATTTTATCATATTTTTTTGCAGATTTTTTTTCTGTAATCCTGTGATTCTGTGCTCCTTTGATGAGACATGTGGTGGTGTTATTCTGTGAAGCCACCTTTATGTACACAAAGTAAGCCCTTGTTTCCTTTATATACAGAGAAGCAGCTGAGAATTAGTCGTCACACAGGGACTTCAGGTTTAGATATGCTGAAGACCATCTCACTACATACCTCTGGCAGCCTGCATGGACTTGTACACAACAAAAGAACAGAAAGGATGATGAATGCTGACATGCAGGAACAAAACCACATTATTTGTTCGGCCTCTGAACGCTGACATGAGATCACAGAGTTCCTGTGAATGAGTAAGCACACTGGTGAGATTCATTGCCAAGTTTGCAGAGCTGTCACAGCTCCCTGTGGGAGCCGGACTGATTGGCTGTTATTGATCTTTGTCTTTGTTTGCTCAATTTAATTGCCTCACCTCAAACATTATTGCTTGAGTTTCCAAATGTCATCTTAAAGACACCATGACACTAGCTTTTATCTAAACTTCTTTGCCACCTATTGATTTTTTTGTTTTGTTTTGTTTTGTTTTTGTTTTGGGGGGGGTGTATTTTTCAAGTTCATTTTTGGATCTCTATGTCTTTAGCTGAGAGATTGCTTGGATAGTGAATAAAGAAACATACTGGGACATGCACTGCAAAAACTGAAATAAAGGCAAATGTTTAGGACTTACTGTTTGTAAAAATTGTTTCAGTGGACTTAATATGAGCCACATTCACCTGACAAGTCCAAAAACATGTCTTATTTCAAGATATTAAAAGACACAATTAAGGTTAAAAAAAAAAGAATACAAGAAACTAAACAACTAAATGTTTCCTACCCCATTGGCAGATTGTTTTAGTCTTCTCGAGCAGGTCAGCTGTCATTTTTTGTATCAATATCTTGAAATGAGGCATTTTTCTGGACTTGTCAATCAAATGTGGCTCAAATTAGGTCTAATATGACAATTTTTACTGAAAAATAGACATAAACACTGGCTTAGATTTAACCTTGGCTGCCCATTGTATGTTTTCTTTCCGCTGTAGTCAACTCCAGACACCGCCTTTTAGACAGAGTTACTCATTTAGCTGTGATTTGGAAAAGGCCTCCAAGTTTCATTTTTATAAGTGCAGGATTTCAGCTTTTCATATCATGTTAAATAAGACTTTGTGTGTGTGTATATGTGTGGGTTTCTTTATAGACAAGCTGTACATGGGCCCCGGTCAGTTGTACCAGGATCTGCAGAACCTGATCCATGACCTCAGCCTGGTGAACCAGATCTCCACCATGATCTGCAGCCTCAAAGGCAACTACCAGGTAATACATGGTTCAAGCACCGGATTGAACTGTCATCATTTTAACTCTGTTGTCTGTATTTATCGTAAAGGTTTTTTGATGATGGTTGGAAAACAAATATTCATTGTATTTACTCCAGATAAACAACACTTAATGACATCTGTCAGGGTGAGGTCCGATTCAAAGAGTTAAGATGTCATTAATGTAATGTGCTGAGAATAACTCAGGGCATGTTTTCTATGTTGCTTAATGAAATCTGACATCTTGGAATAGTTATTCTGTCTGTTAATATTTTTGGAAGCTTGACAAAAATTGACATTGACAAATGTTCCTCCAACGTACCTCAGGTCTTTAAAAATCACATCCACGGTGTTTCCCCTCAGACATCCAGAAGGGCCGGGCTGTTATGCAGGCGTATAATGTTCAAACTGTGGAATGTGCCAGCATGGGCAATTTGTCCAGGAGTCTCTTAAGTCTCGATTTGCACCATTCAAACCTGTCATGTCATTTTACCACACACACACACACACACACACACACACACCAGCCTGTGTGCTGTTGGGATGAAGGTTTACTTTGCAGAACACAGCGCGAGTGTGTGAGGCTGTGTTTGTGCTGTGCTGGTAGGTCTGTCAGAGGCAGAGTGGGAGGCTGAGTAACAGAGGAGCTCTCAGAGAGATGTGTGAGGATGGGAAAGGAAGGGAGCAGGGCTGAGAAGTGTGAGCTGTATGCTGCCAACACTGTGTTTCAAAAAACACTGACAGTACTCTCACAACAGATGCATGTACCCCAAAATGTTCTTCACAGATCTCAGAAACATGTTTAAAGTCCTAATCTATCCTCCTGAGACCCAGCATTGAGAGGACATCTCTTCTAAAGCTTTATTTATAAAACAAAACAGCTGCAAGGATAAAATCTGTTGTGCTCTGTAGAGGACATCCTGGACTTTGCAGTCACATCTGCAGGGTATCTACGTAGTCTTAAAGTCTTAAAACGTCTAAAATCCAATAATTTTAATTTATGGCCTTAAAATGTCTAAACTTCTCTTAAAATTTAATACAATTTTGAAAGGTCTTAAAAATGTATTAATGTTACTTTTTTTAAACAAATGCATAAACTTCAGTCTTGCGTTTAAATGTTTACATCTTTTAGAATGCTATCATGTAGCTACAAAACAGAACTAAAGCACCTGAGCAGACCGCTCTGAATTTGTTGAGCACAACCAGCTAGCGTGCTGTGCCTGCTGTGGTGTCTAACAGCCAACAGTCTATAGTTACAGCAGAGCTATGAATAAAAACAAATACTTTGCAACTTATTCTGTGCCACTCAGAGTTTCCTTCATGTCTTTTGTACTTTTTCGCTAGTATGGATGTGAAATGGTCTTAAATTACATTCACTATGATCGTTAAAAAGTCTCCATTTTGACCACTGTGTTTCATGAGCGTAAGAAAAGAAAGTTGTCAGATTTATGCAGTTGCTGTGCTTTTAAAGGTAAATATTGGGTGTTTCTTAAAACAGATGTGTTTAAGCTATATTTTCAGAAGTTTTGGTGTCATTCTTCTTTTTTTTAATTACTTAAAACAACATTTTTTTCAAACATCCTCCACAGTGGACATGGGGACTTGCTAGTGCTATGTTTACATGTGAAATGCAATGCAACAAGAACACGTACACTCATAAATTCACATATATACACTCATTAATACATATATACTCATAATTACAAACAAACATGTGCACAAATATCCTTCCATGCAAACACACATGCATACATCCCCTACTTTTAAATAGGAAATGATTTGTGTTTTGATTCATCACAAAGAACTCCTGGTTCCCCCCTGTAAACGGTAGAAATGCAGAAGAGATGACAGTTGAAAAACTGTTTTTCAGTACAAGGAAGTCTTGCTGCCACCTCCGAAGGACATTCAATTAAAAAAAACATAAAAATATTGCTGCATGCTATTTTCAACCAAAACATGTTTGAATCAGAAAAATCAGAAACTGCAACACTTCTTTTCCTCTGGTTCTCAGGGGGCTGTAAGTCTTGTAAAGAGTCTTTACAAAATGTAACACTGAAGTATAAAACACCAGTAACTTCAGGATTAAATGACAATTCTGATGATTTATCACAGGAAACTACAAGTCTTAAATGCAAAAATTGTGATGTTCCTCTCAATTAAGTGTGAAATCATTTGAAATCGAACGTTTTACCTGTTGTTTTAATAACATAAACAAAACTGATGACACATGCTCTCATTTCTATGGTCTTAAGGCAACATTTAACCAACAGTTTTCTTATGACAGGTTCTTATGAAAGATAAATGAAAAGGAAAGAAGTATCTTGAACTTATGCCAATAATAAACTCAAAGATGTACACAGACTGACCTGCCCCATTATTATTAACATCCTGAACACAAAGACTGCACGTGGTCTGCTTCTGGCAACTGTGAGCAACTTTTAACCACCTTGAGGGACAGTGGGGGTGACTGGTCTCTGGTGGCATTGATGTCCTTCAACTTAGTCCAGAATCTCTAGTTAATGTTCATTTAGTTTAGGATTTGCTGGTCATGAGTCACGTCGTTTTCAAACTCATCAAACCATTCACTTAATCCTTGAGCCAAACTGTCCGGGCTTTGTCATCCTGGAGAGAGCGGTCTCATCAGGATTGTAATGCCTTATTAAAGGATAAAAGTGATCATCAGTGCACTGTAGCATAGCAGAACTAGTTAAAGGGTCAAGCGTTCAGGTTTTTCCTCTCCTTTGTTGGGTGTGCTGACTTTGTGCGCTACAGAAAATGAAATGACAAGGTGACAGGATTTTCTTTTGAAGAGCAAAAACTATTTAAGAACTCTCTTTCTCATGTTTGTCTCACTTTTTTTCCTCCTTTTCTCTGATATCTTTCCAGAATGTGAACTCAACAGTGTCCCAGGACTGGGTATCAGGCCTCCAAAGGCTGATCATGAAGAAGGAGGAGGAAATCAGGGCAGCTGACCGGTGTCGGATCCAACTCCAGCTGCCTGGCAAACACGACAAGTTTGTGTTTTACATGTTTTCAGACGTATAGACACATTTGTTTTTACAGATCTGTCTGTCAGTGCATGCAGTATTTTACCAGCCCCCAGTCTCAGTCCAAACCCCCACCCATGGCTTGTTTATCCAAGGTTTGTCTTTATCCCTTGTTACCCTGCTTTCTCCTGCTGTCCTCCCAGTTTCTGTGCATTCTTTCAGCCGTTTGAGAGATTATTAGAGTACATTTGGATATTTGGATAAACAGGTTCCTCCACAAGCTCTAATCTGAGGCGTGAATCTCAAGGGAGCGAATGTGCATCAGTGTCTGCAACCAGAGGCTGCCCAGTTACCGCAGCTGTTACTGGACACAAATAATCACGTCACACATTCATTACACACAATATTATAGCCTGCACGTGGTCCCCCAAGGGTGCACCTTGTCTTGTCTTTTTCACACTCCCTCTCTCTCTCTCTCCCCGACTTCCTCGTCTGTGCAGCACTTAGCTGGTGAGATTATCCATGGGTATGTTTGGAAACACAGCTGTGCCTCAGTCATTCCTCCTCTGATCCCTCCATCTCAAAACACACAAAACACAAACACCATGCAGACTCAACATTTCTGACACCAGCACACACACTCTCTCGCAACAACAAACACACACATTTTGTGTTCATGAGCTGCTGGTAGAGGCGATAATTGACATTGACTTGTATCACATTTCCGCCACAGTCTGTCTAGTCAGTCAGTATTGAATCGACGTTTCCTCAGGCTGGGATTCAAGCAGGACAAAGCTGTTTTTATCTGAGCTTATTTGGAACGCAACAATAAAAGATGCTTATCAGTTAATCAGTGTTCACAAAATGTAAAATTAATAGGACTCCTCAGAAAAAAAAACATGTTGATGCCAGTGCAGCCCTCTGTGGTTCCTGAAGTGTTGACACAATTCATTCATAAATACATTTTTAAAGCTTCACTTATCTCGACTCATTACATCTCAAAAACAATATATGAAGAAGTATATAAAAACTTACTATAAACTAAAATTCACCCATGATCTATCTATACTTTAGTCGGGACTGTATCTGATTTTTCTCAAGGAAGATGTATTTATTTATTTATTTCTCTCTATTGCAGGTCGGGTAAACCCACTTACTTCAGTGCAGTGTTCAACACTCTCAGCCCGGCCATCAAGCAGTCATGGATCAGTAACTTGCAGATGGCAAAGCTGGCTCTAGGTACGGTATAATTCACTGCCTGGCTGTAAATGTCCCTGTAATAGGTCAGACACACACTAGACAACTTTTTTTTATAGACAGCTCAGATGATTCCATAAGACCAAACTTTAAATATTTGGGACAATGATTCCATAGACTTAATATTAAACATGTTTAGTCTTTATGTTAACAGATCCCAGAGCCTCTGGGAGCAGTAAAATAGTTGTACTGACATCCTACACTTGCGGATTATCTGGACAAATAATCGGTAACGCAGAGCTCCAAAACAGGTCACGTCCCCCAGATCACTGCAAACCAGGCCTTAAATCAGGCTTTAAATCATCTTAAAGTCTTAGTAACATAATTATTTCTCATTTTTATTTCTCTGTCCATATAGTTATTCCCAAATGTGGTTTACTTTGTTTTGTTGCTTTTGATTGTAGGAATTCTTCTAATACTGGCTAGTCCAGTGATTATGTTACTATGATATGTTTGATTTGATTATAAGTAGATTATTATACTATAAGTTTGTAATTTTAGTTTTAAAAGGAGTTTTCTTTGGTTAAAGACACTTCCTTCATACAGTGCAGAGTGAATGAATGGTTGATTATGTGTTTACATCAGAGGAAGACAACCTCCAGGGCTGGTTCTTTGCAGAGGATGATGGGAATCACATCAAGAAACAGAAGCACCCTCTCTTGCTTCGGCAGATGCCTGTGGTCATGTCAAAACTACAAGAGTTCAAGGTCAGACATTTCCCTTTCCCATATGCTTCCGAGCATCAGTAAATTAGAGATAATCCTGGGTCGGTCGGCTTATTTGGTTGGAGCTTGGGGCTTATTTTTGCAAAGGCAGTGTGGCTGTGTTCCTGTGTGGGTCAGTGCTTACACTGTAGCAGCTCTAACAGTATTAAGTGAGACATCTCATTTAGTTCTTATTCATTGAGTTACCTTCAAGTGTAACTTTTAGTGTTGTCTAGAAGACATCACTAATTGTTTTCTGAAGCAGTTTTGAATCAAAATTCTGCCTGCTGACGTTACGCTTCAAAACTCTATTGTGTCTTCAACTGAAGCTGTAAAATTAAAGGGTTAAAACAAATTGCCCCAATCAATTCCTTTATCTGAGAACACTGTGTTTTGATAGAGAGCTTTTCAGACCTTAATCAGTTTCTTTTTCTTTTAAACTTTTTTTTCTGTTTCTGGTGGTCCTGCAGCTAGCCTTTGTGGATTCTTGAGGAACTGTAAGTTTTAGCATGTGAAGGTGTAGGCTAAGTTTTCAGCGTTCCCATTTCAATATATCCATGTAGATTCTCATTCATCCAGGTCATGGTTATTCTGGCGATTCGAACAAGGCAACTGGACTGTGTAGAGTAACACAGTCCAGTTGCCTTGTTTGAATCGCCCAGAATTCCTATTTCAATATAAAACCCAACTAGATGTCAGTGTTTCTGAACAGCTTCCTTGAGCCTCACTCATTTGTTTGTCCCTGTCCAAATGGGTCAAAAAGTGAAAAGTGTGTGTTAACAGTGCGATATGTTCAAAGTCATGGCATTGATCCGTACGCAGGCCTGTGGTCACATTATTGATGCAATGTGGGGCATGGTAATCATTAGGTTAACTCAAGTTCCATGAAATGAGATAAAAAAATGGATGTTTCTTTGTTTTCTGTATGCGTGCTATGACACAGAAAATTCTTTTGACAAATTGTCTTAAAAAAACATAAGAGAAAAACAGTTCCTGTCTTCCAGTATTGGGTCAGTTAGTTCAGTTGGTCAGAATGTGGTGCCAATAATGGTAAAGTTGGAGGTTCAACCCTGACTGGGCCATGTGAGAGTTGTTATGCTGCAGTCTATGTTGTGAACATAAATAGTGTATTTTACTCTGTATGTGCCGTCATTGACCTAAAACTTGAACGCTCAATTACTGCGTTTTAGCTCTGATAACTGGTTTGTCAGTCAGTGTAACTTACACAGCGACAGACGGATTATCTGAAGAGACATTTGATTCTACCAGGAGATAAGAAGAGAAAAACTGCCACGTTTTCTGTGTATTCACATCTTAGTTGGTTTTTGTTTGAAATGACAGGGGACCTGTCAAATCTGATGGCGTTACATGACAGTCGGCAGAATCAGGCCGGTTAGCTCAGTTGGTTAGAGCGTGGTGCTAATAACGCCAAGGTCGCGGGTTCGATCCCCGTACGGGCCAATAAGTTTTTAGAGAAGAAAGTCATGTCATATGTGTTGCAACAGCTACTTTCTCTTGACTGTATATGGGCTCTTTATACTTAATTGTTCCAATGATGGAAAATATCATTTGAGTGTTGTGTTTAACCTCCTTCCAGCAAAACTGCATAACTATCAGTTACCAAATGAGAGGATCTCCCTTTCATAATGTCGGTTTTATGAAACCTTTGTAGATCTATCACACCTTTATTTTTACCAAGAGCTGTTTTATTTCCTCTGTGAATTTCCACATATTGACTTAACACAAACTTTCATCTGCCTCCCTTGTTTCTCCCTGTTCTGCTGCAGGTGGAGTGCGCTGTTCATAACCCAGAGCCCCACATCAACACAGAGAGCACAGCTGACGCTCCTGTCGTGGGTCATGGTTGTGTCTGGGTGAGACATTTTCTGCAGCACTGTTTAAGAACTAAGCATTGGATTAACACACACACACACATCATTAGTCACTATATCAGTTACTGTTTAACTGATGCCGCTAAAAATCTTGGAGAAAACTAGTATTTTAGCTCTTAAAAAACACATTCATCGGGCAGCTTTAAATGTTTGTATTTATCAAATCATCATACAGAATGTTTATTTTATGCAGCTCACAGTGTTGAAGCCTCACCATTTTTCCATGAGAGAGTTTGACTCTGCAGGAGCAGAGTGTGGATTTTGCTCCACAGTGTGGTGGAGCAGATGGTAACTTTCTGCTGTTTATTTATTAAAATATCAAATGTCCCCTCTGAGAAACTCAATTAGGGTTGGAAAATGATTCTTTAGTACCTTCTCAAAATATACAAAGACTGTCATGACCATGGTAATCACAGCTAATGAACTGTATTTGACCATAAGGGTAAATCTTTGTTCTGTTGAAGATGTAAACACTCCTCTCTGGTTATTTATACAGTGAGGTAATACTTAGCTGTTGTTGAAAGATGTCAAACTGAAATAAAAACATTGAGTTTAACTCTCTTAAGAAAGTACTTTTTAAATTGGTGTATTATTATCATTATTATTATATCCTTTATTTAACCAAATAGAAGCCTCATTGAGATTTGAAATCTCTTTTTCAAGAGGGACCTGGCATGGCAGCAGCAGACGGTTTCAGCAAACAGTTACACAATAAAAACAACAAATACATTCAGACGTCAGCACATTGAGACCAAGCTATTCTGGACACCGATTCAAAATGGAATAAGAAGCAGTCAGGAATTGAAACAGTCACTAGCTCTTTCCCTTAACAGAGTCTTAGATTCACCAACAGTGACCAGTTCTGTTAGTCTCAATCCATCAGGAGACTATTCCATGTAGAGGGGGCGGCATATTTAAAGGCTGTCTTACCCAGCTCTGTTCTTACTCTTGGAACAGACATTTTAATAAAAATGCGAGCACAGTCCACGATGGTTACTATACCTGATCATATATGTGGTCAAGTAGGACGGGAGCAGCCCAAGAACAGATTTATAGACAAAGAGCAGCAGGTGTGAGTGTCTACGGACACACTTTAAGGTTACATTTAGACACAAGACTGTCAATGTGCTCCTTAAATGACAGGTTATTATCAGTGGTGATACCCAAATACTTGTATGAGGTCACAATTTCAATTTCTGCCCCTTGAGCTGTGGTGATTTTGGGAAGATCAGCAGATAATGCTTTGCCACCAGTAAAGACAATCAGTTTAGATTTACCTGCATTTAACACCATTTTTAGGTCAGTTAAATTTGACTGCAATCTAACAAAAGCTGACTGTAGAAAGTCAAAGGTTTGCGTCAGAGAGCGAGATGCACAATAGAGAACTGTGTCATCAGCATACAGGTGATGCATACAATTTGATATACCCTGACACAGATCATTAACATAAATGAAACAACAACGGTCCTAATGTTGAGCCTTGGGGAACACCCTTTAAAATAGGAAGAACTGAAGAACAGAGCCCAGCAGTGTGAACACATTGAGTTCTGGCTGTCAAAACATGGTAACATGGTATGATGTTGTGTTTTTATTTAACAAACACTCATTGGTCTATTTGTTGTTTTTCTGTTGTTTTTTCTTTGCTGGATATCTCCAAAGAAATGTGCAGTCAAATAAATATTCATCTTTATAAATTGCTGACAACAACATGATGTGTCTTTATCTCTGCTCAGGTTGCGAGCTGCACCAACCAGATGGGACAGATATCGATAGTTGCCATGCAGAACTCCAGCCCCAAGGTGACCGAGTGTTTCAATGTGGAGTCCCGTATTCTCTGCATGGCTTACGTCCCTGCAGAGCAGCCTCAGGAGAATGGCGAGAAGGAGCCTGAAAACAACCATGTCCCCACAACGAAGGCCAGTGACACTCCCAGTGTTTGTCTGGGCATGGAGGAGGGCAGGTACAGCGCACAGTAGATTTGAAGTTTCTTCTAAATGCAGAGTTGAGCGGTACAGATCAGGATAAGAGAACATTTTGCACCAAGGCTATGAGCTGTGCAGGAAAGAAGCTTTAATGTGATCTATATAGTAAACCACATCATTTAAAAACATTCTAGTGATTATAGGAAGTCTCGTAATAAAACTCAAGCATCAAGTAAGGAGAAAAAACAATATTTCTGTCCCCTTAAAAAAGCTAAACAAGCACCTGAACTGTTTTTCCTTTAAAATACGTGAAAACTATTTGATTTTATCTTCTCTTCTGTGTAGCATCATCGTGTACAAAAGCAGCCAACGCTCCAAGAAAGTCCGCCTGCAGCATTTCTTCACCCCCGACAAGTCTACTGTCACCAGCCTGGTTTACAAGAAACACTGTCTGTACGCCGGCCTGGTCAGCGGCTCTGTGGCCGTCTATTCCAGATCACAAGGTGTGTGTTTGGGGAGGGGAGGGTTTTTTTTTTATTATTTATTTGTTCTTCTCAGGTGTCACAGTTTATAACTGAACCTTTGTCATATTTGTTGATTCTCCTAAATAGCTGAAATAAGGGCAATTAGGAGGTTAAATCACTGTTATTGTGTGAAACAGAAGCTGCATTCATTTAGTTAATTAGATTTGGTTTTCTAACTGTGTAAGCCGACAGTGTTTACTTTAATATGCAGTGTGTGCTGCTGCCTTAACCATAATTGGCCACTTTCATGAATAGATGCACTGTTGATGACCGACTTGGTACCTTTGCTATTGAATTAAGCAACTTCTAACCGTCCTGTGCTGACATCATCTACCAAATCAGGTTGGCATCTTCAAACTTTTTTCCAATTAAAAGCAGAAAGTCAAACATGTTGCATTATTTAATTGTTTGGGGCTGTGTTGACACAGCTAAACACTCACCAACTGTGAAAGAATGGATTTATTCTAGGTCAAATAGAGGCTAAGTTAGTTTGCTGCATCACTCCAACGGCTATTTTCCCTCTGCGATTCACTATGTTGCCGTCTGTGTGTATAGCTTGGGGTCAGGGGTCTCCTCTGCTCTGTGCTGAGGTTCTGTTTCCGTTTGCTGAGTTGTCAGGGAGAAGCCAATCTGTTAGCAGCGACCTATTTAAAGCCTTCCCTCCCTGACAGGCACAGTCACATTGAAGGAAAGTATCAGGGCAGCTTTCTTCTCACATTATTTCACATTCCTTGTTTTGTTCTAGCTCTTATTGGTTTTCACTGCAGTGCAAACAGAGTGCTTCCCCTTCTCCCCGTCTCAGTCTTTGTCTGCTTTTTATGAGTCACATAGCAGGTGATATGAAAGGTAGGTATCTCAGAGCAGTGCTTTTAAACCTTGGCTCTCTAATGTTAGTTTTGGTAGAACTACCCTGTGATGCAACCCTCACTTGAGGTGTGTTTTAATAACCTCAGACACACAGACTCTTTCCTCCTCATGCTCTCTTCCTCCTTGGAGATTCTGGAAAATTTAATTGTAACGTTATTGCTCAGTTTCTAGCTTTTTCTGTTGCATAGAGGTGAGTTAAAATGAAAATATAAAGACAGAAAAATGCCCCAAAGTTATAAACACAGAAAGAAAGGTGTTCACACGTTCTTCATTCAGCTACTCTTTGCCCGGGGAAACAAACTGTAGTATGCATGTAACCGTTTAGGAATGTACTGTTGAGCTGCTCATTACTGCTTGTTTTGATGCACATGTCACCTCTCTCTCTCTCTCTCTCTCTCTCTCTCTCTCTCTCTCTCTCTCTCTCTCTCTCTCTCTCTCTCTCTCTCTCTCTCTCTCTCTTTCTTTTTCAACACACCAATTATTAGAGCCTGGCACAGTCAGTGTGCTGCTGCTGGTGCAACTGAATGTCCCAACAGTTTCAGTAGATGCTTTTCATCTTTCATCACCACTGGGGCTTGTCAAATAAATTCCCAGAAGGAAATCCTGGCCTCAAATCCTCCCGAGTTCAACTTGTTTGATTCCCTTCCATCAACGGCTCTGTCACTGTCAGTGGAACATGATGCCTGCTGCTAAAATGATGACTCACTCTGGATAGTTCGGTAGGGAAACTGGTCTCTGCTTCTCTGTTAAAATGCTGCTCAAGTATTTTGTCACAGCAGAAGCCTCAGCCTCTACACCATTAGCATTTAAAGTAGAGCCACAGTTTTACATCCCAGAGAAGAAAGCCAGTAGAGCAAGGAGAACTGATCAGCTTATGTTCTTTGATGATAAAATGTCAGCTGATCAAAGGGGACCCTCACAGTGAACGTGACAAGGCTTCAAAAACAAACTGAAGGGACCAGGATGTCGCTTTGTCTTCAAAGCCATCACTGCTGAGTAATCCTACATGGAAATGCTACCCTGCAGAAGATGCTGGGTGTCTGAAGCTGGCTGGTCAGCCTCATTCTGCCATGCATGCTGCAGACCGTGTCAGAGGAGGCAGTGATTCCACGAAGGTCACACGTCATTTCCAGACAGCCAGAACTTTATTCTCCTCTGTGCTGCCATCATAATTCTTGCATGGTTTATTGTTGAGTGTTGCTGAATCTTGTCAGAATTGAAAAATTATTGGCTTTTCCAAGGAAATTCAGATTCCATTTTTCTTCCTTTCCGAGACAGACAGAAATCTTTGATTTTAAGAAATGACTGAAAGAAAAACTCTGGTCTTGTAGAAGTGCATTAATAGCACATAATTATCAGTATTTATGTTGCACTGCTCTGTATTGCCAGCCTCGTGTGATTGTAATATGATTGTATCATTGTGAAACTGCAGTTTTCAGTTATTCAAATCTATATACTTTTATACATTAACTGACATTTTCATTCTCAGTTTCACTATTGTTATACTCACCTTAAAACCTGCAACCAACCAATCAATCCATTTTTACTTTGATAGCACCAGACCATAATAAATGCTATCTCATTACACAAAAAGAGCACATCTAGCATACACTCTCCGTTGAATTTTTTTTTACAGACACCCAACATTTAGTGAGTAGCTGTGGCAAGGAAAATTTCCTTTTAAAGAGACAGAACCAGACTTGTGTTGAGCAGCCATCTGCAGAGCCCAGTGTCGGGCTGGGAGAGATTGAAAGGAGGATTGATGGAGATGCAGGGAGAAAGAAAGGGATAGAGGCAAACAGAACAGCATTTATAGCTACAATAATCACAATAATAACAGTAAAGTAGTATAAATAGAAAGATCATAATGTGCAATGACTGTTAACTGTTGACACATTATTATTAATCTAAAAGCAGTCTGCCTTTAACACTTTCAAATAATGGTTACAGGCACATATGTACTGTTCTCTTTGGAGAAGAGGAATGGCTTTATTTTGGAGGGGTGAGTGGGATGTGGGGGCGGCTGGTAATTTATACTCGTGGATCAGAGTCCGAACTCGCATACACATCTTCACAGGTCACTACATTGCTGTGAACTGGTTCAGAACAGCACTACATCTTTTATCAGTGATTGGATTAGATTGAACTCTGACGATAAGAAAGGTGCAGCTGACGCTGACATCAAGGAATGAACTCGAAGAAGTGAGAGATGTGGGCAGACTTACATAAGACTGCAAGCCGGCACTCCTGTTTTCTTTTCCTATCTGCACTTCTTCTTTTGCTCTCTTATTCTCTCATGCGTTCACCTGCACAGCATGATTATTAAAATAACATACACAGGGCATTGCTGGAATGCTAACCCCACCTAGCTCCTTTAGAGGGAGATTACCCTCACTTCCCCCGTCATTATACTGTACCTCCCAAAGAAGATCTCTCCCTGCATGGCACCTCCTCCCTCAATAGCCGTCTTTGTGCCTTCTCTTAACAAACACCACTGGTGAGGCCTCATTCACTTCCTGGCCTAGATTAACTCAGGGAATGTGGTATCTGGAGGAAATGAAGTTCATACTCCACTCAGTGCCAAAGGGACCATTTCTACTGATGCACATTTCTTGTTTAGTATGTTTGAGTTTCAAACCTTTTCCTTCATTTCCTCTAAATGTAAGACATCTCTGATATTGATTGAAATCGAAGCCAGCAGATAACTGCAGAAATGTGATGTGTTATTTATAATGACACTGCATGAGGTGTTACATTGCAGTAGAGCTGGCACTGTAGGTGCCCGGGCACATGTAGAACAGAGTGTGTAGGAGGTTTGTGTGGGATGGAGCTCAGCTCTGACTAACGCTTCACAGCCCATCTATATTCATAGTGAAGGCTGTGAAAACCATCAATGGCCACTCTACCAGCATAATCAGTGCCATTTAAATGCAGATGACCTTTTCAGACGACAGTTATAAAGATAAAGCATCCATGACTGTCTGCGATAGAACGTGTAAACCATTTTTCTTTAACCTTTACAGGAATAATGACAAACGTTTGCTTTATTAAAGATCCAGTTACACTTAAATGAAGAGAAAAATCAGTGGTTTGTTTTTGTTTGCTAATGCTCGTGTTTCATCACCCTGCGACTTTACTAGATGTCACTTATGCACTCTCTGCTTGCATAAACTGATATTTTTAATGGTTACTTTTTGAAATACAGTAGTTTTATTTATTTATGCCGTTAATATTTTTCTCTTTTGTCTTCAAGATGGTTTGTGGAGCTCTGAGAAACCCAAGGTGCTGAAGTTGGGAGTCCTACCAGTCAAAGCCATGTTGGCTGTGGAGGAGCACCTCTGGGCGTCATCAGGCGGACAGGTCTTCATCATCAGCAGTCACACACACTCTGTAGAGGTACGTAGCCCACTTAATACTGTCGGATTGTTGTTACATCACGTTAGCGTTGAGCAACATGAGCAGCAGGTGTGTGTGTTGTAAATAACACTTCTATATCTCTATGAATCAGTCATTTCCTTAACTGTGTGCCAAGTGTGAAAACCTGTGCTTATCTGCAACAATGGCTCCAAAAAGAAAATGTGAGAGCATTATGTTTGCTTTGAAGAAAGATGAAGTTTTAAAAGAGTGAAAGAAAATTTCTTTTAGTGTCTTTGATCCAGAATAAGAAGGAAGATGTTTGTAATTTTTATTAAGTGAACAAAAATGGGGAGTGAGACATCAGCACAAAGAAAGTGTGAAGGAAAGTGTTGAACAGTGTGTTCCAAGCATACAAATATGTGCATACCCGAAAAAAGAAAAACAGTTTGCAGAAAGTTTAGCGAACCGTTTGTAGAAAAATGCTCCTTATTTTCCTCTCATGGGTTCTTCTTCCATACCTTATGCTCATCCCTGTTTATGCTCCGGCCTTGTTTAGGGAATAGCAGCACCTGCTATTGTTCCAGGAATAGTGACCTTCCTCTGACATGCACTCACTCATAATCTGTTTAGCCTCATTAAGCTTATTATGTTGGACCACCTGCCTGGCTGGCTCTCTTTTTCTAACTGAAGATCTTACAGTTAGTCTGGAGTGCTGACTGTAAGTGAAGGACTGAGTCAGAGGTAGAAGCTGACTGAGTGTTCAAAGACAGTTTAAATACTTAACCAAAGGTTGAAGATAAATAATGATTAAACTGTGTGAAAATCACAGTGCAGCACAAAGACTTTTCATGCTCCTTTATCACCACATTTTAGAGGAACCCTGTGAATGGACTGTCATTAGCTAAATATAACTCCACCTACATGCCCTCCCTGTGATGTGTGGTAAGATTATGTAACCAGTGGTAATAGAAAAGAAAGCCTGATTTATTCGTCTCCATGCAGTGGTTCAATTCTGTTCAGATATGTTGTTTTATATTCATTTTTTCTGAACGTAATTATGATTCTTATTTTTTGTATCTTCAGTAGAGCTGATGAGGATAACAGCATACTGTAGACTCAGCCAAAACAATCATCAACACTGCCTTAGCTGCTTTTGTCTGAACAAGTCATAACTGAGGCTAGCTGATGATGAATTTGTGTCACACTTTCAAGTGTTTCAAGAGAGAGACTGATTGCTTGTTCAAGCTGGTTTATGGCATTTCGAAACAATCTGCATCAGCCAATATCTGCATGAGCCAGTGTCTTTACCCCTGAAGGCAATTTAACAAATAAACCGATAAGGTCTGCAGACACTGCAGGCAGTCTCGCCAGTCTGGCTGCTGTTGAGTAAATATAAATGCTCCAATGACAGCATAACAAATCTAAAACAGTTACTGGCTAATGTTTCACATTCATTCATTCATTTTCTATACTGCTTATCCTGGTCAGGGTTGCGGGTGTCTGGAGCCTATCCCAGCTGACTTAGGGCGAGAGGCGGGGTACACCTTGGACTATTCGCCAGTCAATCACAGGGCTGACACATAGAGACAGACAACCTTTCACACTCACACTCACACCTACGGTTTTTGGACTGTGGGAGGAAGCCGGAGTACCTGAAGAGAATCCACGCTTGCACGGGGGGAACATGCAAACTCCATACAGAAAGGCCACCAGGCGATTTGAACTAGTGACCTTCTTGCTTTGAGGTTGCAGCACTAACCATTGCACCACCGTGCAG
Organism: Labroides dimidiatus; assembly: GCA_030710495.1. Lineage (NCBI taxonomy): Eukaryota > Metazoa > Chordata > Actinopteri > Labriformes > Labridae > Labroides > Labroides dimidiatus. The sequence continues at coordinate 17,904,504 of CM061156.1, read as the reverse complement.
CCCAATGTTTTACATATGTTCTATTATTCTGACTACCATAAACTTGTCTTGAGCCTATTCTAAAGATGAGTTTAAAGTGACGTATTTACTCTGAATACTTGCATATGAGGCGTGGATCAGTGGTAGAGCGGGACATCTCTCAAGCATAAAAATTGGCAGTTTGATCCCAGCTCCTTTTAGTAACATACCAAAGTGTGATTCGGCATGACTTAGAACTTCAAATTGCTCCCAATGACATGGTCAACAGTGTGTTAGTGTGTATGAATGAAACTAGAAAATACCGATAGCCCCCACAGTAACATCCACCGCCATCAGTCTGTGAATGTGGCGTGTAAAAGCCTTTTGGTGGTCAGAAAAACTAGGAAAGAGCCACATAAGTACATTAACTAACTTTGATATTAAACTGGCTACTTTATTAGAACCTCATAGTTTAAAGCGAAAGTTACGTATGTAACTACGGTTCTATGAATCCTGGATGACCGCCAGAGGCGGTGCTTCAAGCACTGAATGTATCCATCTCGCGCATGCGCAGGTCGAGTGTTTATACCAACAAAGTCACATGTGACCCCTGATGATCCCGGTGAGTCTATATCTTCCGGTGACATCAGAGGATCTGTTCCTGCAGAATCTTCTCGCGAAGCCACGAGGATTCTGAGTGACAGAACGCTCTGGCGGTCATCCAGGATTCATAGAACCGTAGTTACATACGTAACTTTCGTTCTATTTCATCCCTACTGACCGCCAGAGGCGGTGCTTCAAGCACTGGATGACCCATAACAACATAGTCACGAGGAATCCAATACATACCTCATTGAGAGGAAACAGCAGAGTCGGGCAACAGGACCACACCCAATGGATGTGGAGTGGCAACATTCACCCGATAGAACCTGAAAAAGGTACTTGGCGAGGCCCATGATGCTGCCTCACAGATGTTCTCCAGGGGTACGCCACGCAGGGCTGCCCATGATGTAGAGACCGCTCTGGTAGAGTGGCACCTGACCCCGGATGGCAGGGGGTGACCACCTATTTCATAAGCGTGGGTAATGACCTCCACGATCCAGTGAGACAGTCGCTGTTTGGAAAGCGCACAGCCTTTCCTAGGGCCACCATAGCAGAGGAAGAGCTGGTCTGACCGTCTTATACTTGCGGTCGCGTCTACATAGAGTCTTAAAGCCCGCACAGGACACAGTAGTCCCAACCTGTCCTCCCCTTCTGGGGGAATAAATTGTGCCACATGAATAGGCCGGTTAAGGTTCGACGAGGACAGAACCTTTGGAAGAAAAGCCGTATTTGGCCACAGGGTAACTCCTGAGCCATCTGAGTTCCAGCGCAGACAGGAGTCACTCACTGACAGAGCATGTAGTTCCCCGACACGCTTCGCTGAAGCGATGGCAAGGAGAAAGGCAGTCTTAACAGAGACCCACTTCAGCTCTGCCTGAGCCAGGGGTTCAAAAGGAGGCAGACACAAGGCGTCAAGCACCAAGTGCAGATCCCACGCTGGAACACGTTGTGCCCGTGGGGGTCGTAACCGCAGTGCTCCCTTCAGAAAGAGGGACACCAGTCTGTGGCACCCCACTGTGTCATTATCCACCCGAGCATGTCGAGAGGAAATGGCTGCCACGTACACCTTCAGAGTAGCAGGGGACCGGCCATTGTCCAAGAGCGACTGGAGGAACTCCAAAATCCTTGGAACCGGACAGTGCACAGGGTCCTCACCCCTGTCTGAGCACCATGCAGTAAACAGCTGCCATCTATTTGCATACTGCAGCCGGGTAGAAGGCGCCCTGGCATTTAATATGGTATTGCAGACAGCATCTGAACACTCTGTCAGCAACGGGTTGGGCCCTGCAGCGGCCAGACCCATAGCTGCAGGCGAAGAGGGTCGGGATGCCAAATCTGACCCTGTAGCTGAGACAGGAGATCCTTCCTGTCGGGGAGGCGCCATGGTGAGCTGCGGCAGAGCTTGCGCAGCAGTGGAAACCATGTTCTCCCTGGCCAGAAGGGGGCTACCAACAGCAGCCGGTGACCCTGTAGGAGGACCCTCAGTAATGTTGGGAAAATCAGAGGGATTGGTGGAAATGCATAGAGGAGACCCTCTGGCCAATCGTGGGCGAGAGCATCCTGGCCCAGAGGGCTGCTCTCCTCTGTCAGGGAGAACCAGAGGGGGCAATGGGTCGACTCCTCTGTGGCAAACAGATCTACCTCTGCTCTGCCGAAAATGTCCCAGATATTGAGCACCACCTCTGGATGAAGCCGCCACTCCCCTGGTGGAGGCTTGCCACGGGAGAGGAAATCTGCAGCCTGGTTCCGGTCCCCCGGCAAATACATTGCTCTCAGGCTGGCCAGGCGTGGAGCTGCCCACAACAGGAGGTCCCGGGCTGCTCGCAACAGCTGTGCAGACCTGGTGCCCCCCTGGTGGTTTATGTGCGAGACAGTTGAGACATTGTCCGAACGTACAAGCACATGCCGCCCCCTCAGGAAGGGAAGAAAACACTGCAGGGCCATGTACACAGCCCGTAGCTCCAGAACATTGATATGCTCCAAGCGGTCTCGAGCAGACCACAGCCCTTGAGTTGTTCGGTTCTGCCACACTGCACCCCACCCCGAGAGGGAGGCGTCTGTTGTGACGGTCTCTCGACGAAATGCAACTGAACCCATGGGCATGCCCTGAAGTAGAAATAATCTCTCTCTCCATGGAGCTAGAGCAAGGAGGCAACGGTGTGACACCTTGAGTCTCCTGTGCCGGTGCCACTTGGCATCCAGATGAAAGCCGTTCAGCCACCTCTGAAGGGGACGTAGTGACAGCAGCCCCAAAGGAATCACGCTGGCGGCAGCCGTCAGTTTCCCTAGGAGACGCAGAAATTCCACATAACGCAACGACTTGCCCGCTTGAAAGAGGGGAAGGAGGCGAAGGATGTCGTCCACCCGCTGTGGCGACGGAAAGGCCTTCATGGCAATGGCATCGAGAGTCATCCCAAGAAAGATTGTGCTGTTTGAGGGAACAAGGCAACTCTTTTTGAAATTCACCCTGAGACCCAGTCGGGCCACATGGGAGAGAAGCCGTGTGGTGTCCAGGGCCACTCGAGACTGGGATGGTGCACAGATGAGCCAATCGTCGAGATATGGCAGGATCTTCATGCCCTGCGACTGCAGGGGCGAGAGGGCTGCCATCACACACCTGGTGAACACCCGTGGGGAAAGGGAGAGACCGAACGGGAGCACCCTGAACTGGAAATGACGCCCTTGAAAAGCAAACCTCAGAAACTTTCTGTGGTGTGGTGCTATGGGTACATGAAAGTAAGCATCCTTCAGGTCTATTGATGTAAACCACTCCCCTCTGGAAACCGTACGCAGCACCTCTGCAGTGCTGAGCATGTGAAACCTCAGGACCTTCAGGAACCTGTTGAGTCCCCTCAAGTCGAGGATAGGGCGGAGTCCGCCATCTTTCTTTGTTACAAGAAAGTAAGTCGAGTAAAAACCTCCTGGTTGTAACAGGGGATCTACCGGCTCGATGGCACCCTTTTCCAGGAGGACGGACAACTCCTGGCTGAGGGCTTGGGCTTTTGCCGGGTCGTGTATGATGGTCATCTTGACCCGGCCAAAGGCTGGGGGCCGACGTCGGAACTGAAGTTTGTAACCGTGGGTCAAGGTGGAGAACACCCAAGGGTCCCTGGTGGAAGCAGCCCAATAGTTGAGCTGCTGCTGGGAAAAACAGCCGACGACCGGCCCCCCGGCCTCAGCGCTGGGTCCCCCGGCCACCAGAGGCTCTGGGGGTACGGCGGGCAGCATGTGAGACCCGAGGTTGTCCAGAGGGCAGCCGCTCAGGGGCTCGAAAAGTCTGAGCTACCTGCTGTGGGCCAGCAGGCTGTGGGCGTGGGCGCTGAGACCTGAGGTAGCCTCTGGAGTAAGCCTGTGGGTAAGAGCGGCGCTGGGGGGCAGCTGAAACACCCCTAGGCCTGCTAGGAGGAGTTGCACTCCTGTGAAGCCCGGACAGCTGCTGTCGAGTCTGTCTGGCTTGGACTGTGCGCTCAAGCGCCTCTAGCGCTGCAGATCCAAACAGCTCCCCTGGTTCCACTGGAACGCTACGGAGGGTTCTCCTACACGCCTCAGTGAGAGGAGATTGTGCAAGCCAAACCTGGCGGCGAGCCTGGACGAGAGTGGACATCAACCGCCCAAGCTCTCTAGACATCAGTGCGAACGCCTGCAGAGAAGCGTCGCTGAAGCTGTGGACGGAAGCATCCACTGAAGCTTCCTGTAAGGATGCTGATAGGGCAAGCATCAGGTGAGACATAGAATTGCCTATGCGTCCCATGCGTGCCGCTGCGTCATAGGCTTTGGACAGGAGGTCATCCGTCACCCGACACTGGGGACGAGGACACCTCGCCTCCGGTCTCAGAGCTTCATCAGGTGAAACAATCAGAGCAGCAATTGTCGGCTCAATCGCTGGCATGCGGCCCAAACCAAACTTGGGCGCATCCTGCATGGCCGCCAGGGTCCGGCCGTCAGATGTTGCGTGAGAGAGGGCTCTTGAGTCCCTCCAGCATGCATGCAACTCTCTCAGGTACTCATCAGATGGAGGCACAGTAAGGTTGGCGGGGGCTGATCCACGCCTGAAAAAAGCACTGGCCGGAGCCGGCTGCGCTTGGGGTACGTCCAACTGCAGGCGTGCCAGGGCCGAACGAATGATGGCCCCCATTGAGTTATCCTCAGAACCAAGAGTAGAACTGTGGGTTGAAGAACAGGAGCCCGCCGCAGAGGCACGGGAGGCTACATCCGGTGGAACCACATCTGCCCCATATTCAGCGAACTCAGTGGCTGACGCTGCCATGGAAAGCACATCTTCCTCCGGTTCCAAGATGGCTGCCGGAGGAGCAGGAGCGCCCAGCTCCCCTGCACCAGCCCCAGACTGGAAGGCCAGGAAGAGGGATTTCATTTGATTAATCTCCTCTGTTAACTGGTCCACCTTGGAAGCAAGTCCGGACTCCTTAACCTTCTTCCTGGAAGCGGGGCCCTTAGTCTCAGTGGCCCGACGTTTAGACCGGCCTGACTGAGCTGTAGCCGGCCGCTGGGCTGAGGACACTTGTTCAGGCGACGAGACCAGGCCCAACAGTTGTTCCACCTCAACCAGTCTGGCAGCCCTCACTGACCGAGGCATGAAACTGCAGTTCATGCAGGGATCTTCTGAAAGACCCTCCCTCAGATGCTCGAGACCAAGGCATGAGGGACACATATCATGGCCATCTTCAGGCTGCAGAGAAGCCATACAGGCCGAACAAGAGTGGTCGCCAAACATGTCAGCAATCACAGAGAAAAAAAAAACAACAGATGTTGGGAGAGGGAGCGAAAACACAGCCTTCACCGACAAATGCAAGAAAATTAGACCAGTTAGCCTCAGCGGAGACGCTGCTACCAACTGCAAGGTCACACCTGTGCTGGGAGCGGGAGCGAGAGCACTGCCTTCACCAGCTAAGGGTTGGTGCTATACTACCCATAAAACAGGACCAACAGAGTTGGCACCAATAAACGTAAATGAGAGTATGCCAAGCGCAAACGCAGGCAGAACTATTCAGATAAAGGCAAACACAGCTCAGTGTTGCAGACGAAAGAAATAGTACCTGTGCTGGGAGTGGGAGCGAGAGCACTGCCTTCACCAGCTACGGGTAGGGTACACACACAGCGGGAACAATTATCAAACAAAGGCAAACACAGTTCAGTGTTGCAGGCACAAAAGAACCAATACGTACCTATGTCGGGAGTGGGAGCGCACACACTGCCTTCACCAACAAGTACAAAGAAAGGCGGATACACAACGGTGCACCGAACAGCCAATAAGGCAGGGCCAGCGGTCAGAATGCTAACCGCTAATTATTAAACTAATAGGAGTTGCAGAAATGCCGGGAGAGGGAGCGAGCACACTACCGTCACCAACAAAACCGAAAATACAACCAAAAACGAGTATAACAGGTTGTACTGATACACACTACATTGATAACTACATAAATATTAGCGGGACAAATGCCGGGAGAGGGAGCGAATACACTGCCGTCACCAACTAAAAAAACCAAATACAACCAAAAGCGAGTACAACAGGTTGTACTGATACTCAATACTGATCACCACATAAATATTAGCAGAACAAATGCCAGGAGAGGGAGCGCACACACTGCCTTCACCAACAAAGTTCAACGAAAGGCGGATACACCACTGTGTACCGATCAGACAATAGGGTAAGGCAAGCGGTCAGAATGCTAACCGCTAATGCATGTAATGAAATAAGAGTAGCAGAAATGCCGGGAGAGGCGGCGAGTACACTGCTGTCACCAACAGATCATGAAAAATACAACCAAAGCGAGTACAACAGGTTGCACCGACACTCAATATTGATGGCTACACAAATATTAGCGTTACAAATGCCGGGAGAGGGAGCGAATACACTGCCGTCACCAACAACAAAAATAAATACAACCAAGAGCGAATACAACAGGTTGTACCGACAATATGTAACTTGAGAAAACACAAGTAAACTTATCACTACGTTTGGTACTTAGCCAACCGAGGATGATGATCCGAGGCAGAAGTGTCCGCGGCAAACCGCAACAAACCTCTCACCGTTGTTGCAGCCTCTGGAGAGCGAGTGGCTCGCGGCTCCGACCGAAGTCACGAGGCTACCAGCAACGAACAGTATTAATTGGCCCTTTGCTCTAACTAGCTCGGTGACATGTAGTCTACCTGCGAAGCGAGAAGATGAAAAGGAACAGATCCTCTGATGTCACCGGAAGATATAGACTCACCGGGATCATCAGGGGTCACATGTGACTTTGTTGGTATAAACACTCGACCTGCGCATGCGCGAGATGGATACATTCAGTGCTTGAAGCACCGCCTCTGGCGGTCAGTAGGGATGAAATAGAACAAGGTTTTGTTCAGAAAACGTTTTACTTCTGAATTTATAAAAGTCTAAAAATAGATACTTAATGTTTGTTGGTATTAAGGCAGGACTCGATCCTTCACTTACACATTTTTTTAATCTAATTGTTCTTAAAGGTCACATCATCCGTCACACTTACAAGCTTACTTTTCAGTATTATTTTAAGTCTCAATGACAGGAAGTCCTAAGTTGTTTCTACTTCAACAGTCTGTCCTACCCCAGCCTGCATGTTTTATAAATGTGCTGGAGGTAATGCCAGCTTAACACCCTGCCCCGTCTCCTCTATCCAGAGACAGCTGGAGGCCCACCAGGAAGAGGGCATGGTGGTGTCCCACATGGTGGTGGCAGGGGTGGGGATCTGGATCGCCTTCAGCTCTGGATCCACACTGCGTCTTTTCCACACTGAGACTCTGGAGCACCTACAGGACATAAACATAGCCACGCCTGTCCACAATACACTGCCTGGTAAGATATACAGAACCTTCCTTTCAAGACAAAATACCAGCAAAAAGTAGCATCCAGTAGGTAAAAACAGGAGACTTATTGTGAGTATTTATTACAATTCAAACCATCAGCTAAACAGACAGTGAATATGGATATCTCAGCAATTTCACTCATCAGAAAATGAAGAGAGCTGTTTATTTCCTGGACAAATGTCTGGCCAAGGTAACCTATTCTCCCAGTAAACAGATTCTACGATGAACAATGTGACACAAGTTTAAAAATAAAACATTCAGTACCAAAGAAAGAAAACCGTCAGCCTACATTCTTCCCCTATCCAACACCTGATGAGGTATGAAATGTGAGATGACAGGCACTGTGCGTCTAACACCTTTTGGAAAGTGTCAAATTTTAAAGATCAGCAAAGCTATGTCTTCCTTCTTTGGATTTCAGTTTCGTGATCACCTCTAGTCAAACACTCCTTCACAGACAGACCAGCATTTGTAGGCTTTGATGCAGGTCCAGAGACCTGAGTCAGTAATTAGCCTACGTCAGTGTAGGTGCTCCTCAGACGGCTCTTGTTATGGCAGGTTTGTCATTCAAAGGCTGCTGTAGCCTAAACAATGAACTGGGAACCTCTCATTTTCTCTCTCTCTCCATAGCATAAAGAAACCACCTGACCTTCTCAAATCACCTTCCAGGAAACTTATGTAGCAGGTGTTGTCTGTGCGAAATACAGCCTAAATTTCAACACTCCAAGGAGAAGATAAAAAAATATATATATTAGACAGCGATCATAATTTAGAATGCATAAATTGTAACTTCACATTTACAGCATTTAAGCATCTGGACTGCTCTTTGAAAAGATTAGATTTCAGCATTCTAAAACGTTTCTCCACCATCTGATACACTGATGGTACCAAAGGCTTAGGACTTGTTTTGGAACTCACTGTCACATAAATACTCATCATTAGTAACTTCATTAGAAATATGGATTGAAACTTGGATCTTTTACAGGCTCAGTTCCACATTTTTCAAAATAATGATGTAACATTATATCACGAGTTGAGTCATGTTATATAAATCGAATTCCAGGAGAATTAAAGTATTCTAATTGTCTGACAAAGTCGTTTAGAACAAAACTAAATAACAAGCCAGGAATCAAACTAAGCTAAACAAAATTCTAGCGGTCATCTGCTTGCATGGATGGCTAGATGCACTGAAAGGTTTAAAGTTTGGCTACATTTTACCAAAGTGAAAGATCAGGAGGATGCAAAATAGTTTATTGCAGCCTTCATGGCCAAGTACATCAGTATTGTACATCACATGAAACCAAAGTGCAGTACCTTCAGCTGTCACCTCTGGCTGCTATGAAACAGTTACAGACACTCCTCCACTGAAAGCAGTTGTGGCGAGCTCACTCCAACTTTGTAGCAAATTCTGTCACTTAAAAACCCAGTGTTGAAATTGGCAGAATAGAAGCTAGTTGGCTAACAAAACGTGGTGACACATGGTTACAATATGATGTGTTCAAGCCTGGTGAAAAGATCGTTTGTCAGTGTTAATCAGAAGTTATCAGTTAAAGTGGTAACGGTTCTGTTGTCATCCTTTTCCACCAAGTAAAAGAGAAATATGAATAGAAGAGATAAAGATTTAGACTCTTCAGGAGGCTTGATAATGTTATTTATATCATCCCTAAACCTCGGTCTCATAGGATATAATGCCAGCAATGGTATTATTAAACAAAGTGCAAAAATCTACATGTAACAGATCTAATGTAGCATTTGGAGTGAGTTCTGATGTGACCAAGGTTTCCAGCTTTAACAGAGTTGTTTACTTGACTTTCATCATTCCTCCATGAAGGCTGACCTTTGTTCTCTGGTGATGTAACTGCAAGTGTAAACCTGTCATCGCCAGGTTGTAAAATGTGCAGAACAAAGCCAAAAACAGGAGAAATAAGACATGTTTACTGGTGGTTTAACACTAGATCAGATTTTATTGTAGGGAGATAAATATTTGTTATAGTGGCCATTAAAAAATTAAGAACTTGATTATAAAATGTGTTCACAACAAGGTGGAACCTCCGAGTCATTACTCTAACAGCACTTTATCAGGGGTATAAGATTTGTTGCTATGGAATTAGAAACAGTTTCCTGCCATATGTGTTTAAGTCAAACATTATCGCAGAGGAAGCTCGGGTCAGAGGAAATTACTTTGAGCGAGGCGATCGTCCCAGACCGGAGTCATCAGAGCGACCTGCTGCTTCAGATCTTGTGATCTTCTGCGTGATATCAGCCTGACCCCAAAACTCACAGCCATAAAGACTGACTGTAGCAGAGCAGAGGCTGCTCCTGTTGGTAAGAAGTCAGGATTTGTTCAGTCCCATCACCGCTGCTTTCAGTCTCTTTCCTTTCATGCTGGGTCATGCAGACAGCTCGGGTTTCGCGTGCACTTCCAGGAGGATTCTGTGCGATGGCTTTCCCAAAGTTTTACATGAACACTTTTTGACAGTGGCCTTTTCTGCCTTCCTCTTGAAGACGGATGCTGCAGAGTTTGGATACTTAAATGAGGTTTTGATGTGAGTTTTGTTTTGTGAAGACAGCCGTGGTTTAATGTGCGTGTGTCGAAGTCTGCAGTTAATGACTAGCCTGCAGTTGTTCTGCGCTATCTCATCTTCAGCATCATTAGCTGTGCTGTTATTAGCGTAGCTCTGCCCAGACTGAGTGCACAGTTAGTCTTCAGAGTGGCTTCTCTATTATTGCCAGAAGGTAGTAATAACATTCAAGAAGACACTCAGCGACATAGTAACTCCTTTTATCTTCTTTTTTAAATCAACTAAATGTCAAATTTTGTGTGACAGCTCCAAGAGGAGTGTTCTGGATGGTCATAAGTTGTTGGAGCAATATCAAACTGCAACATCCACTCACATCTTGTCATATTCATGACTACAAGTTGTTCATATCTGCGCAATGATTTACAGAATTTCTGCAGCTTCAGGAGAGGATTTATACGCAGCACTGGCAGCAATACAAACTCGAGATTTACAAGCTTAAGTCTTGCAGTACAAATGTTAAAAATGACAAACTGATTGGAGTTTCCAGCCCTGACTTGATATTTTGGGTTGAGTCTCTTTCTGATACAAATGTTTCGAGTTACAAGTGGAAGGCTTCTTTGTTCAGACAGATGTGAATGATAAACTGCCCATATCGGCTAATAGAATCCTTGAAACCACAGAGGAAGCTGGTTCTAGGACAGACGAACACGCATGAAAGCTCTTCATCGTCTGGGCCTCGCCATTAGGCGCTCACTTCCTCTGATAACACCGTCACTCAATGATCCGTCTGTCTGTTTGTCTGTAAGCATGAAAATAAGAAGTTTAAGGTTCTGATTTTGATCTTTTAATAAAGCTTCTCCATGGAGTCCACTTATGTGATCCTCTTTCTACATTCTGTTGTGAGTTTCTAGAACAGTCCGCCGCAGGCTTTATTGCTGCCGGCCTCTGTTGCGGAACAAAATGAGACCAAAAAATGTGCTGTTTCTGCACAAACTCTGATGTAATTGAATGTGCCAGCCAAACAGTTTGGACAGGAGGTACAGCATTCAATCAACGCGATTGCCCTCGCGTCTGCACTGCCCTCCTCTTCACGTGAACGTTTACTGAAACGCAAGTGAAAAATAGCACAAGCTTATCAGAAGACGACAGTTTTCTGAAATTTGATCTGTGATTCCTTGATAAGCTTCTTCTCCAGGAAGTCCACAGCGTTCTGAGGGGATATTACATTACAGAGCCTGATTCAGTTAGAGCTTGTCCATAAAACACACAGTCCAGCTAACAAAGGAAGACACAGGGTGTTGTCTTGAGTGTTAATGCCTCTATGAACGGTGCTGTGTTGAAATGTAGGTGGTGTTTTAGACGGGGTGATCCTTCTCATGTTCATGCATGCTGGAACAATTCGGCCAAGTCCAGACATATCATTCAGTGAGCTAATACGCTCTAATAGCAGTCCTCTTCTCTGTAACTCATAGCATGTGTTTATTGAAGAAGCCTTTGTGGCTCATGTTAGAGTAATTTATGCTCATTAGCTTGGTAATGACTTCTGTCTGTGCAGCTGAACAAACCTGCCTATGGATATTTAATACATATATTATTGATAAGTGTGTTCTGATGTATATAAACATAGCTTGGATTGAATCCTTCCTAAGCACTTCAAAGAGAAGTCGTCTTCAATCAAACCGTGGTGATGTCTCAGAGGACGTTAGCTCGCTGGTTAGCTGTCTGACTGCTGTGCTGAGGGTCTAGTGGGCTTTTGTCTGCAGCTCTGTGACCTAAATATGCAGCCATGCATGGCCTAATGGGAGACAAACATCAGGAGGGGGGGTCAGTAAATAACACCTCAAGCTCTGCTTTGTTTTCCCGCCATGATTTTTATACATTATACAGTGTAATTAACACCTGTTCATGAGCAAACATTCTCTTGATGAGAGATACAAGATAGAGCTGACAGCACCGAAGTGAAGCACATACTGTAGCTGTTGTGTGAAGAAGCTCCAGTTAAAACTTGTCCAAATCTAATCTCCTTGGGGATGAAGTAGATTAGATTCCTCATGATCAGAGAGGGGAAACAGAGTTTATAATTTAAAGATTCATTTGACATTTTTATCACATGAGATCAACTTTCTTGCTAACCCAAAGCAAGTGGTGTTTGCCCTTTTCCCCGCTAGTCATAGCAATCATTTTCATCCAAATAACTATATAGTAGGTCCTGTTCAATTTTATACTATCATTTATGGTCAACAGACAGTTAAGCCCTCTGACTTTGGTCAGTCACTCACATTTTCTGTTTTAGTTTGAAGTTTGTTGTCTGAAGTGATTTCTTAAAAACAAATAATAAATAGGTGTCATGTAAACACTTTTGATACCGCCATAAATAATAACAGTTGGTTTGATAAACATTGTCGTTGTCTTGCTAGCATTAGCATTTAGCCAAAGATCATTCCAGCAAATTGGAGTCACTCTTATAAACAAACAAATAAATGAATAAGTCTTACTTCCAGGGATGGTAACTAAAGGCATTGTGCCATTCACATTATGCTGATCTGACTTTTTGTCGTCCCGTTGAACAGCTGACACAGAGTATTATTGTAATATTTGGGATTAGCCCCTCCCTCTTGCTGTTGGTTGTCAGGACTAAGTGCAGATCAAAGTGTTGCTCTGGTGTAGGATCAGGGCCAGATCTGGGCCATGTTGACATTCGCTCTGGGTTTATTTTAGTTCACCCTCTGGGTGGGGAACTCTAAATATTATGAAAGAAGGAAGTTGAGCAAGGCCCCCAACTGGCAGCCTGTGTGTTTCTGCTAACTCTGGGCCCTCATTAGAAGCACATGTGGGCAGGAACCAGGGCCCAGTCATCAGCCATACCTGCCGCCTTATCTGGCATGATTCCTGGAAGTGTGGCAGTATGGCATGTGTGCACCCCATGCACAGGGTCAGTCTGAGTGAGGGGGGGTCAGCCTGAGAGACTGGCAGTGATTTTTCCTTAAAGCCCAAGAGGATTACTTTGAGAGAGGAAATTCAAGTCAAGCTGTTGCAGCAGTAATGACTCATGACAGCCTCGCCTCCCACATAGCAGGTCTGAAATGACTGTTTTTTCAAAACCCCAGATTCTTATTACAGTCATAAAGATGATGATAAAAATGTCTCACCAGGTACCATTTGTTGTGCGATGTATTTCTGACAAAGCTCTTGTGTGGGGACCTCTGAAATGAGTGCTAAATTCCACACATCAGTCAGCTAACACAGAAGATGTCAGCAGGCCTGGTTTTATTGTATCCTTGTTGAAAGGTGCTGTTAACGGAACAATCAGAGCTTTTACAGTGCAAAGTGCCTGTGCAAAGTTCCCTTCTGGTTTTTCTAACCAGAAGGGAAAGAAAAAGGTCAGTTCTGATTGTCTTTTTGTTGCTTCAACAGAGGCAGAGCTCCTTGCTTAATTACAGCATTACGCTTCACTCATTCTGTTACATAACACTTTTGTGTTTGTTTGTTTGACTCAAAGTACACATAATGGGGCATTTTTCTGTGTTCAGACACTTGAAAAGAGCTGCTTTTATTCAGGCTCCTCTTAACGTTGCCCTGGAGACGAATAATCACAAAACATTGTTGCTGTAGAAATACCCCTACTCGCAAAAAAAAAAAAAATCCACCCCCTCTCATCCTCCCACTCACTGTATTCAAGTGGTCTATTAGATGAGCGCTTACTGATTTTCTAGGATACAGAACATTAGATGCATGAGCTCCGTGCGTCTGTGGGAGAGCCCACAGGTCAGGTTAGCTCACGATATTCGTCAGATGAGCCTCTCTACAGTTAATCTACAATTTCCTCTGAACTAAATTCAGTTTCAGGAAGATTTGACTGATTTTATACTTCTCTGTTTTCGTTTTTTTCTCCAAAGGGAACCAGAGAGTGTCAGTGAGCAGTCTGCTGGTCTGTCATGGTCTGCTGCTGGTAGGAACCAACCTGGGTGTAACTGTGGCCCTCTCTGTTCCGAGACTACAGGGGATCCCAAAAGTCACGGGTAACGCTCAAACGTTTCTTACACAAATGTTGTATCTCCATTACAGCTGTCATCAGAAGATTATTTTTTCCCCAATAGCCCTAAAATAATCATCATTTGGATCCTAAAAGTATGACATTTTTTTTAAGTCTTCCTAATCTTTCAGTGCCGTTTTGTCAAGTCAACCAGAACATTTCCATATTATAGACTAATTCAAACACACAGACTTGCTAAGTGACAAGTTGGAAGTTCTGATCTTAAACAACAGCGAGCAGTATGTTTGAATTAGGACACACACACATGGTAAATGTGCCATGAGATAATAGTGTATAGACACCTGGAACGGTGGACATTCAGACAAGATCATAGTCAGGGGTTGTTCATGTTTTTTTCAGTTCAAACCACTTCATGAGTTGAACAGATGCAACAAAAATGCAGAAAATTTAACCCGTTCCGGTAAAGATAATGATGAGAGAAAGTTTCTGATGTCAGATTGTATTTTCTTTTAAAGATGAAATCACTTAAAGGGGTGTTTGTGTTTCAGGTCGAGGTATGGTGTCCTTACACGCTCACAACGGACCTGTCAAGTTCCTCACTGTTGCTGCTGCAGTGTGTAACCGACCTGGCGCTCAAGCCCCCACAACTCCCTCCTCAAACCAGCCGACAGAGACCGAGGACGGGGAGAACACCGAGCCTGCCTCAGATCCAGCCCTCACTCCCCTTCAGGGACGAGGAGTGTGGCTGGGAGAGGCTGGCTGTACCACCATGGCTCTGCAGGATGCCCTGTCCTCCTCCTGTGGCTCCTTAGCCCCATCCCAAGGCTCTTTGGAGCACGGGCCAGAGGACGGGGCCCTCTATGATATGCTCCATGACCCCGCCCATCACCAGAAGGGCCGCCGGTCCAGCAAGGTAGATGTCAGCTCTCTGTTGGTGGTGTCTGGAGGGTTAGGCCACCGAAGGGTGAACAAAAAGACCAAACAGTCTCGGCACGAGGACAACACCTCCACCATCATGATCTGGCAGATCCCTTTGCTGAACATGTGACACTAAACGCGAGTAAGCTACTATTAATCCGTTACTTAGTTATTTAGGTGTTTCATATTGACAAAAGTCTAACATGTTCCCTCTTTTCTTAGGTTTGAACAAAAATGCTGCTCACATGGAAGCGACTCCTGACACTCCAGAGGACATTTGGGATCGATCAGAACGACTTGATGCCTTTTTGAAACCAGAAGTGCATCCAGCAGCATCCACAGTATTCTGATGATGTTTTAATGATGTCTACCACCAGTGGATCAATACAACCACTCAATCATGATGCTCCACTTAAAAAACACACTCCCTACAGACCACTGAAAGGATTCACTGTACTTTTGATGAACATACTCGTCTAAGAAAAAAAACAACACTGAAAGGTCTTTAATTTCACTCGCCAATGAAATCAGTTTTTGTCTGTAACATGGCTAATACGTAACTCTCCAGTGTTAGCCCCGTACAAGGTGTCTGTGTCGGACTGCAGTATTTAAAACAGTGTTGAATGAAATGAGGTTAAGAGACGATAGTTTTGCAAATATGGTGATGATGAGTCGTTGAATCTGTTACATGAAAGTTTTATCGAGATCAGGAGAAGTTTTTGATCTTCCCTTAAGATATCGCTAAGGGTCAGAGTTGTAAATATGAAGTTTAACAACTCAGGATTATATGTGTATGAGTTTTGGTGTCAGAGAAAGGTTGAGTGTTTAGATAAAAGCAGATTACAGTGCTTCTGGATGAACTGTTGACGGGAAATGGATGAAAAAAAGTGAAACTAGTGATGACTGAATGAGGTAGAGAAGGCTTAAGAGAATCTCTGGCTGGCCAGGTTTCTTTTCATAGAGGGGTGGAACAGTTGTTATCTGCAGGATAGTTTTTTTGTTTCCCATAATGCATCTTTTTTTTTCTCACATAAGGATATTTAAAAAAAAACACGAAAAGCTTTATACATTTGTCACTATTTGTATGTATTTCTTTTTATTTGTATTAACATTTTCATAAACTTCTATTGACCACCCTTGTGTACCTCATTTGAACTTACTTTTAATGATACAAGCAGTTTTGGGAGATTTGTGGGTATTTCCCACAAGTTGAGGTATCAACTTACGTGATCTTATTCTCTCTAAATTCATTATGTTAATTACTGCTCCTGGGAATACACATTAACCGTTTCCACAGCTTCTCTGTAGATGCTGCTGGAGTGTCAGCAAACTCGCCTCGTTCTCCGCTCTCCTTGTGTGTAGCCATCAGTACATGCTGGGACTAGCAATGTGCCTGAGGGGCTGCAAGAACTGAGCCTGATACCGCTCTTCCGGGATTTCACTGCTCATACCTCCTGCTGCTGAACAGAGAGGGTCAAGGCTTTTTCTCTCTCCTAACACCCACACTCACTGTTGCACAACCGTGTTTCACTATGTTATCTGTTCCTACAAAAATAGACAAGTTGACTTCAGGCTGAAATTGCTCCTGAGTTACAATCAAAAATATTATCTCATCTGATTTTTTTGGGTAACTAACAACTTGACGTAAGCCTAAAATAATAAATAACCTCTCTAGCCTTTGTTTATTGACTACAAGCAAAGCAAAGCCTCAGTCCCACTGTACAAACAAAGTAAACCTGAGATCACTGAGCCTGCTTGGGTGTTACCATTTATTTCATAACAGCCCTGCAAGTGGAATCCTTTTGTTTTCCCTCTGACCCTGAGATTGCCAAGGAGACCACTCATTTTGTATATCAGTCCTCAGCAAGTCCTTGCTCTCAGAATATCCAGCATTAAAACCTCCCAGCTGAACGCTCTGTAATCTCACAGGGCTGATAGGTTTTTGATGCCCTTGCGGTTGCTCCCCTCTATTTTTATATCTGAAGGCCAGTTGTTACGACAGACGGACTCCACGGTGGAGAGGTTACGGATGCTGGATAAAAACGTCTTCTGCTGCCCTGAGGGGTTGTGCTATTTCTAATCATGCCTTTTCACATGTTAGGGCATATGTCGTGGGTGCTTCTTTTATCACATTATCAACACAAACATTAACAATCCCAGGGCTACTTTACCACACAAAACTCATCACTGCTGCTTCTACCTCACAAATGCGCTTCAATTTGCTCTGTTTATGCCTCAGGCTTATATATTAGTATGATATGGTGTTGGGTTACTGCCAAAAGGGAAGTATGAGTCATCTTTCTAGAGCAATGTCAGGCTGTTTTAAGGTTAAACCTCCTCTTTGTGTGCACTCAATTCCTTTTAGAGTCAAGTCCAAAGGATACTGTGATAAACTGTCATGCACAAACAGGTAGCGTGTACTAATGGAATCATTATTGATTTTTTTAAATGTAGTTGCTGGAATATGAAATCCATTTTGGGGGGTCAGAGCGTTAAGTATTTAATTCTATTTTAATGTGTTCCAGCATCAGTGTAAAATTCTAAAAGGTATTTTATTTTGAAGGCCCACCTCACTTTAAAGGGAGCGTTTTTCAGTGATAAAGAATTTAAGGTTGAGTGTATGTTGGCATGGCATGTGATGGGGATTTCCCTTAAATCCCATCCTCTGATCCCCCACCCATCGTGGTACCCATGACAGGGATGATGCGTAAAGGAATGTCGCATCTCTTGGAAGCATCCAGCGCGCGCCCAACAGATGGAGCCTCGTGCTCCTGCTGTTGAGTGTAGGGTTAATACCGACAGATGGGGCGTGGTTTAGATCAATGACAACCACCTCACTGTAGTCAACTGTAAAAAAGACAACAAAATCCCAGTCCTGGTAGATCCGCGTGCTGGTTTCTCAGGCATCCGCGACAGACTGGAGGAAAGGACGCCTGAATGTGTGCAGCTACTCTCTCCACTTTGACAGGAGCAAATTCGTAGGCGACGGCTGATCTGAAGGAGGTGCGACTTGGAATGAGTATTTGATCGTTCTTTTGCTTCGTCTCCGTCTCTGAATCCGGAGAGGCGTCTATGCAAGAGCGTCTGAGTCCACGGAGCAGAGGTTCGATGGAGAAAGGGGAACGGATGGGAGAAAGCAGCTGCGATTGTCGGTGAAGAAAAATCATCCAGGGGAGCACAGCCAGGCTGCCTCATGAGGATTGCGCCTACCTTACGTAACCGAGCTTTGTGGGGGGACCTGCTGGGGACACTGCTGCTGTTGAGCTGATTAATTACATGAAGGATAGACAGGTAAGTCACAGTTTACTGTCAACAGACTCAGAACCATTCAGGTCAATTCTAGTATGATTAAATGAGCTGCGAAAAATTCATTCATATTTTGAATGAAGGATAAAAACCCTTTTCTTAAGCGTTTATACGATAGTTACATAGATAGATGATGCACTTACAAACAGCCTTTGCCAGTTATGTTAGAGATTAATTCCTCTATCAGCTCAGTAGCAAATGCGCATGCGCTCTTAATGACTCCAGATTAACACAAATAATGGACAGGCTGGTGATTATTGCAGTAGGTCACGTAGTTCACAGCAGCAAGAAGCTGCATGTTGGAGCAGCTCTATTACAAAAAGAGTCATTGTTGCACAATTAAACGTTAGCTGGTTGGACTACAGGCATTGATGACACATCGATACAGGAGCCTATCACACAAGCAAAGTAATTTTTTCCTTCATATTTGAGTTTCCAAGCAGGTGGTTATTAGTTAAAGGGCGCCCCTTAGAGAAAACAGAGGTCTCTGCAACTTGAGGGCTCATTTTTCCCTTCTCTCAGCTAAATTACCTCCTTGTGTTTCCTGTATGTAGGTGAAGTGAGAGAACCACAAGTTTTCCCACCCACTCAGCATGATAGACAAACACGCCGCCTCCCATCAGAAGTGAGTACGTCAAGATGAGCCAGGGTAGCAGGCAAGGAGGAGGGGCCATCACTGTGGAGGCTGATGTCATCCTTCATGCCGTGAACCCTGACCTCGTCACGCCTCCTGATAAAGATGGGGCTCTGTGTCCAGGTTATGTCCAAGGATTCCTAAAGGACACACAGGATTTCAGCCCCCCTCCTGTATTCGAGAAGGAATACCTGTTGGATGGGAGACTGATGGAGAACAACCATGTGGATCATCATCAAGGTAACGGCTCCTGCATCCCAAATGATAAGGGAACTTCAGATCTCTCTTCTTTTGCTGACTCTGCTGTAACCAATCACATTGCCAGCATGCAACAAAACTGTACAAGCAGCGACATCCACAATGGCGCCAGAGCCAAAGTGTCTTCCAGTGCAGACTCCTCCATATGCTCACCCAGCCAGGCCAAACAGGAAACTGATTGGTCAGTCCTAAATTCAAACCTTGAACGTAGAGACAGCAGCCAGGAAAGCACACAGGCTAAAAAAGAGCCTGATTTAGTGATCGAAGTGGGCGGGCAGAAGATCAATGCTCACAAGTCCATTCTGGCAGAAAAAAGTGACTACTTCAAAGCAAGGCTGTCACGAGACATCCTCAAAGTGAAGGGCGTCAGTTACAAGACTCTTTCCACACTGATAGACTATATTTACACCTCTCGGATGAATGTTTCCAAGGACAATGTTGTAGATGTCATCACAGGGGCTAAGATCCTCCAGATCCCTTGCGCAGTACAGGCCGCCATGGATTCCATGTCTGCACAAGTCACTGCGGAGAACTGCTACGAAATTCTCACCATCGCCAAAAAGCAGCGACTTAACGAACTGAAGGAGACTGCCTACAGATTCATGAGCGACAACTTCCTCCAGATTCTCAAAGACCCGGCAGTGTATGGTCGCCTGAATGGATCAGAGCGGGATCTGATCCTGAAGAAAAGGATGGAGGGGCGGAAGACGCTGATGGTGGCAGAGATCAACGATGTGTTTGACCGTGTGGGGAGCAGGCCGCCAAGCCGCTGTGGTAGCCGGCCACAGAGCCCATTGTCTGTGGGATCTTTGGAGGAGGGTCATATGATTTACTACTTCAATGAAACAGCAAATGACTGGAGAGCTTTGACTGCCATGCCCGAGGACATAAACACTAAAGGCTGTGGGATCTGCACCATGTATAACTACCTGTTTGTGGCTGGGGGGATAAAGGGCTACGGAGACAAGGGCAAGGTTTCGGACAAGGTCTTCTGTTACAACCCCATAACTAACCGCTGGGGGGAGGTCAGACCTCTGATCCAGGCTCGTGCCCAGCTAAAGCTTGTGTCTATGGATGGCTACTTGTACGCCATTGGAGGGGAATGTCTGTTTACAGTGGAAAAATATGACCCACGCATGGACAGATGGACTACGGTGGCCCCCTTGCCTAAGGGAGCTTTCGCTGTGGCTCACGAAGCCACAACCTGCAGTGGAGAACTTTATGTTTCAGGAGGCTCTCTCTTCTACCGCCTTCTGAAGTACGACATCAAGAGAGATGAGTGGCAGGAGTGTCCGTACAACAACAGCAGGAAGAAGTCCTCAGACATGGTGGCGCTGAAAAGCTTCATTTACCGCTTTGATGTCAACCGAGAGCAGGGGATCAACGTGTTCAAATACAACACCATAGTGAAAATGTGGCATGATTGCGCATCACAGAAGCTGGGAAGTCATTTACCCTTCAGGTGCGCCGTTATCGGGAACTGCATCTACTGTGTGAACAAAAGCCAGACTCTTCAGTTTGTAGTGGAGGAGGAGAACGCCTACTTTGTGGAGGAGCCGCTCAGGGCGCCTCTGGAAGCGAAAGGAGTTCTGTTTCCTTTTGTTCTCACTTTGCCTGAAAAGCCTGACAGAGTCACATAGTGTGTACGTGTGTGCGTGTGTTTGTGCGTGTGGTGTGTGTGATCCAGAATAACAGAATAGATAGGTCATAGAAAATCTGGAAGAAGCAGAAGACCTTATTTACACTCCTCAATGTCAGCTCAGTGTCTCACAGCCTGCTTGCAGTGGAATGTGTGTATTTGCATGGCGATTTAATGTCTGCGGCCTTAAATGGAAAACTTTTTTTTTTTTTTTTTGAAGTTCTGAATGAATGACAGTATTTGTATCTGACTGTAGATAATGTCATGATGACTGTGACTGTAGGTTATTTAGTGTATTTCCTGTGTTCAGTTTGGTTTAGTGCACTTTTATATTTAGAACAGATATTTAGATGAAAATAACTAGAAAGGTTTGGTAACAAAGAAGTTTTGTTGAGGAAGTGTAAGAAAGAGTGAAACAGTTGTTGTGGCTTTATGAATGATACGTCGCCAGGTCTATGCAAACAGGCAGAATATACAGGGTGGTCTGCTATAATGCTTTATATTATAGTTTGTGTAAGGGGAAAGAAGACAGGGCTGCAAATAATGTCCTATTCAGTACTTTGGGATAAATCACATTTTGTTTGGTCAACAAACTACCAGATTATTGGGAAAATATATATTTTCCCAAACCTCAAGAAGACCAAAGGTCTAAATCCCAAAGACAGAATTCATTAACATTTACAGTAAAGCCTCAAATCCCCTTTATAGAAGCTGGAAACAGCCAAAATTTGGCTTAAATTCTGGAGAACTAAAATGAGATTTAATGGTTATAAAACTTTTTTAAAAACTTGACTGAGTTAATGATACAGCTGTACCTCATCACTGATCTGCACTGCCTCATGTGAATTACAGTCGAGGCAAATAAATGCTTAAAAAGTATCTATGTTGTTTATATTCTACACAGATTTTCTCTTTGTAAAGCATTTACACAGCAGCTTTAGCATGTTGCCTTTTAAGTCAGAATCCTACAGCCCGACACGATTCTGAAATCTTACTGCTTACTCAGCAGACAGTTGAAAGAGTTCATTGGTCACGCTTTCTTTTAGATTTCGGAAATGATATTTTGCTTATAGTGCATAATCACAGATGTCACTGTTTCTGCTTGTTGCACATCCGCCAAAGATGAATAACAGTTCAGGCAGTCCATAAGAAAGCTGATAATACTGACTTTAGATATTTTATGGATGAAACAATTGCAATAGTTCTTGTGAGGGGAGGAAACTTTGTTAGCTGCTAATAGGCGCTGTCTTCAAAGTTCAAGGATATCCAGCCATTCAGACAAACAGATGTATCCCTCATTTCTTCTTGATCTGCTGGAGGACAGAGAAATAGTTTTATACTTAGCAGCAGAGGTATTCCTCACAGACTGATCCTACAGGTCAGAGGTCAAATCAGATACTTGAGTTCAGCAGCAGGTCATGGTCATGACCTTTGTCTCTTACACACTTTAACCAGTCAGCATAAAACTAACTGACTTCTTTGGACTTCTTTTTACATCAAAGCAACAACTTTCCTCTAAATTGTCCTTCATTTTTGAAATGTCACAGTATTTATTTTTTGCTGCAATAAAACAGTGGGAGTTTTGTACGAAAGCTAATACGAATATATTCTTGGAACAGATTGCTTTTGATAACATTTATAGAAATGTCTCAAAGCAGTCAGTGTGACTGGGACAACATGGATGTGATTTAATATTTTGCTGGCTGCCATCTGTATTTTTGTGATTATTTTATATGGGTTTGGTAGATGTGGATCTGCTGCTGTGATGGACAGTGAAGTGATGCAATGCTCAGTAATGGCTTCCTGCTTAAGGCATACAGAGTGGGCTAACAAATTAGCTGTTGGATAATGTATAACAGACAAGATAAAGTGCTTCAAATAAAATATTTTGTGTCTGACTGATTTGGTTTCCTTGACATGTCCTATGCGTAAAAGTATATTGCGACATACATTTTTTCCCCTGGAACAGAGCTGACACCTTGTGGACACTAAATGTAACTGCAGATTGTTATGCTGATCGTACACATATGAATGTGGCAAGAAAACCTGACCATAAATGTTATGAATACTTAAAATAGAAATTTCCCATCAGTAGCTTTTACTAGAGGGCCAATGCAACATTAATGTGGCAGATCCAACTTGTTTCAGCCAGTTTACCTACCTACTTTAAGTATTATAGTAATCACATCCTCTATCAAAATTAACTCAGAATAAAGATTAATTTCATATTGATAAGTTTATAGCAATGTAGCAAGTCTACATTATGAGAAACTTGATTAAAACTTTTATTCAAGGATGCAAAAATGTTGAACTCTTTAATTTAGCACAGTAATGAAAACATTAGCAAAGAATTCTTTCTTTCTTCAATTAATGAGTTAAATTGGCACCTAATGTTTATAATTCTCATTAAATGATGCAATTCTGTGAACTTTTATCTCTTGAGGATGGTTTAGATACTTCATAATCAACACTTATTGTAGGGATGATAAAATAAAGTGATTTTTACTACAATCTTTGGGCTTTTACACTTGATTAAACAGTACAGCTTAGGAAAGAGGCAGGAAATGCAGCAAGAATGACATGAACCAAATCTAGGACCAGGAGTTGATCCTGTGAGCAGTGCAAACAAGGACCACAGTCTATGTACATGAAGCATCTGCTCCAACCAACAAAGTTAAACCAGCACCTCAAATAAAGGTTTATCTTTATGTAACAAGAGGTCAAAGGTAATTGTTTAATCATGTTAAGTTATAAAGGTAAGAAGTTTTCTGGATAACCTGTAAGAAATGTAAAAACAACCAGACAAAACATAAAACTTGATTTAAAGGACAATAACCTAAACGTGGGTTTAGTGAGTTGAGTGAGTTGAGTGAGCCATATTCACAACATTTCATGTTTGTATTTAAAAAAAATATATAACTGAAACAGGCAGGTGTGTTGAAAAAAAGCTGTGTTCTTTTACAGAAACTGTGACTGGTTTATGAGAATGTAATTTATGGACACTGCAGTCAGTGGGACTGCCAAACATCAGCCTCCCGAAGGCCACAGGTGGTAACTACAACACATTGGCATGATCACTTTTTGTAATTTCCCAAGATTTTCTTTAATCTGACATCGGGCAGCTTACAAGGGGATAAAAGGAAATAAGGCTGCAGAACTAAAAAAAAGAAAAAAAAAGAAAGAAAGAAAGAAAAAAAAGTTAAAATAACAGTGCTATACAGTTAAACCTAAATCAAGGGAACTATCTAACTCACCCCTTAAAAACCCGGCCCATCAAAAAAATAGCCACATTTTTTTTCTTTCTTTTTTTTTTAACTGATATGTTTATACACCCTTTTAATAAAATCCATAAATAAATATTGCTAAATTATTTTTGTTTATGATATATTCTTTGTTTTATGTCTGTCATATCTGGCAGTTTAGGAAACTTTTTTAGTAAAGATTTTAGTAGATAGAAAACACTTATTTCAAAAAATGACTTACTATGAAGATGTTATTCTTTCCACAACTTCTTAAAAATTAGCAGTGATTTTCCTGAAGAAAAAAAGTGTGTGGATGATTTCATGAGAGCAGCCATTTTGGAAAGAGCCAAAATACAACTTCAGCTACCTTTAAGCGAAATGATAATTCTCAAGTGGGTAGAACACGGAAAAAATAAAAATTTAAATAAAATAACAGGTTTTTGAGTAAACTGACAGAACTCAACTTAAAATGATACCAAGCAAAAAAGCAGATGAATCTGGAAATATGTGATATTCTACAAAGAAATGTAACTGATGGCTGTTATGGGATATTTTTTCAACATATAAGAAAAAAAAATTAAAGCAATTTGAATTTGGTGTAATCACCACTGTTATTTATTATACAATTTCTGCTAATTATAGAGGGTCAGTCTGGAGCCACAAAATCTACGTTACCTTAACAATAAAGACAATATGGTGTATATGCATTGTTAAAACACATTGAAATAATGATCTAAAGATGAAGTTTTTGAATTTATGAAATTGTAGAACTACTAACGGAATACTTGATTGATAACAGGTATTGATTATGTCACTCAACTCATCATTTTTTATTTATTTATTCATTTATTTATTTATTTATTTTTTTGCCATATTTCAAGCATGTATATTAAGCCAGTACGTTGGCAGTCAAATAATTCCATCCAAACAGAACTGAAATCTCTATTTTCTCACAGATTCATCTTTGTGTTGATTTAGCTATCAGGAATGTAAAACTTGAGGTTAGACACTGGTGCAAGGGAAGTTGTTGGGCTGTTGATGTTGTAGGAGGTGAGGTAGAGAGGTGGCAGGCTTTATTGCAAGATGTGATATTTAGTTCAACAAAATGTTAAATCTGAAACTACGAGAACTACGAGGGAAAGAGGAATTAAAATTCATTAGTTCAATAACGTTTTTTAAGCTATAACAAAGCCACTGCAAAGGAGTCGCATGAGGCTCCAGAGCTGCCGGTTGCTGACCCCTGGGGTAGCAATACAAGGGCTGATTGATAAGTTGTGAGCCTCATATCTAAGGGTTTGACTTTTGGTGGACATATTGCATTATTTTTAAACATAATCCCCTTCAGTATCTGTACACTTTAGCCAGCGATGTGTAAGGGCTTCAGTTTGTCCCTTTAGCCAGAACAATATCATGGACTTTATTGACCATTTCTGGGGTTGCAGCAGTGACAGGCCTTCCAGGACAGGTGTCATCCCCAAGGCTCTGCCTGCTACACTTAAATTCCACCACCCACCTTTTCACTGTAGCACATGAAGGGGCATTATTCCCTAGTGTTGCTACCATATCAGTATGGATATCCTTAGGTGCTAGAGCTTTCTTATGCAAATATTGAATCACTGCTCTTTCAGTGATTTTGTCCATTTTGCAAAAGTCACTTGTCTTGTTTACTTTAGAGTGCTACCTCTTCAACATAAACTGACCAAATGACTCCAGTCTTCAGGTACACAGCCTTAAATAGTCAGGGAATAGAAGAGCTGAAAAAGGACATCCCTGCTTAACTTCTTCAGTACAAGGCTCACAACTTATCAATCAGCCCTCGTAGTTCTCGGTCCATATTCCATAGACGTTGTTTGCTAACCAGCAAAAGATGAGGAGAAGAAGGTCAGACAGACATCATTATGAGCTGACTGGACTGAAGTGGGATGGAGCCAAAAACTTGAAACTACGGGCATCCTCTCATGGGTGAGTTTAAGTTTTGTTGCACTTTTGGATGAAAAAAGTTTTTCATCAGTGATGGAACACAGTGTTAGAGAAGCACAACACAAACTCTTAAAGTAACAGAAAGTTTTCAAACTTTAGCTGCCTGTCATACCAGACCAAGGAGCCTATTCAAGCCACCTCCTTCACACTCTCCCTCTTCACCATGAGTGGAGGGGAACATTCCAACAGAGAGTCAGGTGATTAGTGAACAGGTGGAAAGTTGTTTAATGTCTGTCATAGGAAATACTCTGCAAATTAAAGCTCAATGTTGTAACTCTGACTGATGTACTCTAGATAAAACAAAGTATCATACATAGTATGTTAAAGCTCCTGTAAGAAGTTTTTATCTGATTGTAAAAGACACTGAAATTTAAACTAATTCCTTTTTATGATCTACTAAAGCAAATAAGACCTCAGTCAAGCTAATGCAGTACACAGTACAGAAACAGCTTACAGTTTCCTGATGGGCGATTCATTTTGGTGTTGAGATAACCTCAATGGAGTTTTATAAAACATGACCTACGACTGGGTAGGGAAAATCAACAAGAGACATAAATTGAGACATAAACCGTTCGAAAAATTTGTTTTTTTCTGCTGGAGAGATTGTTTTTGAAATTTGCACAGGAAACAAATTTGAAAAGAATCAAGCTCTGACATTCTTGTATGCTTTAATGTCTCCATTTGAACCCTGATAGTAAAAACACAGTACAGACAAAATACCAAATTTGGTGTGACAGTGGTTTAAATTAGTGAATCACAATCAAATTAGCCCATGACATAATGAAGGAAAGAATACATCTATAGCTCCTCCATACAATCTCCAAAGGGCTAATTCTCAAAATGGTAACAGGAGAGGCCAACCTGAACCAAAGCCAAACACTGGCTACTTTAAGGTTTGTGTTTATTTGAACTGAGATGCTAGAAGAGCTGTAGATGCAGCCACATTTTCGGTCCTCTTTAAGGCTTTAGATAAACTAATTTGAACCTTTAATCCAAATAACGAGTGAGAAGAAGTGAGCATTTATTACTTTAATATAAATCGAAGCAGATATATTTGCTATAAAATTAGTTGAAGCGGCAAGGAGATGAAGAGAAACAGGTTATAGTTAAAATGCGTATGTCATCATCACACAGTGAAGCTGCCATAGCAAGCAGAGATTTATAATCGTTTTCAGGAAAATAGACTGAAGTGCTTGTTGCTTGTGATGTCAAGGTTTTCTTGAAGCAAAAGACTGGCCAGTGTGGTCCACTTTTCTAAGTGAACAAAACACTGTAATTCAAAGAACTTACCAGATTTAAATTAGTTAATTAACACTACATCAACATGACTGTTTCTGTCTTTACAATAGGTTGACTATTTGCTTAGTTGTTTCATTATTTTGGTTTTCTTCCAGCAGTTGTTGCTGTCCTGTCTCCCCACTTTATGTATCAGTATGTGCATCTTTTCAACACTGGAGGGCAGTATGAGCCAGTAAGTAAAAAAAACAAAAACTAACCACACTATCGTATCTGTCTACCACTGCTAGACTTTGTATTGGAATGAACATTGCCACACATCTAGCATTTATTGGCTGTATTTATTTAATTTTTTAATTTGGGGCAAAAAATAAATAAATAGATAGTTTAGTTCATTTTTTAGTGCCTTTGACGTGTGCCACAACTATGCTATTTTATATGTTCAGGTGTCATCAATTACATTAAAATGTCAAGTGAGTTTTTATTTACATTAGCTCAACTGATCTGATTTTGTTACATGTGAAAATAAGATTTAAGCCTATTTAAACATGTTATGCGAATATGCTATAGAGAGTGTAGATTTCTCTTAAAACAGTTTTATTATGATAATCAGATTTGGAATTTTTGAATTAAGAATAAAAAGGGATGCTTTCTCGAAAAAAAAAGTTTCTTCTCAAATGTGATGTATAAATGTACATAATGGTCAGTTCCCTGGTATATCTCACTTCAAGTGCAGTACTTTATTAATAACAATAAATAAATAAATAAATATATATATAATTTAAAAAAACATACCTATTAATTGTTCTCATGAGCTTTCATGACTATTTATCAGACATAAAACCTCAACTCAAGCACTTCAAGCGTTATGCCATGGCTCAGGGTTCCTTACTTACCCCTCTGCATCTCAGAACTGCACTTAAGGAGCTAGCAAGCCACATTGCTGCATATTTAGACATATTTAAATAGTATATGCTGCGCCCTACCTTCAAAGTGACCTAGAAAACATCAGGAATCATGCCCCTATGTCAGGTATGACATTTTATGACTACTGCTATAAGCCAAACACACGAATGGCTTGTCTTACTTGAAAAGCTAATGGCTGATATGTTTATTACTAGCTTGGTTTATTGTTAGCTAACGTGTAACTGCAGTAGCATATGTAAATATGAAGCCTCTCCAAGCCTGAACTGTTTATGCTTTCTTAAAGACCTCAAGAAATTTCTAAAGCACCTGTAGGTACTGAGTTGATGTCCAATATAAGTTCATATTAGCTTTGAGAAGCTAACTGTAAGGCTTTCCCAATTAGCATGCATAAAAGGTTGAAATTAGCTTCAGTAGTACTCATAACTTAAATTTGTGCCCACAGCTTATTCAATGATAGATTTGTAATGCTTAAAATATAGCTAGTTTTCAAAGTTAACCATTGTTTGGACAGAAGGGAAAAAAAGAATAAAGAATGTATCCAACTGATGAGGAGCTAGCAAAGGCTATATCAAGTCAGGACAAGCTAAAGTAAATTTAAGGTTATAAAACTGTTCTATATGTGTGTGTTGTTGGCATGTCTCTTTCTCTCTCTATTTGATTTGGTTTGGTGTAGAACAGAATGCATGAATACTTGCATCTTGCTCACTGTGACTTGGGGATAATCTGTCGTTACACTTAAAGTGATGTGATAACCTGGTATGGCCTAGGGGTTGCTGTAACAGTTCAGACCAAAACATCCCACAAGATCTTGTCTGATGAGGCTCGAATTTGTGGCAACCACCAGCTAGCCCCTTGCTGCAGCTGTCTTTGGTTTTCTTACTGAATACTAATTATGTTTGTATAATTGGTTTTAGTCATTAAATGGAAAGCTTATTAAATCTTTTTTCTCTGTTTTCACCTACAGCTAAATTTAGCAAACAAGGTCTGCCTGAACCTGAACTGCTTTGTTAAAAAAAAAATGAGGCATTAGTGGTTTAGACTTCTGAGTGCAGTGTCAATTGATCTTACATCTTGAAAGAATGGGGATAAAATTTGAAGTGACTCCAAACTGCCTACGAGATAAGCTGTTGGGGATATTTTTGTGCTTTCCTGCTGAATAGCTTTGAGCTGCCTCTTTTCATTTAATGGCAAAGAGATGTAAAAGAAAATGTGACATTTTCTTTTAATTTCCAGTTGATTATCTGTGATTATGCACTAAAACAGCAGACTTGCAGCCTTTTAAAGAGAGAGAGAGAAAATGTAAGAAGCTGGAAATAAGAATCACCAGGAAAAAAAAAAAAAAAAAAAAAAAAGACGGCCTGGGGAAAAGCATCATGTAGCCTAATGTGCTTTTCCGCATCCGCCCCACACTCTCTCATTTTTTGCCATTTGAATATACACAGAATTATTTACACCTTCAAGGCAACTTGACTGAACTGCACATCAGTCAATTAGTAAATCAGAAATTTTCTGTGATTTCAGTTTAGCGTGCAGTCCTTGGCTCCCTTTGGTCCCCCCCTTTTAGTCTCCCATCCTGACAGTGACAAATTACTCCTCTGCTTGGCGAGATTGAAAATTAAAAGCATTTAAAGTTGCTCATGCATTTATGCTAATGAGAAATTCAGATATGATTTGCATGCCAAAGAGGCTAGTCGGAGAACTCATCATTGCCCCCACCACCTCCAGCCCCTTAATTTCTTTAGGCTCTGTTTTTTTTTTCTCTCTCTCTTTATTTGCAAGAAAAGAAGAAAATACAGTGTGTAAACACTCTCAAAATTTGACATTCTATATTACTGTGTTTCATTTCTTATAAGAAATTGCATTTATTGCCTGTAAGATGGCCTTTGTACAGAATTTATGATACAGCTTACCGCTGGCACCCTCCTATAGCCACTCAGCCAAATTGGGTCATTGTGTCTGGTGTTGTCACATCACACCACAGGAAGAAACACGACTGTTTTAATGACATTGTGCAGCTACTGCTCATGCTGTCTCCTGTCGGCATTTGGATATGCACTGTTAAATACAGGATGTACCTTCTAGTAAAACATTGGCAAGGCCGAGTCTGAATTATGAACATTAGTGTGTGGGCATAAGCTTCTGAAATCTAATATTAAAATGTTTGTTCAGATGAAAAAGGCTTTGTTTTGTGATAAACATGTGCAGAACTCTTTGGAGCCGGAGGATTAAAACTCTTGGCTGATTTGTTTTTCCAGTAAGCTCCATCCTCGTCTTCCTCTCCAAATATCAAAGCTGCTGTTCTTTGAAATTATTTGTTCCACAGTTACTAAATGATTGTAACCTTGGAAACAAGATGCATTAATGAAGGTTGAAAATGAAATGGGGCTTTAATTTGCTTCAGTGTTCGTAGCCGAGGTGAAATGGATTAGCTTTGATTGAGGTGTGAGATGAAGAAGGAAAGCGCTGACATGACACTTGTATTTGTCATCATGTCATTTCAAGGAGGATGCGGCAGCAATTATGAATATGGGTACACAGCAATTAAAAGCGGTAGTATTCATTAATAATTTTTTTATTAATTTTTCAGTGCCCGCTTAAATGATTGCCACCGCACACAGGCTTTCCAATTACCCTGCTTAATTAGAAATGTCAATATTAAGAAATAATTAAACTTGGGAATACATTAAGGTTGTCAGAAATACTAAAAAAGTTTGGACCATCACTCAAATGATGTTTTCTCTAATATGTTTTGCAATGGTTTGTAAATTAAAGATGAAGCTTTGATCAATGTTTGTGACAAGAACTGAATAGTTATCAACTTACATCAACACTTGTGGTTTGTTTTTTTTATATATATAATGTAATTATTAGTGACAAAACCCTCAGAAGCTGCATCAGTTACAAAATGTAGACCCTAAAGCTTTAAGATATGAATATAAACTCCTTAACTTTTTACCACTTTGCTTTTACATCGCTCTCTTTACAGTGCTTCAAGACGTGTCACTAACGGTCAGCAAAGAGATGGAAGAAGATTCAACAGGTTCACGAAATTACAGGTACTCAGTTCTGTTGTCCTCTTTAAATGGAACACTAGTCACTGGTTTTATTACTGGTAAAACTGTAATTTCAACACCAGTTGAAAGTATCAGATGGAGGATCAAGTCCAAAAAATGGCTGCAGAAGGATGGCACAGCAAATTCTTGCTTATATGAGCAATATATAAAACAAAAAAATTATGTCTGATGATAAAAGTGATGCTTTTTATCACTTAACATGAAAACATATTATCTATTGGGTAAGGGTCTGGGTAGAATGGCCATGCTTGCAGATGTAGAAAAACACTTTTGGATTTATTATTGTTGCAGATATTTTGTAAAATGTGAAGAACAAAAGGTAGACATTTAGTCAACTGATGAGATCCCATCCAATAAACTTTTTTAAAGCTGCCACAAGAAGTTTTTGGACGGTCATAAAAAAGACTGTTTTTTTTTTTTTTTTTTTTTTTGTAAAGATGGCACTCAAGGAGCGATAAAAGCGGACAAGGTCATTAGTGAAAGAATCAGTTATTTCTAAATTTTCTCATTTTAAATACCAAAAAAACTGCTGCTGCAGGGTAGGTGTCAGATTGATTGAGTTGTACCATCCACTGGAGAGACAGATTATTTTTGTATGTCTCACAGCAAATATTAATAGTGAGTGATAAATTTGATTTTTAGAAAAGCAAGATGAGACAAAATCAGACATTAGATGTGCATACTTCTGTTGTCCATAAGGGGCTCTGATGATATTTAACATGAGATGTCAGCGGTTTTACCTGTGCTGTGCTGCTTAGTCCTCACTTAGATCAGCTGTTTTGATAACAGAAATTTAAACATGAAAGTTGTTCTGCTGATGAGTACTGTTAGAAGATCAGATGCAGAAAAGGCATAAAGAAAGTGTGAGAATTTAGGCAGGGCATGCTGCTGCTCTAAGCAGGCCCCCTGACCTACGTGAAATTTTATTGGACCCTAAAATCCTAAACTATGATTGGCTATTTGCCTTATGATAGGTGCTGCTTTATTTTCATTCCAATTCAGCACAAGCTAAGTTAATATAGCTGTTAATATAGTTCGGATGAGGCTGTTTTACCTGTAATGTTCAAAGTTTAAAAATTACATACAAGGATATTAAATCTGGATGATGCTTTAGTGTTTATAGTTAAAAATGATTGTTAGAGATAAAATGGATAAATAGATGCTCTTTGTGTGTGTTTGTGTGTGTGTGTGTGTGTGTGTGTGTGTGTGTGTGTGTGTGTGTATTGTGTGTGTGTGTGTGTGTGTGTACATATGAATATTGCCTGCATTATTATTGAAATTGGCCCCAGTTTAGGGTCCCTGTTCAAAAATGTTTGTGTATGTATAATGTAAAAATGTAGCACAATTGATTGTAAACTAACCTAAAGTTAATATTCAGGAGAATATAAAATAAATGCATTACATTTTTTAGACATTTTTAGACATTTTTTAGACAGCACCTAGCCTCACTTTAAGACAGGGGTCTCAAACTTGCGGCCCGCGGGCCAATTGCGGCCCCCAGAACAATATTTTGTGGCCCCCTGCCTGAAATCAAAGCTTTGTGTTAGTGCAGCCCGCATGTTTTTTCTTACATGCATCTGGGCGTTTTATATTTTTTAACACTTGTGGGCTACCATAGCTCAGGCTCATGACAACAATGCAAATTAGCAATTGGTCACTTGTAACATGTTTGTGTCACCGAGTGGAGGGAAAATATATCCTGTCACCTTGTGCTATATGGTGTTTGTTGGTGTTTGGATCATGTGCCTTTTTGGCAGCACCTATCTGTGTGAAAAGCTCTTCTCCACCATGAACTTTAATGAGTCAAAGTTCAGGTCCAAACTTAAAGATGAGCATCTTAAAGCCGTACTGAGGGTCTCAGTTGCTTCCTCCCTCGAGCCAAATGTTCTGAAGAATTATTCATGTTCTGCATGTTCTGACTTGTTAAGACTGAGAAGACTGGATCAGTTGTACTTTTTTTTTTTTTTTTTTTGAATACCTGAAGCCCTTTTTTTTGTGGAACACTTGATGCGGCCCAGCCTCACCCAGACACTACCTCCAGCGGCCCCTTGGTAAGTTGAGCATTGAAGTCAAACTGGGCCTGAACAAATGATATTGTCTGGTCATAAACTTATTTCTGAAGAATTTCTCTATCACGTTGTCACTTTAACTGTTGATCCGTTAAGGTCCTACAAGTTTGTTCTATTTGTCTTTCAGTAGTAGCAGCATCAATAGAGCTTTCGCTTTTTTGACTTTATATTGAGAGACAAACCAATTTCAAGCTGCCTTTGATCATTGGAAAACATTTCCATTCCAATATAGATCTCACAGGTAGCTGCGTATTGATAGTACCTTTAAGACAGACTAATAATCAAGTAGAGCCATCACCTGTAGACTGCAGCGGAAAAGAAACTTGAAAGCACTTTTACCTCAAAGCAATGGCAGCCTCTAATGATAGGATCAGCTTTGGCACAGCACGTTGGCCATGTTTCCCTCAAAGCCTCATGTGACAGCGCTTTAATTGGACTGCTCCGCTCCCTCAGTGCTATTAAATGTTACTAGCTGCTATTGCTCGGCTGTTATGTTGTAATTATTCCACAATATACTGTAATAAAATCAGGAAAGACAAAGTTGAGCTCAAGGAGTATTCTACATCTGTTTATGAATACAGGCAATTTCATGTTCATTTGGACCTGGATATTCCTCTCTGAGACCCACTGAATCATCACCCCTCCTAATCAAGTGCTAACTGAGCGCTCATGCATGAAAGAGAACGAGCATCTCACACTCCATGGTGTTACAGTTAAAAGCAATGTTTAGTGCCTCCATCAGAGCATAATTACAGAGACCATGTCCAATTACCTTTGTGTGTTGTTTGTAGTTCTTCAAGTCAGTCACGAAAAGGATTTGGCAAGAGTTGTGAAAATATAATCTCATCATTACTCAGTCTGTGTGAACAATGAGAAAATCTCTCAAATGGAGCTACAAGAGAGATGGTGTCCTCGACCTTGATACAGCTGACATCTCTCTTGGTCTGTCTCTTACTTGTTGCTCTTGTTTCCCCCCACTGACCAGGAAGAGTAAAAAGACCCTTGTGAACTAAAGCCTATGTCAGTCAGATGAGGAAAAAAATATTGTGTGTAAGTGCTTGTGTGTGTGTGAGTGTAGCCCGGGGCTGTAGATTAGCCATGAGAGCCAGAGGATCGCCCCCGCTCTCGGACAAATGAGAAAAGCCACAGTGGCCCTGGCCAAAGTGACAGGCCAAATGGAAGCAATTCCTCCCGAGGCGGGGGAGAGCAGCTGTGACCAGGGCCTGCTATGCCACTCTAGACAGTACCCTGTGTGCCTTTATCACAGTGTGTGTTGTGTGTGTGTGTGTGTGTGTTGGCTATAGGGACTTGACCCAAGAGACAATTGGCATTTTTCTCCTGGCGGTCCCCATGAAGCGCTGTCTTGTTGAACTGTGGGAAGTCCCATCAGTCGCAGATGACCATACACCTTTACCTGGGCTTGGGGGGTCTGCTGTGTGTGTTTGTTTTACCCACCTCTGTCTTACCCAGTGCACTATAGAGTGTTTTCTTCTCTGGTTATGGCTGGTGTTTAGGATGTTTGACTCCCTACATATTAATTAAGCTAAGGGACAGAGTCCTGGACAAAGATTGTGCACATGGTGGTTTGATCACTCTCTTTAAAGAGCGCTACCAGGGTACATCAACCTAGCCCCACTATGGAGCCCTGTGGATGTGTGAGTAATTAACACTGAGCCCTGATGGATTAAATACTACCCTGCTGAGATTGACTCTGTCTGCTGCCGTTGGCATAGTGACCTGCTAGCTGCAAGAAACAGTCAGGGGCAAGAGTAACAAATAGAGGAATATGAAAAAGAGCTGGCAAGGGGAAAAAAATAGTATTATTCCTCCATAATCTTCCAAATAAACAAGAACAGTGAAATTAAAGTTTTTGAGGCCTAAAATATGTGCATAAGAAGATAGCTCACTCAGGGTAGGAGGCTTTTCCCAACAGAACTCTGTATTCTGCCCCCAGTTCTGTCAGGCTATCCGACAAGAGACGTATCTGCGTCTCCACATTGTCTGTCCTCCATGTCTTTAAATCTCCCTGTTCTCTCTCTCTCTCTCTTTCTCCCTCTCCCTCTCCCTCTCCTATCACCCAGGGCAGAGTGGATCAGGCTTCACTTCGACATAGCCATCATAATTACTTCATGCCGGAAGAATCAATTACAGCTAAGCACCATTATTTCCAGAACGGAGCTAAACATTAAAGTTTAAAAACTCCAAATTATTAAAAAGTCATGCTCTCAGGGACACATACAGAATATTTACTGTTAACAAATAACTTAATAACTTCACTCCGAATTATTAATTCATGGCTCCCATTGGCTCAGCAGGACTTGTCTCATGGTTAATTCTCTGCCTTTATACATTGTTAAATATGCATTACTCCTCGATTCTTCCGTATGAGCACTTGGCAAATCTATCAGAGCTTTGTAGCTTTATTAGAAAAATCTGAGCTGCAGTTCTGTCTGTTGACAAACTGATTTTCCAGTGTAAATGAATGCTCTGTTAACAGTCAGGGAAGCAAAAGGCACAGTGTCCTCTGATGTGGGCTAGCTGACATAGCGAGTGGCTTACATCTGTAATTAATGTCTATTGGTAAAGCCAAAAAAGAGTAATATTGATTGTTAATAAGATCCTTTGATTAGGGCGACTCATCTAATAATTTTGTGTCACAATTTTGATGTAAGGTCATGACAGTTAAATGCCATGTGAGGTCTTTCTAAGTACTTTTTATACATGCCTGATTGTTATCCACAATTTAAAATGAGATTATCAGCACCAAAATATATATTTTTTCCTGAATGCTCTTTCTTGATTTATGGCACGTAGACTGAAGGTTTCTATGACAACACCAAACTAGCTAACAAAGTAACAGTGAGAAGTAAGATTCAGTCTTCTTCCTGAAGAAAGGGATTACTTGGATTTATTTTTATAGTACAGAAGAGTGATAGAGTATGGGGTGAAGCGGTTTGCAATAACTACATGCAGCGGTTATACTGCAGTGGTCTGTTCAAACTTTAGCGTCTTTACATAAAATGAAAAGTGAGGTTACCTTGGGTCTGCTTGGTGAGGTTGGAGTTGGTAGATGGGTACTGGAAGGACATAACCAGAATTCGCTAATGTTACAGACACTTCTTAGAGCACCGGGGCTGTGAATATATAAACTAAACTAAACTAAACTAAACTAAACTAAACTAAGTTTACAAAGTATGGTTCTAGTCATGTTTCAAATGTTAGAACTATGTAACTAAAATTAAAGGAAAACATAACCTCATCACTCGGAATCAAGTAAAAAGTTGTCTTGAACAAAGAAAAGTAGTGTTGAAAAGATCTTATCTCCATTCGTTTGGTTCAAAACAAGTGCACACCTCGGCAAGTGTCACACCCACATGACACTGGGTGCTGTTGCTTATGGGAAACAGATTCTTTATACTGGAAAAGTACTAGCTTTTCTGGTTAGTCCTTAAGTTAAAAATATAAAATTGTGAAACAAATTAGCAAAACATTATAGAAGTGCCATAAAAAGTGCCAAAAATTGTATATAAACTATCTTTTAAAATAACTTTCTATTTACATCACAAAAAGAACTTGTTGTACTGACTAATAATGACTGAAAAAACTGTGTGAAGAGCATAAATTACGTAGGTCATGTTAGGTTAAGTTGCATTATGATACAATAAAATGCAAAAAAAAATACATTTCCAAACAGATACATTTTTTGTGCTTGATAAGCATTACCAGCTTGTGTATGTCAACCTGTCCACATCTTCTGCTTAATTTTAAAACCTAGACTTGCACATCTTGTTTGTTTCATAGAAGAACACATTCCCTACGCTGTGCCTAAAATGGGAAATCAATGTCACATAAGACTCTGAAGCTCACTCCTTGCAGGTGATTATAACTCTCTTTGCAAACTTTGAGTTTCCTATTGCCTCATTGTAACGAGCTGACATTGCTTTTTCTTTCTTTCTTTCTTTCTTTCTTTCTTTCTTTCTTTCTTTCTTTCTTTCTTTCCTTTTTTTGGTTTTGGAAGAAGAGAGGGCATTTCTTAACTTCCCTTAAACCACAGTCTAAATACATCCAACTGTCTTCTGTTTTGCTGCTGTCAGCTTCTTCATTTTTCTTCAATCGTCAGTATTTCGCATTGGTGTGTAAATGATTGTATTGCATGAGCCAGAACCACAATGTACTGCTGTAACTGAATTTTAGCCCATCTCTAATCTGTTCTTATTAACCAGAGCAACATATCTTCTAGGGACTGTTTCAAAAACCAGTCAGTCTTTGGATTCCCAGACTTCCTGGAATGTGCCAGAAATGATTGATCGAACCTCTATTTATCATTCATTTATTTGCTGCAATCACTGAATATGTTTTTGTTTTTTTTCTCCTCCTTTTGAAGAAAAATCTGAAATGGATTTTGTGATTTATTTAACAGATCTGCCTCTTAATATTTATTCATCAAAACTGTCAATTGCAAGCAAAACACACACACACACACACACACACACACACACACACACACACACACACACACACACACACACACACACACACACACACACACACACACACACACAATGGTCATGGTTTGACTAATGGTCACTTCTTAAGCTGCAAACAGGACTGGAAATAATACAGTAAACCTTATGAAGTCTTGACTGGAAGTTGTTTATCCTCAACTGCTGGCTCCACCAGAAATAAAGAGGCCATTGTTCCTTGAGCCACACTGTATAGTGTTGTAGGATGATAGCTGGTGAGTTCAATATAGGCCTAAAAATCAACCTGACCTGACTTTTCTGAATGTTTTCTTGCTGTGTCTTCTAGCTGTTAGTTGCCTTAAAGGCATTTTCTGCTGGAGATACATGACCTGAGGGTACCTATACACAGAATATCACTGATGGGATTTATTACCTTAAAGGTTTATATTCTCTATTTCAGCTGATGGGCATCCTCAAGATTAATGTTATTGCTGACTTCTTTTTATAGCCATTGCAACAAGCTGTAAAACGTTTTCCATTACAAGATATATCTATGAAATTCAAATACGAGGCTATACGCCCGTCTCTGCTACAGAATGTATGAATGAAGTTTAATGGGCCAAGGGAAGACTGGGAGAAAGAAAAAGAGAAGGTGCTTGCTGTTTTAGCCCCTTCCAGCTGAGTGAATCAGAAACAATGTGGCAGAACCTGAAATAGTTCCCAGCTTTAGAAAAAAAAGTCCCCAGGGGCTGTAAATTGGCTCTCAGAAGAGGGAAAGAGAAACAATTGCCCTTTACCTACGAGGTTGCATGTCATCTCTTTGAAACTCACTGCTGGGCAGATTAAGGTCAAGTAGACCTAACCCCCCCACCCCACAAGCCCCCTTTCCCCCTCTACTCTGGAAGGAGCTGAGAGAGGGCGAATAAAACGATGACAGGTAGGGATTGAGAAAGGGAGAGTGGGAGAGGGATCGAGGGGAGAAACTGGGATTTTGAAGGTCTTTGAAAGAGGTTTTACACCTATCCCAGGTGGTTTTCCTCTTTCAGTCAAGGAACTGTGTTGATAATGGCTGCTTGTCAAGGAGGATGAGCCCACCTGCTCTTTGCAACTCAGTCCTGCTGGTTCAGCTCATAGACTCCGTATAAATATGAAAGGAGCCTGTTGGTGGCTAGTGGGGGTCCTGCATTTTGGATGTGAGTTGCCTCGTAATGCAGCTCTTAAAGATACAATAGTGTATAAAAGGACAAGCAAATAGAATTGCATTTAAAGAGAGGAGGCTTGAACATAAACACCCAACTTTAGGCCTTCTAAAATACAGTCTGTCACAGTCCAAGACCCCCTGACCCCACATTTTGGAGAGTTTTTAGATTTCTACAAAGCTAACACCGTATTATGCCATTAAGTGCTCACCCGTCACAGATGATAAATCAATGATACTGAAGTGGCAAGCCTGCCAATTGTAATTACAGAATCAATTGACTCACAATTAAGTCTTTTGTTTCAGTGAATTGTCCTGTCACTCAGAGAGGAGCTCCTGCACGTCCCGTAATGTTCGAGTGAATGGCATAACATTTTGCCTTCTGCTGTCAAGGGCACAGTTACGAAGTCTGCCAGCAATTAAGAACTATAATATGCTGAGTCGAGCACGGCAACAAAATAGGCAGCAATTTCTCCTGCTCCTGGTGAAATTATGCTTATCAGGTACCTCGCCTCAGCAAAGGTGAAGGGTCGGCCCGAGCAGGCAGGCAGCATTTCTCCACATAATTGAGAGAAGTTTGGATTTAATTGTATAATTAATCTTGTCGAATTAAGTTACACAGAAGTACGACCCCTAAATTAGGCAGTCTGGAATATTTTAAATTGCCTTAATGTGAAATCTGGCTCCAGAATGCACTTTGTTCCCTCCTGATGGTATGAGGTAAGTTTTTAGCCATGATGAACACAGCTTGCTGTAATAACCTGTTAGCAGTTCTTATCATGCCGTTCCTTTATATGATTAATTTCCTCAGAAGTAATTGCTATTTCAAAGAGAGGCTCCTTTTATTGTATAGCTTATGGTGGCTCAGTGATGTGAAAATATAAAGATAGAATTCATTGTAATGCTCATCACACTGGACTCAAACATAGAGAAACCTACATTTTCCATGTTTGTTCATCATGCTCTTGGGCTATTGTAGTTTTGTTATTGAACCTCAAACTGTCCTGCTGTACCCCCCCCCCCCCCCCCCCCCCTTTATTTTGGATTAATCAACATTCAGTGTGGACATGGCATGATTCCTCTGAGGGTCTTCCGTTGACTGTGATTATCTTGAAGTTGTCTGTTTAAAACTGAGTGTGTAGGTGTTTGTGATGTGTACCCTGTAGCAGCACAGCAGCGCAAGGTTTACATGCAATATGTGATCGAGCTCCTGAGCCATGTGGTAGTGATTAAAAAAGGGAGATGTTCAAATAAATTTGTGAATCTGGACTCACCAGAGGCTCTCTGTCTCTTTGAGTGTTTGTATGTTTGTTTGTGTCATGACTGTCAGTTATTTACAGTGTGGGCCATGCTGTTGACATCAGATTATCAAAATTAGTAAAAGACTACTGCTAGAAAAGTAAATCTATTAACCACTTAGGTTAAGGATAGTAAAGTAGATTTAATAGATCAAAGAAGCATTTCACATCTTGGTTTTATGGCACTAAACTTGCAGAAAACAATTTCGTGGTGGATCATTATTCGTTTTATTTTATTTTATTATCTATTTATCTAGGACTCTATTTTAACTAACCAGATACTGATTGGATTATTCTTCTTTAAAGAAGCTGTGAGGTCTATCTGTTTAAATTGGATTGCAGCGACACCTTCTGGCTGGAATCGTGCGCACACTGTCGTGATGACATCACATGTCAAGGCGTGTGTTTGTTTTGGAAATGAATGGGGATCAGATCGTCTTTTTAACGCTACTTTTTTTTTGTTCGAGACAACTTTTTAATGGATGCAACACGACGAGGTAAGGCACTTATCAACAGTTACGCAGCGCAGTTGTTTAAAACGTGACAACAAGCAAACTTTGTCAGTTTGTAGCCTACTGTAGTTTAGTGCCACTCGCAGCCCGGTGCTCTGACATATCTATAGGCTAATGTGTAATGTTTGCCAATCCTTATGTCCTGCTCTTCTTCCAAGCAGAGCTAACGTAACCCCACTCTTCTTTTTATTGATAGAGTCTCAAGTTTGAACAGATCACTGCAGCATAACAGCTGCATGTGGGTTGGAATGAACATTATCACAAACAGCTCAGTCTGTTTTTTTTCTTAGCCTTTAGCTCGTGTTTTAGCCTTTAGCCTCTGACTTCCTTTTTCTGTCTGACAGTTCAGCTCCAGTGTCACTACAAAATGAATCCCAGAAATAGTTTTCAGGAGAGAAAAACACAGATCTCTCTTCTAACTGCTATGCTTTGTCAGCTGGCTGGTGGTGTTTGTCATAGAAACTTTAATGAGCTGCAAATCAATTCGATTCTTGTCCAACCTGATCAGCAAGCTAAGAAATAGCATTCAGAAATAACCCATATTGGTGCTGATAATCTAATTTTAAATTGTGGATTAGTGGATCCTCGTGAAAGGTTAACATTCACATACCCGTCTTTAAGGATCACTCTGGACTCCTCAAACAGACGCTAACCTTCATACAACTTTATCTCCTTTTACTAAATTAAGAAATGCAACCACACCACAAGATGCTGGGTGTGCTACGATGCACATCCTAAATGTGCACATCCCTACATAAGACTTATAATTACTCAAACCTCAGTCACACAATGAACAAAAGCTAAAATATTTATTGAATCATAAAGAATTGAGAAGATTTTTTTAATCAAAATAAGTAACTAAATTTCAAAAGTTGTTTAAAATTTATTTTTTTAGAATGACATGCCAAATATATCAGTATTTTGCAATTCATAACTGTTTTTTTGTCTATATTAAAAATATAAAACATACATAAGCAGCACCTTGATTTTGAAAATGAATGTTGTGATATACACTTAATGATTTTGACTTTTTGATAATTAATTCTAATAAATGCTGCCATCAGTGTGTGACACAAAGAATTAGAGGTAGGAGACAGTTTCATGGTGCTTATTCTGTGAAATTCAGTGTAGAGTGTAGGAGTGTAGTTACTGAGAGATGATCTCTAGTTGGTTCTCTGTTTCAAATGGGTTCTGTTCCAGTTAAACTATTAACCTTAAATGGCTAAGTACCCAAATTCTTAGCTCAGTCTTCCACACTGTTGACTGGTCTAAAGTTAACAACAAGCACTGTGGTTTACTTCTTTGATTTAGTTTGAGGGTCTCTGAGGATCCAAAGCAGTGTTATGCTGGCCTTTGTGGTGTGGTTACCTGCTGACATCAGTCTGAGCTGCACCTGTATGCTTAGCTTGTAGGTAGTAGCTCAGTGGTATTTGGACTGTTTGACACAAAGTGCACAGCTCTATGGTGTGCAGAAAGAGACAAAACAAGCATGGGATTAAAAAAAGCAGAGGAAGGTTTCTGCTGAGAGTGCAATTGAGCAGAACTTTTTTTTTATGTATGCATGTACTCTAAAGGAAATAAAAGGTTTGATTCTTTGTATGGATTCATATTAATATATATTTTCTCAAGATTAGATAAAAGAAGTCAAATAATGACATTTTTTATAAACTGATTGATGAATGGTCCCCTATGATAAGAGCTTACTGCCAAAAGTCCTTTAATAACACCTGCTAAACGCTGTCCCACTGGAGGTATGTAATTGAAATTGGATGGTGTCAAATGTTGTAGTGTTTCTGTGTATCTTTATCAACAATCCAAAAGCTCAAATTCCATCTCGAAACAAATGAATACTCCACACAGTATATCAGTTCAATAATCTTGTTTCAAGTCACAGTTAGAGTGCATCTCACAGCAGCATCTCTCAACAGACTTTGCAGAGATTAGAAACACTTGAATGGAGATTGGTTTGGGAGAGAAAAGCCAGTTGACGGCAGCACACAGGAAGGAATGATAAAATAAAAAAAATGACCTGCCAATATATTGAGGTGTTGATAATACAAACATGAACATCTCTAGTGTGGCTTCACATCATCATAAGGAAAGATTATTTTCCTGATCACTGAATTTTAATATGAATGATGTAACCTCTGAGAAAAGAGAACTGCTAAGATTGTGTAATGACAATATTTCTATTTACTGCAGTTTGGAGATGTGAATGCATGTCCGTCATCTACTGCCTAGAAAGCAGAATGCCCATGGGGTCTTTGCCAATATAACTCTGTTCTTAACACAGCGACCTTACTCTGCTGTTGTTGTCAGATTTAGTAACGGCGGAGGCATGAGAGGAACTGGTAGAAAAACGTCTCCTTCGGCTTGTTCATATGCCAACAGTGTGTGCGAGCTCTCAAAGGGCCCTGTTTTTATGTCTGTGACGTATGACTGTCTGTGTAGACGGCATCTCAGGGAGAGGAACGCTACCCATGCACACATTCCTGTCACCCAGAATACCGATGGAGGATCTGCCCTTGTGCACCTCCCCTGAAGTATGTACTTGCATAGATGACTCTATCCTGCGCTCGTGTGTGTTTCTGAGGAGTGTGCTTTCTGCAAGTGGAAAGATGTAGGGCTGCTGCAGTGGAGTATCCTGGAGTGTGATTATTTTTAGTGTCTGAGTTTCTCTCTTCACCCGTCCCTTTCTGTTACCAAATTGAGGCAGGTACTTCTCTGATAAACCCATTTCAGGTTTCTGAAAGAATGTAAGACTCTCAGAGGGTCAGAGATGTTTTTTTTTCTTTTTCTTTCAGGTGTTTTAAGTGACTGTGGCTGTATTTTTGTCCAGGAGAGAATGCCGTCCCTCACAAAAATGGCTAGCATTGATGTTGTGTGGGAAAGTGGTTTTAAACTACAATCCTAGGCCAATGAGGCTCCTAACCTGTAGCTTTCTTTAATTTTGTTACCTGTCATCCAGCTGTATTAAACACTTTATTCTGATTCATCAAATCACCTGCTAGCACTTTTTGATTCTGAATAGCAAGAGGAATGCCAGGGACCACCAGATAACGCACATCAAACTGAAATAATCTGAGGGAAAAAGTCCAGCGAATTGATAAAGTTTATGATTCACCTCTTTCTTTTGACATTCACTTCTGTATGAATAACATTTTAATGTCTCTCAGATTTGTAGAGGAAGACAAGAGCAGGTTGTGACCACTGAAACTAGCATGGGCTTTGAAAACACACAAAGAGCTGAGTTAAAGAGGCTTCTTTCCAGAGCTGCCATTTGCCAGCATGCAAGGCAGGTAACTGCTTTGGGCCCCAGAACTGTAAGGGCCCCCGACTGCTGACAAACTGCAACCTCTAGCAGAGACCCACATCTTGGTGCAACATGGAAGTAACAAAGAAAAATGAAGAGAAATCATCCATCTGGGAATGAGGAACAAAAGAGGAAAAAAAAGAAGAGGACAAAGAAAGCAAGACAGAATTTAGGTGGAACAGATATTGATAAAATTAGATCACATATTAATGGATACTTATTAGTCTCAGCCTTAACCTTGTTGTCTAATTATTTATGACAGGATGGTGATATAAGCTGATTGAACTTTTTGCTTAGGGCCCCAGCAGACTCTAGAATCGCCCCTGCTTCTATCAAACTGAAGAAAACAGACACGAAGCAACACAAACTGCAAAACTTTCTAAGCGTTGGCAGTGTTTTGGTACTGGCTGAGTGAGAAGAAAATGCAAACATGAAAGTG
Source organism: Labroides dimidiatus (assembly GCA_030710495.1). Lineage (NCBI taxonomy): Eukaryota > Metazoa > Chordata > Actinopteri > Labriformes > Labridae > Labroides > Labroides dimidiatus. The sequence continues at coordinate 17,860,081 of CM061156.1, read as the reverse complement.
CCTTTCACTGCTGCTGATACTTTCAAAACTTAAGGACTTTGGTTTGGTTTCAGGTAAAGAATTTCCCAGCTTGGGACAAATAAAGTACCTATCTTATCTTATCTTATCTTATCTTTAGCTCCTTACATCATTTTTAGAACCAATAAGATCATCTTTAAATAATCACTGAGCATCATCTTGTTTCATCTACATCCTCGAGGTTCTTGTCATCAGCCTGATTATTTGAGCCTTTATATTGGACACCTTTACCAGCAACATCAAGACCACCACAAAGAATCTTTTTATTCTGTTAGACCAGCAGTTAAATTTTAACCTCATATGATAAATCTCATTTAATTTGGCCTCCTTTAGTTAAAATTATTGCAAAGATCAAACCCGTGCAAATAGAACTTTTAGACCACACCATTTTCTCTCTTTTTGATTACTGTAAATCCCTCCTCACAGGCGTCCCACAGTCACAAGTTGTGCATCTCCAATTGGTCCAAAATTGGTATAGTGGTAGTCACTCCTTATCGACCCAATTTAGGTTTCTCTTCACTGGCTTCCTCTGAGCCGTAGGATCCATTTTAAAATGTTATTAATCGCATACAAAGCCATGCATGGTCTAAGAAAAATAACTCACTCTATAATATTCAAGCCAACCCCGCAGGTCTTCTGATCAGGGCATTTTTTAATGTATCTTGTGTGCATTTGAAATCCAGACGTGAGTGGGCTTTTTGCAGCTGCAACCTCTAAAAACTCTGAAGCACACTCTGCCGATTCTCGAGTGAATCTGTGGACTGATTTTTATGGCTTTTAAAAACTCATTTCATAGTTTAGCATGTTATAGATTCTGTTGAGACTCTTGCTGATATTGTGTTTGTATACTTGCATCTTTGTATGTGTCCCTAGCTACCTTTTCTTACGTTCTTATATGTGAAGCACTTTGTAACTGGGTTTTTATAAAGTGCTATGAATATAAAGCTAATATTATTATAGTTATTAGACATGTATTAAGTGGTATAATGTATTGTGAGAGCTGTTGGTTATCAAAACTAGAATCCCTTCAAGCTGGACAAGACCCTGGTGTTAAGTCTCACTCTGTTGAGAATCTGTTTCACATAACCATCCAGCTCATTTTACATTATCCTTTACGTTACTCCACAGATTCTTAAAAAAAATGGTCTTCATCCTCTGCTTTAGACAATCGCAGCAGTCTGTGTTGAATCAATGCTAGCTGCCCTTTGCTTTATTTGGCGTCGTTCTCTTTTCCCAATCCAACTTTGATTGTTCAGGGAAATCTAGCGAAATGCAAATGGGACCAAACAGAATGTAATTGCTGCTGTGTGATGATTACAAGGGAGAACTAATGATGTCCCAACACTGAGGTCAGGTAGGGTTTAATTAGAGGAGGCACAATCAGTGTCACTCCACTCTTGCGCTCTCCCGCACCCAGTTTCTGCCTGGTCGTGTGCCAGCTGAAGAAAACAGGCTGCTGATGTGAAAAAGAAGGTTGAGGGGGAGGTTGGACAGAAATTAATGTCGCTAAATTCTTTTGTTTGGAGCTGGTCTGCTTTGGAAATGGAACCCCTGTAAGAAGCACGGGCCCGTCTGCAGATAAAGGTGAAGGTTAATGAATGAAAGAATGGAAGAGGTCCTCACTCGTGCTTCTGAAAACATTGGTCCATTGTGAGAATGAGTGTTTAACTAAACCTATCCACAGCAGCACCAATTCTCCAGTAGCACAATGAAATATCTCTTTTGCCTTTCTCTATGACCATGAATTATTGTTCAGCAGGACTGTGTTCTGTGTTTTGCGACTGAGCAGATTATTCAAACAAGGAGACCAGATTGGACAGATGAGTGAGACCAGCCAAGGAGAATAACTGTGGCCAACATTCCTGATTATCCAATCAGCGCTCCAAAAACATCAATTCCACCTCGTCAATAGATAATTAAGAGGGATAATTGGCCGACTGCACTGTGGGCAGACAGGCACTGTTGGTAAAGTTCCATCCCTTACCTCAGCATCCAACATACACTCTCACACACTCACACACAGGCATCAGAGACATCTGTCACCTGAAGGTCAGCATTGTATCTTGTTTATTAGCACAGAGCGCAAGATTAAAAGCTAGTTATGCCACACTTCAAGTAATCTGAATTGGGAAATTGTTTGAAAATATCTTAAGTAAGTATATCTTAAGTAGTGAGGATCTCTTCATTGTGGACTCTGTTGTTTTTTTTACCCCTTTTGAAGATGATCTCACTTAACCCCCCTGTAACAGGGCAGCAGATGACTCTCCAGAAACACAGAGGCTCTTTATTGTTAACCAGCTTGCTCGGAGCTGTTCTTTCTATTTAGATCCACGTGTGTCTGTGAAGCACAGGCCAGCAGATTTAACCGGACAAGGCCAGAGATTTAAAACATTGACCTGCCCGGTCTCAACAGCTGTGTGCTAATCCATTCCATTGCTCTGACTGTCCTCCTCCTTTATTCCTGCTCTGGTGGATTGCAAGGTCCTTAATGTGTGAGATCAAGAGGAAAATAAGGCTCTCCAAATGGAATCAAATCACACGGAGGGGCTGCCGGCTCGCAGCAAAGGGCCTCGGCAGCATTAGGGCCAGAATAAGACAGAGCAATTGGACTGTAATTCCTTTTGCAGCTATTAGCCCGTCACAGCTTGCTGTTCTCTCGTTTGCGTGGTCCGCTTCTCATCCCCCTCCCGACCAGCCAGTCTTTGATTAATTCATTAATTCACAAACAGAAGCTGAATCACATCTCAGCACTGGGCTGACTCAAATTGGACGCAGGCTAACAATCAGTCCCTCCCACCCCAGACTGATCTGACAAATAAAAAAATACAACATTACTCAGTAAATAGATCTTTGTCCATTCGGCCTGATAATTTGTTGCATTTTCATGTTTTATTTATGCTCAGAGGAGCCGCCTGCTCTCGTATATCACAAACCCAACGAGCCAAGGCGGGTAGGGCTTGTATTGATTTGGGTTGACTGTGCACCCCTCCACACAGCACTACCCTCACAGCCCCTGCTACGCCCCTTGCAGTTTGTATTCGTCTCAAGCTTTAGCCCTCTAGCCCTTGTGCATTGGCTCTCATTCAATGGTCCCCCTTCTTGGCTCACACAAGGCCCAATCCCATTCCCATGCATTCAATATTCCCATTATAAGCTCATTAGTCTAGTCATTGTTTTGGACTCATTAATAGGATATCCATCGCCTTAGACACCTCTGAATTACCATGTCACAGTGTGGCCCCTTTCAGAGCACCGACAGTGGGTGGATTTAAAGAGTTGTGTGAGCGTGTGTATCTGTGTGCTTCTACACTTGTGTGTGCCAATGCTGACCTTGAGTTTGCTGACATGCCAGCCCCTCTAGAAACCTGCTGACACACTTCATGTAGATACACATGCACCCACACATACACACCAAAGTGCTCCCTCCTCAGCCTCGGTTCCCCGCCCACTTGCTCCCAGAGGCTTGTCCGTCAGTAATGCTGGAGACAGCGGAGCAGGCAAGCAAGGGGGGCTGGGGCTGGATCAGGGGTTTTTAACATGCGAAGCAGGTCTTCCCGTGCGTACGTATTGATCCTTGGAGGGCTCCCAGGCCCCCTTTTCCTTTCTTTCCCCGGCAGTGGAGGCCATTCATCACCGAGGCCATGACTGGAGAGCTCAAACAGCCGTCTCTGTCAGAAAATGGGCTGCAGCGGGCTGTGCCGTGCCATGCCGAACTGGCCTCCCTCATCAGGAGGGATGAAGTCTTGACACAGTGGCTGATGGCGTGATCTGTTCCTCTCGCTCACAGGAGTCATCCATAGCGTGCTGGTCAATGCACAGACATGCCTCTATAAAGCCAAGCTCCTCTTAACTGCTCTATTGGATTGTAGTGTTCCACTTTCACCTAACATGCTTTTTATCGATTTGCACAGAGAAAAGTCATAAAAAGAGGATGCCAAGCATGCTGATTTTGGTTTTTGCTGAAGTCACTTGTCTTGCTGTGATAAAAAAAAGAAAGAAAATCACATTTTAAATGTATTTTCCTCTGGAGGGTCATTTTTTAATCTGCACTCAAAGAGGAAATATGACTCTGAATATCCAGGTCATGTTTATCTATGACATCTCTCCCCCGGGCTGGTGATTTATGCAAGTCTCCTGCAGTCCCTCTTCCTTCCTGTCTCCTGCCACACCTAGGTCCTCCCCTGCACCCTCATGTTTGATTGATAGTGACTTTCTACGCCATGGGGAGATGAGCATCCCAGCTGAGCTGCCAAGGCTGGAGCTCCAGCCCCAGCCCAAGTTTGGGCCATGACAAGGACGTTACAGGGAGAAAGACAGATGGTGGGAGGGAGCAGAGCGGAGCGTGGCCTCAGCATCAGATGTGTTTTAAATAACTTTGACAGAGGAGTTTGAGCCGTCTCTCTGGGCTGGAGCTAATCTGATGTGAGAGGATGCCACACTGAGGCTGATAGGACACAGAGATAGAGGAGGGGAGGGGACGGCTGAGGGAGGCATGGAGGGAGAGAGAGAAAGGGTAATAGAGGTGCTCACTCAGCTGGTGGGAAATCTGCCCTCTTCATCTTTTCATCTCTCCAGCCTCTCTCTTTCTCACTCTGCCCCTTCCTCTCTCGCCCAGTGATATCCATTTACCACCAAGCCCGGGCTCTTCTCTCCTCTTCTCTCTCTTCTGTCTCTTTCACACTTTGCGTCACGCTCCCTCTGGCCTCCCTCCATCTTTTTCCCTGTCGTCCCCTTCGCTCACCATCTCCCCTCCACCACCGCCGCCTCCTCCCTCTGTCTTTCACAGACGATTTAGGGAGTCACAGCCTCTCCCTTCCATTTATGAAATTGCTCATGTTATTTCCTGCCCCCTCTCATCCTCCACATCCATGCTCAGCTCTCCCTCATAAGTCTTAGTGGATTCATCCTCTCTGCAGTTACTCCCTGAATGGCGCTTCATCCAGAAAACACACAACTCAGTGGACAGTGCTTTGAAAAAACAAAACAAAAATTCATCCTGAGGGTAATATTCTCAGACAGCAAGACTAGCCCCTGACACCACGACCCGGCCAAAACACAGAGCATCCATTCTTAATCCCCAACCCGTGGCTCCTTGTTTACTTCATAGCCCTCTGGCCACTGTGAAAAGGCACATGCTGCCCCATTTTTCCCGTGGCTGTGTCTTTTTTATGGCTTATTGCTCTGAGGCCATCGCTGTTATGAGCGTTGTCCGAATGCTGGCGCAGACAGAGGGATTTACAGGGCCTCAGAACATTTCTTTTCCACATAATGGTGAACTACTGCAGCTGTTTCAGGGCTTTAGAGGTGGATAGCAGGGCTTTGAAGAGTCGCAGCCACAGTACGGAATTACTCATTAAAGCCGAGTACAGACAGGTTCTGAATAATACTTTGCAAAGTTTCTTACCAAAGCAGTTTTAAGAGGCCACACGAGGATCAGGATTTGGTTTAAATTTAGCCCAAAGAAAATTGTATTTATGTATTTATTTATATATTGGCCGTTTGATGCAGCAAAACAAGCTGCAAAATCACATCACAAAGTTAGAGAGAACAAGTTGTCTGCATACATATTTGCTGATGTTGAGCACAATTAGGATCCAGTTTAAGATGAGTTTAAGGGAGTGTTCACACATGGAGTCCAGATAAATGATAAAATGATAAATTACTATCTTTTTTCCCTCAGGTCTTTATGTGTTTACACTGTGATATTCTAAAGCAAGCTTAAGCACACACCATTACAGAGATGTCATTACGTCATTACGACAGCAGTTTGGCCTGTCGTTATGTTTCTGCTTACCACCTCACCTCTTACTGGAGTATGATTACAGCAGGTATTGCTTCCAGTTGCTGGTCCATTGTGTTTTCACTGCACACCATTCCAGGGTTTGACTGGAAATGAGCTGGGACCACTTCATTCAGGCTTGTTTCACATCAGAATACCAATGTTCAAATATGTGTAAACAAACAGAGCCAAAGAGGTAAAAGTCCTGTTTTGGGACGTATTCTCTGAATGATTCAGGTGTGAAGACACATGGCACAGAGACTTGTTTCCTACTAAACTTTGACTTGATCATTTGACTTGGCCTAAAGCACTAACCACATTCTAAAGAAGAGTCTGAAGAAGGAGAGGACTTGGAATTTTATTGATGAATACTATTTTTGGGGCCCAAGGGAACTTCTTAGCACTTAAGCTGGAAGCAGCTAACTTCTTGTTTGCTGTGAAGTACTGTGCAGGACATATGATGCATAGATTTTCCAAGTTCAAGTGACTGATTGATTGAAATTCTGCTGCTGGAAACGCAGTTAAGAAAACTTGTTCAATAATGTAGCCCCTAAGCCAAGCAACCCCTAGCTTTGTAAAGAGGGACAATGCGGAATATTTATGTTTGTTTGTTTGTTTGTTTATTTTAAGGGACAGTGCATATTTAGGTACATTTCATATGGCAGAGTTAGCCATAAGGCTAATTTTCATCTGTATTCTCCAGCAGGTAAAAGCAGAGATCTCACCACCCTCGACAGACAACAGGGACGGACTTCATGCATTGTGCTGATAAGGTATCTCACAGTCTGCTGGTAGATTTCAGCTTAGTACATTCACCCAGAGGTGGTGTGCAATTAATGACGAATTCACTCATTAAGTACTATAGAAGGTGCACCTCATTTGTGTATCTGTAGCACTATGTAATCCTAGCTCTATTCTCTCTGCTATGATGTTTTTTCCCCGATACCAACAACTTACTTTATTGCCTCTGTAATTGCTCTGTTTTTCACATTTTCTCTATATTTCCTGCTGAACTTCTCTGACATTTTAGCTCTAAATTAACTTTTTCCTTCAGTTAGAAAACTATTACTGCTGCCCCCATCTGGGCCTGAATAACACCCCCTACAGTTTAATAGGAGCTTCTGTAACACAGCTAAACGGATCTGCTAAATCTGTCTGTGATACCATGAGAGCAAGAAATACCTTTAACTGAAAATAGAGTCATTTTATCCACCTGGAGTAAATAGATCTGTTTCAAAGCAGATTCAGTGCAGTGAGTAGTTTTAACGGCATTCAGCAGAACATGCTTGTGGAATGTGATATTTGACAGTATGTTTACATTAGTGTTAAATCAGCCAAGAAAAAAAAAAAGAAGCAAATAGCAACAGTAATAATAATAATAATAGAAAGAAGGGAGGTTTTTTTGTAGGGCTGGACAATATATCAATTAAAGCAATTAATTCAAATTATTTTCTGCACAAGATTTAAAAAAATAAAAATCAAGATTTTTTTTCTTGCCTTTGTCCAATTGTAAGTTATTGCAGTGTTTGAAAAATGTACAGTTTTCATGCTGTTGGCCCTGTCAGGTTTTGCACAAGGACTTTTTTTTTTTTAAATGATATTAAATATTGATCAGAGAGTTTCATGTTAATATACTGTGAAAACACTCAACACTATGTAAAACCATCCTACTTTTGAACTTCATAATCAACATTTTATGACACACACTTTAAGTCTAAGAGGGAAATTCTTCTGTGGAAATATTAAAAAATATTTTGACAACATAGAGGCAAAACTTGATTGATGTAAAGCTTGTATCACTGGGAGTGTTTTGTTTTGTTTTGAAAGGGAAAAAAATCAATTAAAATCATGAATTGAGTGTTGTGGGAAAAAAAATCAGGGATTTTATTTTTATGCTATATTACCCAGCCCTGGTTTTTTGACTCAAATAAGAACTGGGATTGATTGAGTCCTTTGATGGTATAAACTTGATTCTAAATGCTATTTCTTAGCTTCCTGATCGGGTGGACAGGACCAGGTTGAAGTCTCTATGACAACACCACACAGACGAAGTCTACTAGTAAGAAGAGAGATTTTCTTTTTTTTCTGTCTAAAACAATTTCTGGGATCAATTTTGTAGTGATAGTGCACACTGGAGCTGAACTGTCAGACAGAAAAAGGACAGAAGAACAGCAGAAAGCTGAACAGGAGTGTGATTGAGCTTAGGCTAAAGGCTAAAACACAGGCTAAACTATTTGATAATATTCATTCCAATCCACATGCAGCAGTTATTCTGCAGTGATCTGTTCAAACTTGAGAGTCTGTCAGTAAAATGAAGAGTGAGGTTACGTTAGCTCTGATTGGTGGATGAGCAGGACATAAGGATTCCGCTGACATTACACGTTAGCTTACGGATGCGTGACAGACACCAGGCTGCGAGTAGCACTGAAATAGTCGGCTACTAAACTACAGTATGAATTGACAAATTTTGCACATTTTAAACAGCGCTTTGCAACTGTTGATAAATACCTTACCTCGGCACGTTGTAACCAGTAAAAAGTTGTCTAAAACCAAGAAAAGTACTGATAAAAAGAAGATCAGATCTCTCTTCATTTTCAAAACAAATACACGCCGTGTTTAGAGTCATGTCATCACGGCAGTGCGCGTGGTTCCAGCCAAAGGGTGTCACTGCAATCCAATTTAAACAGATAGACCTCACAGCCTCCTTAATACAGTGTAAGGCTATACAGGTGTAAAATTTGATAAATTTAATATGCATCATTTCTCTCCAAATTTCCCAAAAGTTAAAAAAAGAAATTCAAAATTTTCATCCTTTAAAGACATGTCATCAATAAAACCTGGTGATTTTACATGTAACCTTTGTTAACTGCTGTTACTCAAAATTAATGGCATTAGTGATTGTGCATTGTGTACACCTAACCCCATTCAAGTATAAGGATGTATTGAACCCGTGAATATGTGCATACAGGCACAGACAAATGTATTTATCCAAGTTAGAGAGTGATGAAAAGCAGAGGAGACACAGAGCCAGACAGAAGAAAGTGGGAATGAGTGTCAAGTGGTGAAGAAAAAAAATCCAGGGGAGCCTTGATGGTGCTTGGCTAGCTGTCGGGGAGTGAGAGATGGCAGCGTAAGGAAAGGAGAGAGATTGAGTGAAGGGTGTGTGTGCGTGTGTGTGAGGCAGGGGGGAGGATGGGGGGGTTGAATGTGGCGGCCTGTCCTTGTGCCTCCTCCTCTCCTCTCCCCTCAGCCTTCTCCTCTCTCCTCTCAGCCTGTTTCTGGCTCATTACCCCCTCCGCCAGCAGACTTCTCCCAGGGCGGCAGTGAAAAGAACTGTCCTCTCTCGCTCTCACCGACAGCCGCAGCCCAAGCACTGCCCTGCCCTCCTGATATTAATCAACACACTCTCTCTATCACACACACATACACACACTCTCACACACTCCTTCAGGCTTGCACTCACGTTCTCCCCAGCGAGCTCCTCTGACGGACAGGCTGGTGGGCAGCCTTCTCTTCTCCTCGCCCTCACTTGCAAATGAGACATCCAACCCCTCAGAGAAACAGGCGAGGGACAGGATATTAGAAAAGTTTTATTGGGTGGGAACTTTGTTTTCATTATGCGGCTTTGTGTGAGTGACTGTGGGAGGAGATGCGAGATGTGTTTGGTGCTATTGGCAGGCTTCATATTTCCATTACATTTGGAAATAAGCTGAAAAATATAACACATAACACCTGATGAATATTTCACAAAAGAAAAGGATCCTTTTTCCTATCACTTCAAGAAACATCCATTTTAATTTTGTTTTCTGTTGTGAAAAAAAAAAATCCTTTACTGATTGAGAAACCAGACTACCACACATTTTAAATACCCATGTATTTAATTATTTTACACAAAGGCGTAACATTGAAAAAGATAAAGGAACAATACCTTTTTATGTATTACTTATATACTTAAAAGCTGAAGTTGATTTCAAAGAAAATACCTAAACAGACTGAATTCACAGGGCAGGGAGGAAAGTTCACTTGTTGTCATCATGTCTTGTTGCTTCGTTTCAGACTATGAACCAAACAAGCATCAAGAATCTGTTCTTCTATCACTCTGGTTATTATCCAATTGCAAAGACAGCACATGATGAGAATCTGAAGGGACACTTTGCTACATTTAAAAAACAAAACAAAACAACATTATTAATAACTCCCCAGTCACCATCTGAAAATAAATGTAATGTTTTTATTTATGTTTTGGTTGGGGCATGTTTGGTTAAGTCTGGTGCGATAAACCCTGATCTTTCTTGCATTCCCACAGCCAACTGTACCCTGGCGTTACCTGCAGGAAGTGTGTTGGCTGTGTAATGCTTCCTCAATTTATACATACAACAGCTCTGACCAGAATGTCAGGGTTAGCAATGCGACTCTCATCTGTGAAATACTGTTAGAAATATAGTAGATAGATCTGTACAATAAAAGGTTCACCTATTTTTTTCTTTCTACAAGCCACCCTTGGATCTCAAGTTAGGTAGCCATAATGTGATCAGCTTAGGGCTGTACTGACTTTGTATTTGCAAATATTTATATTACATAAATGAAATATAAAGTGTACAAGCAGGTCTGCGATACTTTCAAAGTAAAAGCCCAATCACTTTTTTTCCTGTGGAGAAACTCCTCTTTATTTTCACATGGTGCTTTTATTCTTTGCATCTAGGTCAGTTATCTGGAAGTTACTTGCATAGCAAGCTTACAGTGGCTTGTCCTTGGAAAAAGTTGTCATGATATATTTTGCAGGTAATCCATTAAGAACTATATCACCTTGTGCGATCTCCCTCTCCTTTATCTGGACACAAAACAAACTAATCTCAGCTGCACCAAGACCTGATGTGGTGTGTTGCAATCAAGGGAATAAAGCTTAACCGTTATTTTCATGTTTCCTGATCATCAATCCAGGCATAAGTAAAACAATAATATGACATCATTTAACAATTGCATAAGCGAACTGATTTTTTTGTGTGTGAATACTGAAATGAATACTGACATCTTCATTTTTAAGGACAGGGGATAACAAACCTAATGTCACCCCAAAAAATAAGAAATTTGTTAAACAAATGTATAAGGACCACCCCTCTTTAGTGATTTTCCTAACAGAAACCATTTAGTAAATGGTTAAAAGTAAATTATTGTATACAAACAGGTTGAAACCCTAAACTAAGTGGTAAACTTTATTATTTTCTAAAAAAAGATACAGTTGGGGAAAGCATAAGGTTCATGAAATAAAGCACCTGTCTCTGCTCTATGTGTGTCAGTCAAATCAGAAGGCCAGAGATAGCTGACTTGCTCCCCTAAGTGCTGTTTTGTGTTTATTACACGTCCTCATCTCCTGCCTAAAGATATCTCAGGGCACACACTCCTTTCTCTCTTATCCTTATTGCCCTCTCTTCAAACCTGTGCCCGCTGACAGTGTGCCAGGTGTGCCCATACCCAGGAGACATGCCCGATGTCACAGAGCATAGCAGGCTCACATTGGCCGTGAAGAGAGGCACGAAGCCAGCTCAGCCGCAGAACAACTTTAGAGGCGACGCAGAAGATCCCCGGTGCGGGTGTGTGTGACATTAGCTGGCTGTCTTCCCTCTCTCCTCTCTGCAAAGCTTGTGGCCCCAGCTCTGAATTCACGCGCTGACTGGGTATGTGACCCTGTGTCCAGCTGACATATTCCCTGGCAGGGAGTCAGAATATGAAATGATCGTATTATTCACGTCCTACCTTTGACATTGTCTGTTAGCTGTGCAGCAGGCAGCATGGATAGAGCTGCAGTCTGGCAGATCGTCCACCTGAGGCAGTGTGTCTAAACATGGAGAGAAGAAAAACCAGGAGATCCAGATTTTGGTGTACACACGCCTCTCTGGTGTTGTTACACAGCATGATTTAAAACAAAGACTTTCCACTTAGTCTCTCTCCTGCTTGTGCTAATAGCTTAGCTTACGCTATTGTGGTGCTGTCTCCTGGGGGTTCCTTGAGTCTTCCTCTTCTGATGAGAGCAGCTGGACACTGGGGAGTCTTCGTCTCCTTTCTCAGGCAGACTATGCAATTTAAACCTGCCTCAGGCATGTAGATATTACTCCCTGGTGAGATGGCTGAAAATTAATGGAAATTGTTTTAGAGGAATCATTATTAACATTCTCCTTTAGATGCCCTTTTGTCATTTCAGCCCTGTCGCCTTTCCTGTTTCATTCTCACACTAATTTATGCAGCCGTTGACATTCCTTTCGGTGTGTGAATGTGCTGGAAATGTGAATAATCACACTAATAATTAGTAATTGCTCCGTCACTTCAGTAGGCATATATTTTGGCATTAGAAGAATATCAATCATGCATTTATTAGCTGTTGTTTTCCTGTAATCATCACTGCCATCATCTCTGCTGTTAGTACCAGTATGTGACACTTTGGAGTTTCTGCCACTGTAGGCACCACTGAAGCACAGAGCAGAAGGTATTACATTTTTCTCCTCATGTTGAAGAAGACTTTGTTGTACTCTGGTATAACATAGCAGATACACTCTTCTCTGGAACCAGGAAATCACATTCCCTCACACTTAGGACTCAATTTCACACCCCTGGTCGGATTAAGAGGACTCTTCACTCCAAGCCTGCACAGGAAAAAAAAAGGGTAAATATCACCCTTGTTCCCGGTACCGGAAAATCCGCTATTTAAATGGGAAGTAATATAACTGACATTTTCCAGCTCATTATGCAGCCCCTGACCTTCACGATGTAAGACTGGGATACTTCGCTGGCGAAAGGCGAGGCTTGGTTCTCCCTAATGGGAGATGTTTGACCTTGTCAGGAACTAAGGGGAGGTCAGGGATGAAGGAGGTCCTAATCGGCCCCAGAGAGAGGGACACATTACAGAAACCACCTACAACAATGACGAAGAGAATAGCTGCAGTCAACAGCTGCCGAGGTGGTATGAGTCAGATCTGTTTCGATTTAAAAACGTTAAAAACCTCAATCTCTACGCTGAAACAAACCATAAATTGATTATGTGTATTTTGCAATTACGCCTCCTGATACATTAAGTCAAGTTTTAATCGTAAGGGATGATCTATGGCTGTCGGACGTGTATTACATCATCTGGTCCAAAGATTTGTGTTTATCTCTGTTTGTGGCCAAACTGTTGAAGCTTATCACAGGCGGATTCAACTAATCTTCAACTGGCTCTTTGCCTTTTCGTCCGACCGTACTTTAAAGACTCTTCAGGATCCCAGATAAATCCATCGCTCTCAGTCACCAAACGTAATAGAAAGTAATCATATCGGGAGTCTTTCACGGATTAGGCTGTTTTGAATGTGACTTATAATCTCTTCCATTTGTGTGAACTACAATGATGTGCACTGGGCGCCTGGCAGAGATAATCTTATTACCCAGTTGGCTTTTGTTTTCTGCTGCTTTGCTTTTATTCTTTATTAAAACATTTTGCTGCATTAAACATGCTAATTTGCGGCTGGGCATAATTGGGGTCTTGCTTTTAAAAACCTCTCCCCTGTTTGGTAGAAGATTAGGAATTTCATCTACAGGATTATGTATAGAGTAGAGTGAAAGCCCATGAAATAGTCCTGCTTTCCATTATGTTTAAAGCCACTCAAGCTTATTAATGTGAAAGAAAAATGTATTATTCTCACAAAACACCATTGTTGTATGACAAAAAGATGTCAGATGGCAGCGGTTTTGATTGATGGGATTGGTCGGCTGATTCTTCTTTTTCCAAACAGAATGCTTTGGGGATCAAATTCATTAAGACAATCAGCTTTCAGGCAGACTCAAAAATTGCAGTAATTTTAATCCAGTGTGTTTTTAGAATCGTAAAAATAGCCAAACATTCGCTCCCAGAGCAGCAATGGTGACGCCATCAAACTTTCTATGCTGCTACAATCCGAAAAAAGAACAGCAGCAAACGAAGCGTTGGACACCAGAAGACAGAATATGAGGCAGATAAAACCCAGCAACTCACACAGGAATCCTCATTGATCACCAGTGGCTTTTCATGAGCCTCAGATGTGGGGAGATCAGAGCTTCAATCTTCCTATGAAAAGATAGCTCACAATGTGAAATGATTCCCAGATCTGCTAAAAGAAAAATGTCAAAGAAGGTGCAAAGAGAATATTCAGGTGTCAGTATTTCTGCCACGTTCACCTAGGGGTCTAATAAGTGATCACACAGAAAACGGGGGGAATCTCTCCCCCATAATGGCGAGCAACTTTTGATTCTGTGTCAAAACATATTTAAAATTTGAACAGTGCCGTCACTGCTTTTGGCGTGCCGCTCTCTCCGTGGGGCTTGTCACGGGAGGCGTCTCGGCGTGCAGCGCCAACACACGAGGCTCCTTTCATTTCTCAATCTGACATGTTAAGTGTGATGCTACAAAGAGGTTCCATTTTAATTGTTTGGACAGATCACTCAAGGGAGAGAGGGGGTTTTGATTCGGAGTGTTGACAGAATAGGCACAAGGCCTGCTGAGTTGCTTTGGTGTTTGTCTCGGCAATTCTGGCATTGCTTTGTATTGATTGCGATAGGCTGTTTACCTCCGGCTGCATTTAAGCGAAAGGCCAAGCATTGTCCAACCTTTAACCGTAGCTATTATTCTGGAACGACTTGTTGTTGCTCTACCCTTTTAGATCTGTACGCAAAAATCCATTCTATCAAACCTTGGCCTCTTAATCAATTTTTATTGGATAATCTTTCAGGTAGATAAGGAAAGCTGTGCAGCAGCCTTAGTGACAAACAGGCCATTGATCTATAAGCATAGGTCAACTGTATGTGTAATATCTGTATTAAATAAGACGAATAGGCACTTGAGCTGTGTGGTGTAGGCACTTTATGAAATAGGGGAACACTTCGATGAAGCCCGGTGAGTGGTGAGAAATCACCTGTTGATGGCTCATAATGTAATAGAACATTTCTTTTGAATGGGCGGGAACCATAATGTCACACAGTCCATTAATATTCTCCTGCTGTGCCCACGTCTTGGCTCCCTGCTCTGGGGGAATGATTAGGGTGACGGACGACGGGGCGATGACACAAGAAAACAACTCCCCCACCTCCCCTCTTCTTTTCGTCCACCCACTCTCTTTTCTTTGCCTCCCCTCAACCCTTCAACACAACAGCCACAAATTACCCACTTTGCCTGCAATATTATCAGGGCTGATCGTCGGTGTCCATAATTAGAGTCTTAGTGTCGTCTAGCCTCCATTAGGCTAACAATAGAGACTGAGAACAAGGCCACTTTGGGCAAATAACATGTTGAGAACACTTGACTTTTGTGAGGAGATAGTGAAAAGCATCTGAGGCCATTATGATCCAAACAGTCTTGGATGGTTGTGTGGCGGGCAACTCTCCGAGAGACTGAGGAATCATATCCGTTGCAGACACACACGCATACACGTGCAAAAATGCATAGGCTGCATTGACAAGCGGAACATCTTTATGCTCAAACGGTGACAGTGTTTTCCCTTTCTGTGCCCGTATCCCTTTGACAGAGACACAAATACAAATATCATCACACTGCACGCTGCAGCCTAGTGGAGCTTGTATTTCAATCACACAGCGTTAGATAGCTCGCTGCTGAGTTTTTCTCGCAGGGTACGGAGGGAGAGAGAGCCCGCTCTGTATTCTGAGCCCAGGCCCCGTTTGATCTCCGTCATCGCCCCTCTAAGACATCATTGTGTAACACTGTAAAAGCGGACGGCTTCATGGAGCGAAGGAAATATCAAGGAAGTTATTCATAAATATTAGATAAGATCAAAACAGCCAGTTGCTCTCAGACTCTGAGCTCCTGGGTCAAGCCATCCACATCTCTTTGATTTTTCTCCGTCTATTCAGGCTGAGCAGGGAGGATTGCGCATGCATTGAAATTGAACCCCCCCCCTCCCCCTTTAAAGAAGTGAAAACAGGAAAATATGAAAAGAACCACATAGAGTCAAATCCTGTTTCTAATAAGCCACTAATAAATCACAAATCTACTGTTTTGTTTCATTTCTGATCAACACTTTTCATTACTCATAATTTTCTTGTTTTGATTACCATCCCTAATGCATAGTGCTCCAAACCTGAGGAGATTAATAGGCAGCGTTCTCCAAACTCTTCCTCCTCTCCTCCGGAGCTGACACAAATTGGTGAAATATCACTTTGATCATGCCTCCTGAACAACAAACAAAACACAAACCTAATTAGCCCGATTCAAAATCGTTCCAAATGCCTGTTTTTTGTTTTTTTTTTATATGAAAGCCTCTCCTCTCTGTGTGGTTTTTTAGAGACAAACTAAGTTATTTGGACAGCTACGTTTCTCTGCCAAATTTGCATGTGTGACCGTGTTTAAGCAATAAAATTAACCCTAAAGTATGTGTTTTGACCTTTGACCTTTTGGTGAACAGAAGGCAGGGGGCGCTAGTTGCTCGGATGTATCCGTCCTCCTTCCTCAGGACCCTTAATGCCAGAAAGCCGAACAAAGAAAAGCTGCTTTAAACAGACTTGAAGGCTGGAGCAGGTTTTTGGTTGTGGGAGAGCTCGCTCTGCTGACTCCTTTGTAGATGTTAGTCATCCCATCTGTGGAGAAATGTCAAGTGGCAGGAGAATGAAAGCGCTCTGATATATTGCACTGTTTAGAAAAACGTACAGCTGAGTGGGTGTAGTAGGATCTGGTGATGTACTTACTTTAAAGCAGATTTTTAAAAAAATCATGTCGCTGCTTTTACATTTTGTGCATCATGTGAAGTTTTACTGTAGCATTGATAATCACATCCACAGACTTCTTTATAAACTCATGAATACGAGTCCTTTCTGGAACAAACAAACTTGTCATTCTGTCACTAATTTGCTGCAAAAGTGAACGCATCGTTTCAGCGTCTCTGCCAAAGGGGACTTTTCCAAGGGCAGCAATGCACCAAAGCTATACAACATTTGAAGTGCTCACTTACTGCAAGCAGCATGAAGTCTACCTTGCAATGCTAGCGGATTAGCTTGCGTTGCCTCGCTAACATATGCAATGACTGCCGGCGAGCTCTTCCCCATTAGGTTTGCACATCAAAGGCGGAGGGAGAAGTTCTTCACAGGCAGTTAAAAGTGGGCTCAGTGTGGATCTTGTAAATACCGTCTTTGAGTCTGTGCCTCTCGGGGGACACTTCACACACTCTTCCAGTCAGGAGAAGGGAGGGAGAGGAGAGGAGAGGAGAGGAGAGGAGAGGAGAGGAGAGGAGAGGAGAGGAGAGGAGCAGTGACAGGCATCAGAGAGGGCAGAGAGGATGGAGGTATTGGGGCTGGGAGTCGGGGGGTGTTTCTGAGAGCCCAGTCCCCTGTCACCATCAGGATAGGATCTGCGGATGAAGAAAATCACTCTCCCTTACTTTCCTCTCCTCGTCTGAATCTTCCTCTCATCCTCTTCCTCCTCTTCACACTTCATATGATAGCTGACAGTGAAAGTGGAGCATAGCTGTTTTTCCATTTTTCTTTTGAGTCATGTTTTTCATAACACATAAATAGAGCAAGCGGCGTCCTGGGAATTCTGTGATTCCGTGTTTCAGTGTACAGGCGGACACAATAGCATCCACTCTTCTCAAGTGTTGTTGAAAACATTTTATCCATCATAGGCGTTTGTAGGGCTCTGGTGAGGCCCTCGACTCCAGAAGGAGCAGAAAGAAATAAGAGATGTGTTTTGTTTACAGCCTCTCTCGCTCTCACTCTCTCTCTCTCTCTCACACACACACACACACGTAGACACGCATATACCGTACGCTCCCAGGCCCATCGTTGCCTGGTTTTGCAGACTGATCAATGCAAATGCTGTTATTTACCCAAGCCTGAAATGAAAAGACTATGGATCAATTTGATGCACTTCCATAGGGTGTGCTCACAATGGCTGGCTAGCTTTTTGTCTCAGCTGCGCTCCCCTTCTCCTCCTCCTTAGCCATCCACCCCTCATCTCAAACATGAACCCCACGCTCACCCTCCTTCTCAACATCACTAATGCAAAATACACCACCATGCTCCCTCTCACGTACACAAACCATCATCCAGGCATTCTCTCTCTGCACGCTTCTTCTCTCCTTTTCTTTCAAACACACCCACAGTGTGACACCGGGGCTGCATCCGTCTGAGCTGTGTGTATCTCGGTGTGCATGTGTGTGTTTGTGTGTGTTTTAGGCTGACCCACTTTCTGTGCTTGGCCAGGCTTGTGCTGCTGCTGCTGCTGCTGCTGTCTGCTGTGCTGTTCTGTGCTGTGCTGCTAGGGGGAGATCCCTGCAGACTCGCTCGGAACAGACTCCAGCTCTCTTCTCTGACAGACACTCACCGTGGCATGTTATCCCCCCGCGGATTGGAGACCTCTGCCTCTCTGTCTGTGTGTGTGTATGTGTGTGTGTGTGTGTATTTCAGATCCACCTTGATGCAGATTCACAAATGAATCCTCACAAAGAAGCACGCACATGGATGCACACATATAACAGCATCTTTAGCAGTGCACATAGACACATAGACACACACACACACACACATATGCAAAGCACATACCATCCCTGATCTGTATATTTTTAATTCCATCCACCCTCCTCCAGCTCCTCCTCCTCTCTTCTCTGTGTTTGTCTGGAGTTATTGTTTCAATCTTGCTGCATCAGGGGGCCCCTGAAGGTTATAAATTAAACATAAATGCAAATGCGCTGAGCCATTGCCCTCCTCCACCTCCCTCCTCCTGCACGCACTCACACACACACACACACACACACACACAGGCACCCATCCTCGCCATTCAAACAGATCAGTGTGTCTGCGAATTAATAGGAGAACAGTGGGCTTTTTTTAATGAGAGAGAGAGGGAAATTAGAGTTGCAAAGCCACAGCGCGCACACCCAGAGCTGCAGCCGAGGCAACGGCTTGAAAAGCCGGGCGCCATCATAGAATATGCTAATGCTCCAGGTCCCCTCACTGTCAGCCTTAGTGTTGCTCTAGATGAGATCAGAGCCGAGGCTTTGATCTGGGACACTGATGGGAGGCAGAATCGTCATGTGCACAAAGTACAGAGAGCAGCATGGGTGTGGATGAGGCTTGTTCTAATCAGGAAAGGTGCACAGGACCAGCAATAAAACCCCAACATGAAAACATTTTGACCATGTAGTTTTACTAATACACAGGCACAATTGCAGCCCTCATTCTGTCACCTTCAAGTTTTCTTTTCCTCGCGTCTGCTCGACGTGTCCTATAGATGAATAGCCATCTGCTCCTGTTGATGCTAAAGGCTAAGCCTGAGTAAATTGTGAGCACCATGGAGAGACTCGAGCTGGACCGTTGGAATATTGTTGCTTTTACTCTCAGCCATATGGGCTCATAAAGCCAAACCTCTAAGAAAGGTTTCTGGGGATGTCCCTTGCTTTTATTTGTCTCCAAACAGCAAGATTACTCTTTGAAGGAAGGATTAAGCCTCTTGCTGTCATGGGATAAAATGAATTTGTGTTTTTTTTAATGTTACAGGAGAATTGTCACAGCATTTATTTAAATAAAGGCCCCTCAGATGTGTGTGTTTCTGCCTGGATTTTTGTTTACGTTTTAAAGCTCTTACTTGTACTAACACTGAATCTCCACCAGGGGTCTTCCCATTGTCATGGACATGGCTTCCTGGTGAATTATCCTACACTTCACACAAAGTATAGAGCAAAGTGAACTGTGTGACTTGTTTCACAGATATGTGACTTTAAGCAACATTTAGGTGTTAGAACAATGCAGTCAGCACTGTACTGTGGACATTATTACCTGGCATCCTCCTTATCATTAGAATCATCACATTCATTCCCACCAGCAGCAGCAGCAGCAGCAGCAGTCATCATCATTATCATGGCCATCTTCAGCACAACTCTCATCCCCAAATCCTTCTCTTCCCACCCTCCCTTCTCCCTCTCCACCCCTCTTTCATCCGCAGCTCCCTCTGTTGATCAAATGCATCTGATCTCATCAAAGCGGACCCTCTGCTTATTCAAGTCCCAACAGACACCCCGGCTTCTTTACTAAGCACTATTTTACATTCATGTTTGAATACCACTGATGGGGTAGTGTATCTTGTAGACTTTGGTTTTGTGTGGTCCTACACTGCAGCCTGGGGTTGATTTTTTTTTTTTTAACTTCTTTTTTTATTTCGTTATCCTTGCAGACAGGTTACTCTCTGATAAAGTAAATCTAATGAAGGAAATTAAAGATGGTAGCCTTTTATTTAAATAAGACCCCAATGAAGAAAGCCTCAAATATTCATAGTATTCATATTACATTCCTATTGGGACTTATCTTGAGCGTACTGTGACCTAATCATACTTAATGGCATTTTTAATCTGCTATCACATGCACTAGTCCTGGAATATTACATAGTTTATACTTAGTTATATTTCCACGGTCTCCCTCTGATCAGCCTACATGATTGCTGTGGTTCTTTGTTGAAGGGGAGCATTAGTCCCTTTCCTGCTGAATATAAGTGATCAGAGCTCGTTGGGGGATGAACTCTGTGGCACAGATATTACAACATTATAGCTGCTATAAAGTGTGATTACATTCTTATTCCGATGGCAACATTATTGCGCACAGCTTGTGGTTGCGTGTCCGACTCCTGTCAGAGCTGCAGAGAACTGGCTTGAGCCGAGGGACAGAGAGGGTGGGGAGAGGGAAAATCAGATCTGGATAACCGCGTGGAAAGTCGCTCGGGGAAACTTCACATCTGCTCTGTGTGTTTATTTGAAGGATCCGTGTGGAAGGCAGGACACATGTCCGTGCGTAATTTGGAAATGCCCGATCAGTTACGGTTATTGTTTGTCTGAAAGTGTTATGCACTTGATATTCCACAGAGGGAGTCATCCGCTGACCGCGTAGGAAGCATTTATCAGAAGATATCTTGATATTCTGATGACAACACGGGAAGTTTTTCTTCCAAACACCGCCACATAAGTGTGGGTTTTATTCTTTGCTCTAAAATCATTTCTCTAAACACCGTAAAACACAGAAACATCGAGATGCAGCGTGCGTAATGGCTCGCAACTCCACTCCGGATTTTCCATGTGAGGCGCGCCGGAGCCCTGGAGGTGGATAAGCTGGTAGAGCCCGCTCTCTCTCATGCCATGCTGGGCCACAAGGGCTCCGGGAGACGCTGCTACATATTACCGAGAACCGGGATGGAGGAGAGGCGGAGGGGGGAAGAGAAAAAGTTTCTTTTAAACCTGACAGAGAAACTTTCAACATGAAGCCTCACTGACGTACCGTTTGAGCACCACCACAGCAGCACCAGCGCTACAACAGAGCTTGATTTTTTTTCTGAATATATTTTACCTCCCAGCTTGTGTTTTTCTCCCCCTCTTGTCTTGTTTTCTGCGCGCAAGGCTGGTCGGGGCTTGCTGTCACTGCGCGCTGAGATGTTGGAGTGACCATGGCTGCGCAAGTTGCATCGGCTCCGACCAGAACTAATAACAAAAATAAGAAATTATCCAGCGGTTTGGGTCCGGATCTCAATTCGGGGAAATCCGGAGGAGGAGGAGGAGGAGGGACTGTACAGCGGACTGGACCGATGCTGGGTGCCGGAGATGGGACTCTGAATAATGTAGACCATCACCGCCGAAACGAGCTCAACATGGTTCATTCAACTTCCACGACTCACAACGCTCCGGACACTCACGATAAGGATGGGAATAACCTCACGTCCGCCCCGGCTTCGACAAATTCAAACACTTCCTCGATGGAAGCTGGTTTGATCGCGAACCATAAGCTGAAATGTGTGGGGAGCGGAGATCCCCCTCAGACTCAACCGCAGCAGCAGCAGCAGCAGCCGCCGCAATTTGGCCAATTTGCGCCACATCAGCAGCGACAGATCCAAAGTAACAACACCGCCAATAACAACGGCCAGGGGCCCCGAGGGGACAGAGGCATGGAGCACCAACACCACGGAGGCAAAGAGAACCTGTTGGGGGGCCAAGGGGAGCCACAGCAGCACATGCCAGGGAAAGGCGAGGGGGAGCTCACCTGTAAACCCGCGGAGAGGATGATGGGTAGCAGGTATGAACACTCCAACTTGGGGCCAATTAGCAACAACTCTGAGTTTAATAACAACTATTACACTCCAAGGCCCTGCTACGAGCAACATGGCGGACAGCAGCAACAGAGTAGCGGGATGGGGATAACGCACTCCTCGGCACATAACAGCATGGAGAACTCCCACGAAGCAGGGTATCACAACACTCAGTACAATCAGTACCCGGCGTACCGCGCGGGCTATGGCGGAGGGGCCTACGGGATGATGGGCCCTTCAGGATGCAGGCAGCCTGGGAACATGATGATGGGCAGCAACTCTTCAGCAAGCCACGGAAAGTCACCCTTGGGTCCTGCTCCGGGGGGCTTTCAAAGGTTCCCGGGACAGACTCAGCCTCAGCAGCAACAGCAGCATCCCTCAGGGGCCACCCCGACCCTCAACCAGCTGCTGACGTCTCCGAGCCCCATGATGCGGGGGTATGGCGGTGCGTATCCAGACTACAGTGGTTCCACGGCGCAGCAGCAAGCCGGCATGGGCCTGGGGAAAGACGTGGGGCCCCAGTACGGAGCCAGCACGGCACACGGCTGGGGAGGGCAGCAGAGGAGCCATCCTCACTCTATGAGCCCTGGGAATGGTGGGCAAGGCCTCGGCAGGTCACAGGTGAGTTTATGGAAACTTCTCAGTGAGCCGCTCCGGTGTGCATCACTGAACTTTGGTTACACCAAGCTGATCTGTCACTCATAATCAGACTGGGTGCTGTGTGCCTGTGTTTACGTTTGCGTCTTGACAACAAACACGGACTGTGTGCCTGTGACTGGAGCCACGGCGGATGAACGAGCGATGAATTTTATGCAATTTGTAGAAAAATGGCATGGATTGAGTTTTTGATTCCCAGGTTTTTTTCCCCTTCACATAACAGGCATTTGAACATACACAATTCTCACTTGTTAACTTTTTAAATAACATCTTTACCCGAGCTGATATTAAGTTAATTGTGAGCATTCACCTGAGAAAATAAGGGAAAGAATTATGAAATGTTTGCAAGAGTTTATTTCCCAGAATGTAGTTATTACTTATCAATGATAGAGTAAAAGAAGAGTGAGTGCTTCTCTGTTTTTTATGGATCTAAATCCCTTTTGGAGACTATTTTTCTTCTGTGGATTAAAAGGCGAAATCCAAGCTGGCCGTGTTCGTCTCTGTCGACGTGGTGTCAGACACGTTGCGAAACGCCCTGTTTAAGAGACAAGTTGAGTTCTAGGCGCACGTCGAACCAAGTGAAATAATCCTGTACGACAATATGTTAAATAACCAGCATATACTCATGCGTTTATTATCTTTTTTTTTTCTTTTTCTTTTTGTGAAACTTATTCTGAAGACCAACACCCGACGGCCGGCGATTTGAAGCCCGTCTGTCTGCCTCCGCGCGCTCTGCATTGAGCCAGAGCGCCTCTGTGCGCCTGCCTTGCTCTTGTGCTGCTCCTGTCAGAATTTGAATAGTGGAGGTAAACTGGCTCAAAGCTCTCCGTTCTCCCGGCTAACAGTTGACACCCAGTCTGCCATCTGATTGGCTCCCCGTGGCCCCGCTGGGTAGACTGCACTCAAAGGAAAAAAAAAAAAAAAAATCTTACAGGGATGGAGTGATGCTGCATTCAGGTCTTATGGGAATTCTCCACATTTGGAGGCCGTCCAACTTGATAATTGAAGTTTTATAAAAGGCTGGGCTGCTTCTGATAATTATTCTCAGATTTTCTGAAATGGAATTGAAAACTCAAAAACACTGCAGCATAGAAATAACTCACAAAGGGAAAAATGAAATTATTATTTCACGCAAAAGAAATTTTCAGCTTTTTTTTTTTCTCTCCATAAATTTTTAATTCTCAACCGTATTCAGAGAAACTGTCAAACCCATTTATCTTAAATATATTTTAACTTTTGTGGATAAATGTTCAGAATGAAAGAAAAAAACCTCTCTTATAATTTGAAAAGACCATTTGCATATCTATTTTTACAGAACTGTTGAGCTGTAACTGCTGCAGCTGTAAGTTGAGTGCCTTGCTTGAGGTCACCTCACTGGTAACAGTTCAGTACGAGCTGTTTAAGTCTGTTTTATGGGATGTGGTCGAGGGTCTTTTTAAGTTCCTGCACCCAGACTTAAGACACACTGATGTGCCAACAGAGTGCAAACATACAGCCGAGTGACGGCGTCATATGTAAGTCTGGAAAACTGCCCCAGAACGACACATATTTTTTTTTCAGAGGAGCTTTTATTCTGTGTTTGTTTTTGATGCAAT
Organism: Labroides dimidiatus; assembly: GCA_030710495.1. Taxonomy (NCBI): domain Eukaryota; kingdom Metazoa; phylum Chordata; class Actinopteri; order Labriformes; family Labridae; genus Labroides; species Labroides dimidiatus. Next base: position 17,835,963 of record CM061156.1, on the reverse strand, counting down.
AAATTATCCGCACTGCTGGATGGCACATCTGGACAACTGGAGGGCAAGGTGGTTAAGCGTAGCTTATACTGTCTGCCTCTCGCAAAACAAAAGCACTTCATTAGCCTACATTGTTTCAATCAAAAGCAATTTGCATTGGGTGCTGGGGAAATGAAGTGAATGTTTTAGCGTGGGAGGCTTTGCTGTGGTATTGATTGTATCAAATTATTCACTGATGCCATGGTCACCAGAAACCTAAAGAAATCTCACTCCTGACTGCTGTTACAATAACTGGTTACGTGAAGCTCGGTAGGATTATATGCATTAAACACCCTCGATAGCACATCAGTATAGTGTGCAGTTATTTGATCCACGTTATACTCATATTCTGGTTTTAGTGCAGATCATTTGAACAACCAGTCCTCTCATTAACACTCACATTCTGGAGTGCAAACATTTCTGTCTCAGTGTTTTTGGACTTCTGCACTGAGGGCATGTGCTGCTATGTTTTTTCTCAACTGTATCAACATTTCAGCAGCAGTATATTCACGCTACAAAAGCCCTATGTTTAATTCATATTGGAGCGGCAGCACTGCTCTCCTGTGCACTGACAGGCTGTGTGAGAAAGGCGAGCGGTGTAGTGCATAATACTGCCTCCAAATTGGCCCCGTGATATGACTGCGCTTCACTTCAGAGTGCGTTTGGTCAGAGCACGCCTCTGTCACCTGTTGGCACAGTTTCCCCTCTTTCAAATTCAATTTCCCTCCCCACTGCCTCTCTTCAGGAGCACACTGTGAGCGAAACGAGTGCACCTCATTTACACCGCCGCCCGCCCCCCCTCAACACACTCACTCGTGTTTGGCCACTCACCAGAATGAAGGCAGTGTGTGTGCATGTGTGTTTACGTAAGATATTCAGAGGGTGCGTTAAGTCATCAAAAATGGCATTGTCCTGGTGTTTTGAATTACCGCGACCTCTTAGATGGAGGAAACACAAGAATGATCCGCGCTCACTTTCTGACATGAACGTTTGGCTGCTTTAAATTCACACCACTCCTGCTGTGTGTTTCCTTGCTTGTGTTAACCTAAAGCAGTGGCAGCGTATGTGCCTTCATAAATGTGACGTTAGGTTTGCATCCTAAATGAAACAGTGATTCTGTATAAACTCAAGTGTAACAAAGATCTGTCTGTTATCAACTAATCAGAACACACACAACGCGCACACAGAACAATAAAAGTCATTAGTATAGATAATAATGAGGGCCTGGAAAGTTGGAAACAGTGTTGTTGCTCAGATAATTACAGCAGAGACTCATTTAAAATCTGACCTAATAAAAGGAGAATGAATGGATATCTGCTGTTTCTACTAATTTATCACCATTATGCTCTCTGTTATGCTTTGTTTTATTTTTACAATTGAAATCAAAGCTTGGTTTTTCTACATATCAAAGAGCAGTCTCAGTCCCATCCTTGGTAATGTGCTTACCTTGAAATGATTCCTGCTCGCAGTGCTCTCCAGTGCATACTGTTTACATTTCTCTCTTATGAATTATTAGTGTGATATGAACAAAGACTTTATAATAGGAGCAATGCATCAATGTCACATTGTATTATGCGGCTATCTCAGGGAGCCTTGTGCATAGTGATGGGCTTGACTGTGGCTGCTGGAATTTAATTTATGGTTCATGTTCTGCATCGGACGGACAGCCCATGGGGTCTGGTCAGAAAATGGGCACGCAGGTGTGTGTGTGCGTGTGTGTTTGAGTGTTATTCTTTATTCTTTGGTGTGTGTTTATATTTTCTGTGTCCTTGAGTGTTTGTGTTTCCCTCTGTCTTCCTGTTTTGCTGTGTGTGTGTGTGTGTGTGTGTGTGTGTGTGTGTGTGTGTGTGTGTGTGTGTGTACGTAGATACAAGAGAAGGATAAAGTCCCTTCGTCAGCACTAAGCAGTCCAACCTCGTGCCCCTTCCCTGTGCCAATGTCTCCCTCTCCCTCCATTTCTCGCTCTCTGCCCCCTCCCATCACTCGTTTGTTTATGTTGTTTTTTTTTTTACATCTCTGTCTTGGCCAGCCAGTGCAGCACTGATTAGCAACACCAGAGTGAAATTTTAATTTGCTCTGTTGCGTCCGATAAGGGCCCCGTGCAGCGTTTTTCATCTTCTTGGATGAAATGCAGAGCCTGCTTTGGTAATTGGCAGACCGGGGTTATCCCTGGTCTGCATGCGGTTTCCACAAAATGCCAATTAATTCTGATTTTTAAAAATAATACCAATGAAAATAATAATAACAATAAAAAAAAACAATAAAACAGGTCCATTTGCATCACTGGACATAAGCTCATGTATTATTAGCTAGCTAATAAAATAATTGTAGTTTTCCTCCCTGGCCCCGCAACATCCCCTGGAGTCAAAGGTTGATGTGTAAATGCCCCGAAGAAAGGATTTAATTACTGTGAGCGGCGCTGATTTGGTGTCAGCTGTTTTCCAGCTCCGTCTCATCCGAACAGCCGGTGTCAGGAGGGAGCAGAGAAATCAAAACCAAAGCAGTTTTGGGGAAGAAAGTTAATTGTGCGTTGGGGAGAATTTAGCTTCTCCATGTGGACGAACAAGTCTGAGGCTTTTTGGATTTGATTTGATAGTCATGCTGAAATTTAGTTTTCAACTTCATGCATTCTGTATCAGAAGCAGACGACCATGTTTAAAAAGAAAGCATTTCTGTGGCATGCTGGGAATTGTAGTGATTACCACAAGGGTGGATGAAGCTAAATCTAACCTAAAGGTACAGATACTGTCTGTGTGTGTCTCAGGTAGCCTCAGTAAGCCTGTAGTGATGGATCCATCCAAGCAGAGTAATCTGACAAACAGAAGCTGTGCTCTTTGTTAGCTGAGTTAAAGTGAGAAACAAAACAAGCCTGTCATTGTTCCCGTGTTAAAACCACACAAAGCTTTACAGTCTCAACACCAAGGCTGCAGTTAACAAACAATTACAGTATTATTTAATTAATCTTCTGATTATTTTCACAGTTTTTTTTTTTCATCATTCATAAATCATGAAAGAAAGTTCCTTACATTTTCCAAGAGCCCAGAGTGATTTTAATTGAGTTTTATTTTTCTTTGTTAAACCAGCACTCCAAATCACAGGCTCTTCAATAGTCGTGTAAATGAAAAAAAAAAGGAGCAGGAATTTCTCATTTGAAGTTGGAACTAGCAAGTATTTAACAGTTTTGCTCAAAAGATGCCCCAAAAAGTCGATAAATTTTCAAGATAGTTGGTGAATAGTTTCCTTTTCAGGCTTACTTCTGAATTTAGTGTTGTCGGTATGATAAACACAACACAAAGAAAAGCTCTGCAGTTTTATTATGATGGTGTTGTCATTGCTTTTTTCATTGGCTAACATGTTAAAGACATTTTTGGAGACGTCTCATCAGCAGATCTGTTGCTTGAGTCTTTATTTTTCCTCGAAAACTTTTTCAGACCGATATTGACTTCAGATTTTCACCCTTCAACACGAGCAGGTATTACTTCATCAGCCTCGTGTGTATACGGTTTTATATTAATGATTTATTACATTTTAATTTGTATTTTGTGATCCAGTAGATCACGATATGCATAAACCCGCTTGCACCGAGACTTGGTCTCCATCTCCCCTCTGCACAAACAGAGACAGAGGGAGTATAGAAGAGCCAGAGATGTAGAAATGTAGGCGATATTTGAAGTGAGTCACATGGAGGGCTGCTGACTTCTGAGGAATGGGCCCGGCCGAGTTCACAGAGACCGAGAAAGAGGGAGAGAGAGAGACTCCGAGCGAGAATCAGTATCTGAACTCTGGCAAATGTCAGCATAGTTAAAATCCTCTCCCTCTGGATCTCACCCTGCTTCAACTCTGTGAACGATGCGAGGAAAAAGAAGTATTTACGAGTCGTTGGTTTCACACACACACACACACTCACACACACACATAAATATATTAGGTTTCCTTCCCTCAGTGGTGTGCGTCTGTGTTTGTGTGTAGCTGGCAGGGTGCCAGGTCTCAAGGCAGTGGGTGCTGTGGTGGCACCCCACACCTCCCCTTCACCAGCCTTCCACCGCCACCACCCTGACCTTCACATATGGTAATTAGCCACGTGGAGTGGCTGAATGGAAGGACCCCCCTCCTTTCCCTGATCCCTGAGGAGGGGGGATTTTCTTTCTTTGCTTGTTTTTTTTTTCCTTTCTTTTTTATTCTTTCACATTTGTCTTTTCAAATTCTCTTCTTTGTTCCTTTTTTGTAATTCCTTTGTGTTTGTCTCACTCGTCATTTTTGAATTATTTTTTCTCCTTTTTATTTATTTCCCTCCAACTTCTATACTGTACAGCAGTTAACTGTGTACTAACCAAACAGATGGTCCCTCTTACCATACATTTCACTTTCACTTTCTCCTTTTATGCTTCCTGTTTTTTTTGTTTTTTTCCATAAATACACTCTCTCCTCTTTTATCTTCCTCATGTCCCTGGCTCTCAGTAGCTAGCTCAGTATCCCATGGGACCTGCAGTCAGTTCAGAGGTATTTAGACAGCTGGCACATCCTATCGAATATTTATACACTATACTGAACAGATCTGTGGGCTACCGCTGAAGCATTGTCCCGCTTATAGCCCAGCGTCTCTGGACAAAAGAGGAGGAAATGAGAAAGAAATCAGGTCAGTCTCTGTTGAAATGAGCAAATTAAAGCGAATTCAAAGAGTCAGCACGGCATTTTTAATCGCTGCACTGTAAAAATATGCCCAGTTTTTTCTGTGCATCATGTCTCACTATTATTTGGGTTTGTTTGGTCACTGACTCAGCAAAAGTTTGTTATGAGGTTAATGTGAGACTACCTTTCAAACTGGTTTTCATGCTCATCTCTTATGTTCCACTAAGAAAACACAGACAGGATTGCTATATAATCAAAAAATGTTTAATATATAATTTATGATCCACTCACTGATTATCAAATAAGATGTGATATCAATGGAACTGTGTTGAAATGTTTTAGAGATGTTTTTTAATCTCTGAGTCTGTTTACAGTGTTAAAGTGTTAACTAAAATGTAAACGCTTTCTCACAATGAAGCCGATGTACAATCTGTTCAGTCTGTGTCATCATATATATTTCCATCTTCCACCATCTCTACCACTTTATTCCAGCCTGTAAGAGAATCATCATCAGCATCATCTCCGTCATCCATCACTTTACACATCAAAGCATCTGCTGTCCTCTCTGTTTGGAGACGTAGACTGTGCTCTCCAGTCGCACGCCGCGCTGTTTGGTTTGACTTGATCCTAATCAGCGCTGACACGGTGGGACCATTTAGCTCAGATACATGAAAAAAAAAAAAAAAAAAGAAAATGCAACCAAACAGCACCAGCCAGGCGCTGCCTGTCGTCTGTGAAACACAGAGAGACAAAAATAGAAAAACGATGGGACACGGACAACACAACGGGCTTCTGCTGATGAGTTTTGTCTGTTTCTTTGCATCGTTTCTGCTTCTCTCTGAGTTCCACTTGCTTTCTTTGTCACACACACACACACACACACACACACACACACACACACACAGATACACTCTAAAATGTACACGTATGTGGGTGTTACGGGTCAATTGAGTGTTGTCCCAGGCACAACATGTTCCTTTCATCTCTCTTTTTCTCTTCTATCTAACAGCACAGTGTGTGAGAGTGTGTGTGTGTGTGTGCATGCTTGTTTGTGTGTGTATGTTTGTATAAGACTCCGATCACAACAGGACACTGGTGGTCACTCCTGGCTGAACGCTACTCAATTTAGATCAATTTTGTCACAGCAATTTAGGAAGAAACTTCACACCACATCCTGGTCCAAAGGCACACACACACACACACACACACACACACACACACGCACAGAAACACACACACACACACACGCATATTTGGCTCCGTTCAATAGAGATACTACATAAAGGGATGATGCTATGTTAAAAATGTGGTAGTTAAGAGTTGCAGTGGGTGTGGGGTGCAGATTCTTTTCTTCGAATTTCTCACTTTTCCCTCCATAACATATGGATCCTTATCTGATGCAGACCTGTGTTTGACGTCGCGTCCCCTCCTTTGACACAAACTGGATGAACTGGATACGATAAAAACAAAACAGCTGAGCTTGTTTTAAAAGTTTTAATGTTGTACTTTGTGAAGATTTTAAGTTTTACAAAGGATATCAATGCTGCTCATGTTTCCTTCCATGTACAAGAACTACCTTTGTGTGTGTGTGTGTGTGTGTGTGTGTGTGTGTGTGTGTGTGTGTGTGTGTGTGTGTGTGTGTGTTTGCATAAGTGCACGCGCTTGTGCTCCTCTCTACTCAATGAACATCCATAGTTACTGTTGGCTAAACATGCAAAGGTTACTGTAATGTCAGACACATGCCAGAGGGGAGTGTGGAATACCACATTACCATAATCCATAGACAAGTGTCCCATTTACAAACATTGGCGTGCCGGGCTGATCGCCACAGCGCTGCAGGAGCACATGACTGCTCCTTCTGCTACGCTGCACGAGACTCAACAGAGGAACTGCAGCACAATGGCACTTCTCTGAGCGAAAGAAAAAAAAAATAAAATAAAAAATAACCAAGGAAAATAGCCGGTTGTCAGATTTTGGCGGGACAAATTATGATGCCCGAGTGGGGAACATTCCTCTGCTGCACCTGAAGCAAAGACGGACAGCTTACACTGCTCGCAGTTATGTGAGGATGCTGTTGTTGTGTCTGACCTGCAGCTGCTGGGTGCATGTTTCAAACGTCTCTTGTCTGCTGGGAAGTCTTCAAATAATGCAGTGGGAAGAGACGTCATCGGGCACCAATTTGCTGTAAAAGGCTCCTCCGGAGTTTTATTTTTACCCGGCAAGACGGTTAGGCTGAAATTTTGCTCCAGAGTCTCTCCTGTGTGAGTGTTTGGATGAGAAAATAGCCTTCATGGGCCTGTTATGATTAAAATATCCACCATTTTACTGTGTTTTCTTAAGTGATGCAGGGTCTTTGTTCAAGTAAATCATAACCTATTTATGAGACCTGGGAAACATGAATACAGAACAACAACTGGACAAATTTAAAAAGCATTCAGTGTTAATTGGATGTTTTATAGTAGTCAGAGCAGCTAACATGTTGCCCTCTCACCCGCTGGGTCTGGAGTCTGTGCTGACTGTTGGAATGATTGTTTTGATAATTATGTGTGCATAAGCCTGAGAAGAGGCTCTCACAGCACTGGAAAAAAGCATGTTTTTATAGTTTTGTCTCAGTTTGTCTGTAAGAGTGTTGGCTTTAAGTGTTTCTGAGCGAGTCATTGTTTTCACTCGCATAACGGGTATTTTAATTAGTCTGTCTTTGGAAATTTCCTGTGTGATGTGGTTTGCGTTGGACACTGCAGGCTTGTACAGCTCCCAGACATTTCTCAACTTTTTTTTTTTTTTCCACATTGGCCACCTTCCAAAAAGCAGAGTCATGTGTGGAAACTTCAGCTAATTCACATTCTCTTCTCTGTGTCTTAAAACTTAAAAACATGCACATCAATTTTTCCTGTTTTTTTCCCCCCACCGTTGTTCCTGTGTCTCTGTGTCTCTGTCTCTCTGTCTTTTAGATGCTAGTTGCAGGTGACCTTGGCTGGTGACTACAGTGCCTACTCATTAAGTAGTAAAGATGAATGGTTCCATTATGGCAGAGGAAAAAAAAAAAAAACGAACGGGGCCAATTAGTGGTAATTAACAGCAGAGAGGGCGAGGCGCTCTGGAGGGCACCCTGACCCACTGGAGGGGGCAGAGGGGGACATTGGGCCGTGTGTGTGTTGACCACTTTTAGGTATATATGAGCCTGATGAAAGTACATGTCAGGGATTATAAGTATACAGAAGGTGTGTGTATTGGTTAGATATACAGCTGTGTATCCATGAATGTGTGATTATCAGTATATTGGCCTCTGTGTATATTAGCATGTATAAAAGCGTCACACACACATCACAGCTCCCCAAAAGTGAAGCCAAAAAATGAAGGCCTCCCTCTACTGGTTTGCTGTAGTGTGGTTACAAAGGTTAAAATTTAAGGTGCGTGCATGTTCGTTGTCACCTTATCTTCTGGGCAACATTGAAACATTGAGGCACAGCGCTTCTCTGCTTCTGGTGCAGAGCCCTATGAAGTGGTTAGGGTTGTGGCCTCACAATATCAAGGTTCCGGGTCGATCCCAGGTTGGTGTGCCTTGGTTTGGTGTTTTCCCTATGTGACTCAACCAGCCAATCAAATTTGCATTTCCACCGAGAGCAGTTCTGCAAACTCATCAGTGCTTACTGTTGCTTTATTTTTTAAGTTGTCTCACAGCTTTTTGGCTACAAATTAGTAGTGACCGTTAAGTCTTGTTTTTAACAAAGAAAACCGAGTGTGGTTAGTTTCTCCTTCTTCATCTTCACCACAATCGTTGAAAGGTTAGTATCAAAGGTCCTGCCCCTTTCTGATTTCCACTGGTTGGTGACTCAGAAGGAACAGACATGCAAGTAGTCCTAAAGTTGAACCAAATTTAACTGAGAGTTGAAATTGAAAGACTTAGAGTTCTGTGAGCACAGTGACACCAAACAGCTGATGTTGAGTGTGTTTTTGTGCTGAGGACTCTGAAGAAACTGAAATTCGTTTATTTCAAATAGAACATAGGACACAGCCCCTAAATGTCGGCAGATTGTACCAACTTAGTGATTTTTGCAGTGACGTGTGAGAGACTCATTTGTAAGAGTCATCTCTCATTTTAGGGCTGGTTTCTTTTATTCTCCTTTTTATATTATTCAATACACAACAGAGTAAAGGGACATTCTTCTACCACTTGGCCACAGGCACGCTACTCACTGACCGAATGCTGTATCATAATATGCGAAATGGCACCTATAAGATACCAGAGAAGGGGCAGTGGTGGTATTCAGAAACTGGTGCTTGATGGTGTAAAGATAATGTTTCTTTTACATGACATCATGTAAAATAGTGTTATCTAGGGATGACACAGTGGTGAATGGGAGCTTTCTCCAGTCTTCTGACCTCTCGAGAGTTTTTACCTTGTAATTTACAGTCACCCATTCACACCATGTTCATACACTGATGGTGAAGGCTGCTATGTAAAGCACAGGTAGTGTTAACAGGTCCCATTCATGCACCAATGGCAAAGTACCCGAGCAAGTCTAGGTTTAAGTGTCTTGCCCAAAGACACAGGGCCTTGGGTCAAACCTCCAACCTAATGATTTAAAGACGGCCAACTCTACTTCCAAAGCACAGCTGCCCGACTAGATCTTTGCCTTTTTATTATTGATTTAAATGTTTGTTGGTTCCAAATGCACAAGATGTCAGCAGCCACCACATCTGGGTGTTTTTTTTTTGGCTTCACTTTTGAGTTACAATGGAGAAAGACTGTCAAACTTTATATAGAGTTAGTGTTACTATCACTTTGTTTTGGCTAAAGGTTATGTGCTGATGGTTTAAGGTACAGAGAAGGTGTTATGATTGTGTGTTTAGGGTGATAAACATTACAATCTGTTGTTCTGCGTCTTTGCAAACACTGACAGATGGGAAAGTCACTTCAGGCACGTTTAAGAGTTTTCAGAAAACTGTGGTCATCAACTGGAAACACCTTTCTTTGACCTTTAACCCCTAAAGTGTTGTCACCTCCCCATTCGCAGCCCTTAGCAGTGGCCTGGGAGCTCGTTAGCCAAAGGTCTGAGCATAAAAGGCCCTGAAATGCCAAGCCAATATACCATCAGCACTAATGAACATTTTGTGATGATTTTAGTCCTTAATTGAGGTTTTTTTTGTGCTGATTAGCAGTATTTTAACACCTCTATCAAGGAGAGATTCAAGGTTGTTCACTGTGAGACTTCCTCCCTCTCCCTCTTTCCCTCTTTTTCAGCGGCTGCACTTGATTTATTCACCCCGCCTACCTCCAGTTTCTATCAGGTCTTTGTCGAAATTGTCACAGCCATGTAATCCTTTGGGTGCCCACAACTGCGGAGACTCACATGTGAGAACGCATCCAGAAATAGATGGTCGTGTGTTCGTAGCGTTTTTAGCTGTGTTAACAGCAGGTAGCAGCGGGTCTTATGTCCAACATGGACATCCTGGCAAGTCGATAAAGCAATATTCAATACAGATAGGAGGGAGCAAGGCTGTGTTGTCACTTTAGCAGACATGCTAGAATTGGCAGTTAGTGAGAAAGAGCGCTCGTAGACGCTGGAGATTTTTCTAAGGTATTTTGTAAAGTGCTAGCAAAGTGCTTCTTTCAGGGTCCCTGAAATTGCAATGCCTGGTAAATGGATGGTTTGAGGAGTATACAATGTATTAGAAGTCAATTGTGCATGGGAGGGCCTATTTTCCATATCGCTAGCAGAACAAGTGTGTCACACTCGCTCAGTGTGTGTGTAGTAGCTGCATCCCTGTCTTTGTGGCACACACACATTCAGTGCTGTCCCCACTCCTTCTATTCCCCTGTTGCTTCATGTGTCTCGGCGTCACAGCGTGCAGGTTCGTCTGTATGGTAAGGGTTGAGGGGGGGGGTTATAGTGTGGGGGCAGCTACGTACATCAGAAACCATTACCCATAATGGCCTCTTTCCCAACACAGAGCATATCCATTCCCCTTTCCCTCTTCTGACATTTATTTTATGACTGCTTACATATCAAATATTTAAATAAACAGAATCAGGGGCTTCGGTTGAGGTTTGCCCGGGGGTGACAGGGGGGAGTTGCGGCGTAGAGAAAAGCGGGATAGATGATGACATTCATTTCCGAAACGAGGAAAGAAAAAAAAAAGGCATGGGGTGGAGGGTTGGTAGTGGTGAAGGGTGGGAGGAAAGGCAGTGGCGAGGGAGAAGAAAATGCTTCGCTTGGCTCCAATCAAAGCAGGCGGAGGAGGACGGCGTGTTTTTTTTTTTTTTCGCTTACGCCTGACAGCAGCAGTGACAGACGGTTGTGTTTGTGTGCGTGTGCATAGTTGCAATGTTTCTGTGCATGCGTGCGTTGTCGCGGCACTCATCCGTCAGCATTTCCTGGGGACGCGGGAGGACGTGGGAGAAGGCCCTCGTGGCTCGTAAAAAGCAGCCCGATGTAGTGAGAAATATCAATTGCGCGGGAAACGCCAAGGAGATCAGAGCAAGACGCAAATAACAAAAGGGGAAAAAAACAAGAGAGGAATCAAAGTGTAAGGCAGCAATGAGGAAAGAAAGAAAGGACAAAGGAAATGAATGAAGGTGATGAGAGGAAAGATTTATCTTCTTTTTTTCCTCAGGAGAGAGAGATGGAGAGAAGGGGTGCAAAGACTGTGAAGGGTAGAGGTAGAGAGTGAAGGGGATGACGAAAGGTATAGAACCTATACATATACATGGAGAGATAGAGAAAGTGGTCCTAAGGTGCAGGCGGCCAGTCTTGTGCTGGCTGGCGTCAGTGGGAGGCCCATTACTGTCAAGCTAATCTTAAAATAATTAATTGCGAAGTCGACGCTTTTTAAAGAGTATTGTAATTGAATCCTAAATTAGGCTTGGGAAAGGGGACGCGTCCTGCTTTGCTGCAAGTCTGTTCCCATTCTCCAGTCATACACACACACACACACACACACACACACACACACACACACACACACACACACACACACACACACACACACACACACACACACACACGCACACACACACATCAGTAGGTTGAGCACACAGGCGTGCAGAAGAAAAAAAAAAAAAAAACAACAGGCGAAGGAAATGCTAATGAAATGCATATTTGGGGAGAAAGGGGCCATCTATAATTTAGCTGTGCTCTTTGAATGTGAATGATGTGTGTGCAAGCGCTGTGATTTATTTTTGTTGTGCAGAGGGATAATTCTGTCAGAGTAGGCTTTTATTCTTGTAAACAAATGTGGGGAAAAGAGCAGAATAAAAGTGGAGTAATAAAGTAAACAGAATGGTATGAATACATTTAGCTAGTGGCATGAATAATTTGTATAGGGGATGGAGGGGCTTGATGGAGGAGATATGACAGATATGAAAGCCGTAATATTGCCTGATGAAATTTTAGGTTGGCCTCCGATCCACTGTTTCCTGGTACTTGTTTTCATTTTTCAGGACCCTTTTTTTTCCTCTCATACATTAGTGTTAATGTGCATCCCTTGCTTCCTCACACCCGCACACAAGTAGTTGGAGTGTGGCCTGCAGTGCACACACATACGCAAACCCTACATGCACTTTGTGACTTCTCAGGTCCTCCAAGGCTGTTTAGTACAAGCCTCTGCACTGAGGCTCAGCTTAAAATGAGCAGCTCAATGTGCTTTCACTTACACACACTGCTGCCCACATGGCTCCTCTTGGATGACCCCTGCAAAACTATAGGCTATAGAACTCTGTGGATCAAAGCTCTTGGAAGAGGGTCTGCCCTCCATAAACGTCGGAGCTGCTCCATAACTCTGGCAGGAGCCAGGGAAGAAAGATGGTACAGGGTGTGGGGTCAGGGAGACAGTTCTGTGAGGCAATAATGGAAACTAAGCAGTCAACAGATGCCTCTTGTAGAACCTGAAAAGCACAGGGGGGTGTTGCTTTATTTTCATACTTTATTTTCAAGTATGTATGGCTTTTTATTTGACACTTTTAGAGTTTTGGTTCAGAGGATTAAATATAAATAGGGGTTGCAGTCAGTCAAGTATTTTCTGTTACACTTCACTGTGACTCGAACTCAACTTCACAAACACACAAGAACCAGTCCAACCGCTCCGTCAACCTGTTGGCCTTTTCTGCCGTTCACCCAAAAAGAACCTAATCGTGCACTTCAGGTTCAGCTTCATTATCATGTGTATTATAATCCTTGTCAGAACTGAAATACAATGAAATTCTTCAGTGCTGGCACAACAATCTGGCTGCATCTGTATGACAAATCAAACGCTCCTCGTGCTGTTTTCCAAATGTTTGAAACCTTTTCAACTTCTCTTTGGCCCAGATCTGACAGCTATAAACTTGGCCCAGAACATCCCGTTTTCTCCTGGCTGACTGGGATGAATAACAGCAGAGAGGACAATATTGTGGTCTAGCTGAGCATGCCTGACTCCTCTGTCTCTGTGATCCCTCTATCAATAAGGAACACAGGCCTGTCAGAAGGCCTGCCAACTGTCTGGCTGTCCACGCAGCCTGCTCTCAACGCAACATCTGGACACAGATGGTACGCACAGATCACACACATACACGCGCACGCTCGCAAAATACTTATACACATGTTTCACTCATACTGGCAGACATTCACACGCATGGTGTGCAGTCGCAGTTAGTTAATACAATAATGTGTGTTTGTGGCATCCATACATCACACACTTTCATACCAAGAAAATCAATGTGTGTTTGATCACACATATACACTGGTTACTATGAAAACATCGCCACGTTGCTGACCATATACTGTAAATACTCAAACACACATCTTGTATCACAGAATGAGACACATTGTGGAGTCTGCATGTTGCAGCCAAAGGATCCGCTGCCTCTCCAGGGAAATAAGTGCATCCCTTTAATATGTCTGGCCTTTAATAAAAACCTGACATAAAGGTCGGTCAAGGTTCACTGTGGAGAACAACTCATAATCATGGCGCTCATTCCGGCTGTATAGATAGAACATATAGATTAGCTTGCTCTGATTCAGATATATTACATGGTTACTCTGTTTCCAGTTGCAGACTTTCATTTCTTTTTTAAAGCTCCTGTGGGGAGTTTTTATCTTGATACCGAACAGACTAAAATTAATATTTGTGCCTCTCCATGACCTACAGAGGAAACAAGACCATCAGCGTCAAGATTGATTATTTCTGTAGAGCTGTTTTTCACGTCTAAAACACCTGCTGGGGGTAGGTGTCTGTCAAATTGATTACCTGCATGCATATGAAACAGCTTATTGTTATGTTCTGTGTGATAGAGATTTCTTATGAGTGACACGTAGTAATATTAAAATAAGGAAGGTAAGATCTTTTTTGGTGGAAAACATTGCTTCTGCCTGAGGTAAAAGTCACTCATGTGTCCACAGGGGGCGGCAAAATCAACAGAAACTGAAAGTTCCTCACAGGAGCTTTAATGACACTAAATATAAAGACAAAAGATGGGTGAAGATGTATAAATTGATTGTTTGTGCAATCACATCTTAATCTATTTCAGTTGAAGTTTTCTCCGTCGTAAGCTTTTCATATGCTCTGACACAGCCGCTGCACCTTGCCCTGGAGCCGAACAATAATAGACGTGAATAGTGAAGTCAAGTGTGAGTCAGAAGTGTGTGTATGTGTGTATGTACAGTCAGGCTATGCATCAGGGCTCTCACAGGCCCGAAGCCTCTCATTGATCGACCCCAGCTCCCCCACCCCATGTTCCCAGCCAGCCTCTGTGATTGATTCCCACTCAAGGCCCTGGAGATGGGAGGCCTGGCCCGGGCTCACGGAGCCTGGGGCCTCCCAGAGGGTGACCTGGAGGGGCTGCGTGGGGAGGAGGGAAGCCAATTTCCAGGGCCCCTAACCCAGGTCGAGGAGCCTATTTCTGGGAAAGCCTTCACAGCAGGGCGGAAGAGTGGAGGTTCACATTCATTACAGGAGAAAATTAAGGCCACGGCTGCTGCTGCTGCTGCTGTGACTGCTGTATAGAGGTGTGGGGGAAAAAACTGAGGTAGAGTGTGTTTGAGTCTATTCATACAAAGGGTGAAGAGGTTAAGAGATATTGGTGGGTAGAGATTTTGGGAGGGAGGGCAGGTGGGGGGCTGCTACCTTGACATGCTATTACACAATCTGTCATTACAACACACACTTACACCATTCTATTACCACTGAAAGCTGGAAATATCTTTCCTGTCTCCACTTACAATGTTCAATCTTCTCTGTCCCTGTCCACACTGAGCACCTCTGCAGCCAGTCACTGAACGAGCGCCTCTCCATGTCACATTACAACAGTAGAGGGACATAAAGTAAAGTGGGGAGGGGGAAAAAATTGTATGGAAATCAATTTTTTTTAATTAACTTTGTAAATTTCCCGCTGAGCTATCAGACGTTGGAGCCTCATGTGTCTCGCGGAGTCCTATAATGAAATCAATTAAGTTCAAATTGTTTCAGGTGACTTTTAATGAGTATCTAATATCCGCCTGAGGAGGGAAGGTCAGGATATCTGTTTGTTATTTGTGTTTTTTTTTTTATTTAAGTGATGGATCGCCTGTAGGAGAATTATGGAAGCTTCCACCCTGGAGGACCGGGCAGTGGTCCAAAACAAACAGCCGAGATGTAAATTCTTTTTTTTTTTTTATAAAGTGGAGAGCTGCTATAACTGCACCACGGGTGTGACCTAGTTTGAAACATGCTTTTTATAGATACAGTGCTGTTTATTTAAGTTTTACTAATTTCTTGATAGATTATGTTTGATTTTGGATGTGTTTCAGCAGCGCCAAAAAGGAAAACTGTAGAAAAGTTATTAACATTGTGTGTGTGTGTGTGTGTGTGGGGGGGGGGGGGGGGGTCTTGTGGTCTTGCTTTAAATGGAGCTCTCGCATTCATAATTTACGCCGCTCCCTCTCTTTCAATGGCCAGCCTCCCAGCCTGAGGAGCTCGTTAAGCTTTGCCTTACAGGGGAAACTAATGGATGGCAGAGAAAGCCCCCTCAGGACCCTTTAGCATCGTTTCTGTTGGTCTGCTCGCTTAGTATTCACTTATGTATTTTCACCCTACTCTGAGCACAATATCATGAATAACCATTGCTAATTCATAAACACACTCAGCGATACGGGACCTCGTTCATAATTATCCGAGCTGTAGAAAACACAGTTCCTCTCCAATACCATTCTATTAGCAAAGGTGGTGATTTCCTTGAATAAGAGAGGAATCCAGCCTGCATTTTTAATACCGGCATTTCAGCTCCAGGAGACGAGGGAAGCAAAAGGGCAGCATATTTACTCAAATAGCCTGTTCTTTCTCTTTGGGGCAAATGGAGTTATTGTTGTTTTCTCCCTCCTGCCCCTTTTTTTCTTACTTTCATTTGGTTGTGTAACAGCACATCTCCATGGGGTTCTGCGGACTCGGGAACTTGGAGAGGAGCGCATTCCTCTCGTTCCAGCCCGGCCCTTAGATGAAATGGGGTTTTTGCGCAGCCCTCTGTTGTGCCAGCGTCACGGCAGGACTGAGACAGAGACAAGAAAAGACTGGGAATGTAGCAAGGCACTTCCTCCTCCACATCGGTAACAGAGTCTTTGCAGCGCTGCGAGAGGTGCCTCCACCATTTCCTGGAAGCGTTTCATTTGCATTGGTTTCAAAGCAATAGTTGTACCACACCAGGGTTTTACCTAGAGGCTTTTCACAGGATTTTCCTCCCCTGGTGGGAAACTTTTTCAAGAGGGAACAGTGCTGATTTGTAACAGAGTTTGTCAGATGAGTTAAAAACAGATGCTTAGCACATGAAAACACTGACTTTATTTCAAAAGAGGAGGAAAAGGAGTTCTGATCTTCAAGCACAAAATATCTCCTTACTCTAAGAAGAATCTGCATGTGTATCATGTCTTTTCCACTTCGTGTTATAGAGTGGAAAACAATCGTCCTGAGTGTGTGAGCTGTGTTCTCCCCCATGTTTCCTCTACTGTTTGCAGACAACTGCATTTTATTTGTTTTCATTCGCTAATAGCGTGTCACAGACATGTCAGCCACATCTCATTTTGTCATTGAGGTTTTCTCCTTTTCTTTCTGTCCCTGTCGTCTCTTTCGCTCTCGGTCTTGGCGAAGGAAAGGGCTCTGGTGACCCTGCGACCCCAATCTCACTTGAGACAGATGAAGCAGCCTCTCTCTCTCCTCCCTCCCCTCTTTTCCCTCTTCTCCTCCATCGCTCTCCTCCTCTCCCTTAATGACGTCTTTGTGCTGGCCGTGACGAACCGAACGCTCGGCAACTTTTTACTCCTGCACACTGAGGAGGGTTTGGCAGGGGGGGAGGGTGTGTTTCCCAGCACCCTGATTTGTGTGTGAGCATGTATTTGTGTTTGGTGTAAATATTGGTGTCAAAAGCAGAGGGCAGACCGATCACCAGCTCCGAGAACGACGCGGGAGAGAGAGCAATTATGTGCATTGCGCCAAACACAAAAGCATGCCGATCGGCCACATAACAACAGCTTTCTTATCTGGCGTCTTGCTGTCCGCCTTTATTTCTCCCCTCACAGCATCACTGCCAAACATACACTGTGAATGTTCTGTATATGTTCCTCCCTGTGCCCTTTATCCCTCCCTGCACCTCTCTCTCTCACTCCCTCCTCGGATAATTTCATGCTTCTGTCTGCTAGCCAGCCTTCATGCCTTGCTGCCTGTGCCATCCAGGCATATTGGGAGGAGGAAAAGGCAATTTGGCTCTACCGAGCTCCCCGCGGACCACTGCTACTCTTCACACTGTCATTCGTTATGAGACTTTTTACTAACAAGGCGTGCGTGCTGAGATGCAGGATGAGATTGTGTTTCAAGACATAATTCACTGAATTTGGTCCTCTTAGCGATGCAGCCGTCACATGAGAATTCCTCCACCACGCAATTTCAGAGTGAAGCCTTTTCAGGATGGTCTAAGTGGATAGAAAGAGTTGTTTTTTGTTGTTGTTTTGTTAACTTGTTTGATTCCTGGCAGTGAAATGAAGTGATGAACTGATGCTAAACAGTAATCTATTCCTCATGGAGGCCGGGCAGGGAGGAGTTAACAGTGCGCTGCTCCTCTCCTCTCCGCTTGATGACATCAGTATTGTCTCTGCATCCATGAAATTAATTTTTCTAATCTTAGTCAGCAGGAGCGGGGGAATTTGCACACATTAATATGGAACTCGATCTGCACTCGCCCACTGCTGCAGTCTCTCTTCTCCTCTTTCTCTCTCCTTCCTCGCCTCTCCTATCTTTTCTCTTTCCATCCTTTTTATTTTTTAAATGTGAAATCGTAGGCCCAAAACGCACAGCCTGGAACGCCAGGCTTTGTTCTGGGGCCGAGGCATCGCTGGACCCTGCCGTGGAACAGGAATGTGAGAGTCCTCTGCTGCTCGGTGTAAATAAATAACATAAAAGACAAGTCTGATCGTCCCAGCAGACCAGTCAGCTCTGGCTGCAGCGTGTTGATTCTCCAGAGACAGACACAGCACAGAGGATAAACAGGATCCGTTGACAATAATTATCCTTATTTGTTTCTCCTTACAAATACAAAGACTAAAACTGTGTCATTACGCTGGTATCCAGGCAGCATTCTGGAGTAGTAGCTCCAAGAAAAAGAAGATAATCAATAGCAGAAAAAGGCATCTTGGGGCTTATTTTCACACACAATCAGGTTTGATGCTTCTTCTTAAGGAGATATTCAGAACTATCTTCACATGGCAATAATAGCCACCATGTGGCTGCAGACATGTTGTACACATCGCAGTAAAATATCACCCCTGCTGTTTTTGTTTATCACATACAGTATCTGAACTGAATCTATAGAGTTGCAGGACCCATATTCACTGTGATAGCAGCAGACCTGAAATGGTTCTTTTAGGATGATTATAGTTCACTGAGCTTCTCTTTCAAAGTTCAAACTTTCAAAAGGTGGCTGTCGCTCGATAAAGCAGCTTGTATCCTTTAAGAAATACTCAAAAAATAAAAAATAAAAGAAAAAAATTCTACACCAACAGTTTTGTTTAAGGGCTTGTGAGCTTTTGAAGTCTTTCAGGTAAAACCAGAGCTCCCACAATATCACATTTTCACCTGATGATTAATGTGGCAAAATAAAACTGTGATGATAATGTTGCAACAAGGCAAGGGTGGTTATAAGTGCTCCTTTTATGCGTCCTGTTGCCGTACGTATTTCTGCTGCCGTAAAGCAGTTTTTTGGCGTAATGGTCACGTGGGTTCAGGTAAAGATAAGACGAGCTCAGATGAGAAGGCATCCTACCAAGCAGGACGAGGAGCAACAGTTTTCTGACCGAGATACTTATTTTATTAAAAGAGTGACATTATTTTGTAACCTGCAACCATTTTTTGAGGAATAAAACTTTCTTTTTTTTGTCATGTAAAATCTGCCTCCTTTCATCTGAGGATCATTAAAATTTCTCTTTGGAAGGAAACCTATGAGTCAGAAACTTCTAGTCCTGCAAGAAGTGGCAAGAGGATTTTTTTGCTTTTAAGTTATGTTGCCATCACACCTATTGAACTGAGCTTACTGTCATGCCATCTCCAACCTTCTTTTTAGGTGAAATCCTAAAAAAAAACTGGGAAACTGTTGAAGTATTTTTTTTTTCTTTCTTTTGGATTGGGATTTGCACAGTCAGTTTACGACACTATTAAAACACTGTCACAATTGCGAGCAGACATCGGAAGTATTTCTTGGTTTAACAAGTTATTTGTTTATGTTGGGCTAAAATGCAGGTCATGTATTGTGTCTGAGATGTTATAGATAAAATTGTATGTAGGCTATGTGTAGTTAACTCGACCAGAGTGTTGCAGAACAAACATAGACATGTTGGTGTTGAAGAGGGGGTGTTGTGCTTTTTTAGCCTTTATGCTGTCCCTCTGTTACCCTTGTTGTGGCTTTACATGATTTTAATCTAAAAAAAAAAAAAGCCTGCATTTCTCACAGCGGTGTTTCAGAACACCTTTATTTCAGCCCCTGAAATGATTTTTTTTAAGCTACTGTCTCTTTAAGGCTCCCTGCTCGACAAACCCCAGAGCTATGAGCAGACCTTGATGTTTGAGGCCCACCCCTGCAACTAGTCAGGAGAACCCTCAACCCTCACCCGCGATTACCTCATCAATTAACCAAGTCTCGTGAAGTTTTTGTGAATTTTAATTTTGAACAGTTTACAAGCAGATTCATGGATTTCCACAACATTTGAATATGTGGCAGTTTGAAAATCTTTTGCTCTTCTGGCAGTGGTACTTCATATCATGTTAAAATAGATGAAAGCAAAATAACCGACGTTTAACGAGCAGGGATGACCACAGACTGGTGCTGCTAACTCTGATGATGTAGGATCATCCCTAACTTACCTTCTCCGTCGCTGCTGCTGCTTCTTCTGCTGCTTCTTCTTCGTCTTCCCCTTTTTGTTTTGGTGGATGGCAACCACCCCTCTACCACCCCCTTCTATTAACCAGATAGTTACACATTGTTACTGTACGCTTATTTTTAGCACATAAAAAAAGTTTCATTTTATTGAAGACAGTTATCATCGACTGGTTTACACCCTGACTGCTGACTGAGGAAGAGTCGTACCATAACGTTCCCACAGCTGCAGAGTGTCCGTCACCGTTTCCTCCGTGTGCGTGTGTTGATAATAAATAACTGAAATGAAGGGATGATACAGACAAGTGATGATTTGGTCATCTACTGTGAAGGACAAGGGAGGCAGTAGCCACAGGAACAGTGTGTATGTGTGTGTTTGTCAAGCATGTTCAAACACATTCATTCACCACGGGTGATAAATCAGAAGATTTTTAAAAATAATTCCCTGCTTTCAAAATGAAATTGGAATAATAACCATTTACCAATATTGTTTTATGTTTGTTTGATCCCAGTGTGTGTCTCATAATCCACCTATCCCAGCCTTTTGTGTGGAGCATTTTGTCTCTTTCTGATTAACAACTTAGCACATTAAAGCGAGGAGTAAAATCATTTTTGCAACATAAAAATGTTGAGCTCAGAAAAGCAATTTAGCAGGTTTCACCCCGCAGTAATTTCACCCATGTTCTCTTTTTAATGGCTTTGTTTTGGGAAAAAAAAAGGCTCACGAGAGTCAGAACGCTGGAGAGGAGTTCATAAATTGAATTTTAAATTTAGCAGTTGAATTACTATTGTCTCCCATGCCTCCTCCCCCTCCTCCATTGAATGGCATGCCCAGATGAACAAAAGTGAAAAACACATTTGAAGAAAATAAAAAACCATTCCTGCGTATTCCCTCTAGTTTTTTATCTGCTGTCCCTCCTGGCACAAACACGATTCACTTCGTGTCATATTCATAATTTTTTTCCTAAGTACAGCCATTTCTCCGAAGGGAGGGAAAAAAATAATGTTTCAATTTGTCAGGAACTGTTGTCATTTTTTTGTGCCCGGTGGTGTGAGGGAAATGGTAGGCATATCTCGAGGAAAAGGCTGCAGTGGGCTGAAATCTCATTTAGTGGAACTTGTCATGAGAGCAGATATGAGGCTCTGTTTGGGGAGGCGAAGGATACTTTTTTATTTTTTGGCCTCTATGGACAGGTGTGGATAATGCCATGTGTGGAAGATGGACGGCTGTACCACAGAGCTCTGTATAATTTTATTGAGGTTGTTTTATTTCCATTTTTTTTTTACCACATGTGAGAGCAAGAGTGGGAGAAGGTTCAACCGAGAGTGCAAAATTCTGCAGACACATTTCTCTGCATGTGTGCAAAATTGAGAGTCCACTTTTTACTCTTAAAACTTGTTTTCTGTGTCCAGTGCCCTCTTAAGTGCAGCAGTTAAGATTTTTTTTTGCGAGCATGTGTGTGTGAATGTGCGTTTGTGTGAACTTGGCAGCCGTGTGAGGGGATTTACTTGTGTTGCGCTCAGCATTTTTGGCAAACGGAGGACCTCTTGAGATGGATTGGTGAACTGGATGGAGCTGGAGAGGAGGGGTTTGTGTGTGTCCCATATCACGGGTGGCACAGTGCCCTGGATTTCAAGAAAGCGGAGAGCGTCCCTCTTTCATTTCTAATACTACTGTGTATGAGTGTCGGTATGTGTGTGTAGTTACTGGTGTGTACCAACACTGAAGAGGGTCATGTGCCATCCGGCTCTGCAGCAAAATAGCATCACAGCTCCATTAGAAACATATGATCACAGCCAGTTCGAACAGAAGTCTTCTCCTCATCTTTGATATTTATTTGTTTTAATTCTGTATATTGCTCAGTTCAGACACCATTAATGACTAAATCTATTTTAGTTGCCTTCTGAGTGATGTTATTAGATCACTTTCATTCCTCTGCTCACGCATGCTCTTTATCATCTCACATAGCAGTGACAAATGACACGAGTCAAGGTTTTCTCTCCCAAAAAGATCAAGTCTGGAAAAAAATTCTGCGCCTTGGACACCAAGTTCATCCATCTTGGTTTCAAAAATACAAATGACTTCAGTATATGAAAAAAAAAAAAAAAAAAACGTTTTAAACAGATTTTACTCCACAATGGTTCATAACTTTAATTACACCCTAATGTGCTTTACTCTAATGCTGGCTATCATTTAGTGAGATGAGATGTCAGTTTTGTCTTGTGCTTGAATATTTCATATTAGATCTCTACAGCTTGTGCTCTTCAGTGTCTGCTGCAGGGGTTTGTCCAGGTACATGGTCAGGGGTGGCCTCTGAAATCTGATTGGTGTCACCCCTAAACTCTGAACCATGAGTGGCTAATTTCTTGGTCATGAGTTGTCAGGACTTCATCAGGACATGTGTTAAATTCAAACATTAACATGCTGCTAGAGGTTTTCTTTGCTTTTTGATGGAGCACATTTCTTTTACTGGGAACTTTTAATTGTCGAGTTACACTGAACACACCTGTTGCGTACGACGGCTGCTTAGGAGAGGAATTAGCCCATCCAAAAACTGTCCACAAAATCCTTTTTAGTCATTTATTGCAAGGCTGTTAAATTAATGCATCAATTATGATGAATTAATTACAGAAAAAAACATCATGCAGATAAATCACACATTGATGTCATACCTTGCTGATCTTTTACTAATCTAAAGCATCTTTGTAGATATGGTGAAAACACATGCTATAAATGTAACTGACTTTCATTTCCACGATATTTTAGGGCTGCAACTAACGATTATTTTCATAATCGATTAATCTATCGATGTCAGTGTTTCTTGGAGCCCAAGATGACATATTCAATTGTCTTACTTGCAAACCAAAGATATTCAGGACTGTCATAGAGAAGCAAAGAAATCAGAAAATATTTACATGTATCTAACTGAAATGAGAGAATTTGGACTTCTTTTTCTTAAATAATTGCTTAAACCGATTAACCGATTATCAAAATAGTTCACGGTTAATTTAGTAATCGATTAATAATCAATTATTCGATTAATTGTTGTAGCTCTACTATATTTATCCATCAGAAAGAACAAAAACCATTTATGATCAATAATTTGTACAGCTCGTCTTGGTCTTTGGCCATTAATTCATCTCAAAAGGGGATGGAAAAAAGCCAACTTGTGCATGTGGTTTTCAGAGTAGCTTTTTTTTTAGCAAATGTAACCTCTTCTGTCCCTATAGGAACCTCTGAAGACAGTGATGTGACGGCCACGTTTCCGTGTTAATGCGTATTACATTCCCGGTCAATTAGCCAGAAGTAGGAGGACAAGAGCAACAATGGTTGACTACAGAGTTGTGTTAGAGTTGGGTTTATTAATGCGTCTTCAAACAAAGTTACTGTTTCCAAACATGTGTTTGGGTTGGTCTTTTTAAATGTCTCTTAACTCGCCAATCGCTTGAAGAATAGCCGAATGTGTTATGTTGTTAGGTGGTATTTCAATATTTGAATTATACCACCAACTACTGGGTCGGGATGCATTTTTCCAAGTTGAAATATTGATTTTTTTAAAATGAATAAATAAGGAAAGACTTCTCTGTTTGTAATGGTGCCATTCTCATGTAAGCACGGCCTTGGTCTCTTCTCCCCCTGTATTTGTCATGAGGACGTTCTACACACATAAAAAAAAAACTTGTTCAAACATCCAAACCTTTCCTGCAGTTGCAGAAGAGTGAAAGTTGCTGCTTTTCCATTTCACTGTTAATCCACTCCTGTCGCTGTTTTAAGTTTGCGCTAAGTGGAGATGTTCCTCAGAACCAAATGCTCGTCGATTGTTTTGAAGCGCTTCATCACAGACAACAAATCCTCTTCTCGTGTTTCACGTGCTTGTGAAAATTGGTTAGCAAGGGGGGAAAAAAACAAAAAACGTAGCGTTTGTGACATATAAATCAGTCTGCTGATGTGGAGTGAAAACAGAAATGTGGAGCAAAATAGGAGTGTGGGTTGAGGGGAGGCAAAGTGATCACATTGAAGTGGGTAGTTTTGGGAGGGAGGAGGCTGAAAACAGGGAACGATTAACTAGAAAATAGGTAAATGCAGTATGTCTACCAATAAAGGAATACAAATTAAAAAAAAGATTAAGTAATGCCTCTTATTTATTTGATTAATTAATTAATTGTTTTATCTGATTTAAGCAACATCTGTTTGATATTTTCATGTTAGTGCAAGAAATGATATGTTTACTGGACACTCTTGTAGAAGAGGTGAATAAGAGGTGTGCCCGACATGTACAGAGGCTGTTGTCCTTGCTCACTGGTTTGATCCCAACTTCAGCTATTTCAGCAATGCATGTACTTTCCCAGCTCTCTGCCCCCTGCATTCCATTTTTCTCTTTAGCTGTCGCTTCAATAAAAGCAAAAATACCACCAAAAACAAATTCAAAAAATGAAAACCTAAATAAGGGATATTAATTATTGTGATCACCCACATTTTGTGCCACCCCTGCATAAGTCAGCCCCCCCAGGTGGGCCCCTTGGTTGGACAAGTCTGGAAGTCTGGACACACCCCTGTTCTGCAGCATTTAAGGGTTTACGTTTTTGTAGTTTTATACGTAAATGAGGGCAAAAAAAACCAAACAGGTAAAGCTCATGAATTGAACACAAACATCCATTAATACACATACTGAAAAGAGACATTTTTTCCTCTGTTGGATTAGACTCTTAAAATCTGAGTGATGCAGACCTTTGCAGGATAACTCCCTCCCCTCACGTACACCCACCTACACCTCCATGCTGTGAAATGACTTTTAGACACCCAACAGCACTCTTACCTCCCTCTCAGGCTTTCTTTCTCCACCTCTCTTCTCCCTCTCTCTCTTTACCCAAACACCTTTTCCCTCTCTCCATCTCTCTCTCTCTCATTCTGCTGCACACTCTGTGAAATAGTCCAAACTACTCAACGCACATGCCTCAGTAGACAAAACCACTTTAAAGTCGGAGCGCCGTAACCGTACGCACGTAACCCGCTGAATAAAGTGCTCCCATCCCCTGACATGTCTGCTCGATATTAGCCCAGCAATATGAGGCAGCGGCAATTTCTCCTCTACACGAGACAAGGTGATATTGAGTTGGGAAGGAGAGAGGGAACTGAGCAGGGAGCTGGTGGTGGAGGAGAAGAGGGAGGAGGAGGAGGGAGTGAAAGTGTGTGTAAGAAACAGTAGGAACAAAATGTCATAAATCACACATGATCCTACACGGCGGAGACAAAAGGGAGAGAGCATGAGTGGAGAGAGCGAAGATAGAAGACGTCCACATTATCTGCCCGGCAGACAGACAAACACGCCTCTACGGGTGACAGATTAGCATTAGCCCAACGCACTGTACCAGAATTTTCCAGTGGCTCACAGAGACCCCAAACAACCTCTAAAAGAACAGCCCTGAAATACTTACACTGGAATAAATCGCCCTTGACACCGTCTTTTCCTTTGATTTTGTTTTGTGTTCACAAGAAGTAAGCTTTAAAGGTTTGGTTTCAGAGCAGGTACTGTGACTGCTCCACTGCCCTGAGTTCCCTCCTGGGAATCA
The DNA here is from genome assembly GCA_030710495.1 of Labroides dimidiatus. Taxonomy (NCBI): domain Eukaryota; kingdom Metazoa; phylum Chordata; class Actinopteri; order Labriformes; family Labridae; genus Labroides; species Labroides dimidiatus. The sequence continues at coordinate 17,810,378 of CM061156.1, read as the reverse complement.
AACTTGCAAAATGAAACACCTTGTCACAATTGTAATGCAAAGTTTGGATCCCTGCAAGACTCCCGACCCTAACCTGTTCTCTGTTTGAATTCAGAAGAGCATAAAATCAGATGTAATAATCAGTTTTTCTACCAGTTTGCTTGAAGCAACAACACAGAAAGTGAGAGGGAGCGCTGCACGGTGATTATTGGCCCTGCTGGGCTGTGGTTGTGGGAACAAGGCCATAGAGTTTTTATTGCTATTGCCTCTCACCACTTTAAACAACATTTACAACACTTTAAAACCCCTTTCCAACATTTAAGTGGAGATACAAGCTTTAGGTTTTAATTAAACCATTATATTTTGGCGCTCTGCCTTAAAAATTTGCTCATGATAGACACGCAATAAACATCTCTGCTGGCTTTAAACCATTTGTGCTTTATTTATGATGTGTAGACCTTAATTTAAGGCTTTCACTTGCTGTGCAATTATCAAATGAATCAACAGTAGCTGTGGTTTGGAGTGTGTGCACTAAGTGGACTTCAGTCACAGGTTCCAACTTGGCAGGTGGTGCCAAGTTGAAGTCATATAAACACCTCTAAGCAATCACAAGGAAGAGTCGAGAATTAGTGCGAAATGTAGATGTGTAGCAAAGAAGGAAGGTTTGCATGATGCTGGAACTTTGATACAATACTTGTTCAAGTCAAGTCCAAAGCTGTGTCATTATCGCAGCAACACAAAATCAAACTCAAAGGCACCCGTATTTGGGGATCTACCATTTCTTACAAGCGCACTGCAAACTGTTGATTCAGAAAAGTTTCTGAGATGAACATCTGATGATGATGATGCCTTATTTTCCGTTTCACTGCTTTGTTTTCATCAGTAAGGCTCGCTCCCTTCACTTTATCTCTGAGCCACCTCTCACAGCAGCTCTTGGTTGAAAATCTGACAATAGAAAAACCTTTTCTGTTGTGTTAAAACAAGTGGTATTGAGGAGTATCTGCAGATCTACAATGATAGCTACCTTATGCTGATGACATATTAATCATCCCTCTCTTTCCCTCCACAGGTGGCCTCCATGGACTTCATGGCTATGAAGCGTTCACAGCTGTACAACATGGCCAACAACCCCTACTCAACTCCACAACAGCCAGGGAGCGGGCCTTACCCTCCCAGCCAGTCGTACACATCCCCTGCTTCACATAGATATCCAATGAGCATGCAGGGGCGTGGTCAAATGGGCATGGGCGGAATGCAGTACCCTCAACAGCAGGTATGTCAACAAACCCCGGGTGCTGCATCTTTATTCGTGCGCATCTCCGTGTGACTCATGAGTGAGTCAGCCCCCTCCGCAGAGCCGATCCAGATGCTGTTGCTGGTGTTATAAGCGATATCGCCGCGGGACATTTGCTCCTCGTTGTGAACATTCTCCAGCGATTTTTTTCCCCTGAAGGCTTGGCGTGTTCAATTCGAGATGCAGCCTAAAATACCAGGCAGCACATCTCACACCCTGGCATGTGGTGGTGTCACTCCTGTTCATCACTTAGCTCCCCTTAGACTCCCACCAGAGCTGGATGGGTTTGATGCTGTGTGTGTGTGTGTGTGTGTGTACGTGTGTGTGTGAGAGAGAGAGACACTCTGTAACGTTCATTTTAGCTTTTCTTTCCACATGCTTCTTTGATGGAGCGCTTGTTTGCGTGATTCTGTGTACTCTGCTTCAGGAAGTGTGCGTGCCATATTTAATATTTGCATGCATGTCTTTTTGATTGTCCATGTTTGTGTGTATGTATTTGTGTGTGCTGGTGTGTTGTGGAATGCTCCCTGCTTAGTAAACATAGACACAGCAGAGCCGACCCACGTCACACTCTCTCTGTGCGACACAATAGGCCTGTGTTGGAGACAATAGTGCTTCTGTCTGCTTTATTGAGTCTTAAGTAAATCCCATTTGGACTGGAAGGGTGTGTGTGTGTGTGTGTGTAAGAGAGAGAGAGGGAGATACAGAGAGACTATGCGTGTGGAATAATCTGTCTGTACTACTATGCATGTGTTTGCATGGATGATATGTGTGTCCCACATTTCTGGCAGATAGTCTGTGAATCTTTTCGTGTGTCTGTGTGTGTGTGTATGTTTTTCTGACAGTCTCATTCCATCAGTGTAGATTGTAATGAAACAGCAGCACAGCCAGCGAGAGGGGGGAGTGTCCCCTGCTGTCACTGCCTGCTATATTTAGTAATCCTGGTTTGCCGGTCTGGACTTGGACACTTCACTGGGGCGAGCGAGCTCCCACACATAGAAGAAATGCAGAGAGAGCGAGATGAAGAAAGAAGGGAAGCACAGATGGACAAACAGACAGACTTCCTACATTGTCTAAAAATAAGGGACAAATGTGCCTACATGCGGAAGCAGAGAAAAATTGCATGTGACATTTAAGGAAATTTAAGCAGGCAGGATCATTTATGCACAATTCTTACATTTCGTCGTGAAGAGGCTGGGTTTACCTTCAAAGAACCATCATCAGGAGATGAAGTATAAAAACACACTGTAAACAGAGCGGAGGGCAAAAAAATGTTAAAGTTAATCCACTTACGTTACTTAGATGATTAGTGTGGGCGCTATGGGGAATACAATTTTATATTTGTTCTATTTTTAATAATAGGTATGCCAGCTATATGAAAGAGATAATGTATAGTGAATCGAAGAGTCTTGCCTCACCCTGTCAAGATTATATTTGGCATTACTACCCACCAGCTATACACTTTCCTGCTTTGATGGTTGGTTGCCTGTCTATGGTAATGTCGGCCTACCTGTGGGATGAATTAACATTCATCCCTCTTAACTTGAACCTGCATTGTTGTTATTTATCACATTCAAGACAAAACAGTTTTCTGTTGGCATTTTGAACAGAGGGAAAAATAACAGCAGCACCAGTTTAGGGTCCCCTTCCCAGTAAATTTTCTTTGGCATTTTCTTCTTATAAAACTAGTCCTGTAACTGCTAAAATCAAACAGCGAGCATGTGCATTGTGTTACATCAGCGCCGCAGTTTTGCTCCATCCAGCAGCCCATGCCCGCCCCATGGAAAGTGTGTTTGAAGGGTAGAAGGCTGGAGTGCAGCCTGAAGCAGCTTGACTCAGAGAACAATACAGAAACATGTATGTTGTACATGTGTAATATAAATGTGATCTACTAACATCCAAAGCTAACGGCTAATTGTCCTGTTATGGTCAGCATGCATCACTGATATGAAGATGTTTTGTTATATTGATCATCGGCAAGTGTTTCTTATCTGGGTGATCTGATCGACTTTCAGGATTCTGCACATGGTGTATATTTTGAATTGGAACAGAAAGTGTACACCGTTCCTGTCTGATTTTCTCTCCAGGTTGATCTTCTCTGCTCAGCTGGGCATGGGCTTCTTTGAAAATAGACTCGGGGTATCTTTAGCAGAGCCGATAGATGCTTCTAAGAAAGAGCTGCACATCGCAGCACTCCCTGTGGAAACACGAGCATTAACCAGACCAGGGCACAGATAAGCTCTGGAGTGCTTGGGTGCTGCTTGAAAGAAACACTCGCCAAGCTGTGGAGCACCTCAGTCAAAATATCATTTAGCAGTTTGTGGTTGTTAAATATTTGTTCTCCTCGATTTCGTTGACATTTCTGTCACAAAGCTTTTTGTGTGTTTTAACACCTCTTGTCTTTTTTTCTGCTAGTGATCTGCTGGTCACTAATCTGAAAGGCAGTTTTGGTAATCATATTTAGATACACTTTTTGTTATTCTAGTTAAAATTATCTTTATGTTTTGATGGCGATCATTGCATGATGTGTTCTTAAAATAGAGCGAATAATAGCCGCTGTCTACAGCAGGAGTAAACCTGGGAAAACACCAACCAATCAAAGCGTTTGGCATCCAGTTTGTTCTGCCCGCCTGTTGTGCATACATTTCACCGGTGTGCATTAGCCCTGATTCAATGCACATAACCAAGATGGATACAAGTATGATGTGTTTGATCCTGTTGTCTCCAGTGTTGATCTTACTAATCAAAATTACCATTGTTATGGGGTTTTGACTACACTCAAAAAAATGAAACATTGACTTTAATTAAATTTATCAGCCGGTTCCATGTAAATGTATTAGGTTAGTTTAAAATAATAATTTTAGGATCAACTAAGTTGAACTTGAAATCATTGCTTTTAACTAACGTAATACGTCGACATCGAACCAGTTGACATAATAAATTTAATTAAAGTTAATGTTTCTTTTTTTGAGTGCACTCAGAATCAAAGATTTAAAACAGTTGAGTTATTAGCAAGAAAGTTTGTCATAAGTGTTTAACAATGAAGATGGTGTCAAATAAACCAATCTTTGAACTGGTCTTGGTCTCAGTACTCAGCGTCAAAATCAAATCACAGCTGTGACTGAAAAGGTGTAGGCTAATGTCTGAAATTATAAACTACTGACCTTTTATTAAGTTATAAATACTGTTTAATTTTATCTAAGAGTTTTATTATTTCAAGCTATGCTGCTACAACTTTACCAGCTCAAATATTCTTTAGTTCTGTCTCCATGGTCTGTCTCTGCATTGCAGCCCTGACAGGGATACTTCCTCCCAGACTTTATTACCCACGCTAAAAGAGACTAAGCGCTATCTGACGCATTTTGATGATGTCTACGCACTTCCAAACAAGCATCATTGAGCTCGCTGAGGGGTTTTGCAGTATAAAACACACACAATTGGGAGGGAGAAAGAAGTGAAGACGGTCTGTGCAAAGAGAGTTACGCAGACGCATAATGATGCACAGTCACTAACACACTCAAAAATACATCCATGGTACTGTTTTGTGATGAAATCCTCGGGCGTATTACATAGCCCGAGCGTAGCGCTATGGAACGTAATTAGTTCAAATAGAATTAGTCGTTCATTCTGGCTATAGCCATGGGAAATGCGCTTCTAAAGTTTCTAATTATCTGGCTCTGGCTTTAAAAGCAGCACCACTGCATCGCCTATCTGCAGCCGGTGAAATCTAGCTCACAGTAATGAGTTCGGAGGAGGAGGTTTAATTCCACACTCTCAGATGAGTGTAATGAGCCTCACCTACAGAAAAGCGGTCAGGGGTCTGATCAGGGAGGAGGAAAGGGAGGGCTAAAAATGAACGCCCCAGATGTGTACTGCAAAATTTACTGAATATCAAGTCTTAAAGTGACTATTAATTGCATATCAAAAGATGCAACATTTTCAGATAAGATGGACATGATTGCAGTCATGTCTGGAGGAGGAGAAATGAGCGGCCCCAGCCTCTCTCTCTCTCTCTCTCTCTCTCTCTCTCTCTCTCTCTCTCTCTCTCTTTTTAACCTTAGATGATGCAAAACTGTCCGAGGATCAGCTGCAAAAAGCAAAAACTCTCACCATCTCATCTGCGGCTGGATCAGCGAGGGGTATTATGGGTGATGTAAGACATGGCTCACACATCCCCCATGATGCATCGCGCTTCAGGGCTCAGACCTCAGCTTGTCACAGCCAAGCATGCTGGGATGTTGCCAGGCAACGTGACGTCAACAAAAATATGCACGTATGTCTATCTGTGTGTTTTCCCCGGAACTGAGTGACTGTATACCTGTGTGTGTGTGTGTGTGTGTGTGTGTGTGTATACGTGTGTGCGTGTGTGTGTGTGTGTGTGTGTGTGTGTGTGTGTGTGTGGTGTGGTGTGCTTCAGCCAACAAGCGGTCCTCTTTGACTGCTGCTCATTATTGTGATTACGTTCAGCTTGAATTAAGTCACATTCATATTAAATAATCACAAATCTATGACATACATTTCGTCCATAGAGGATATATGTACAGGGCTCTCAGAGTCACTCTGAGCTTATAGAATTAATCCATCTGAGAGCTTCAATCAATGAGATGGATGCACTTGTTTCAACATTGAAGCACCTGCAGAGCATTTTTTCATTTGTTATGTTTCATATTTCATGATGAAAGGGTCAGTTCTTATTTTATGAGGAACACTTTGTTGACTGCTTCACTTTGATTCTTAAAGAAATGATTCTGAGGCAGACATGTACAATAGCAGCAACTTGTAGGGCACCGCTGCTCTATATGGTTATTAAAATGCCAACTGTTACGTTTGTTGAATGTGACTCTCTTTTCTTTTCATCTTTATGTTGTGCTGAGTTCAAAATCAAGATCCATATCCTGAGTGGTCTTTTTTTACAAGAAAATCTATATCCCTTCATAAGTAGTTTTAAGTGGAACTTCTTTATGCTGAAAAATCATGGCCTGTGATAACTCTTTGGAAATTTCAGTGGCTAATGCAGGCTAACAGGAACAATGCATCAGCATGGTTTATTTGCAAGAAGTTTTTTTCTGAGTATATGGGCTGAAAGTTGAAATGATAAAGAATATAATTATAACTATCATAAAAGCTGGTTTACCTTGATCCACTAAACACATATACATATATAAAGCACACACAGCTGGACTGTTCTGTCTTCTGCAGCAGTGCTTTTGAGCACACTCACGAGTTGCTTTAGCTTCATGTTTATGTTTGCACTCCATGTGGTAAAGATGGCCTGGATTACAGACACACACTCACACCATCCGCTTTGAGAAAGGCTGTTTGGAACTCATCCAAAACCTCAGTACGATATGTCACCGTAAGAAGGGATTTTACCTCCCCCTTTCTGCTCGGGAGACGATCAGGGATGCACTAATTGGAAATATTCATCATCTTCATATTTTATGATCAGATATCCTGTTGTCTGGTGGCAAAGCCAGGCGTGCACTCTTCTGTAGTTTGTCACAGTGGAAGAGAATAAAAGCCAATCAGGAAGAAAGCCGATCAAAGAAGGAAGCACCACAAACAAAGCCATGGCGACCATAGTAGATGTTGAGCATGAACCTGAAAGGAAATCAGAAACGGAGGACCTCTTGGTGACACAAGTGTTTATACAACATGTGGTTATATCACCACGTAGCTGAACAACTGCCATTTTAGCATGACAGTCATGCTCTTGTCCACCATGTTTGTTTAGTTAAATTGTGCAAGAAATACATTTTAGAGCATAAACTCTGGTAGCTGGTGAATAGAGTCATGTGTGTTATGTTTGTTGGCTTTCTTGTTTCACACGTCACAAAATCCAAACCGTTAAATCTGTCGTTATTTTCATCATTTGTAGGATCTCATATTTTTAACATCTGGTGAGACTTTTTGTAGATTTTTTTTGCTCGTGTGGGCCTGGCTTAACTCAGAAAGTATTATCCTTTTTGAGTCATTGTTTGCATCTTAAATGTACAGGAATGCAATTGCCGTGCAGTTAGTTGCGTGACGTTAACACATCTAGGGGATTGTACGAATAGAGAGGAAGCTGAAAGCACCTTTGCTGCACTTTTGCCTTAATGTTGTTGTTTACAGCCACAGAGTTATTGCCTGTACATGTGAACACTCTCACAGTGTGTAGAACCCGGAGGCGAAACGTGACCCTTCAGTCCAGGTTGAGTCATTGTTTCTGGGGGACCTTGTTTACCTGTTCAGGCTTTCTCCTTTTATGCGTGCAACCTTCTCGCTCTCTCCTACACTTTCACCATTACATGCGTGCCTGCACACACAGTGTACCCGCACCGTGCACATGTTGACGTGATCGCACAAGCACTCTCACACACTTTCTGACAGTGATTTCACTACCAATTAGGCCCTCTGCTCATGGCCTCCTTTTCCTTAATCCAGCCACAGGAGGCAAGCACAGACAGCGATCTCAATGTTGATGTCTGGAAAAAAAAAAAAAGTCTCTTGCAGCCTGCAGCTAAAGCGCCTACAACTTGCATTGCAGGTAGTTAGCGTCATGCTGCGTTTGCATGCATGTGAGAGAACGATGGCTTGATGGTGTCACAAAAGGTGAGAGACGCAGTTTGCATGTGTGAGAGACTGTGAGTTTGTGTGTGTGTGTGTGTGTGTGCGAGTGTATTGACGAGAGCCAGAACAAACATTTCTGCAGAAGAAATAAAAAAAGGAAGGAAGGAAGAGGAGGAAGTTTAGGAAGGAGGCCAGTGTGTCTTGGGGATGACATGCCACAGGAGAAAAGCGTCTGTTTGGGAAGTAGAATAGAGTTGAAAGAAAAAAAAAGAAAGAGTGCAGCCAATTCTTAGCGTAATTTCCTGTGATTTCAAAGTTGGCAGACAGAGAGGAAAAGGAATTTGAAGGAAACATTAGTGTTTGATGTGAAACGAAAGGAGGGGTGATGGAGGGGAGAGAAAACAGCAGCAAGGAAAAATATATATATATCCTGGGAAATGAAGGAGAGAGAGTAACAGTTAGGAGTGTGTGTGTGTGTGTGTGTGGATGGAGGTGAAAGTGTCAACGAGTCAGGCAGAAACCATTACCAGTGTTGGCTGTTTGTTCCTTACACATCGGGCCAACTTAATGGAAGCCAAGCATTTAAAGTCAAGTGGAAATGTGGCCGACCTGCCGCCTGTTCAGTCCAAACAAACCACAAAATCCCACTGAATTCTACAACTCTTTTACCTTTTATGAGGTCTCTTGTTGAATCCCATTTCCAACATTATCTTTATACAGTTATGAACAGCAAGAAAAAAAAGCAGAAAAATATTACATCTGTGTTCCTAAAAATCTGTTTATCCCTTTCAACTGGCCAACAGCTGTGTGCATTCCCAGATAATAAGCAACATTTCAACAAGGCCCTACTCCTTTGTTTTTATTTACACCATGTGTTTAATTTACACAATAGAATAACATGTTTCACAGTGGTTTTAAAAACAGCTGTAACCACTAGACCAGAACAATGCGTTTTATTGCTCTTTGAAAAGAGTTGCAGGCACTCAATAAATCTTAATCTTTGTTAAATGAATAAATTGTGTCTTTAGTGGTGTTTGATATGTCACAGTGTACCAGAAGTTTAGGTGTAAATAATTTTAAGGGTGACTTGATTCCTCTCAGCTGCTTCAGTGTGACGGTGCTGGTATTGAGCAGCTTTGTTTACCGTCAGGGCTTACCGCTTCACTAAATTAGAACAGAGCTTTGTTAAAGTTAATAGTTACACCTTCAGTAAGCGTCTGTCATTTCTAAAAGCAACAATGAATGTGGTGATCATTGGTGCTGATTGATTGGTAGAGTGAATTTAGTTCTGTGTTATACTGGTGAGAATTTATAACGATCTGTTTCGTGATGGGTTTGCTTTAAGTGTGCTAAAATAGTAGAAAGTTGGAGTATGTTGTTGGTTGGATGCCTAAAAATGGTTGTTATTGTTTATTGCTTTGTTACCCTATTTTGATGCATTGTAACAGTTTTCTCTTACCGGGGTAGGGTTTTACTTTCTAATCCTTATTTCAAATATGCATCCTCTGTGACCTCCTACAGTGAGCCTCAGGGCTCCATCAAAACAAGCGTGTATCTTATCTTGGAACAATGAATGCATTGTCCCTGCTAAATACACTATAAATGTTTTGTTGTTTTTTTTCCACTGGGGCTGCATGGTGGTGCAATGATTAGCGCTGCAGCTTCACAGCAAGAAGGTCACCAGGTCAAACCCACGCATGTCCTCCCACAGTCCTAAAACATGCTCATCAGGTTAACTGGAGATACCAAATTTTGAGTGTGTGTGTGTGAAAGGTTGTCCGTCTCTGTGTGTCAGCTCTGTGATTGACCGGTTACCAGTCTAAGATGTACCTGTCTCGCCCTAAGACAACTGGGATAGGCTCCAGCCACTCACAACCCTAAACAGGATAAGCAGTTTAGAAAATGAATGAATGAAACGTACCATACTACTGTGAAGCCATAGAAGAATCCCTTATATGCTTAATGTTCCGTTGGTTTAACATATTATGAATATTTTCCTGATTATAGGTTATATAATGTCTAAGCTGTTGCACAGCTGCCCGCCACCTGTCAGGTCTGTAGCTCTGCTAAATGGCTATTGTCATTACGTTGGAATGCTCTATCTAAATGTAAAGAAGCATGGATGACAGGTGGCACCTTTTAGTGCACTGAGGTTTGTCAGTATTTTGATCTTTAAAATACAGACAAAGTTGCATGAAGGCAGTGTAGGTTTGCTATATATATATATACTGATCCAGCAAAATGCTTAATCAACACAGACATATGGATGTAACCTGCAGGAAGTCCTGAAGGCTGATGGTGCTAGCTCTGCTAATGTTAGCTGAACCCTAAAAAGAAATCTGACCATTTACCTTTGGACTCTGTGATCAAGTGATTAGCCATCTTAGATAACTAATGCACAATTTAGTTTAAAGTAAACATTAGTTACACCAAGAGTTGTTTCATTATTTCATTTTTTTCTGGTTTTATGATTTAGCTCCTGAAGATGAAAGAGAGTTGGTAGAAGGACAGCAACTTGTGGTATGATACAAATCTGGTCAGTGAATGGCGTAGACTCGCCATATATGATTGGTTTGGATCCTCTGATCCAGAAGGGTCCTGAAATACTGTTGTTACCAAGAACAACTTGTGATAGCCTTTTCTTTGTCGATGGGCTTACAGGTTACACACCTGCACCACCAGGTAACTTGTGCTCTCTCCCTGTTCTTGAAGTAAGTTTCTCCCTCATTTCCTGTTCTATCTTGTTCTTCCTCTGTGAACTTCGGCTCATAAAGATGTCCTCTTGTGTCCACGATAAACCCATTTTATTGACACTGTCAGAATTACTTGCTTTAACTTAGCTGTATTTTCATCTCTTTCTAAGCTGGCATACCCAAAATGGCCAGGCATCTTTTTTAGCTGATTATTAAAGTTAAATTTGTAAATAAATACTAACTGGCGTACTTTACAGGTCCGGAAAGTAGTGATCGGACCTTTAAGTTTCTATTAAACCCAAAAGCTGTAAAAGTCCTTGTCGGTCCAAACATCATCTTGCAGGCTATCGACTTTAGGGAGTTAGATGGGTAATTTACGACATCGATTGAGCCTGGGCAGGGGGGTTCCTTAGCAGCAGGGAAAGCGAGGGCCACTTGGAAGCACTTAGGGGCCCTGGGTGCCGGGGTTGTCTCTGGGGTTAATGCAGCGAGCGCTGCAGACTCTGACGGATGGCCGGGAAGCCCCAATAAATCAGCCTCTCTGCCAGGAAAGATGGAGAGAGAGGAGGGGTAGGGGTACAAGGGGGACCACTCCAGCCTCGTCACACCCTTCCCTGTTTGAAAGCCTCTTGAAACATCTGAGGCTGTTCACAGTACACATCTCAGCTATGCAGATACAAACACACACACAGCGCACACTCACTTATCTCCATCCCCTTCATAACTTTGAACCTGCACTCTGGGCCAGCCCACGGGACCCTGGGCATTTTCACCTCACAATTAAAAGAGACAGAGAGGACAGAGAAAGAGGGAGGAGAGGGAAGGGGAAGGGTTAAAATAGGAGAGGGAGACAGATTGAAAGAAAGGAGCACAACGATATGGAAAGGCTGATTAATTAAGGGTTCCTCTCTGGCTACAAAATAGATGAAGTTTCAGGATCAATTAATTAGCAAGCTAGCCTACGCACGTCAATGGCTCTAATAGCCTGCTCTCATTTGTAACTTTTATTACCCCGCTGCTGTGGAGTGGCTCTCAGCCAATCAGATGCCACGTGGAGACGATGCTGCGTGGCCATTAACTGGAAAAGTGGGGAGAGGACCCCTCCCATTTCAAAGAGCAGTTGAAGGGATGCTATCAATTATATCACTATAAAGTGTGTACATGCTAAAGCTTACATAAAATACTGCCCATTACAGAATGGGGCTTCTGTTAGTGAAGTCTTTGCCCACTCGTGATAAGGAGGGTGTACACGTCTTGTGTATAGCCATTTCGTGATGTACATGATAGGACCATAAGCCATTAGTTAAATTACAAACCCAGCTGTCGGTTTGTCTTGTTTATCAGTTGTATGAGCTGCTAACTCCATCATTCCCCTCAGTCAGATGTAATGATTTTGGAATTGAGCAAAAGTTTCTGTTGAAAACCAGCAAGTGTTGTTAAACGTCACAAATGAAGTGTTTTTGAAAGCTTCGTTGCTCTGTCTGCAGCGCTCTATATGTGCTATTGATAAGATAAAAGAGCAGGGAGATGAAAGCAGCAAGACAGAGGGAGCGAGTATGAGAGAGAGAGAGAGAGGGAGAGAGAGAGAGGGAAGAAGGAGATGCTTTACGTCTTTACAGAGTTACTAGGGGGATTAGTCGCTACTCTAATTGGCTCACCGAGTATTCATCCGAGTTTTTCTTTCAGATTAGAGATGGGTTTTCACACAGGTCAAGTCTGCACCCACGTCTTATTTTCTGGGATTCATTTGTGGAGAGACGTGATGTGCCATCAACATTTGAAAACAGATCTGAGAAGTTATGGATTGGTATGATCAAGGCTTCACCTAGATACACACTTTTAATGGTGGATCGTTGTGAGAAGAGGCAATAGAAACTGAGCATAGCTGTACAGACTAAAGAGTCTAACTTCAAAGTGTGTCTGAGTTATTGACTGGGATAAAAGTCAATTACAGGATGACCCCTAAGAGAAGTGCAATATGCATCATGATGAATATGATGACTGAGTACAGTTCCAAAATAAAGTATTGTTATTTAAAGGAAAAACTGTGAACAAATATATAATTCCTTACAATCTGTATAGAATAACCAACTACCATCAGATTAGTTTTGAAAAAAAAAACATGAAATAATTTCCCCAAATTATTAGAGAAAGGAGACGAGTATCGAAGTAGAAAACAAAGCAAAACTACAAATCTCTTCTAAAATAAGACTTAAGATCTTTACAGCACTCCTGTTTACTTCTTATATAAATGAAAGAAAAGATAATGATTGATACATTTGTTAACTTTAAAATGAACAGTTTCCCATACAACTGTTTCTCAGATATAACTAGGTGATACCACAGACCTGCAATTTTTCATCAACGAATGAAGGTTATAATTTTAGTAGCTGTAATTGTTCTAAAGAGTTATCAACTACTAATTTTAAGTTGTTTCAAGATAAAATATTGTATTTTAAATTCATTGCAAAAATCTGAATTTACCCCAATAAAGAAGAAAACAAGCAATGCCTCCTCATTTAGCAAGTGCACATACAGTGGGGAAAAAATTACTGGGACTCCCACTGATTGTTCAAGTTGTCCTACTGAAAAAGATGAAAGAGGTCTGAAATTTTCATCTAAGTCCACTCCATCTGTGAGAGACAGAATGTGGAAGAAAAATCCAGGAAATCACATTGGATGATTTTTAAACAATTGATTTGTATACTTGATGGGATAATAATTATTCAGACACCTACAAACAAGCAGGAATTCTGGCTCTCCCACACTTGCAAGTTCTTCTTTAAGAAGCTCTTCTATCCTCCACTTGTTGCCTGTATTAATGGCACCTGTTTGAGCTCGTTATCTGTAAAAAAAGACACCTGTCCACACCTTCAAACAGTCAGACTCCAACTTCCAGGATGGCCAAGACCAGAGAACTCTCTCACGACACCAGAGACAAAATTGTAGACCTGCACAAGGCAGGATGAGCAATAGATCAATAAGCCAGCAGCTTGGTAAGAAAAAAATCAACTGTTTTCACAATTATTAGGAAATGGAAGACATACGAGGTCACTAACAATCTTCCTCAGTCTGGGGTTCCATGCAAGATCTCCCCTCATGGAGTAAAAATGATCTTGAGAACGGTGAACAATCAGCCCAGAACTACATGGGTGGGGGGTGGGGCTTGTCAATGACCTGAAGAGAGCTGGGACCACAGTCACATAGGTTACGGTAAGCAGCACACTACATCGTCATGGATTGAAATCCTCCAATGCCAGACAGGTTCCCCTGCTTCAACCAAAACAGGTCCAGGCCCGTCTAAACTACGCCAGAGGCCATCTGGATGATCCAGAGGAGGACTGTTAGAATGTTATGAGGTCAGATGAGAACAAAATACAACTATTTGGTAACAACTCCACTCACTGTGTTTGGAGGAAAAAGAATGCTGAGTCGCATGCCCACAGGCAACATCATGCTTTGGGGCTGCTTTTTTGCAAAGGGAACAGGACGACTGATCCATATTTCAGAGAGGATGAATGTATCATAAGATTTTAAGTCAAAACCTCCTTCCCTCAGTAAGAGCAGTGAAGAGGAAACATGGCTGGGTGTTACAGCATGACAAAGATCCCAAACACACCGCCTGGGCAACAAAGGAGTGGCTCCGTAAGAAGCATTTCAAGGTCCGGGAGTGACTTAGTCGGTCTCCAGACCTCAACCCAATAGAAAATCTGTGGAGAGTTGAAAGTCCGTGTTACTCAGCAACAGCCCCAAAGTATCACAGATGTGGAGATTATCTGCATGGAAGAATGGAACAAAAATTCCAGCTACAGTGTGTGCAAACCTGGTCAAGAACTACAGGAAACATTTGACCAGTTTAATTGCCAACAGAGGTTACATTACAAAGTATTGAGTTGAAGTTTTGTTTGTCCAAATATCTATTTTCCTTTCTAGTATACAAATAAATTGTTTAAAAATCATCCAATGTGATTTCCTGGATGTTTTTCCACATTCTGTCTCTCATAGTTGACATTTACCTATGATGAAAATTACAGACCTCTTTCATCTTTTTAAGTGGGACAACTTAGTGCCCCAGTACTTTTTTGCTCCACTGTATGTTCACCATTACGGGTGGAAGCCTGGGTGTAATGGTCATGCTTTCACACCATTGATGTATTCAGGGGAAGTTCAAGCTAGTTCTACTTTGTAAATCCTAGGGGGACATTCAGTTATTAAGAGAAGTTTCAACAAGGAAACTGTTCCCAAAACAAGTGCGGATGCTTGAAACGGAATGATGTGTGGTTTCTCCTCTGACACTGCTGTTGATGAAGTTGATTTTTAAAGTGGTAAACTGCACTTTGGATTGATTCTGAAACCAGGAGATGGAGTAAATCAGGATCAGGAGTAAATGTTTGTTTTATGTCCATTCTCCTGTTTTTCAAAATCAATCCATTATTTACTGTGTTTAACATGGAGATGAGGCGGAGAAACTTGGTTATGATCGATATGCTCTCTTTAATATCTGTTTATAGCACCTCATAACATGATTTTAACATTTAATAAAATAATCACACACCACATTTTTTTCCCGTATGGTGCAGACATTTTGTTGATTCAACTTAAAAGGTCATTTCTGAGGATGGAGGTGCACTGAAATGTACAAGAGAGTTTGTGTTATAATTCAGTCTACCCTCGGTGACATGATTGGGGTGTTGAAAATAATAAAAACCTCTCACAGTCTAATACAATACAGCATGAAGTTGAATCCAGTGCACATAACAGTTTGAGTTATATTTAACACTACAGCATGGTGTTGACACGGGGAAGCAAAATAAAGTTAAGTGATAGTGTCTGAGGTTCCGATCCATCCAAAGGTGTTACTGACAACACAGGCCTTCCTGCAGGTAACCCTTTTACCCCATCATCTTCAATTCACCAACAACAGATTCATGTTTAGCACAGCGAACAGCATCAACACTGACCTGAGAGAACTGCGCGATCTATTGTGTCACTGTCATTTAACACAGCGGCCCCTCAGAGCGTCAGCATCCAAGACAGCCTCACAGCAGGGGACGTAAAATACGAGTATAATCTCCCGAGCTGATGTCAGCTGCTAATGGTGAACAAGCCTGTTTCAACTAGAAGCCCCCCCCCCCCCCCCCCCCCCCTCCCCTGCCTCTTTTTCTCCCTGTTCAGATGTAATTGACATGACTCCTACACAAGTTCGAGCCTGTCATCACAGCAAGCAGTGAAAAATGAGCCAAGGCCTCTGCGAGCAGATGTGATTGATCTGAGAGACGTTTTTAGGGCTAGCTGGTGCTGAATTGTGATGTTTTCGTGTATTACAAGTCTTTTTTTTCCCTTTTTCTCACTTTTCTCAATTAATGATGCTTATCTTCTGTCTCTTAAAACTGGAGTATATTTCAAAAATATCCAGCATTAAGCAACCATTTTCCCTTTTGATTTCCAACACAAACATTGAGAAACTCTGTGGTTCAGGTGATCAACGATGCGTTTACTTGCCTTTCACAAACTCCATATCTGGGGAGAGCCTCCAGAACTCGTTCAGAATCAGCAGCTGCACTTATTTTCCTCTCTCTCTTATTCAGATCCATTTTTGCCCCCCACCCTCCTTTCCCCCTGAATCACATTTGCTCCCCCACCTTCTTTCTCAATTTCCCCTCTCTCCTCTGTCTTTCTTGGCCCCAGATTGGGGTCAGGAGTTTAGTAGGGGAAAACATTTGGAGCTAGTGGCACAGGGCCCAGAGGCTCTCTCTCTCACACACACACACACATACACACAAGCACAAAAATAAAAAAAATAAAACGCTCGCTGTTCACACACACATTATGGAGAGCATTAACCTGCCCTGCTCTGCCTCTCCAAATGTCTCCATTACAGCTCGGCTTGGAACAACACAGGCAGCGCTAGTTTTCAGCCAGCCTTCAATTGATGTGAGCAGAAAAACAGAGAATAAGAGAGAGGGGGGAAAATAAAGAAAGACAGACAGGGAGCAGAGAGCAACATTTGGCAGCATTCAGAAAAAGATCCGAGATGAAAATATAGAAAAACACGGCTGCGTGTCTATCAGTGGAGAGCTGCTCTATCTGTTCACTTTCGTTCTCCACCAGTGTGATGTTGATGTTATCAGCAGGTCGATAAGTCACAATCTTTGAATAGACAGGCTTGTGTTTTCACTTGGGAATAAAAAAAAAAACTGCCATATATGAAGTGCGCCATGCTTCACATTAAGGGAAAAAAAAAAACGTTAATTCATCTGCAGCCTAGTTTTTCTTTGTTGCCTGAATTCGATGTGCCTACATTTTTATATTTAGTCTCGGCTTGATGTGAAGTGTCTCGGCTCAGGTTACAGGCACATCACGATCAAGAGTCCCGTATATCACTCGCTCTTTCTCTCACACCCCTCCAAGGGCAACTCATTCCTTGGAGTGTCAAGGGCCTGCCGATGTACGAGGAGGGGGAGGAGCGAGAGAAGGAGACATCAAAGAGAGGTACAGAGCGCCATCACCTTGAGGGGGAGAGATAGGAGGGTGATGACGAGCACGCTGATGCATCCTCTCTTCCTTCTCTTATGTTTAATCATGAGCCTGTTGATGCTCATCCTTTCCTCCGACGCCTCACATTTCATTAGGGGACTCACCTTCGCCTGCAATCCCCAAACCAGGGACGGTGTTCCCATATCACACTGTATACTGGAGATGAGTGCTCGTGGTGCTGGCAGTGAGCAGCTGATCTTATCATCAAACAGAGTTAGAGAAGCTACCTTGATTTGTTTTGGTCCATGATAATGTTTTTTTTTTTTTTGCACATGAAAAAAGTGATGACAGTAAATACGTCTGAATAGCCAGTGACCATCTGAGGCATAACAGTCCCTGTCTTGTAAAGTTTGTGCAGGGTTCCCAGACATGGTGCCATAATTCACACTTTTTTGTTGTTGTTGCAGTATTTAAAATAACATTTTTGAATTCTCTGAAAACTTGCTTTGTTACAGAAATGAAAAGAAAGTTGAGGTGCAACTCGGGCAGTAATGAGTAGATCAGAGATGTGGCGTTTTAGTCGTAGTTTGTCATCAGACGTCAAATCCACAGCATTAAAACAAGGGCCTCTTTTTATTCTAACAGACTACAGTATCAAATCAAAAACTGGTTCCACAACAATAAATGAAAAACAAAAAACAAAATGAATTTGGACTGATAGTGTTCCTCTTTTTTTATAAAATACAAAATATAACAGAAAACAATAGGAGGTCCTTTTTATCACTCCTTTGCAAAATTCTTCTTATTAATTGTCTTTGATCACAAATAAAAAAACAACAATGTCAAAGTTGCATTTCACTCTCATTATTTATTTTGAGTGTACTAATTTTTAACTATTTATCGAGATCATGACTCTCAAATAATTTAGGACACATTTACAAAATCAGTAATTTCATCTTAAATTTTAATAAAGAGCCAAAATTTCTTTTTCCTACAACATTTTTTTTTGACTATTTTTAAGACATCTCCAACCTCTGAGATTACAAAGAAAACAGAACATTTTATTTTAGCCTCACGTATAACACAATCACTAGGTTTTTACAGAGACTTGTATGAAACATAACATAATGAACCAGTCGCCGTAGAATATGTAGCACCTAAGAGAACAATTCTTGCACTCTACCTCCTCGGGTTTACTGTGACAGCTGAACAAAGAAGTATTTTTTTCCCAGGCAGAGATTTTAAGGTGTGATAGATCAGAAAACAGAGAGGAAAGGTGCAGGCCAAATGAAAAATGTTACAGTTGGATCATTTAAACGCTTCAGCCAGCTATGGCAGATAAGCCTAAGAAAAAGAGACGAGGCGACTGCCACAGTTGTCAGAGTTATTTTGATGCTGGTTTACTTTTCCATTCCTTTGACTGACAGATCTGTCAACAGTGCCATTTCTCCCTAACTGTTTCCCTGCTGTGCTCCCTTGCTGAAATTTCCTTTCATTATCTGCCTTTAAGTTAGGCTTCAGATTCACTGAACTGCTGGAGAGTCTGAGTGTGACAAAAAAAAAAAACTTTGCATCATTTTGCTCTGTGTTTACAAATGCAATTATTTTAATTTAGAAAGCTTTTGCATATTCACATCCATCCCTCCAGCGATGCTGTGATTAACCCGTGTGTGTATAATTCTTTTTTTTTTTTTTTTTTTTTTTTTAAAGAGCAGTTGTCAGTCATTTGGTACAACAATGGGCTTACAATACTGTGTCCTTATAAAGCACCTCATATAAGTAATTGGGTGACACCTGAAGCTGCTGGTGGGCAGTTCAAGGAGACTTATTTGCCATTTGCAAAAAAACAGAAAAATATTCCTGTCATTGTGAAAAACACACCTAACTTGCTCCAGCAGGTTCTTGATCAACCTCCAGCTCGTATTAGTCAGTCCAAGTCATGATAGATTTGCTTAGCTTGGTGCCAGGTTATTAAATGAAACTTGGACTGAAGTACAAAGGTGTCAGTTTAAAATATGACATCAGGCTTTTAGTGTAATGTAAGCTAATGTTTGAAAAGTAGGCATAAGGTTTGTATGACATTCATCTGTTTCTGCTGCAACGTTTATTAGGGTCAATCCTTTATCAGTATGTTCTTGTGGAAAAAAGACATTACATTGGATGGTTTTTATTATTATGAACCCTCCTCGGTTACTCTCATGTGCGTGGATCAGAAATGTGAAACAAACATATAAGTCTGGTGTTGGAAACGAATCCAATGCAGAAACACAAAAGAACTGTAGTCCCTTGATTGTCCACTTGAGGCTAGCTGCAAAGGCCAAGAAAAAAAGAACCCTAGGTCCCATGATTACAGCCTGTTTGGGTATGTTTCTCATTCATTTATTCATACACTCTGTACAGGAGGTGACATTTTCCACAATGTATTGAGTTATACATAAATCTGCATAAGTAGGAGTGCAGCTGAGTTGATTTTCAGGTGGTCATGGTGCAGCTGTTTGTACTAGGAGGCTGAAGCTTGTCTCAGCTCAACCTCTTTGCCTGTTTGCATGCTTACTGAAAGTTAGAATGAGTCCTCAACAGAAACTGATGGGTGACATCACTGAGATTGCATCAATGTTTTATACAGTCGGTGCTTTTTATTCATACTGACCCCTGAGGTAAAGGGATTAGTATAGTATGAGGCACTCTGCCTTAAGCATGCAGCAACGAAGTGTGATAGATGCTGCCTTTAAATGGATTTTGTTAGGTCGTGTACAGGAAAGGCTTAGTGTTCAAGTGGCAAATGAATGGGAACACCGTTTGTTGGGTGCTGCTATCCATTCAAGTTAGTCACAGCATGGTGTGAACAGCTAACAGCAAATTAAAGCTCACACTCGGAAAAGATGAGACTGCAGGTAATAGGACCGGTAACATGGCTTTTACACGTTTTCACTAAATATATTACAAAACTATGGAGAGGGGACTGAATGCAATTAAAACGGGCTCAAACACTTCTGAAAACATAATCATGCATAATGTAGTTAGTGAAGCTTTGAGAAAATATAATTTATGATGAAAAAATGTTGTAAACACGACCGTATTTGAAGGCAACAGTAGAACAAGCAATCCCACTGATTGGCTCCGCCTTCTTTGTCCTTCTTTGATATGCTAGTCAGTAAAATCACCTGGAACAGTACTGTAACACAATTCGACACCTCACATGTATTCCACAATGTAACTGCATGTTATAAATGCAGTGTTTTAAGCTATTTCTGTGCAGTCTGTCACAGTTTCATAATATACTTCTGCAAACACACTGTACATTTTCTTTTTCTATTTCCTTTAAAAATAAAAACAACAACAACCAAAAAATAAAAAATAAAACAAACCATAGTTATTCTCATTATCTCGCCACCTTTCATTATATTTTATCGTACATCCTCTGCAACTGTGACCTCATTTCCATCGAGTGTCACAGTTTTGGACTGTATCTTGCATTATTGACACACTCAGAAAACAAAGACTCAAAGTCAGTTAAAATCTGCACAAGTTTTGTTTGGATGCATACCTCAAATTTTGAGCTAACATATTCAGTTTTGTGACATTTCCACTCAGCATCAGGGTAGCAGTGGAACTCAGCCAACGTGTTTTATTTCTACTTCGGCTTCTCTCTCCCGGCCTCTTAATTGATTGATTGCTGTCACCTGTGCTGGTGCCAAACAGTGCAGTAGGATCTATATTATCCACCTGTCCGTTCTTCTCTGCCCTGCCTCTCCTATATGCTCCTCAGATTATGTGAGTATAACAGGACTTAAAGCTCCACCGAAGCTCTTTCCCCTTTTTCTTCCTTCCACCATTTGTCTTCATCATTATATCCCATCATTCCCATCCCTCTTCTCGGGCTCCTCTCCTTCTGCCTCTCTTTTACACTTGTCTGTGTCTCTCCTCTCTCTGCAAATATCTCTCTGTCTGCATCACCATCTTTATCTGTCTCTCTCTGTCTTTATCAAGTGAAACATCGCTTTATCCGTCCCTTTAAGTATCTCCGTCTGTAACACCATTCCTCTATCTCCCTTACGCCTATCACTCCATCTCTGTCACTCTAACATCTTCCTTTTCCACCGTCTCCCTTTCTCTCCTCATGTCTGTTTCATTCTCTGTATTGCTTCTTTTCTTTGCTTCTTCTTCTTCACTCTTTGTCAGCTTATCGAGCTCTTTCTTGTTTCCACTTCCTTCTTTATTTCCTTTTTTTATTTTGGTCTGATTTCTGAAGCTGTGTTGGCCCACTAACATGGCACCATGCTAATGCTAATGCCTCCTGTCATGCCTCCCTGTACGTGTGTATATGTTAAGGGGTGGGGGTGGTGGCTCAGCTTAGCACTCTGGTTGGCTGAGCCCATCTGTCACTCAATAAGGGCGACCTGTGGTCCCTGTCGCCATCCAGCCGTATCACCACTGACAGAATTATGAAAATTCCTGTCCATTGCTCATTGGCCCAATTGAATTACAAGCAGTGCCTTGTTCCGTGCAAGGTTTTTAAACGGCTGATTTAAGGTGCACATGTGTGCGCACACACATACACACACACACAGACATCACTGCCATGCATGAGGGTTAGCAGGGCTAGTTATTCTCTCCACTTGCAGAGCAGGGAGATATTGTCTGCCTTTTCATCTGACTCTTGTTTTGATAGATTTTTGATTGAGTTGCTCTCAGTGTTTGTGAGTGTTTGTGTCTTTGTGTCTTAATATGCCGCCAAGGCTTTTGTTTTCATCACACTGTTCCTGCAGTTTATGGTGAATTATTTGCTTCGCAGGACGTCTATTCTGCGTCATTTCTCCCTACAGCACTTCACATCTGTTGTCATTTCATTACAGACATTTATTTGACACTGTGTGCCTGCCAAGACGCTCTGGATAAATCACCCTGTTATTTTGTCTGCTTCCACACACCTGAGTGGAAGAAAAAGGCAGAAAATGGTCTTATTTTCTACTTCCAGCAGTTATTTTTATTGGAATAAGCAACAGCACAGCAAGTGTGTTTATCACTAAACATATTCTCAGTCAAAGAGAATCAGGTTTCAGTGCGCTGGTTGTGTGTACTCAGTAGGTACAGTACATTCAAATAGTCGCCCCGAGCGATCAAACAGAAGCTGCATTTGAATGACTCTTTCTTCCCTCCCAAAGCCACAGTGACAGGTTGCTACTTGTTAGACCTGCAGTCTGCCTGCTCTCTCTCTGCCTATTTGATTGACTGACTGATGGTATTTTCTGTTCTTTTTGGGTTTTTTTTTTGGTTTTGTTTTTGTTTGTCTCCATGTCTGTTTCTTCTTCTGCTTGCTTACCTGATTGTCTGTCTTGCTGCTGGGATATCTGTCAGTCTGTCTTCTTGACTCCACTGAAAACGGACGTTCCTTAAAGGTCTCGTGTGGAGGTTTTTTCTTATTAAAAAGCAGCTTTAAAAGGAGGTTGATTGAGAAAACAAGAATTTTTGGGCCGCAATCCAAAGTCGCCAAGGACATGATGAATTTTGCGCAGCTGAAATGGTATCTTGTTGTTGATTTTTGTCCATGGTTTGGAGCATTTTCAGAGGCTGCCATGAAAGATGATGGCGGCTAATCATAATAAAAAAACACGATTGGATAGATTGTCTTATCTTCTGTATTTAAGTTCTTGAGTTTGACCCACGTCCCATCTGGTAATATGGAGGAGAAGCAGCGTATATCCTTTCAGCCAGGCAGCTATAACTTTTTGGCTTCACTTTTCAGGAGCTGGTACATTCACTAGCCTCAGTCTCAAGCTTATACTTCAAGACTGAACCAAATATTCCTCTAACTGCTGGAAAAAAAAATTGCTAGATTTATTTCCAGTCCTACAAGTCACTAGCAGTGCTAATAGACCTTTCTCACAGCAGATGTGTTGGCTTGTCATGGCAGGAGAAGCACAGAGTTAACAGTGCTTATTAGATTAATAATGTCCCACTGGCTTCATTCCATTTAAGGGCCTCAGTTTGCCATAACTGTGAGCCAGTGTGTGTAATGCAAAGGTTCTGGAAGCATCAGAACAAAATGTTATGCAGCCATTCTTGACTTTATGTATGACTTCTGAATTATTGTTTTATAAATGAGATTTAACAAAGATCTTGTGGGTGTTTTTTTTTTTAATACTTGGAGCCACTAAATGTTGCGTAGAAATATATCTCGGGTTCATTTTTACCCACTTTAAAATCTAAGAGTACGACTCACATAATACTTTACAATATACACTGATTTCTAACCATCCAGCCAGCACAAGAAATGTTATCCCAATATAAAGCAAAGACAGAAAATGCATGTATCATGAGTTTCTCCAAGCTTTCTCGCTCCAGCATGCTCGGTATCTGGGTCCCAGGTGTATTTTTACATATAAAATCTCAGCAGCTCAAACTAGCAATTTTAAAGACAACAGAAACTGGTGTAGTTTATTATTTATTCATAAGCCTTTCATGCTTTGTTACAAGGATATTTATAGCACCAATGAGACGTTTTGGCAGCACAAACCTCAGGAACAATTCTCTGATAACCTCTTCTTTTATGGGGTTTGTCTCTCTCACTGCCTATACCTATCTATCTATGTATTCCTCCTCCTATCTGTCAATGTCTGCCCGTATCTGTCTGTCTGCCTGTCATTGTATTTGTCTAAGAAAGGAACCCACCCACGGATGTCTGGTCTCGATCTCCATGGCGACCTAATCCTCGCCAATCCCAGAACAGTAGTGTTCCCAATGAGACCCTGAGTGTTACACATGCCTGTCATCACTGATCACTGGATAGAGTCACTGCTGTTTTATCAGAGCGGCTTTGATCCAAATCTAATGACAATAGAGTGTGTATGCACAAGTGTGTGAGCGAGTGTGTTTGTCTTCATACTTGAACGAATCCCCACATACAGACAACTTGCATTCACCTGAGTTTATCGGTATGTGAGTATGATGTGAGTATGTCTATAAGTCTGTGTGTAAGTGTGTGTGTATATGAGTATGTGTGTGTGCGTCTGCGCACTGCCCTGGCTGGCAGTAATGAATCCAGCGGTGCTGTTGGCATGAGCGGGGCCATGCTATTAACCTCTCTGCCAGCTAGACCGATCTCGCCCTGTCTGTCTCATCGGCCTAATGACACTCTCACACTCTGAGCACAGCGCTCACACTTTGCACACACAGACCTGTCCTTTCTAATCAGATTTCCATTGAAGTGAGAAGTATTCGACATTGTCCAATCATCTCTATTCAGAGAGTCAAAAAGCTTCTGCCAGAGTCAAGAGAAGATTTTTATTGAACACCCACTCAAAGGAAGTTACTCTTCAAAACTATTTCAAATGTATTAATCTCAGCTTGGCCTCTGTAGCCAGATCAGATTTCACTACATTTAGCTCGTGCCATCAGTTTTAACAGAGCTTTTGTGAGTGGTTTTTCCTACTCATAACCGTCACTGTAAAACTACAACTCTGAATGTGTGCTCTTTGCTTTTGATCTAACAAGACAGTAATGTAGGAGTTACGTCACTTCGGGGTCCCCTGTAATACCATCATTTGAGATATAAATCACTCTGAGAGAGAGTTCTACTTTGCCAAGCCTGCCAAGGAAGATTTAAAGAGATATTTCAGAGTTTAGGACTCAGTGTGGGAGCAGGAGGTGGACTACACGCTCCACACACAACCCAAATTACAGCCTGTGTACATGTTTAATGAGTCTGTGGCAGGACTTTTGGTTGTCACTAAATAAAAAAGGCAACATGACATGATGGGAGAAATATCACATGAAAAGCACTGTCATATTGCTTCACCAGCAGTCGTAAATGTTGTTTAATAGTCTGTACTTGGCTGTTGTGTTTGTGTGTGTGGGTGTCTGAGTGAATGAGAAAACCCCAGCCTCCATAGGAAATCCTTGGAGGAGCGAGGAGCACCTGGCGCTGTCTGTAGTCATAACAAACGACAAGGAGGGATTTGGACTACATTTGTATTGGTGCCAGCTTGTTACACGCACTCCCTGTTCACATTCTCTCCCACAACCACCGTGTAAATGCAACATCGGCACTTGGCGTCGCTTTGCCCTCGACAGTTAGTTTTTTAACTGCACAGCTCTGGAAGGCCCTGGCTCATCCATGTGTCTCTCATTAGGGTTACGGCCTAGGATGCGCCAACAGTAATATCCAACACACCTCGTCCCATCTGTGAGTTGACCGAGACGAGGATAATGTACAGAGGAGGATGCATTTGGCAGACTAGAGGATATAAAGCTAGACTTCTCTGCTGTGTGAGTTCATTAGGCAGAGGACTGCTGGGAGATGGGTGTCAGCCCAGTCGGAGCTAAATTAAGAACTTCTGCTGAGGGAAAATCAGATGAAGTGGGATATGGACTCGAGCCAGTCTGTGTAGGCCTAAGTGGGATGTTTTTGTTGCTATTTTCCAATTATTCCAAGAGGATGAAGTCTGGAAATCTCTCTTTACATTACATCACCTTGCACCTGCTGTTAAAGCCTGCCAAGTGCACCTGACAGCCTCTCCGCATTACCTTTAATTTTACTGCTTTTTTTTCGTCTTCTGCTCTGGTCGTGACCTTAATTTCTCCCTCTAACTGTTCCCTGATTGGTTGTTTCAGCAGGTGGCACCATATGGCCAGCAGGGGATGGGCGGATACAGCCAGCAGCAGCAGGTGGGGCAGCAGGGAACCCCTCCATACTTCAGCCCCCCTCAGCAGACCCCTCCAGGCCCGACCCAGAGCCCCTACCTGCAGCCTCGACCACCACCACAACAGGTACCAGCACACACACACACAAACTCACAAATTCATCACTCGCATAAATACACCAACTGTGCTGTTTCCTGTGTGAAATAAGTCTCCTTTGCAGGCAGTGAGCAAAAAATGGTAATGATTACCATGACTCAAAAAACAAATATGAATAAATATATCAGCTACACATTTATACAGACGTCACTTATCAGATGGACATCAATAATAAAATGTGAAACATCAGCAGAGAGGGATTTCATCCAAATCATTTTCCATGGGTTGTATTTTAATATTCCAGCATCGCTGAGATCAGAGAGATCATCTAAAGGGATAAACTGTGCGTGTGTGTGTGTGTGTGTGTTTGTGTATGTGTTGGTGGTCCAACATGCCTTGTGTATTGGTCTGATTATTCCCCTGCATTATTCATGGGGAGTATTTGAGGGAAATCTCACTCTCTGTGTTTCTAAGTATTTTCATATCCCCTCACTTTCTCAGAAAAACACAAACATCCACAAAAATTTCTACACGCACAAAACACACACACATTGCAGAAATAAGGCTGAAGTCTGACACCAGCTCTAAGTTTGAGTTTTCTTAATGTTGGTAGAAATCACACATTTTATATGCACACAAGCACTGCCTGATTTTACCCAATCCTCCATACAGAAAAGATCCTGTTCCATAATTATGGATCTCAGCTCTCTCAGCCAAGTTCCAGCACGATGTTCTGTAGAAGTTTTCCATCGGCGAACTGAGTTCAGGCAGTTGTTTTTGAGTTGAGTGAAGGCTGCCCATGTGTTTCCCATCCACTCTGCAGCCAGAGGCATCAATCGTCCTGTGTGGAGTGACTCTGGCTACCAGCCCTGCCCTGGATCAGAACAGAGCAGAAAAAAAAAGTACGAGCAGGAGAAAGAACTGTACAAGACGGCAGAGATTACAACAGAACTGGGCAGGAAAGGAGAGATCAGAGAGAGCAGGGAGGGGAAGCAGTAGACATGGATGAACTAAGAGAGGGGAAGACAGATAAGTGAGGAAGGGAAGCCCCAAGCAATTTTGCAAGACCTGTGTCAGGGCTGATAAACCCATGTTTTATTCATCATTATTGGCTATATCATTTTAGTTTTTCTGGCTGTTCCACGTGTCGAGAAAAAGCATGGTTTCATTCCATTGCAACCATTACACATTACAGACAAGAGAACCACATTGTGGAGCAGAGGAGAAGTGCAACAGCAAACTCAGATCAAGCTTTGTTCTTAAGAACAGTTTTCAGCTTTGAGGTACTTTTTAGAGTGCAAATTCCTATTTCCATCCAGTTTTGAGTGGCAGCTCGTTCAGTGATAGGTTTAGTTCATCATTTCCTCAAAGGTCACTTTGGAGAAGACTCAGTGTACCCTGATCATAAACATTCATACACAAGAAAGTATACCATGGGGCATGTAATCCTATGCATGAAACATGGTCATGGTCTCTGTGATGTTGCCCACTGGTTTATGGTGAGAAGTTCTGAAGTTATTAAATGATGGTGGTCACCATGAGGAAAATAATGACTCAGCCTTAACTGTTGTTCAACCCAGTCATCGGCCTCTCTTGTATAGCTGAACTTAGATTTTTTGGACCAGTCTGTAAGCATGTTTAATTTTGCTGTAAAAATTGGCTTGTTAACATGGCTGTTAAAGGGGATCCTTGAACTTTTGTAGCCTGTCTCAAGTGGACCCTTGAGGAACTACAGTTTTTTGAACTTCTGTGTTGGCTTCATTTTTCAACACCTGAGGCTGCTGCTTGAGCTCCACCTGGAACAACCTCTGAGTGCTGAAACCTGTTGGTGCTTTTTACACATTAACAAACAGCAAGCAGCTCACTTGCAGTTTATCCCAAAAATTCCAGGACAGGACAGAACTAATGAATGTCCATGTATACATAGTTTCGTTGTACAAGGCAGCATAGACAGTACCACTCCAAAACCGTTCCTTTTTTTGCTTAACTCTCTCCCATTAGGAGTTCGCAAATGTGGATAGAGTTATTTAACATCTGCACTAGTTCATGCCATTTGGCAGGGGTGTACTTATGTCTGTCTAGGTACTTATACTGTGATTTACTGAGATGTAGTTAAACCCTCCTTTAGACAGCCGCAAATACACTACATCACATGGCACATGAAGACAAACAGCCAACAAAAAAGCTATTGTGAGCACAAAGGCAGGTTGTCAAAAAGGAAATCGTTAGTGGTAGCATAGTAATTTTCATACTGAGTGAACGTTTCAGCCAGCACGCCTTTTGTCTCGCACCGAAAAAGCACTTACTCTTGTTTCCTCACTTAACACGCTGACACACACACAGACCTGCAGCCTTCTGAACAAACATTATTCACTCTAACTAGCAGAGGCTGAGATCCATGGCCACGTTGACATTTTGTGACAGTAATGGTGTGTTTTCATCATCGCACATGATGTGGCAGCAATTGACCCTTGCTGACATTTATACACCAGGTAGTTCTGCCCAAGCTCTCTGATTGGCTAAAACCTGTTCCACCTGTGTTGATAGGTCCCATATTTGTTGCTATGCCAACTGCGGCAGTGACCAGGGAGTTTGTTCCCTTGTGGGGGTTTTTGAACGGTTAGGTATGCTGTTACTTTAAGAAAGAATGTTTCAATCAGGGCACATGCTTGTTAACGCTACATATAAGCCACAATACATTCAGCAGCCATTGCATCACTGCTGCATCCTGCTGTCTCTACCTTTAATCTAGAAATCTTTCCTATCTGTTAAGCAATTTATGTTCGCAGCACAGCAGGGAAACATACCACCCCTCCTGGTTCCTGTCTCCTCGCCATCAAACTACAGACCCAACTGAACCTGTTCTCTCCAGCCACTAATAAGCTCGCAGCTCCCATTCCTTTACATTTACTTTGCATTTTTACACTTTGGTTTGCTATCAGAAAGGAGCTTTAATAAGATACTCAGATATAAATGGTTGACTACAAAGAACAATCTTCCAGCTTGCAGTCAAGTTCATGGGGTATATATATATATATATATCCAATATGTGTAAATGGAAATGTGTGGATGGTAATAGACTGGATCTCCTGAGACAGAGGTGGGGCTTTTGTTTTGAATCCAGCCACATCAGTTCCATCCAGTGTAACAAATGCAAAAGCACTCAATTTATTTCAGCATTTTATAGCTGGTAATCACTGAAAGTACACAATATTGATCATTAAAAAACATGACATTTTGCACATAACAAAAACAAGCCTGTGCAGTGGCATTAAGACAAAGTTAATTGTTCATCGATTGAGCAAGAGGGGAATTTCAAGAAGGAGAGACTCGCAGAAAATACCAGAATACATTTAAATAACAAAGAAACTCACTCCCTGTCTTTGATTTTGGATCCAAGAGTAAACATGTTTGGATAATTGAACTTACACAGTGTAGTTGGCCAAGATGTCAAACAAAGGACTCGGTGTGCTTTCAGCTCAGTATTGTATTACTTTCATTTTTCTGTTCCGAGTCTGAGTATCAGTTTTTGTAAATGTCTGTCTGTGTGTGTCTGTGTGTACACTAATCAGCTGAGTGCGCTGCAGCAATTCTGAGCTGTGAAAAGGTCAAATGGTGACCTTTTTCTGTGATTCTAGGCTGAAATGAGACATGACGTGAACCGCACTGAGGGGATTACATGCACACACAAACACACAATTGCAGGCGCACGCCAGATTAGGATGTCATTGTGTTTTTGACCCCTGTTTTTTGACCCTCCTATTACTCTGAGAAATCCAAGCTGAAAAGTTCTTTATTTTGTTCTTCTGGCGCTTTTCCGCAGTTCCTTTCCCCCCACTCCACTCCCATTAACCCTAGCCAGAGGACATCCTCCAGTTGATGGAACCATTCCAGCTGCCTTTGACACCAAATTTGCTCCGCAACCGACCGCTATTAGCTGGTTTTGTAACAAATCGAAGGGAAAATGCCGTCTTTCTTTGAGTCTATTGCACTGCTGTGACCTCATCTGATTGCAAGAAGCAGAGCAGGCTAAAAAGACATTTCTAAGACATCAAGGCTGATATGAAAAAATATAAAAAAATATATAATATTGCATCAGGGATGAAGTAGGTTCTGAAAAAGAAATAATGTGGGTGGTTTTCTGTGGTTTGTGAGACCTGTGGGTGTTTTAGAACAGCAGATATTTTTAAATTGATGGTTTTGAGTTGTAGTTTTATGACACTGTGACACATACTCTGACTTAATTGATTGAGAAGGCTTCTGACCTCATACACGACTTACTTGTTTTTTTGTTTTTTTTGTTAATGTGTCACTTCCCCAGCTCGCTGCTGGTGAAACTGCAGTAAAAAAAACACAAAAAGTCAGTTCAGCTTTGTGAAAATGTTGTGAAATATTAAAAAGCCATAACATAGCAGCCTCTTTTTCTGGCAGCATATTTTTAACAGACCTTATAAATATCATGACCCTAATGTTTTTTGTCTGATTGTTGGCTTCAATTACAGCCTGAGACAAATCGCTTAAAAGGAGAAAATCTGTGCCCTTTCTTCCTCACCATGGCTATATTACACTTGACGCATAACAGATGAAGTGTGTGATATTTTGTTACTGTCTAATACTTTCTACCTCATAAAAACAGAAATGAGAGCTGTAATTTCAAGAATTTGGAGATTATTTTTTATGGCATGTTTGCTTTATTGGGTAGTATACACTGGAGTGTGACAGGATCGAGTGAGAGGGAAGAGAGAGAGGAGTTGGAGGCAGCGTTGGCTGGCTGCCAGACTTCAGCTCGTAATGTTGTGAGAACATGGTAGCGACTTTGATCAGATATTCCATTTAGCTCAAACTATTTAAGTTTCAACCAAAAAAAGAAAAAAAACACAAAAACAATGTCTCAAATTTATGTTCTGAGTATTTACATGTAACATAACAGAACATAGATTTTCCCTGTGTGATATAATCTGTGCGGTGGAAAATGCCTATGAATGTTACTTTGGTGTGTAGTAGAGTTGCCTGGTTTGACTGCAGCTCTTTGAAGAAGGAAGTCATTCCTGGTGACATTTACTCCCTGTAGTAAAACCCTCCACTCCACTCTCCTGTGTGAAACTGATCCCACCGCTCGTTTCCTCTATTGGCCTTAACTATTTCCTCTTCCTGTCTCAGAGCAGGCTCAGGGGAGCGCTGCGGTCGCATAGAGGAGCTCTCAGCTGATTGGAGGAGACAAGCTCACTTTATAGGGACCTGCATGGAGGGAAGCTGAATCATTGGTTTAGATGCTGCATAGTGATGCTCATGGGTGTATCCACTGTGAGGTGTAAACTCAAATAAACAAGATGAACACTCTCAGGCTGACAGATCCACTGTTTGAGAATATACTGCCTTTTAACTTTTAAAATACATTCAGTGCTGCATGATGGCCCTTATATGTCATGCTATGGCCAAGATGCAAATCACATTTATTGTGATCCATGTTGAGATCTAAAAAAAAAGATTATTTATACATTTTTTCATGAATGTAACAGTTGTTCAGCAGTGCAGCGCTTTTGCACCACAGTGAGAAGGTCCCTGGTAGAAATCCCCGGCCGAGCAGATGCTCTTCATGAGTGGATTCTCACCTGGTAGTCCAGCTTCCTCCCAGTTCAAACACATGCAGCTTAGGTTGATTAGTCACTTCAAATTGCCTGTAGGTGTTAGTGTGTTTGTGGGTTGGTGGTTGTCTGACTCTGCATGTTGGTTCTGTGATAGCCCTGCCTTGTGCCCTGTGACAGCTGTGATAGGCTCCAGCCCTCTGTGACCCCGAAGAAGAAGAGCTGTAAATTTAATGGATAGATGGATCGATAAAAGAGGAAGTTTCTTTTATTTCCCTTTTGCATAAACAGATCTTAGCCTCCGGTTCAATTACCCAAATTCAGCTAATTTTATAGGCTATATTTGTGTGAAACCTTCCAACCAAAACTAAATCAACTAGGTCTTCACTTCAGAGGCTTCCTGCTTATAGTTAAATCTTTGAGTCGAAGTATCACTTAACATAATGTTCTTTATCTGGATCCAGTACATCTTCAAGAGACAAAGCTTAACTCCACGGCTCAGTGACGGTGACTAAGAACTCCACAGCTGTGACAACCATCTCTGTTCCTCCTCCACATTTTACGTACAGCACAGGTGTGACTTCAGAGGAATGATCACATGACAGAACAACACATGTTATAAATCCATCATCAGCCATTATGTTTATGAGTCAAATATCTTTGGCCAAATGGGATGTGATAGTGTCCATGATGTTGGAGAATTGAGAGTTGCTTCCATGGATGTCAGACTTCGCTCTTCACCCTTTGTTCCAAACATCACACGTTTTTCTAGATGAAGACCTCTTGATATTAGGTAGGGCTTAATTTGATATTTAGCTGAGTTTGATGTTGCGATCGCAACAATTTACAAAAATTCAATCAATCCTCATGAATTCTGAGTGACCTTGCAATTTTGTCCAATCATTATAGTTTCACCAGCTCCCTCAAGTTTCTCCAATCATAGCAGTCAGTCCCCCCGTGAAACTCTCTTTTTTGTTTATGAAGTTGCAGACATATCTGACAAAAATGCCTCTGATTTACCCACAAATATTGCAGCTAAGGACCGTGCAATGCAATAATGTTCTGCACGAAACTGTTTTGGAACATTGTGGTGGAACACAGACGAAAATCATCTGTTGACAAACACTTTTCTAACACACAAGGAAAATGACTGAAGTGTGTGGACAACATACGAGACGGAGCACAGTGATGGAGGCTGCATGCAGTTTGCTCAAAACAAATGGGATGTGTGAGTGTGTATGTGTGTGGGGAGAAGAGCGTGGTGCTTGTATATATGTGTATTAATGAAGTTTTTTTGTTTGTTTTTTGAAGTTTTTTAAAAGCTTCATACTAAATACACTTTTGAATGTGTAATGATATTAGGTGAGGAACTTAGAACCCTCAATGCTGTTTTGTTCTCACTGGCTCAATTTGCCTTTGATTTCAAATGAATTGTGTATTTATTAAAATAAAATTGCAACTAGTTTTGCAGTTTTTGCTAACTGCTGCAATTTTATTGCAAAAAAAAAAAACATTTAAAAAACATCTAAAAACATTGCAACGTGTGTTGCAATTTTTTTTGAAAAGTAGAAGCAAAATCAGTGATTTTAGCCCATAACAATCCCCAAAAAACAGTCAGCAAAATCCTGGAGGGACTGCAGAATGCAGGTGCAAGTTCAGCGCAGCACTTTGTGTAAAGAGGGTAAAGTCCTTGAAGCAAGCACACTGAGTTTGATTTCAACCCACAGCCTATCACCACGTCATGCCCCACTCACTTTCTCCCGTTTCCTGTTCTTTTAACAGTTATATTCACATCACCATCACCACTAATCTTATTTTCAATTTAATGTTGTATTCATATTAAGTAAACATTACTGCAGACTGTTGCAACAGAATAAATGTTCAGATGATTGCAGATTTTTAACTATTTGCGATGAAATTCAAGAGTGTGCTCTGAAAATCTCCAAATGTCATCCTCTTTAAAAAAAACTCTTTGTCCTTTTTGTTGAGGACTTGTTTGAAGCATGCACAATTGTACTTTCCACAAATTATTACTTTAAAAAAATCATTGAACAATATTCCTTCTGTAGATGAAATCAACTTTTATTTTTAAAAAGTTTCCTTTTATTGTTAGATCTCAAGCTGAAGTTGTGTCTAATGTGATGCAACTGAAGAGCTACTTCTTGGATGCTGTGAAATGATTGTTTGGTGAACTTTGATATCTGAAGTTCAGATTGTCAATCTAAGTCCTAGTTGCTTCATTTTCTTTCTTTTTTTTTTAGTACAAACTGGCACATTACTGGAGTCCTTTCACTTACAATCTGTCACTTCCTCTTTCCTCTCTGTCACCCCACCAACCCCTCCATCCCCCCAAAGCAGCAGCAGCAGGCCCTCTCCCCCCTCACCCGCCACCACCCTTGCTTTTAATCACACCAGGTTAATTAAAAGGCTGTGGAGCCTTTCTGAAACCTGCCCCCCTGACTTTATTACCCCCTCGCTGTACACTATCCTCTGCTGCCTCAATCACGTTGGCTGCCCCCAACACACGCACACAAATTCTCACCGACTCACGCGGAAATGGGAGCTCACCTTCATTATGAGGTGGAGGGACAGAGGGGCAGTTGAGGGGAGAAGACAGAGGAAATGAGAGGCAGGAAGGATTGTTTGTGATGGAGAATGAATAGGATGTGGTAAGAGTGGAGGGTGCAGTTCATGTGGGTGGGTGGGGCGCCCAAAGTTCAATGTCATTAATTGGTCACCATTTGAATATTAAGTGAAGAACTCTGTTAATTAACAGGATAATAAAAGTGCTGCTGGCTGGAGGGGGGTTGAATGGAAAGAGGGAGGAATGGAGGGAGGAGAGGCTGGAGAGATGGAGGGCATGTGGAGAGAAAGCAAGAGAGAGAGAGCGAGAGGCTGCGTGTAGGGTGATAAGCGGGAGAGAGAGACGTCCGTGGGTAAAGGTCTGGCAGTGGTAATTTGCAGAGAGCTGCGTTAATTGTCATAACCTTTTAAATGGCAGAGTTTATCGGAGTCCTCTAAATGTCCCTGCATATCGCCACGGCAACCCTGGGCCTGCCACACTACGATTGGCCGACGCTGACGAGCACTTAAGCTTGATGAGTTTTCAGGCAAAAGCTAAACGATAAAAATGAAAAAAGAAAAAAAAATATTTATATACATTCATGTATTTAAATATGTGTGTGCGTGTCTGTGTGTGTGTGTGTGTGTGTGTGTGTGTAAATATGAGTGTATTTGTCAGCTGGGTTTTGTCTATGAGATGGTGTGTCTTTGTGTGTTTAAAACAATGTTTCTAATTTAGTGTGTGTTTTTTTTTACCTTCACGATGACTGACACTCTCTAATTGCTCGAGTAGAATCCGCCACTGTTTTTTTTCTTCTTTTTTTCCCCCTTTTTTGATTTATGTTTGTTTTTGTACAGCCAAGCTGCAATTCAAATGCAAATGAACAAGAACGGGAGAGGTGTTTTTGGAACCGTTAGGACAATCATAATGGCTCAGAAAAAAAGGGGGCCGGTAGTTAGCGGCACAGCACCCTAGGGGCCTCATTTAGCTGCCATTTGTTAGGAAATGCCGCTACATTTGTTCCTGGATACAGACTTCACAGACAGAAAGAAAAAGAAAACACCACAAAAAAAAAAATGTCACAGTCAAAGTCGAGTTCGCCAACACAACGCTATTGTTCCACGGTGTTTTCGCAAAAGTCATGTGGGTGTACACCAGTTTGGGTGGATGTCCTCTTTAACTGCGAGCCAAAGCAATTGAAGTGAATGGGCGGATGGGGGCGGCGGTGGTGACAGGGACTTGCGAGGAGTGTGTGAAGTGAAGACGGTACAAAGACTGGCTCTTATTTGATTAGCCTGTGTAGAGGAACGGGAATGAAAGCCCTGGCAACGGCGTCTGCTGCTAACACTATTCATCTGACATCATCCCTATGGGACGGCCTGCACTGTGCACACATTGCAGTGTGTTTGTGTTGCTGTGTGCACGTCTCTGCACGTGCCTTACTTTCTTTGTCTGCTTGTGTGTTTCTCTCTGTTTCTGTTATGTGCAAGTAAATGCGTAGGAATGGATCGTGGCTTGTGGCTATGTGTGTGTAAATGAGTGTGTGTCCTGTGTTGTACCTCTGGTCCTCTCTTGTAGTCTCTTTGTGCTAAAGGTCAGGGGGATTGCTGAGATAGAATCCAATCTGAAGGACACAGCACTAGAACAGGCCCTGATACAAATGGACCTATTAGGATGGACTGGACACACACATGTACAGACATACTCACACACACACCCCCAACAGCATTCACATATATGTAGGTATACACACGCTTGCAGTCACATGTACACGTTCCACAGCTGTTTTCATTCTGATGGTCACCTTTGCTGTGATGATAATAACAGGCTGTACCCTGGAATAAATGCCCATCATTTACATGCAGTCTAATCAGCACAGTTTTAAAAGGCAGTTGCAGGAGACCAAAGTAGGTATGTGCAAAAATTATATTTACTGCAAATCTGACATAATCACAATGTAACTGCAGTGTTTTCCAAATATTCACAAATGGATCAAAAGATGTAAGTGTCAAGAAAACATGAAAGACGAGCGTTTCAGAACCAAATGTTGATTTGTCACATTTTCCAGAACACGGTGTAGCTCGCTGCTGATTGTTGCTGCAATTATGGCTCAGTCAGTCTGATTGGTGTGAGTGTGTGTGTGTATCTGTGATTCTGAATCAATGTGTGCGTTAAAGGCAGGATGTTGAATATGGATGTCCCTGCCCCCACCACCATCACAACCACCAACACCACCTCCGCCTCTCTCTGATGCATGAAGGCTGTTTCTTACATGTTCTGGAAGTACAGGACATAATCATACACACATACACACAAAGAAGAAATGAGGACAGTCAGGTACATGCACCTAATCGCTGGATCACAGGTTTTTCTTAAAGATGACTGGGGAAGTCTTAGTTTATTTTTTTATTCTTTTGAACTGAAACTTTAAAAAGTCAGCCAAACCTGAGTGTTTTTGAGGAGCTTTTTAACAAGGCTGTTCTCATGATCACAAGTCTGCAAGTAAAGAAGTCACATAGATTTCAAGAGTGTGGCTAACATTAGCAGAGCTAGAACCACCAGCCTCAAATCCTTTTTGCAGGTTAGCATCCACATACCTGTGCTCATACACGTTGCTCTGGTCATATGGTTATATGCAAGTTTTACTAACCACAGCCTACATACAACTTTATCTTTATTATCAAAATATGTCCAAACCACCTTGCGCTTTGCTATGAGATGCCATACTTTATCTGTGTTTGTTTATATCTGGGGGGTAGAGCAGTATAGCATTATGGAAGTAGTCTACAGCTCCAGCTTAAGCCTGGTTTATACTTTTGTATTGAATCTACAGTGAAGCCTACATCCTTGGTCTGTGTAGCCCTTTTTCAACACAGAATCCTACGTGCATAGCCTGACTTGAACCTCCTCCTAAATGTAACAAAACAACACAGATCTCAAGCATAGACTGTAAAAAAAATGGATGTCATCTCACTTGGCCGCCACAAAAACTGCTCCCTCTGGTGGCTGGCTGCAGTATAGGTCAAAACCTTTGCCTCTCTGGGCTGTGGTCTAACTTTAAAAAATTATTACACCTTGTAGAAATATTTCTCACATCCGTATGTTGAGGTGATTTGAAGATATTATTGGGCTGTATTGCATTCAAGTCCTCTTTTTTTTGAAAAGTTTCTTTTTCATTAGTTATTAGAGTTTAAAAACAGAATTTTACGTCTTGTTTAACGATGATTGACAGCTGCTGTTCTTGTGTAGTTTTTTCTGGAATCGTAAAATATATCAGGAAGGAGAGTTAAGAAGATATTAGAGTGTCAAAAGAAAAAAAATATAAATATCTGTCACACAGATTTTCTTAGAGTTCCTCATAGTCTCTACTGCACAGACTCTGGCTGCACAATGGCGGCTCCAAGACGGAGGTTTTTGGCTTCAAAACTGTACAGTAGTAAAAGGCGGAGCCACACTGTCCATTCTGTATACAGTCTGTGAGCTCAAGTCCTGTGTTCTGCTCACGGGGTCGTGTCCAGTTTTTAAGAATAACATTTCCAGAATCATCGTACATCAGTTTACATTTCATCACCTCTAATCCGTCCTCTTTATCCTCCCTTGTGCATCCTTGTGTAGTTCCAATGCTTGTGCTGACAAGTGACAATAATTTATTTGTTGACCAAATGCAAACAATTATGACAGAAAGAGATTATGTATGTGCTTCTTAGACTCTCGCCCATTGGACACTGCGGTCCCGTCGTTGTGGTATAGTAATCGTGGAAGGTGGACAAATGCACACTGCTTCATGGCGTGTACGTGTGTCAGTGTACTGTGTTGAGGAGGAAGGGGAGGGTTTGGGTCTCTCTCTTAAAGACATGCAATTAAGCTTAATTTTTAATGAATATTAATGACATTAGCGTCAGATTTGGTGGAGATGTGCATCTGCCAAGGTGCAGGGGCAAATGGGTATGTGTGTGGGGGGGCTAATTCATTTGGTAGTCATGAGGAGAACGACAGAGGACAGAGAGTGATGGAGGGAGAGGGGGTGGAGGTGCTTGTTGGAGAAAGGGATGGAAATGGACGAACAGGGTTGGCATGGAAAGGTAAATGAAGGAGATGGTGATGGAGAAGACGAAGACTGTTAGCTGGGTATAAATAGAGAGGAAGGAGTAATGAAGAAGAAGCTTTGGATTTGAGGGGATGAGGCAACGAAATGAGCGAGTGGAAGGGAGGAAGTGAAGTGATATGAAGCGAGGGAGCAGTCACGACCAAGAGGAGCATGAGCAAAAAGAGAAATAAGTAAAAGAAGGAAGGCAAAACACAGCTCCGAAAAAAATCGTCAGGATTCGAGACGCTGACCTCTTTATGAGACGAGGTGAATTTGAACCAGGTGTCTTCAAATTTTGAGAATATTTCTGCATTACAGTTTGATGTCTCCAGAATCTTTTCATTAAGACAGATGTCTGTCTGAAACAGTTTAGAATAAAGTCATTCATGTTGCGCTTTCTGCCCGCTGTTGTGTCAAACGGTGGCATGAAATGTGCTTGCTTGCTGTCAATCCAGAGTCTTTGCTCTTTTCCTAGACAATCAAACTCATACAAGCAACGCAGCATTTTACCTTTCTCCTTCCCTCGATATGGTGTCAGGAAGTGTGAGCTGAAGCCGATCAAAAAGAACCACTGCAGCGTGCTCATAGAGGTTAAGGCAAAGAAGGAAAGAACGATCAAAATCAGTTGTTAGTTTTTTTTTATGTTAGCATGGTGTGCTGGATTTCTCTTACACCAAAGAACTTAAAGCAATCAATAGTTGATGCATTTCTGTAGCCCAACAGGACCTTTGACTTCTTCTTTGAGGAAAAAGAAGATTTCTCGTCTTGTATTCACAAAGACATCATTCTGACTCAGGATAAAAAAGTAAATCAAGACTGATTTACCGCTTTGGAAAGGAGGTACATGTAAGTCTCATATTCCATACAATCTTCCATGTGCAACATTGCCATGTTTCTTCTCTCTGTACATCTCACACCTACCGACTGACTCCCCCTCCTGAGTGGCTGGGATTAACATGGTGCTGCAATATTGATTTACGTCCGCATAAAGCCTCTCTGGCTCTATATATTACACCACATTCAGCAGTCATCTATTCAATCAAATCTAATATTACACTGCCTCTCCACACAGCTGTCTAATAGCATTTAACTCACAGTTTGATTCCTGCATTCCCTCATGTACTTCAAACGCTTGCCTTCAATATCCTTCATTCGTTTCTACTATGCCAAGATGAAGTCTTTTGAAAAGCATGGAGGATGAATGAGCGTGTCTGCGTGTGTATGCGCGTATGTGTGTGTGTGAAGACAGGATTAGCTGTGGCCTAAGGCTTAAGGTATGGAGTGGAGTGTATTTTAGAAGCTTCTAAATTAGCTGGGAAATGGGATTTTGAGACAATGGACTGGAAAAAAAACTCAAATGAAAGGATGCACTCGCAGCACTCCTTCATTTGCCTCTGATGTTCTCTTGCTCTCGCTTTTTTTTCCTCCTCTTCACTTCTCTCTTTCTGTGCTTTCCCTCCTCTCGCTTTTTTCTCCTTCACCATCTCTCTAATATCCCACCGCATGTTTGTCTCCTAACTTCTCTTCCTCTCTTCCCTCCCTCCTCCTCGCCTCTCTCGCTCTCTCTCTCTCTCTCTCTCACTCTCTCTCTCTCTCTAACTCTCTCTGTCCGTATTACAGTTGACAGTGATGATGTAAGAACGTGAGTGTAAACAGTAGTATGAGGCTAACCTCACTTTGACCCACTTAAAACGGAAATCCCCTCGAGTACACACACACACACACACACACACACACACACACACACACACACACACACACACACACACACACACACACACACACTACAGACTCATATGCCTGAGTAAATATTGGACTTGGGTCAGAAGCCACTCTTCTCATTTCACTGTCTGAGTAACTGTCTGTCCATGTGTGCATTTTCTTTGTGTTCAAATCTGTGTGTGCATGTGTGTTTGTGTGTGTGTGTATCACTTGTCCACCTATCAGAGAGCCACCACTCATCTCCTCTCCTTTGTTTTCTTCCTCCTCCTTCCTTCCCCAGGCCTTTATTTACCTATGGAGGTGTATTTGTGTCTAAGCCGTGTTTCTGCTTCAAACGCGGCACTTCCGACCATGTAATAAAAGCCTGACGTTTGGCGTGCATCCAGGCTCCCATTGATAAACACGGGGGCTGTGCACACAAACACAGGGCTCGCCCAGGGCTCTGACGAGAAAACTAGTGTGGCTTTGTTTTTAAAATAGCGCCTTCATTCTTTGCCGCGTCTTTCTGCACCCACCCATTTATGGGGTGTTATGTGATCCCATGACTGAACCACATCTGGGGGAACAGGGTTTCCCTCCGGCTTCTAAACATGATTTAAGTGTTGTAGTATTATTTTTGGAGTTGTCATTTGAATATGGAAACTATTGTAGCAAGCTCATAGCTTGAAACTACTTTTATCTGGTTCTCATTGAAGTAATTATTTGAATACAGCTGTGAAGGTAATGAGTCATTTTCTATTTGGGAGAAAAAAACATGACTTTTAAAAGAGAAGCCTGACTTATCTAACTTACATGAACCATTACAAGAACAGCATTCAGGGTGATGTCACTTACTCTGCACATGCTCAGTGGGATTCCCTCTGCTTGTTGATACATAGCCCGGTCACCTCACCACAAAGGAAAGTTGTATCACACTGAGACTGAATGCATTTATAACAGTGGTACAGTGTTATTTCCTGTTCCATTTAGTTTACAATACATCAGCGACTTGGACATCACGGACCCCATTAGTGAATCAGTGCACTTCAGGCAGAAGAGACGCAACTCTACAGCTCTGAAAACTGACTAAAAAGTGTGTATGTTTCACACAGAATAGAGTGTATCAATACACAAAGAGTAATGGTTTTGTTGGAGTTTGTTCAAATCGGCTAAATTTCAGGGTAGAGTTGAATCTGTCTGTAGCAGCTGATGGTTCACTAGCTGCTTTGTCAACAAAGGGCCAGAATCCCCTGTGGCTAATACATTTAAGATTGACAAACACCTCATAAACTCCACATGCTTCTTATATTAAAAATTTGTTTATTTAAAGTAATGGACTACTCAAAATAATTGCCTTTTGCACAAATTCCCCATAATAAAATGCAAATGCTTAGGAATTCATATCATGTCTTAAGTAATGGTTAAGATTACGATATCTTTATTTTATGATCCCTGAACCCTCAGGAAACCAATCACGCAGGTGGGATCAAAATACCACTTATTTTTAAATGACTGGCATTTACAAACTTTTTGTCCAATCCCAACACTCAGAAAATCTGGGGTAATCATCAGATTCTCAAGTTTCCGAAGGTACCTGAATGTATCACAAGTAATGTTGGCAACATGTCTAAACAGAGTAGAGAAGACAACATTGCTTTGATTCTCATGTGTTCTTTGAAAATTCACAGAAAGTAAAGCATTTGCTCAAGCAAAATTGATAAAAACAAATAATTCAGAGCTCTCTAATGCTTTCAGAAAACCATGAATGATTGACATACACCTTGGATTTGCGCTTTAAAAAAATCTTTGAATTTTGCTTCCCATGTCGTTGTCTTGCAGAGCCGCTCAGCACTCTGTCTCATTATTGACAGAAACTGCTTTGCAGATCCTCATGATGCCTCTGCAATGTAGACTTTAAACTGTGTAAACAGTAGTGACAGTACTGACTGTAAATAGTTTATAAAGTAAATATCTTGTAATAATGTTGTAATAATTGTTGCATTCTGATGATGTTCTACTGCTCAGGAGACATTGTTGAGTTATCCTGAACCCAGAGAGGAGCAGAAATTCATACTGCAGTGAAAAATGAGACCACAGTGTGTTAAAAAAAAAAAAGTCCAAACGTCAACATTTGTAGATTATTTGAATGTAGTGCCACCGCCAGTTTTTTTTTCCTGTGAGAGTTAAACATTATGTATCCAGATATTTTACTGAATTTATGAAGCACAAAAAAAGCTGCTTCAGTCACATTACAAACTTCTGAACTGAATAAATGACATGACAGGTAAACAAAGTGTTGAATGAAACTGACAACCAGGTGTTTCCACAGAGGTGACACTGCACACCCATTAAAATCTGATTGGTCACCAAGTTGCCGCCCAAAATCCTAAACTGAAAAGTGGCTATTTGGTCTTTAAGAGGTGAGATTATTTTAAAATTACACTATGTGGAATGAACAAATGTGGATTCTTTATGTTTTAGTGTTGAACATTTTTTCTTTTTTTGCACTTTAGATTGTTGAAAAATATGTTGCACATTTGTTTCATAAGGCAGGTTGTTTGGGAGACGAATCAGGACATCAACAACTACCAGCAGAAATTTGTTTATTGGTGACACTGCCATAAAAAGTATTTCTGACAGAAAGGCAATACGAGGGAGTTTCATCGCACTTCTTTCTGTGTTTTGTCAAAAATCTTCTTTTTGAGTCCTTACAGAATACAATTTCTAAGATTTAAATTTTAGCCTCTTGCATAAGTCAGCTCCTTCA
This sequence comes from Labroides dimidiatus, assembly GCA_030710495.1. Classification (NCBI taxonomy): domain Eukaryota; kingdom Metazoa; phylum Chordata; class Actinopteri; order Labriformes; family Labridae; genus Labroides; species Labroides dimidiatus. The sequence continues at coordinate 17,767,941 of CM061156.1, read as the reverse complement.
GTAAGCCACACCAGTCAGATGATGTCTGTACATGCCCCTGTAAACAGCAGTGAGATGTTTACATGATACTAAGATCAGTTTTGTAAGCAGATTGTGAGTAAGTGCCTACAAAGATAAAATAACGTTATGGGAACCATTCAGATATTTAAAATATTCTATAGCTGAAGTTTTTCTCAGTTTTAATTGGCTTATAATTGAACTGTGGATTTAAAAGGACTACTCCAGGGTATTTAAGGTCATTCCATTACCTTTTCTTAATAATTGATGAATGAATACATTAACTTTTTCTCCATGTGTGTGCACATCTTCTAATGCAGCACACAAAATGAGTGTGTGTGGAGAAACTTTTACAGGAAATGTACTGTCAAAAGTGTGTGTAAAAGCTTATATCAGATTTTAAAAGAATGTACAAGCACTGAAATCATATCATTCTGCCTGGATGCACAAATTACGACCCGTTTAATGCTCTAATAATAGATCCATTTCTCATGATACATTTCTTGCTGAGAAGGATAATCTCGTGCTATAAAATTATATCACCTAGCTGACAGGGATATTGCCCACCTACTACAGTATAATCACACAACAGATAAGAAATCAAACTGTGGGGGAAAAATGGATTTTGAGAGGAAAAACCTGAACACACCTTGAGTGTGTGTGTGTATGTGTGTGTTTCTGTGTGCATACGCATGTTGTGTGCACAGGCTCTAGCGTGTGATCTCTCTCCGCGTCTCGCCGATCAGTTATCACTAATCCTTCCACTCAGAGCTCTTTAACAAGTTGCCATTGTGCTGCCAACGCTTAACGTGATGGAGGAACGACCTCCGCGGCGAATGAAAAGAAGAGAGGGAGGGAAAGAGGGAGAGAAAGAGAGGAAGGGAGAGGGAGAGGGCAACACCTCCGACAATAGGGAGAAAATTGGTTTACACTAGATAGGCTTGTGATTACAGAGGGAAAGAAAATGACTTAGATTGAACAATAGGACTGAGTGTGTGTATTACTGTGTGTTTGTATGTGTGTGTATGTCCCGAGGATTAGTGGGTGGTTAGGCTGGGATTTGGTTGAAATGAATTGGCGGGTATGGTGTGCTGATGGGTGCGTGTTTGGATGATTTTCAGACTTCATCTACGACATCAGCTTGTGTTTATTTCCTCATGAAACATGCTTCTTTGTGTTGTGACTGGATCTAACTGGGGATCAGAGTCTTTATTACAGCCTTTAAACCTGAGGCACATTCACAGACAACTCATCCCCTCAATCTCTGTCACATATTTACACAATTTTCCTCCACATTTTCATTCAACTGTGTGAGCATATCCAGATATACTATATTTAACTAATTGAAGATCATGCTAATGCATCTGTTAGCACATATCAAATGATGAAACTGAAAAATGTTGGAATATGAAAAATAATTGCTCAATGCACATTAAAAGTCAATAACGTGTTTCAAAAAGTTTTGCCAGAGACAAAAAAAACAAACAAACTGAAAAGGTTGCAGGTAAATTTTCAACAGGTCAGTAACATGACTGAGTGAAAATTGCGAGGTTTTTAGAAGCTGCCTCTGAAGGAATTAGTTTGGGAAAAAGTTCACTTCCCTGTGAGAGACTGTGTGAGCGAACAGTTTGGCGGAATAGTTTTTCCCAGTCTAAACTTCTGTATCAGACAAGAATGTAAAATTTAACTCCCATAACTCCAGTAACTGGTTTCCTCAGTTCTCGAGTCTTTGCATGGGGTAGTCAAAAAAAAGAAGTGATACAATCGTAAATATGCTCTTCCCCAACATTCTTGAAACATGCTGTGACCATCAAACTTCAAATTTCTGTGTATTTTTATGTAAAACTTTTTTTTTTGTAGTTTCATTTTTAATGTTATCTTTGAACTACACTACTCATGCCTTGTTTTAGTGAATCTCAACATCATTTAAATAAGAAAACAATTTATTTTCAAGGTTTAAATAAAGGTTGATGATTACTGTTGGAAACCTTTTCTCATGCAAGGGAGGACACAAATTAAAAAACTTCATGTCTGTACTTTTTTTTTTTAACTTCTCTGTGAACTGCTGCTTTCATTTTCCCTCTACATAAACGTCAAACAGTATTACATATATGCAGCATCTGTTTCATCTTAATTTAGAGTTCAAAAAAATTGGCAGTGCTCTCTGGAATAAGTCACTGCATCTTTATTTTAATTTTGTGTTTTCTCCCTCTTTCTCCCTCTTTTTTTTTTCTAGGAGACCCAACAGGAGACCTACAGCTCAAGAGGTCCTGCCACAGGAAACTCCGGGAAGGCCAACAATGAGGATGGCGTGTCCCATGATCGCCCATCCAGTCTGCCGGTGAGTAATAGACTTTTTTTCAGCCAGTAAATGCAGGCTGTTGCAGAGTTTGACATCTCATAGAGAGATGGAAGAAGAGGGGGTGTCTTTTTTGCAGCAGACTCAAAACACAAAATGACACATCAGAACAGCATTTATTTCTTCCTCCTCTTCCTTTATATTCCGCATGCTGCTTTCATACGGTTCTTAAGCATCTTGTCCAGTCAGACAGCGGTAGTCATTCTGTGACCTGCCTCTGGGTCACAGGAGGGGTCACAGGGTGAGTCAAATCCATGTCTCTGTCTTGCAGACACAAATTTGACTCCCCAATCCAGAGCTTATGTCTGTGTTTTGACTGGTGTCCATGCTGAAGGCAAAAAGGCCATATGCATCATGCTCACACTCACACATACACCCACATGCAATGAAAAGCATATGCACGGACACACACGTTCCTGCTTTTGCACACAGCAGTCACACATGCAAACCCACACACATTTGGCATTTGGGCAAGCTAAAAAATCGTTAAGCAGGTTGACTGGAGGAGTGATTGAGGAACGGCTAGGCCACGTTGATGTATGAGAGGAGAGGGATGTGGGCTGCTCCAGTTTTCTGGCCAGACTAATCGTTTTTCTTTTCTTTTTTTTTTTTTCCCTCTCTCTATCGTTTCTCCCTGCACAGCTCCTCAGCACTTTCAAGAACAGAATAAATAGATATTTGCAAATGGTGGCAAATATTGGCTCTGCTTGAGGTGTGTGCTGTTTAATTTACCAGATACTTTGGAAAAGCCTCAGGAGCAGAGAAATAAACTTCTACTAGAGCTAAATTAAGTGTATGAACTCAAATTAAGCCATTATATTTTCCATATACTGATACCTTTCAAGTCTGTGTCCCCTGCTTCTCTGACCGTTTGATTGTTGTTTCAATTCAGCGGCTGATTTATCCGTCACTATTCCAACTTATCCTCTTTATTTTAAACACACACACACACATCACACTGTCTCTATCCGTTTTCTGTTTTTTTTTCCTCTTTCATTGCATACCACTGGTAGTATGTCATCTGCCTTATCTTGGCATTTCTCCCTTTTCTCCTACACTCTTTACCCCCTCCCCTTTCCCACTCGGTCTTTCCCTCTAAAGCAGCATCATGAAAGCTTTTTTCCCCCTCATGCTATAATGAGAAATGGCCTTGATGTATCAGTGTGTGAATTCTGGAGCGAGAGAGCAAGGCGAGGCGAGGAGCCACTGCAGTCGCGGGGGCCGATCTATTTGAACCACCACCACTATCACCCCATATTCCCTCGCCACTTTAATCCGGGCGTTTTACCCCTTGGGTTCTCCGTGTGTTTTCACATCCCATCCAAAGCTCATGGCTCACCGAGATCCTAATCGGCGGCAAGTTTTGATGAGAGAGAGACACAGAGAGGAAGAGATGGATAGATAGACGGGTAAAGGGAGAAGGAGAGAGAAATCGCTCGGCGTTTGCCAGGCTCTTCCAGCAAGCTGTCACGGCAGAGATGTAACTCTTTTTTTTTCTCACTCTCTCGCCGGCGTTTGATGTCAGATCTAAAGCTGCTGTCATCTCTTTTTTCCCTTTCTCTCTGTCAGAAGGGAGGGAGCGCGGGTCGGCAAAGTGTCATGTTGTTGTTTTGGGACGAGTCTGCTGTGTGATGTGGCGGGATTTTTGAAGGGAGACCAAAGGGAAAAGGCGCTTTAGTAACTTATCACAAATGCAAGTCACAATTGCGCCTGGGGTTTTTAAATGTAATGTATTGGAGTTGCGGCATTTTTCGTATTGCACAGCAACTAATTGCTCGGAGCAGAAAAACATGAAGTAAATGTTTAGGACCAGCCTGTCTGTGTAGTGATAGGATTTTTTGAGCTGACCACCTATCTACACATGTATGTAGCTTCAGGATTGATGTGAATGTAAATAAAATGTTTTGATGCACTACAACAACTGAAATCTAAGACAGTTTTTTTTGTCTTATTTTTTGTAAGAATTGTCTTATTATACTAAATACGAGCCACATTCAACTGACAAGTCCAGAAATGTCTTATTTCAAGATACTTAAAGACAAAAATAAGGTCTGAATTGCTTGTAACAAGTTAAAAAAATCTGCCAGTAGGATAAGAAAAATGTACTTGTCAAGTTTAGGATAATGTCTTAACGCAAGAAACTTTCTCTTACCCCACTGGCAGATTTGGCAGACATTTTTTTTAATAAAAACTAGACAAAAAGCACTTGCTTAGATTTCAGTTTTTTTTGCAGTGTGTGGCTACAGCATGACTTATTTGGCTTCTCTGTCCAAGTTTCTACAGTCTCACTGCACAGTATATACAGTTTACCTGCAGCTTTGTTCACTTTATACACTTAATATAATCTGACCAGGTTTTTACTACCATGCATCCGACATCTTAATGACTCCAGATAACACACTTAAATTTAGTAAAATGTGAACATTTATTATTGTTTCTCATTTAAAACAGTTGTAATTCTATGCTTGTTTGCAGCACCTTACGTTTGTCCTTGTTTGTAAGCTGCAGACCTGCAGATAGTTTGGCCTCTTTCTCGTATTCCTCTTGGTTCCGGAAAGTTGGGTGGTTTTTTTTTGTTTGTTTTTTTTTTCTTTCAAAGTGATGCCTCTGACTTCATAAATATTCTTTAATTACTGCAACACACTGGTTGCAATGATGCATGATCCTTTATCAATTTACTCTGGACGATAACATTTTAAAAAGAAAAGAAACTAAAAATTGTCTAAAAGTTTTAAACAAAAACTACTTCAGTGAACCTCTGTTTCAGTCCGCACGCAACTCTCAACAAAGATAGAATCAGAGTAAGATGGCTCACTTGAAAACTACATTGGTGCACATTATTTGTTCTGTTAATTGTTATAATTTATTTATTAATTTTACACAAATTGGATTCTTACAGTGTGCGCAGGCTGTGTCTCAGGGGTGGAGTTGGTCGTCTCTCAACTGTAAGGGCTACTGTAAGGTTTAATTCCAGACAACGCTGTCCATGTGCTGAAGTGTCGTTGGGCAAGACACATGAATCAAACCGCCCAGAGCTGTGTCATCAGTGTGTATCTATAAAAGCTCACTCTATGTTCTTTGGTCAGGTTTGGGCCCCTCAGGGTTGCCTGTGAGCCAAACAGTGGCCACCACTTGCATTACCCTGATGTATGCTAACACACAGTGAGCATGAACACGACAATATTCCACACATAACTTCTCTTCCTCGATTAGATTTTCTCTGGCTGAGCCAGCTCCTCCAGTTCTACATGATACTTCTGCTTGAAGGCAAACAAAGATCATCTATTCAGAGGATGAAACCAGTTGATCGCGAAACTACTTCACTACTTTGAAGTAGCTCCTAGTAGCTCTAATAGCTCCCTCTTAGAGTTGCACAAGATAACACCAACAAATGTTTTTTTTTGGTCTGTGCTTTCTGTTGAAATCACGAAAATGACGGAGACGTCCCCATCATATTCCTGAAAATGTTCACAGCTTACATCTGTATTTATTCAAGGTTATCAGACATTTGATTTTTTTCTTCACTTTGTTTTCATTCCAGTTTTAGCGCCATTTTACATTCACATCTTGTACGTTAATATAAAGTTGCAGCATAGCAAAAAAAAAAAAAAGATTTAATAAAACAAAAATAATAATCTATTCAATAATGTAGTTTGTCAGTATAACAAAAGCTGACTACAGAAAGTATTTGGAAGCAAAAATTAAAGTTGTGCATGCTCAAACTCTGCATTGTCCACCAAACTCAGTAATTCACTTTATCGTCTGTAAAATCTTAATCCTTAACATAATTACAGATAAAAGTTTTAACTATCTTTGTGAGTTGAATTTAGCACGATATTTGTAATAGAGGAGGCTGAAAGTCATGTTGTTTACTGATGGGATGTTGCAGAGCTGGGCTGTTAGTGTGGTGGTAGATTTGCTTTAATTGCTGCATGCTAACTCATGCAGTGTGTGACGTTTCTGGTACATAGGAACAGAGAGAGAGTGAGACTTCTGTGTTATTTCCCTATCCTAAGAGCCCTCTGCCACGTGCATTGTTTGCCTAACGTTGCTAAGCAGAGCCAGCTCTTCAGTTGCCACAGCAAGGTGAGATGCCAGGCCCCCCCCCAACCCCCCGCCCACTGTCACCCCTAAAACCCCAGCGCCTCCCCCCGTTCCAGTCACTACATGTTCCCTGCTCTCTGGCGCTCCCCTGACAGCCTGCCAAGCCGCCGCGAAGCCTCCCATCCTCTGGGACATGGGAGAGGATGGCTAGCCATGTGGAAAGACAGAGAGAGAGTGTCAGGGGTTGGAGGGTGAGGTGAGGAAGGGGAGGGCTGGGGAAGGATGGGTACAGAGCAGGAGGGGAAGGAGAGAGAGAGAGAGAGAGAGAGAGAGAGAGAGAGAGAGAGAGAGAGAGAGAGAGAGAGAGGGCGTGAAGCGGTGAAGTGAAACGTGGTTATCTTTTTGTCACTTGTTCAGGGTGAGGGATGTTGAATTCATGGGGTTCAGGCAGCAGCATGTTATTCACACGAACACTCTCTCTCTCTCTTTTTCTCTCTTACACACACACACACACACACACACACACACACACACACACACACACACACACACACACACACACACACACACACACACGCGCACAGAAATATTTTTGCATGTCTTCCAGTGCTCAAAGGCCTCTCCTTGACTTATTTTTCATCAGACAAAAGATAAAACTCAGACGCACTCTCTCTCCCCGGCTGTCTCTTCCCTCACTCTCCCGTCCACCTTTCCCTCCTCTGTTTCTCCGTGTGTTAGGTCAGCAATGATTGACAGGACACAGCTGGAAAGCCCTGCCCCCCTCTCCTCTTTCTTTCCCTCACTTCAACCACACTCGCTCACGCAGACCTCTTCCCTCACAAACACACACGCATCTCTCACACTTTGTTGCACACACTGTCCTGTGTGAGCTGTTTTCACGCACCAAGTGTGTGTGTGTCTGTGTGTCTGTGTGTGTGTGCTCTATCAGAACATGTCAGTCAGCCTGCCTATACAGTATGTGCTCTCACTCTGGCTTTCCCCACTGCTGTGTTTTATTTTAGAGTCCCCAGGCAGGCAGACAGGCCAGCAGGCAGCACGCAGTAATGTCATCCAGCAGGGTTAGATTCAGCTTCCCCATTAGTGCTACAGGGGGGAGGTGAGGAGAGAAGGATGCAAGAAAGCAAGGAAATAGAGAGAAGGAAGAAAGAAAGGAAGGAAGGATGGATGGAAGAAACCAGTGTTGGTTGTAACATGTGGCTCAGTACATATCAAGATAACACACAGCGCATGCAAATCCCATAACATATACTTTAAGAGACCAGTTATATTACACAGACAAAATGCTTTTTCCATACAGAAACATCAGCCCTCTCTTTATTTGTGTATGGATCATAGCTATAGGATGTTTTTGCAGTATGTGGAGAGAGAAAAGGGAGGCTATGTTGGGGAGAGAGGGAGGCAGGGACACTTAGACGGGATGTTCTCGGGACCCTGCCGCCTATTCTTAGAAGCGACAGCAGCACTGAAGGCCACAGCAGCTCCCTGCCATCGCTCTGAACACATAGCAGCTCTGAGAATAGGACAGCTAATCTGAAGCCAGCCTCACACTCCGAGGCAGTGGAGGGGAAAGCTCATGGTCACACCGTTCTGAGACCTGTACACACTTAAATCATATGTAGAGGTGAATGATCTGTGGTCTTTTTATGACATGGCAGTCCAAAGGTTCACCGTGCAATCTGATATCTTTGTGTCTAAACCAGTTCTCTTTTCCGCTGCAGACTTGAGTATCATGACACAGCAATTCAAAGGACCTCGGTTTCATCTAAAATGCAGACGGGCTATTTTTCCGCTTGTATGCCCGCCTGTTTTCATTTGCTCCTCGTGAATCATTTAGCATGCACACACAGTTTCATGTAAACACGTAGTTTTTGATCCTCGAGAGGCAGCAACACGTGTTGTTACTGGGGGCAGCAGCATTTGAACCCGTACGGCTTGAAAACAGACATACAGGAAGTAAAATTGATCTGCTTTTTAAAATGACTTTCATCTCTTTGCATCATGGACCTGTGATCATGGCTGAAATTGTGCCTGCAGTGACCGTTATTCCCATGTAGCAGTGTCTGGTTGCGTGAAACTGGTCTGCAACATTTTAGCAGCTAAAAAAAATGAGATGACCAGTCACTATGGAATTCTTTGTACGACACACTTTAGTTTACAGCTTTTTAAGTCCAGGTTGAAATAATGAAGTGAAAAAAACCCTCATCTTCACTGCTGAAGTGTCCTTTAGCAGGACACTGAATCCCTGCAAGCACTCTGCTGATTCTGCACTTCCACCCCCTGTGGAGCAGAAATCCACCAAAGGAGCATTTCCCTGGAGGATCAAGGAAGCATTGTTTGCCTGAAGGCCTTTAGTTGTATCTTAAGGCAAGATTTGATGGCTACACACTGTTCTACCTAGTGGGAACTATTCTGCCGGTGTTGGTTGTTAAGGCAAACTGGTAACACTAGGCTGAGCAGCAGAGAGAGGGGAGAGGCACCTCAGCTGCGGAGGAGGAGGAGGCCATGTTTATACCCAGCCACCCCTGACAGGCAGCCTGACTGAAGCCCAGCACAGCAGAGTGAAGGGCAGATAGCACAACTGCGTGTGTGTTTGTGTGTGTGTGTGTGTGTGTGTGTGTGTGTGTACACTCTGCTCCAGCACTACTTTTACACTCTTACCTACCCCTATGCTCACACATGCGTACACTCCCCAGTGTGTGACAGGCCGCATGATTTGAGAGTGAGGGGGAAAAGGAGAGGGATGAACTTGGTTAAGAAAACACCAGTTGGTTTCCACTGGCGCCTCTCCACCAGCCTCTCCTACAGAGGAGAAGAGACAGAGAGGGGGAGATAAGGGAGGAGGAGAGGAAGCGAGGACTGACCCTAGAAGGAGAGAAATGTTTCCCCTCACTGACTTTTTTTTATCCTTTGCCCATCACTTCTTCCTTCTGCGGCCGGTGTCTTTTGTCAAAGCTTATTCCATCTAACAGGAGAGGAGCGCTGGTTCAAGCTCAGGACAGAGGAGAGGGAGCTCATTGCTTTGAGTTTCCATTAACACAGCGACACACACACACACACTTAGACCACACACACCTCACTGATCTGTATTTCAGAGACACTGGATTCTGCAGAAGCATCTTGCAAAAACTATCCACTAGAAGTGAAGAGCGGATGAGAGTGTATGTGAGGGCTTCATTGTGTATCTTTGTTTGCATTCTGTGTGTGTTTCCTTTGCCTTTTTGGTGTGTTTGCAGACACAAAACACACATCAACACCTTCCTAACTGTCCTCCCTGTTCCAGAGTCGACAGTGTGAGACAGTGCAAGAACTGAGGCTGCTGTATTATGAGTGTGGACATACAGAGTGAACGAACATGACATGCTGCGTGTTTTACCAGTCCTCTTTGTACTTTCAAGGTGTTGCATCAAACATGAGTGTTCAGATGTGATGACGATGATCCTGGTGGAATTTCTACTCAGGCCACACATTTAAACAATGTGAAATTTGCCTCCGACAAAAACCGTCTTTAATGTAGATTTGATAGTACAACATAGATTTCCTCAACTTCGAATTCGACATACAGATTTTGTATTTTTCCAGTGATTGATTCCAGATTTCCCTCCTGGCATTAAGTCCACTGTGATGCTTTTCTGCTATTACATTCATGTTTAAGTTCTCATGACAAAAGTTTTTCACACATGAATCCAGAATCTGATTGGAATCTTAAGCAAAGATGAAACAGAAGTAAAGGAAGCTGGAGAGAGAGAAAGAGTTATTGTAGAAGGAAAGAGAATGTCAGCAGCAACATCTCCCACATTCCCTCTCCTCCCCATGGCCTCCCTCCTCTTCCCTCTCTTCTCTCCTTCTCCTCCACTCCCTCTCTCCCCAGCTTCAGTCACCCACTTCTAACCTTTCTGAGTTTATTTTTATGTCTAGTTCTGGATGCCTGGCCTCCCTGCAGACTGGCTGGGCAGAGGAGGAAGGAAGGAAGGAGCCAGGAGAGGAATGGAGGGAAAGAAATGAGAGGGGATTCAAGAAGGGGTAGAGGGAGGAAGGAACTATGAGAGGAGGACTGCTCTGTCATCACCATGGCTCCCTCTGGCTGCTGGGAGGCTGAAATTACATCTGACTTTGAAGTTGGGGCAGCAACTGTGCTAGTGTTGCTATAGTGACAATGTGTGCGTGTATGTGTGTGTGTGTGTAAACTCCTTGGGAGGTTTATTATGCATGATCCACACTGTGACTAGTCCTGATGGCATTACAGTGCTGTTATTAATCCACTCTCATAAGATACCTGTGCTTTAAACACACACACGTACACCAATGATGCGCACACATACGAACATATCTGGGGTTCACGCTAAGATGCACTCACACACACACTCTCACTCAGACACACACACACACACATGAACGACCCATTTCACAGCATGATTCAAACTTCATGTTGTGCCTTTTTAAAGATTAAGATAAAGTTTTTCCTCTTATTATCTTTGAGAAGGTTTAACTGGCTGCACACTGCGCTTACAGGCAAATGCACAAGTGAGTGCATATAAATGCGCACACACGCACACACACACACTCACACACACACACACACATACACACTGGATTGTTCAGATTGCAGATAGCTGTGTTTTGGTTGTTTGAGCTGCTAATATTCCACAGAGTCCTGGAATATTTATGGCTTTTGTCTCATCAAACTCTGAGGAAGAGATGAAGATTATTTTTCAAAGAAAGATAGAAGGATGAAATGAGAGAAAGAGAAATATGCAAAAGAAAGAAAAGCAAAAAAAAGAAGACACAAGGAGAACAAAGGGGTTGGAAAAGATACCATTTAACAATAGGACAGTATAAAGAAAACTAAGAGATGATGGAGGGGGAGATGTACACAGAGTGGAGGAGTGCTGGGATGTAGAGGGGGAAAATAATGTTCCATTAATGCAGAGCCAGGCTCTTGCTGAGGGCCCAGCGCCAATCTGCATCTCCCCACAGTCTCCCTGCTATACATTTTTCATGAACGCTGAGCGAGAATTAGCGACGGATTGCTGCTGCAAATCGCTTCTCCTTGGTTGGGGGCTGATGGAGAGAGAAAGGAAGAGTATACGGAAAGAGAAAGAGAAGGGTAAGAGTAAATTAGGAGACAGTGCAGAGACAAGGAGAGGGGTGATAGTGGAGAGAGATTTAAAGAGACACAGGTGTGTGATAAGAAGATAGTCCAGGCGTGTGATGTCCTGGGATAATATTAACATTATTAGAACCAGTCTGCACATCACAAAGCTTATTTGTTATTTTAAACATAAAGTGATAATGGAGCTCTGTTATTATGTTACAGTATGTTCATAAACTTTCCTGGATAAAACAAAATATTTGGTATGCGTTAAAAATTTTGCCCAAAGGATCAATTAAGTTACAGAATATAAAGTTACCAAATATTAAAATGCCATAGTCTACAAAATGTTGTGAATTTGGTCTTTTTTCCTTTAAAAAAATGTATGTGAATAATTTCATGTGAGCAGTTTTAGAATCCATCACAAAGTATGGGGTCTCATGTGAGAGAGAAAAATGTGAGGAATGAAAACATAGAGATAAAAATTTCCTGACTATGATTGCATCCATTGCTCTCTGCCCTGGCATCACATCTTATCAAACCTGTGTCAGAGTCCTGGTGTTGACTTAAAACGTCAGTGTTCACCCACAGACTCTAAACCATTTGAGGATTTTTGTGTGGCTGGAATTCTTCGTGACTTGTGTGATTCTGACATTTATGTCCTAAAGCAGCAGAGAGCCAATTTGAATTCTATCAGCTGTGCAATTTTCTTTAAACCATTTATGTCTGGTCATCTCCTGTCCTCTAATCTTCACTTACGTCTGCTCCTCTCCTCTCTCTCTCCACCTCTCCTCTCTCCTCCTCATATTTCTTTTCCTTGGCCTGTGCACCATATAGTTCTGACCCCAATCTCAGCCTGCTCTCTCCACTCCAATATAGCCAACTTTCACTTTCCACTGGTGGCCTTGCGATGCTATTACAGACCCTGGCTGATCGGCTGGCAGACAGACTGGATTTCTGTTATACTGCTTTACTGACTGGTTGTCCACCTGCTTTCTGTTGCTTGAAAGAACATTTTTTTTTCCCATCTGAGATTCAGTCTGAGTTGCGTCTGTATGGGTGTGAAAGCACAGACAGCAGTAGTTGTGACTAATCAGACCTGTCATAGACAGTTTAAGGGTCTGCAATTTATTGCAGAATGAGAATATTAATTATTCCATGAGTAAAATTTGCATCTTTAAATTAATCCCTTTTTTATATAATGGTACGTAATTTTCATCTTGTACACTCACATTTATTGAACACACCATGCCATAGTTCCATGTTTTCTATGTCCAAATTGGCATCCACATCAGGCTGTCTTCTGTCCTGCTGCGTGTCTCTCTGAACAGACATGTTTCAGTAATATTCTCTTTTAATGGAGCTGATCACAGTGTCAACAATTGGCTGTCCACTGCTGCAGAGTGCTCCCTCTCTATGTGGGCTATAATATGGACCCAGAAAGTGTATGTGTGTGTGTGTGTGTGTGTGTGCTTGCTTATATTTGCTGTAAAGAAGAAAGAGGTCTTGACTGAAAGAAAAAAAATGTGTATTAGTGTGTGTGCGTGCTCTCATGCATGTGTGTGTGTGGGGCCTATGATTGCTGCTGTAATCTGCTCTCTCCTGCCAGCCACAGTTATTACAGTTGTCGATATGGTGCTCAGGGCTTTATAGACACAAGCAACAAGACTCAGTCTGGACGCCCGCCAGAGTGTATGTGTATGTGTGCGGGGTGTGTGTGTGTGTATGGGTTTGTGTGTGCCAAAGTGCTTCATATTTGTTTGCACCCTTGTGTGTGCACATGTGTGCGTGATCCTTTGCTCTCTGTGTGTGTAATTGAGCTCTACTCTCATGTAACCACTGGTTCAACAGTGTGTTAATTGCCTATTTTATAAAGTGTTGGTCCCAGAATTGTGTACATGGAGCTATATACACGGCGTTGACTTTATTCCTGCTTGTGGATGTGTATGCGTGTGGGCCTATTCTCACTTGACCAAATTTACTGTGTTGAAGACCTGGTTCATTAAGAGATAGTGGTAACCTATGAAGAAAAACAGGACTGAAGGAAAGACGAAAAAAAGACAAGAAAAGAGGCAGAATCAGGGGTAAAGGAAAGAAGAGGAGAGGAGATATTGGCTAGGAAGGGGAGCAGGAGAGAGGAGGTACTGAGGTGAGGAAGGGATTTCTCCTCCTGGTATTCAGCTCTGATTGATGCCTGTTGTTCAGTTCACTCCTGTTTACTGTCCTGCCAGCCTGATCACTATCAGGACTTGGCAGTGGCTTAAAACGGGCTGAGACAATACTTTGCTTTTGTAGCACTGTCATACATGCCTAAGCACACATACAGGACACACACCGTGAGGGTCACTGATGGCCCATTTTCTCCGTCACACTGCTCTTTTGGAAGTGTACGGCCATCTGTCAGAGTTGGCTGAACGATTAAAGGAATCCTCCCTCCTTCTCTCTTTATCTCTCTTCCTCTGTGTTTAAAGAGCCAACAGTGTGATCGGGGACTCCTCACACACTCTATCTGCAACCTGTGACCTCCAAAGCAAGAAATAAAAAAACATATCCCTTAGTATGAGTCTAAATATGTGTTTGTTTTTGGCACTATTCTAGAACAAAACTCTCTGGACAGATGTACCAAAGACACAATATTCCTTCTGTTCAGAGATAACATCTTGTTCTTAATGGATTCTTTATGAGCTCTAATTCTTGGAAATGTTTCTGTGTACTCAGAGTAAGGTTTGGTTGTTCTAATTGATTCTTATTAAGTTTTAATTGTTGTTTCTCTACAGACCGAGTTGTTTCTAATTGTTTCATAATGTATTGAGACGCCCTGAGCTCACATTGGCCATAAAAGAATGAGTAGCAAATCTGAAGAGGATTCATCCGTCCATTTCAAACACCTTATGACCTTTTTGTGACGAGGTCAGATGTGATATTTTGAATCAATGTTTTTGTTCTGTGTGTGTGTGTGTGTGTGTGTGTGTGTGTGTGTGTGTGTGTGTGTGTGTGTGTGTGTGTGTGTGTGTATTTTGCATCTTATGAGGACTTTGACTTGTAAGGACTTCTTGGACAAGCAGACAACAGGGAATAAAAATAATAGTGAATATGCTGTCCTTTAGAAAAGAAAGCTATGAGTCCCCTTGTGTTAACAAGTTGATTGTTTTTTTATATTTTGCATCAAGTAAATTTTTGTACATGAAAGTTATAAACTTGTGATGGAAATCAAATGCTGTCAATGGCATCAATGAAAGCTTTGCAGAATGGGCTATTTATCTCCTCCAATAATGTGTCAACATAACTTGAAAAAACATTCACTATATCAGTGCTTCAAAACTATTTACATACAGATAAGTTTACAGTATATGGGCATTGTTTTAACACATACCTAAACATAGGTCTCTGTAAATGAAAATAAAAAAAAAAGTCTCCTCTGGTAATTGGAGAAGGTGTTGGTTGTGTTTGCAGTTCCCCAGCAGGAATAGCATGATAATGGCAGCAGGCGGCATCCTCCTGTTGTATCTTCCTCTTCTTTTTTTTTCTTTTTCTTTTTAAAGCTGAGCTAAAGCTAGCCATTGCTATTTTGGTGCTGGAGCACCACTATCATCTTTCTCGTCCTCTATGGGCCTCACCACTAACGTTGTGGAGACATGTTTAGCTTGCTGATGCTTCTTCAGATTTAAAGTAGAGTTAAAAAAACAACCCTCAGCAACCCTAGTGGATGACTATAAAGGTTGTCCTCTTACCAGGCTAATCATGTTTACAAATGCAACAGTGGTAACCATTCAGCTTGTCATCAGTTGTCGTCATATTCAGTTATTTACATGATACTCCTAATAATGTGCCCACAGGATAAAAATGGTTAACTTTGGAGGAATTTTTAGGCTTCATAGACATCTGTGAAAACTTCTGTGACTTAACTTAATTGCAGTCCGAACAAGCTGTTCAAATAACACTGACACAATTTGACACATTTAAAGTTGATGAGCGGAACTCATTGGCAAACTGTTGCCTTAGATGTCCAGCTGATGTTTCTTTCTTTCTTGTTTTTGCTGCTGTTTTCAAATAGCTGAAAAAAAGCTGCAACAAACCAAGTGTGAAGTGTATGATAGATATGACAGAATGACTCAACTCAACTCAACTCAACTCAGTTTTATTCAACTCATAGAGCACTTTAAAAACAACCACAGCTGAAACAAAGCGCTGTACATGAAGGCATAAAAATAATAAAATAAAAGGAAATAAAATACAAGGAAATGAAGCAATGGCACTAAATAATTGTTTCATTGTTTTTAAAACAAGTAAAAACAGTAAAACAGTACTTAAAAACAATAAGTTTTTTTTTTTTTGTTTTTTTTAAAGGCTCATTCTTAAGAGTTCTTGAGAATCAGGAATTTTCTGTTAGGAGTTTGATGTATTGGATGTAGTTGTTCAACTCTTTTATCCCCTTTTTGCTGTTGTAAAATTCAAGATACTTTTCATATCAAGATTAGAGACGGATTAAGTGCCAAAGATTTGCCAAGAAATATAGTGATGAGAATACTTTTAAGTAGTGATCATTGGCTTTGTATTCAAAAGCTAATAGAGGAAAGTATAAGTGAGCTCTCCTTATTTAATATATGAAATAAAATAACACTCTGCCAGAGACCATTCAACATAACAACCACTCCTAAAGCTTTTATGTGTTATGGAATATATTAACAAGTTTAACCACTTCCTTTCTGGCAGATGCGCATCTCAAACCTGTTTTGTTCCCCAAGTGATGAATCTAAGTACTTCTGACCAAACGACCAAAGTCCATTTACACCATAACAAGTATTGCACAAGAATAAGTCCTGTGTAGACAGCACTGGTTTCACACCCACACATACACATCCATGGAGACACACACTCAGTTGGGATAATTTAGAAAGTCTTGCGGTAGCTTTGCATAGCATTTGTGCTAATGGCTTGCCATGTGCTTCCTCCCAGGTCGGTGCATCCATTAGCAGCCATATTACCGCCACATAATGGCTTATTGGTTAGTGAGAGAAAAATCAGCAGTGAACCAGGACAAGAAAAGAGCGAGAGAGTAAAGAAGAAATGAAGAAGCCTGTCTCTTGCAGAGCCTCTGAATTGAGTTACAGCTGTTATGATTTGCCGTCTCTCAAGTCTTTTTCACTCTCTTCTTTTTCATTCCTTGATTTTCACTCTCTTCTCTTTTGCCCTCAAGGCTTCAGGAGGTTTTTATCTTTCTAATGAGCCGTTGATTCTTTTTTCTTTTTTTATTTTCCGTCACCTCATTCGTTCTGGTTTGGAGGCAGTATTTGTCAAACTGTCAAGCCGTTTTTTGCATCTGGTACGTGTGTGTGTGTGTCTTCATGTTTGGACTGCAGCTGAGCTAAGTGGTGTAAAGTGTTTACACCAGGGTTCGGCTGGCGTCGGTGTTGGAAGTGGACGCAGGGGTCAGAGGAGTTTGGCACAGTGGCCCAGGTCGCCATGTTGCACTCACAGCTTTATCAATATGCAGCACAGTGGGCGGTACACACTTGACTTGATTGCTTTAATTGGTTGAACACAATTGCACACACACACACACACACACACACACACACACACACACACACACACACACACACACACACACACACACACACACATCACTGCAGTTTTGGTGAGAAGTTGTTGCTCCAAAATGTGTTATTGTTGTGATGTTTTGTCCAGCAAATGTGGGACTCTGCACTGCTCTGTTCAACATTTCATGAGTCATTCTGCTCCCACACACTCATATGCATATTCTCTAAACACACACTTGCAGAAACATATACAAACAGTGAGTTAGGAGTAGAGAGAAGTTAAAAGGTGATCCTGTGTTTGGAGCAAAACTGATAAATATGTATAAGTCAGAATTTAATGTGTGTGGTCAAACATGCAGAGACTTAACTATATATATATATATATATATATATATATATATATATATATATATATATATATATATATATATATGTATATATATATATATATATATATATATGAATTTGTGTTGTGTGTTTCAGTCACAGAATGCATGTTTCTTAGGAGCTGCTTGGAGGAAGCTCAGCAAACATGAACTTACTCACTGGCTTGGCTTGGATTGTACTTGTGTGTGTATGTGTGTATGTGTGTGTTTGTATGCGAGCTAAAATGATGTGGAAATCAAATTCACCTTGAAGTGTCCTTCTCTCTCCCCTCGCCACCCCCATATTTTTGCCTTCGTCTTTGCTTTGAACGCACTGCAGCACTCAGTTCAAAGAGAAACGCCTGCCTTGTGCTTGCGTGTGTGAGGTTGTGTGTATGCCTGTGTGTGTTTGTTGGGAATGACAGTGGGGTTCGAGATGGAAAGAGGGAAAGACCTGCCGCTGCACTCCTCTAACTTCACACTCACTCCCCCCCATCTTTCCCCATCAAAGAGCAGCAGAGCTCAGTCTCGTTCTTCTCCCATCAACCCCCCCAGCCTCCACCCCTAATTAAAAACAACCTGGGACAGAGAGGAAGGAGCACTGAGGGAGAGGGTGAGGCAAGGTCAACTGGGGGAAGGAGGAGGAGATCAGGAAAAAGAAGGGATGGAGACGGACGTTTGTTACATTGCAGATCTGTCATTTTTAGGCCTCAGCGACCTCACACCTTCCTTCTCTGCAGAGGTGGGAACTTTAAAACAGTCTCTTATTTTCCTCTGGGGGTAACTTTACTGAAGGGACACTCATTCCTCCGTTCAGAAATTTGAATGAAGCATTGTGACATCATTTTAAGGGTCTCACTTCAACACCAGATTAGAGCTGCAACTAACAACTATTTTGATAATCAGTGAATCTGCTGATTTTTTTTTTTATTAATCGTTTTACTAATACAACAGTTTAAACAGTGTTTTTTTTTTTTTATCATAATTATAATTTTTTATATTTGTATAAAGGTCAGTAACACAAAGAACATCTACAAAAAAGAAGTGTATTAAATAACAGATAACCTTCATGTGCAGTGGTGGAAAGAGTTCTGAACCTGAATATAACCTGAACCTGAGTATAACTACATAACTGAATATTATTCAATAGTAATTAAAATTACCAGTATTCAAATAATACTTAACCACTTTGATTAAATGAAATGACTATGAATCATCCTCCATGTCTAAATGCATAGTTTTGCCTCACTACTTAATGCCTTCACTCAGACCTCCTATTAGAGAATTTAATATCAAAATTTATTCTCATTGATTGGGTTACGAGTGTTTGTTTCTGTTGTATTCAGTTTAAGAAGGTTAATAGTTAAAGAAAAAGACATTGTTATGGCAGTAAATGAGTTTCCCCTAATGTCAGTGAATGTGTCGGACTGATAACAGAGTCATGGGAGAGCTGTCCGTCATCCCTGATACCTATGACAGGTATCTGTACGAGAGAGCATGTATGTGATTGGCTGATGGGCAGAAGAGGCGGGTCTATGTGTGCGTGTTTTGTGTTTGTGTGTGTGTGGCTGTGTGCAGCAAACTGGAGAGAGAGAGCCCCTGCCGCAGCTAATGCTAACATTAATTTGATAAACTTCTCGTTGTTGTTAAACGCAGTGATCACTTAACAGCAGGACAGGACGAGTTCTCAGAGACAAGCCAAACAGCTTGAAAACAGAGAACAGTAATGAACCTAGAATGGACTCTTGAGGAACACCTTAGCTTTCAGTATGTACACTCTGACTTAAGTAATGAAGCCATCCTTCGCCTACAGCCTTGTGTTGGCTTGACTTGGCAAAGCAGTTACTTTGCTGTCCCGTCTTGAGCCATGTTAAATAAATTGTGCTCAATTTGACTGTTTTCTAAGTGTTTTCTTACTTTTTAGCCTCATTGGCTAGTTGAAATTTAAATTTCTGTATAAATTACCCTCAGCATTCTTAATATTAACAGATATTTTCAACAAGGTAAAGGAACATAAATGTAATAAGCAGAAATAACAGACATTGATGGTTGTTCAGGTGTGACGTATTGCACTCACATTTTGCACTAGAGTGCTTGGTGCTGTTCAGTTTTAAGACAAAGAAAGGTGTGTTGTTTTGGGATTCCAAAAGCTTTGAAGATGATGTTATTTTAAAGTTGTATCTTGTCTTTTTAAGGGCAAATGCCCCTTTGCATGCTTGCTGTGTATTAGTCTTGTACTTAAACCCAGAGCACGAGTGTTTGGATATCAGTGTGTACATTGATTAGGGATATTTCTTCAAGTCTATGCATATGATTTTGCGCTTGTGTGCTTGTGTATTTGTTTGCACACAAACACCCATGCACAGAGTCTCCTGGGATCTTATTGGAGCATTTGACCCAAAGGTCACAGACCAGCAGCATTTGACAGCTCTAGATTAACGCTCAATATGTGATATTCAGAGTTGACTTTTGCACAGGATGATCAAACATGATTAATGTCACCAGTGCTTTGGGGTTCGACTTTCAGTTTCAGACATGACCTGAGAAATGAAAGGACAAAGGGGAGGATGAATCGGAAGAGAGAAGAGTGGATGGTAAACAACACGGATAAAAGTTTCATCAAATGTAAGAGCCATAGAAATACAGAAAAAGACATCCAGGAGAGTTGAAAGTGACATTTGTACGGATATGATTCAGAATTTCTTGGTTTAAAGATATAAAGACAGAAAGCCAGATTATAGAGCGAAACAAGAGACATCTGGACTGCAAGAATAGAAATTCACATCTTCACCAGAGCACAAAAACTTATTTTCTCTGTCTCTCCCTCTCTCTCTCTCTGCATCTCTCTCCTCCCCGCGCTCGCTGTCTCCTCTGTCCTATAAAGACTTGTGTGAGACAACCAAGCAGCAGGGCAGGAGACAGTAAAGGTCACCTGGTCTTTCTCTTCCACTCTGTTTCCTCGCTCTTTCCTTCCTTGAAATGATTTCCACTCAAAAATCTCGGCCAACTTGTGCCTCATCTCTGAAAGGACATTTGCAGCAGAACATCTGAATACAATATTCTTACAAGGGCAGGCCAGGAAAGCCCTGAATTTTTACTTTCAAGGAGCTTCCAAAAAGTATTATATATTACAGTCCCTACTTTGGACGTACTACCTTGGTTTATTTTAAGTTTATTAAGTTTAGTGAAAATTAACATATAGTGATAAAAAAAAGATAGTTTAAAATTAATAAAATTGAAACAAACACTTAATAATAAATAACTTTTGGATTTAAAATCTACCTTTGGTCCTCAATTTTTCTCCATTTCTTTCCTTTTAAAGTCCATTTTCTCGTATTACATTTTTTTTCTCTCACCTCTGTCCATTTCTAATTTTTCCTCCTCCTCTCTTCCTCCTCTTTCTATTTCTCGCCATCTTTTTCATCCTGATCTCCTCTTTCCTTTCGACCTCAGCCCCTTCTTATTTCCTGTCCTCCTCCTCTCTCGCCTTTCTCTCCTCCCTGACTCAGGAGGCTGTAATCTCCAAAAGGTCAGTCCAGGCTGACATTTTCTGTTGAACCTCATTGATTTCCGCTACGCGCATTCTGATTGGCTAACCAAAGCTGCCTCCATTTCCCACCAATCCCCTTTAACCAGGAAGCCAGCCAGCCAGCTGACCCTGGGGTCAACCAGCTCCAAATAGCTTTTTTCTGGAGTGCTACATTCTTGTTTGCTCTATATTTCTCTGCTCTCTGCCTGCACACCTCCCTGCAGGCTGAGGAACGAGGGAGAGGAGAGAGGGATGGATGAAGGAGAAGGATTAGGGCTTAAAATGGAGGTTTACATGGAAAATGGTTCTCATACTGTGGTAGACATTTTCCCAAAGGGCCTGAATATTGCTCCAGAGGGCCCCTGGCAAACAAACAATCATTTCATTTTACTGGATTTGAGCAGAAAATCCATATTTAGTGAGAATGACATACTGACATGTATGTTTTACTCTCTGCTTGTACTGTAACTTTTTATAAGAGCAACCTTACCGTTTTCAATTACATATGATGAATCTTTCTGTAGCTTCCTGGCTCTAAATAATACTAGTTTGGACCCTGCAGCCCTTTACGCTAAAAATTCTGTCAAGATGCACACTACTCTGTACATGTCTCTATTTTTAATTTTTTTTTTTTTTTAATGGAAAAAACAGCAACTTTACAATAATATCAGTTTTTTTCATCATATTTGTCTGATAGTCAGTTAATGGTACTCAAGATTCATTTTAAATGAGTGTGTAGGACACAAATGAGCTGTCTGAAACTGTCACATTATCTTTCCATTCATGCTCAGTACTGCAATATATTGAGTATGTAGTGCCATTCTCACCAATAGTATACAATTTTGTGTATGTTAGAAATGTTTTGTTCAAGATTGGCCAGAATTTATAATGCAGGTCTAAGTAGTCATACTAAACTGCCTCAAAGTGCATCAGACTGTCCAATAGAAGAGCTCACCAACCAGGCACCCTGCATCTAGCAGTGTGTTGGAGTTACCTTTGTTTTTGTCTCCGTACATCACCGGCCTGACTTGCATAATTTGTTTGGGTCTTGGCCCGTTGGTGGAAACACAGACAAACAATTTGCCACAGGAGCCATTTAGTTCCTGGAAATGTTTTACCAGGAATTTAAATGTTCTGGACCTACTGGTCAAAAAGCACCTTAACCAGATGTACATTATCCTCTAATACAACTAACTGATGTACATGATTTCATTGTCATGCTCAGTATGAGGAGGATTTAGGTAACTGTGTGAGAAAAATTACGCTACAGGAAAACTGCAAAGTAAAACTCTCGTTGGTCAGCTTGTGCTTCTTTTTTCTAATGCTGATGAGAATTGTTTACAAGAAAAAACACAGTACACTTTGCTTTTCAGTGGCACACGTTGGATGGCATAAAGACATCGAGTCAAGTGTAAATTTCGTTTTGGCCATTATTCTCTTTAAACTGTTAAATGATAGAAGACAATTCAGCAGTTGGAGTAAGAGAGCTATTTGTCTGCTGATAACATTTAGTTATTTCACTTGTAAATTATGCCAGTTTCTGCTGCTCACATGATGACATGGTAAACAAGTTTCTCTGTACAGAAAGTAAAAGGGACTGAAGATAAGAATGTATTTTAGTATGTGCATCTGAATGTTCACTGCTCATGTACGTCTTGACTGCTGCATGCACTTGTTTTTGCATAACACATATCAGAGTGTAACACCTCTATCCCTGTCTGCCTCTTTATCCCTTGCTGCACTCTTCCTCCCGCCCCTCCTGGCTCCACCGCTTCCTCCAGCAGAAAAACACCGTCCCTGTGAGACAGCAGTGGCGGCACCAGCAGAAAATGTCCGAACGCAACAGCATAAACAAACGGGCAGACAGCTCTCTGTCTTTCTCTGTGAAGTGATAATGTGTTCCCCCACGCTGTTTTTGTTCTCATGCTAATGAAGTGGACCGCATCGGTAATCACTTTCAAACCCTCAGCCAGGGAAAAAGTAGAAACGGAAAAACAAGGGCTCGAACAAAAGGATGCTTTGCTGTTGTGAGTGTGTGTGTGTGTGAGTGTGTGTTGTTGTTTTGTGTGTGCAGAAGTGGAAGTAGAAATAGAAGTGGATGTGCATCTGAAGTGGAATTATGTGAATCCCACAGACCTGCTTATACACTGCCAACTGCAGTGGCTGGTTGCAGGGGAGGTCAAAGGTCACTGGATTCAGCTGATGAGTTGTCCGTGTTCAATGTTGGAACAGAGCAGAGCAGAATCCATTTTTATCAGTTAGACTCTCAGAGATTAAAGTTGATGAACTTGTCTGACATCATGTTTCCCAGCATGCATTTTACACTGCTGCAAAGGTCTTCCACTTAAAACCATCTTTAGAGAAGCTCTCCTTTGATCCTATATTTGGTTTTCAGGTACATTTGAAGCCATAACTACTCTTTTTTTAAGACCCACTCAAAAGTGTCTTTTCTGCTGTTAGTCTTTGTGTTGCAGTGCGTGGTTGACAGCACCGGCAGCCTCACTTTCACCTTATTTACTGTGAAGAAATAAGCTTGAAAGTCCAGTCAGAGCAGAGGAGTCACTCAGCATCTGCTGTTAGAGTCTGAAAACTGTTCCCACTAGAATTTAATGGTTCTATCTGAGTGCCTCAAGTTTGTATGTATCATCTCATCACTGCTGGATACAAGACCAATCATTGACTGCAGCTACATTGTAAAACCAGGTATAGGCTGACCTTTGACCTCTTTAGGTATACAAAGGAATCAAAGGTTATTAAACAACTGAGCCAAACTTGCACCAGGAAAATAAAATGACAGATCAAATTGCTTAAATGGGTTTCATGAAGCCCAACTCGGCAGATAAAGGAAAAAACTGAAACCTTCATTTCCTGCTTATTTTCATTCCATATATTAATGTCTCCTGTCCTCCTCCTCCTCCTCTTTTATCTCATCCCAGCATTTTTTTTCAAACCTCATCTTGTTCTCCTCCAGGCTGACTAAGTTTAGGCCGTAACGCTGAAATGCTGCCCCATGAGAGCTTTGTGTTTACTTGGAACCTTGGAAATTAGCATGTTTCAAAAGGGAAGGCACAGTTTGAAAACACACTGTTGTCATAGATTTTGTTTTAATGTCCTAGACGTGTGTGTGTGTGTGTGTGTGTGTGCTTCCTGTCACATGCATTTGTCCTGTGTCACGTTAACATATTTTTGTGCTCGAGTGTTCATCTCCCTGTGTGTGTGTGTGTGTGTGTGTGTGTGTGTGTGTGTGTGTGTGTGTGTGTGTGTGTGTGTGTGTGTGTTGGGGGGGGCAGGGGGGTGTCTTTTGCTGGGAGACATTAGGCTGCAGTAACAAGCTATTGATTGGACTGTGCAGGAGGCTGCTGCTGATCTCTTATGAGGAGGAAAAAAAACACACACACACACACACACACACACAAAGTGCAGCAGTAGTACATACAGAAACATTAATGCGAAGATAAAACAACACAACAAAACAGAAAACCTGCAATTTCTTTCTTTTTTCTTTTTTTTTTTATTTGGACTTCTTCCCTGTATTGATGTTTCTGTGCTGCACTTCCAGGAGACCTCTTGGGAAATCAATGTGTTTGTTGTTGATGCCTCTTTTCCTTGTACTTTTCTGTTGATAAAGTTGAGTTTTCCCCTCTCTTTGACTGCTCACTGATTTTAACTACCATGTCCCCACGTCCTTGCTGCAGAGGACTGCTTTAGAAAAACATCACCTCTATGATTTTACCCCATAAAGTTAAGCCTTTGATCAGCTCACTATTAAAGAGCGCCACCGTGGACATCTATTCATAATACAGCGTCACATTGGGATCCTACTGTCAAAAATGTCCAATGCATTTTTTACCTTTGGGTGCAAACCAGAGAACCTGTTAACAAGAAAATCAGCAGCGGTTTGTGAAATATTGATCAAGGTTTTATTAACACTCTCTCTCAAAATACATTTCAATTTGGTTCGCCAGCAGAGACAAATACACAGTCGGGACCCTCACTTTCTCACAGCACACACACACACAGACACACACAAACACACACACCTGCTTTTGCTACCAGCGTGATGTTGGCGTCCCAAAGGTAATTAGACTGAGGCTGTTCCTGGCTGGTGCTACAACAGCTCAAATAACTGGACTGACTCTACTACACCTGTCTGGAGAAAACAACTCTATACGTGTGTGCATGTGTGTGTTTTGTGTGTGTGTGTGTTTGCAGAGGCCATAACTTTCAAAACTGCATGACAGGATCGAGACTAAAAATTTCATCAGAAGGTGTAAAACCCATCGTTTTTAATTCTGTTTCATCCTTGGCTCAGTGTCTCAACAAATGATAAAATTTAGTCCCTGGTTCAACGCCTGTCAGTGTTGTTGGACATAAAGTGAACATCTTTAAAGATACGTCTGTCTGACAAAAGCCAACAGCACTTAACACAGTTAACCTATAATGTTGTACATGTTTAATGGTAACATTTTGATATGGCCAAGTTTAGCGTTTATAAGCCAATGCTAATTAAAGTACTCAGCTCTGGTGCGTTTAGTTAGCGTGAGTCACCACTGGCACAGTGCCTGGTTCCTTAGTGTCATTAAGGTATTTGGGTCACATGATCCTTGGTGTGCATGTGACCTCACTTATTAGGTCACAGTTGCAAAGCACCTAAGAGGAAAAAGTTTCAGACAGTGATCTTCTCTCAAATTTACATTAAGTTAACACAAGGACATACTCAAGCTGTTGGTAAGACATCATTCATTACCCTGCTGCTGAGCAGGAAGGTTGTATGTAGGGGTAGGTGATATTTATCATCTACGATAGTATCATCATTGCAGGCAATGGTGCTTGAGTTCAGTACGGTTTGGATGTGACTGCGCTCAATGTCTCTCCACTGAAGCAGAGGGTTGCTGCCTATGGATTGCTGTCTGCAGACAGAGGAGTTTCCTTCACGTAGACTCACATCTCCAGGATGCAGCTGACATTCAAACGGA
Organism: Labroides dimidiatus; assembly: GCA_030710495.1. NCBI lineage: Eukaryota > Metazoa > Chordata > Actinopteri > Labriformes > Labridae > Labroides > Labroides dimidiatus. The sequence continues at coordinate 17,742,021 of CM061156.1, read as the reverse complement.
TAACTAGAGTTTGAACATGAAATTTTCACCTCCTGTCCGAACGAATATTCTAAGCTCGAATAAAAAGTGACAGTCCTACTAGATGTCGTGGTAAGCAAGGACAGTTTTACAACATTATTTGTAAGATAGCTGTAGATTGCTGTATTGCTGTAGATCTGTAAAGAAAGACAAGTGTCAGACAAGACACTTCACACATGCTTAAAATGCCTTTGTGTTCAGGTGAGGGATAGCAAGCTAATGCACCAAGGGTTCAGATTGAAGGGATTTATCTGCCCAGTCCACGACTGTCCAGAGGTTTGTTGTTTTTTGTTGGGGAGGTTAATTTTAATATCTCTGTAAATTTGTGTGATTGTCTGTAAAAATGGCAGACTTCCCTCTGTACTCTGACTACTGAGCACATCTTTTAATGAGAGTGGCCTGCTGATGCACCTCACTGAATATAGTTTGTTCATAACTTGGCATTTGTGTCCTCCTGAGCACTACTTGTGTGCATCCTGTTAGTGATGACAGGCCTGTGTGTATGTATGTGTGTGTGTGCATGCATGTGTAAGTACAGTTTGTGTGCCTGCTTGTGTGTCATCACCTGCCAGCACACAGTTGTTTTGACATCACTCTGATCTCAATGATAAGCCTTAACAACAGGAGCATATATGATGATCCTCGCTTTGACTCTCTCACTCAAACACGCACACACACGCTGCTGCAGATGAAAGGCTAGACGTCTGGATTATGGAGGAGCTAACATGACAAGGCTGTTATCTGTTATGCTCTTTATGAATATCACTAGATGGTCTTTAGGATAGATGGCACAGGCTTTGATGATCGTTGTGTTACCGGAATGACATTTTGGCAGTTGTGTACACTGAAAAACACACCCACAACATAATGCACTAAGCCCAAACACACACATACACACGCACAATCACAAATGTAGGGATCTTCATGCAAGCTGTCGTCTTCTCTACAACACTTTTTTTTTTTTGGGGAGGGGGGGCATGCTGCTACATCTACTGCTTGTTCTCTCTCTCATTTTTTCTCTCACACACACACACATTTGTACACGCTTGCCAGCTCAGTGTTGTGTTTTCTGAGCTGTGTGAAGCTGACAAAGGTTAGTTAGTTCGACCCCTGCCTGCTGTATTAAGCCTCTTTTTTCCTGATCTATTGGAAAGGTAAAAACTCAGAAGCCCACACCAACTGGAGGCTAAAATTAGCGCTGTAATTGGGATGATTTTTGGAGGAGAGTAATAAAACGATTCAGAGGAAGCAATGAGAGACAGAGCAAATGCCTTTTTCCCCCTCGCACACTGCATTTCATTTTAAATTGAGCTTTCTTCTCTCTGTTTATTTCTGATGGCTTTATGCCACTAGACACATGCTAATAGGATTTTTGCTCATAAATTAACTCGAACTTCCTCCTGTAGAGCCGACTCTGCTCTTTGACCACTCACTGTTCAATTATATTTTTTAGGTTTGTTTTATTATGAATGCAGAGTGTCCCAGAGTTTCCCTGCACGGCTGAAATGGAGTTTCTAAAAGGCTTCTCTGCTTCCCCTGGAATACAATACTGAAGGGGAAACACTATTAAACTGTCTCTGTATTCCCATCATTGCATTCTTAGTTTTTAACATTCAAACTCAAGAACATTCAGTGTATTTTCGTTGACTATATTGCAACCTTTTACACAAGTAGTGCTGTGACGTGCCTGACCTTGAAATGTGCCCCTCATTTGGTGTACCTAGTGCAATGTGTGTGTGACACAAACACAGGGAGGTGCAGACTGCAGTTTCATGCAAATGAGGCCTTGCGAGGCAAAGTGTTGGGTGTTTGGTGAAAGCCAAATCTTTCACGTTTCATTAGCCAACAGGTCTTTGGGACTGCAAGCTCACTAAGGTAATCATCTGTAGCTACAGGACACTGTAAGGTAGTGAAGCATTGTGCTGGAAAGCTCACTAAAGCTCCTTTCATACACACACCATATCTGTTTGGACTGCATGCCAACAGCTCTTTTTTTTGGTAGCTGGATGACTTTTTTCTGCCACTCTCCAAATCAAAGTGTCCACGTGATATCAGGGTTAACCAATGTGTGAACGCAGCAGGTAACGGTCAGGAACATTCACAGTGAGCAAGTAAGTGTGTGGGTGGAGTGATGATGTTCACCTTAGTTTCTCTGTGTTAGACTTTTGACTGCTCACCTCAGTTTTCAGTATATATTTTTTTCAACTGTTGTCTATACTGCAGGAACATTTTGATTTGGGTTGAAGTGATGTAAACACAAAGTCGTTCTCTGCAAAATAATGTCTGAACGACTGGTCTTCATTAAGGAAACAGTCAAAATTGAGCAGTTTTCTTTCATGTCATTATTTTTCATATAACCTGACGGTTGTGTGATAACACTGCTGACACATCTGTATCATGTAATGCCGACCGAATCTTTTTACCAATGAATGACGAGACTTACCCAAAAAATCCAGATCTTGCCCAGCCTTAATTTGAAGCAGTCTGTAAATTACTATGGATATTATGTGTCTGGATTAAATCTTTTACTGAACTATGTTGGCGGAACGTCAGACTTTTAATGTGTTTGAACATTATTTATTTTTTTTTATTTTAAACAGAATCAGGGCTGCACGGTAGTGCAGCTGTTAGTGCTGTTGCTTCACAGCAAGAAGGTTACCGATTCAAATCTCGGTTCGGGCACGGTGTGCCTTTCTGTATGAAGTTTGCATGTTCACCCTGTGCATGTGTGGGTTCTCTCCGGGTACTCCAGCTTCCTCCAACAGTCCAAAAACATGCTCATCAGGTTAAATGGTGATTCTAAATTGCCCATAAGTGTGAGTGTGTGTGTGAAAGGTTGTCTGTCTCTGTGTGTCAGCCCTGTGATTGACTGGAGACCAGTCCAGGGTGTACCCCGCCTCTCACCCTTAGCCAGCTGGGATAGGCTCCAGACACCCGCGACCCTGAACAGGAGAAGCGGTATAGAAGATGAATGAATGAATAAACAGAATCAAGTTTTAGCTGTTTTTAAAGTGAACAAGTCTGTTCAGATTAATAAAGTTGAAGATAGTTGTTGTTGCCATGAACCAGGCCTGCAGCATAAGCTGGCAGCAGGTGGTTCTGCTACAGCTTAGACACAACATACACCTGGTATTTTGGGACTTCAGTAATGACAAAATAATTTCCTTGTTTAACAAACCGGTTACATTGGTGTCCTCTGGCGAGGGTGACGACATTTAGCTGTTTAGTGGACTGACGCTTACGTCTGTAGTCCCCATTACAGATGAAGATGACTTCTCATCACACAGCCACCTCCTTCCTTCATCTAAACCTTGCAGAGCATTTCAAGCTGAAAGAGTGCATCCGTCACAGATAATCTTGGCTGTGAAGTGTGTGTGTGTGTGTGTGTGTGTGTGAAAATATCAGGGCCTCAATGTCCTGAAGTTATCCAGAAAATGTCAGGAGTTGAGTGTGAAAGGGGATTAAGAATAAGATATCTCTAACAAAAAACATGGACATAAGCTAATTTTAACATTTGCAAGTGTTATTAAAAACATCAAAAGTAGGACCTTTAAAGTGACAGGAGTGAGTTAAAGATAAGAAAAGCCACAAACCAACCCCAGGACCAGGCCAAATTTGGTAAAAGTAAATAGATTAAATCAGTGGTATGAACAGTTACAATATGAATATTGTTCACTTTTCTTTTCTTTGGTTTTAAAATCTGGTTGATTGTTGTGTTAGCCTTAATAAACACACCATGAATGATTTTCTTACATACACCAAACTGAGCTAGGATCGTAGAATTATTCAGTCTTTGTGAATAATAGTGTAGGGTGTATATACAGTATATATATACAGTTTGCATGTGTAAAAATTCCCTAATGCAGCCTCCCCACTTTCAAAATGGTAGATCAAGGAATTCTCTCAACTCAATTTGGAAAAACAGAGATAAAGACAAAGGGATAGAGGGGAAGAGCAGCCAGAGAAAGAAAACAACAAAGAGGATACAAAAGCAGAGGAAAACTGCCAGGCTGTTTGCTCCCACCTGTCTTAACTTGAAAGAGGAGAGAGGGAGAAGACAAAGATTCACAGACGCCTGGGAAAGACTTGAAAAGGGGAACATAAAGGAGGGAAAAGAGAGGCAGAGGAGGAGAGGAAGAGGAAGAGAGCAGATATGTGCGCAGCCCCAAAAGGCACGTCTGTGTTTGAAGCTGCAGCACTGGAACAAACAGCAGCATCAACTTCATAGGCATGAGTGTGCGGCTAAATGACTGGAGTGGAAGGAGACGTTTGATACTGGGAGTGCTGGAAGGGAAGGATGGCTCATTAGACACATCCGCCAGCAGTGAGACACAGCAAACCACTGCTGCCCCGCCCGCTAAGGGAGGCTGAGGGATTAGGATATGTAAACAAGGCAGAAAGTTCCATTTTCATAATTCCATTCAAATGCATTTGCTTAATTTATTTTCTTGCGTGTGGAATAAAGTTTAAAAAATATCTGTGAAGTTAGTTTTAGTGTGTTCTATAGAAAATATTATTACAAAGCAATAGTATTCATATACATGTATTTATCTTAACATGTAATTTTGAGGTATTTGTAGGTAGGTTGGATCTTGACTAAATACAGGCCTCTTGTAGGCCGGCCAATCATAGAGAAGGGGCTTTGTGGCGCAACAGCTAAATAAACAAATCAATCAATAAATAGAAAACAAATCAATAAAAGATTTTCTTTAGCAGTAAAGCTACAACAGAGGTACCAGAGGGAGAGTATAAAGCCTGAAAAAAGCACAATAACCCCCTCTTTTAACTGAAGACTGAGCTGCATTAAATCGGGTCATGTGTTCCATTCTACACACTCAGGTGACTTTTTACTGGTGAGGTTTTCACTGGAGAAGGATCAAAATGATGCTCTGGAAAGTTATTCCCACTAAAGTCTTGGCTAGTGTGATCCTGTGGCCACAAGGGCATGGACTGTCGATTTGGGGCAAATTATTTTTTAACTTAATAATAAAAGAAAAGCTGTCATTACTTTTGTAGTAGGTCAGCTGAAAACTTTAAAATATAAAAAACATAAAACATAGGGTTAGTAATCATGATAAAAACAGGCAGACGGAACATTTGCATCACACTTTACCAGCTGACAGAGTGATGTCTGATCCTGTCTTGTGCTCTTTCAACATCCCCCTTCTCTCTCTCTCCCTCTCTCTCTCTCACACAAACACACACACACACACACATTTTTTGCTTGGTCTTTTTCCTCTGTTTCTTTTTTGTTTGTTTCTTTTTTTGTCTCTTTAATTAAGAAAACAAAAGATGAGTGAAAGCCTATCAGTGATGTCTCCTCTGTGTGTATGTGTGTGTGTGTGTGTGTGTGTGTGCGTGTGTGTGTGTGTGTTGAATGTTCTGACACAAGTCTTTCTGCATTTCTTTTCTTCTTTATTTTTATTTCTTTATTTATTTTTTTTGCTGTATATCTGTTTAAACAGGCAGCTCCTGAGTCAGCCGTGCCCGGGCTGCATAATGAAGGACCCCATTCCATTGAGTTTCCTGCTGCGTTCAGACAGAATAACCAACACACTGCAGTCTGTACACATACACAACCTCACTCCATCACTGTCCCTTTCTCTTTCTTTCTTATCATTTTTTTTCTTGCTTGTCTTTTCCCCCCTCGGTCATTAAATCTCCATCACTTCCCCTCTTTCCTTTCACCTTTCGATGCTCTAATATCTGAGGCTGTAACTGTAACACAAGCACCAGCAAAAGTGTTCATTTCATCTGTTTTGGAGAGGAGGTTTTTTTTGCATTAACCATTTAAAAGTTGGGGGAGAATCAACGTTTTATGAGTTGACTTCCTGTACAGGCACAAGAGTCTGATGTTCCTACCATTAGTTCTGTCTACAAAGCTCTGATCGGCTGTGTTTTACGCGGATGAGAAACAGACGTCAATAAAAACAACATCAAACACATTTGACTCCCAGAAATCTATTTGTGAACGGTGATTTAGAGGTCTTTGACTGGGTCACTTTTTTTCTCCTCTTCAATATCGTCTTTCTCTTTCTGTGGATCCAATTCATCTCCCTGTTCAGCATCATTTTTCTTTCCTGTCCCATCCTTTTCCTCTCTATCTACCACTCATTATCTCCCTTTGACATTCTCTGTCTCATCCTTTGTTCCTCGTTTCCTCTCCAGAAGATGGGAACAAGGCACGATGGAGGAAAATAAGAAGAAGCAGGGAAAGACAACCGGAGCAGGAATAAATTTGTCCTTGGATTGTAAAAAGGCAAAATATTGAAATAACAGACTAATGTTGGAGAGGAGCAGTCAGCAGGATGGAGGAAATGAAGTACAGCAAGGGTGAGATAGGGAAATGAATGACAGGAATGAAGAGAGAGAGAGAGAGAAAAAGACAAGTGAGAGAATTACTAAAATGTCTTCAGGCGAATAAGAGCAGCAAATCATGTTCCAACACAAGTGAAGAGGAAGACGACCGGCTGGAAAAAAAAAGTATTAGCCGAAACAGTTTTCAAAGGGGGAAAAAAATCGCAGAACTGATGGAAGACTTATACCTTCCAAAAAACCAAATGGCACTGCGATGTTTTATGTGTTAAAAAAGCTCAAAAAGAGAGCGCTTCGCTTTCATCTCTTTCTTTTTTTAGTGTTTCTGTGATCTCAACTCTAGAGGATTTCGTTTCAGCGCTTTTGAAATCATGTCCCCGTTCCCCTTTTCTGTTCTGTGTTGCTTTCCTTCCTTCCTGTCGTTCTGTGTAAGTGTGTATGTGTGTGTGTTTCTGAGTGCATGTGTGCCTGTGAGTGTGTATGTAGCCTTTGTGTGCGTGTTTGTGTGTGTGTGCGTGTGTGTGTGTGTGTCTGTGTGTGTGTGTGTGTGTTACATGCCTGGCTAACAGTGGCATCAACACAGATGTGCTGATCGAAATCCAGAAGCTAGCAGCAAAGCTCTGAGGGACACACACACACACATACACACAAGTGTGACAACAGGGACACATTCACCCTGAGAGAGTGGGGAAGGACACGTTGCTGCGTCCCTTAGAGAAACACACACACGCGCGCACACTCACAAACACAAAAACTGTATAGACAAAAATGGTTCTAAAAAATGTCAAAATGAATCCTCCAAACCCACAAGGGATATCTTAGGTGGTGTGTGTGTTTCTGAGTGCCTGTGTGTGTGTAGTAAAGATAGAGACTGAACTGACACCTGCATTGACTGAAGTGTCCCACTTCCCTTGCCCTAACCTCATTGACCTCGCAGTGGTTTTTTTTTTCAATACCATCATGATAAAAATCGCCTCCTCCCTCCTCTTTCATTTCAAATCCCCCCTACTCCAATTCTAATTCACTTAAAAGGATAGATTGTTTATCATCCCATCTGAAGCTACAAAACCTCCCCCTTCCTTTCATTCTTTATTTTTCCCTCCATCTCTCCCACGTTCCTCCCCCTCTCGCCGCTCTCCATTTTCCTTTTTAATTTCTTTTGCGCGGGCTCCTCGCCGTCGTTCCGAGTAATTAAAATGAGAGCAGGGAGATTGAAAATAGGAGGAAGAGAAAGGGAGGGAGGGGTGAGAGGCAGAGACTAAAAGAGAAGGGAGCACATACAGGATGAGTCTTCAATGGTGGAGGGCCACTGATGCAGGATTGGCCGAGATAAGTGACAGTCACCACCGCAGCCAATCAGAGCACGCTTTCTTTTCCCTATCCTTCTCTTCCCTCTCGTCTCTCCTTTTTCATGTTTAAGTACTCATCACACAGTTAAAGTTTATGGTATGTATTTATATATCTCTCTCTTTCATTTCCTTATCACTCTGTTCTGTGGTAATGACACCGACTCTCTCCCTCTCTCTTGCCCGCTCTGTCATGTGCAAACACAGTCATTATACGACTGTGAAATCTACTGTGAATCTCAAAAGCCCTAATGATCCAACAACCACTTTAATAGAGCAAAACACACACTCATACACACAAATGCACACAGGCACACACACTCACAGTGTGCAGTGTCACCAGTGTTGGGAAACATTTCTGGGAACATATGTAATTATATTCCAAATGCCTGTTGTAATGCAGTATGTAAAATTAATAAATTGCGTGTTCTCGTGTGAAAATAATTATATGCAAATGCTATGGAAGGTATGAGTAATTACAGAGATATCATACTGCTGATCACATTTTAATTATGGCCTTTCTCTCTTCCTCTATGTCTTGGTTGCTCCTGGTCTTGCTGCGCCTTCAACATTTAGGTAAGTGATTTTTTTCTCTTTTTTAAAACATGGATTATCTTTTTCTTCATGATAATCTCTTAAAAGTATAACACAACAAAAAAAAAGAGTAAAAAGAGCATATTTGAGCATTTTATAATCTCAGGTGTATTCAGGAAATGAAGAGGAACAGTTAAAGAAAAGTAAAAGATGTCTGCAAACTCAAAGCTAGAAAGAAATTCTCAGTTTTAATCACATAGATTACCAGCCTTTTTATTTATTGTTATGACATATTCACATTCCTACTCAGTAGATGATGGTGTTCAAGTCATGGTTACTCATCGAGGGGAACCTCTGCAGCATCTGCGGGGAGCTGTTGAGAAAGTAAAAATGGCAAATGTTTATATTTTAGAGGATGACACGATTTAAATTTGCAAACTATGTGCCAAAAGTATTTTTAGAGGAGAAAACAAGCCCTCAAGTTTTAACACAGTGAAGCTTCTGAGACATGAAAAGTCGTCATCACAGGAGGAAATAAGAAACAGTAGCTGTAGCCAGCATCAGCATCAATGCTGAAGAGTTATTCAGCAGTCATTTGAGAACTGCAGAGAGGTCACCAGAGACAACTTAAAGCTAAGCCGAAATCCCTGAACTTCATCACTCACTTGTTAAAGAGGCAGAAGATCACGGATTCTGCAAGCTAGAAGTATGTTGGCCCAATTTCACAAACAGTCTTCCCTGTATGATGTTTTTTACTTTAGGAACTACAGAAATATCAAAAGCCATCAGGAGCAGGGTATTGTCTGTCACTGATAATGTGTCAAAAAAGTCAATATCGTGCAACCTAACTTAGGACCTGTAGCTACATTCATCTTTTCCCACATCATTTGCACAAATAATGAATAAAAGCTCATTTCGGTCACACAGTATCACTTAATACTAACCAAGGGAGAGATCATAGTCATTTCAGCCCAAAATAAAGATCTGAAAATGTAAGATAAAGCACAAAGAAAGTATGGGATGAAGAGAGTGCGATCCAGAGGAGAGATGGTCTTGTGAGTGAGGGTTTCTCTGATCGCCACAGAAGAATGTGCCTTTCAGAAGTTCTCCCCCAACCCCGCTCTGCTTGTCCCTCTAAGGACCCTGTAACAGGCATAATCCAAGAGCTGTGCATGGCTACTCATCTCTGACACTTTGAATATGCACCATGCACCGAGACACGCACACTCACAGCACACACAGCTACTAAAGAGTGTGTGTCGTCACATTTTTCATACTGAAAGCTAAAGAGCGGCTGAGTCTGGGCTCTACAGACGTGTTGAGTAGAGTGGGGCTGCGATCTGACATTGAGAATCCATTGTGAGAGTGAACGAGTGGCTGTAAGGGACGGTTGTGGGAGCTGTGTTAGAGATACTGCTGTCATGTGCCAGTGTGGATTAAGAGTGTTTTGGATTTTGGCCACTTGTGGATGAGCAGTGTTTGAATGTGCTGATATGTCACTTTGGCAACTACAGTTCTGATCAATTTTGACTAAATCATCTCTTCATTTTGACAGAGCATAGTGTGAGGAAATCTGTGAAATACAAGAGCTTGAAATCAAAGCTGGAGGTTGATAAAACATGACACACACAGACACACACCTTATTTTTCCAAAAGAACCCCACCCTCTCAATGAGAAATAAGTCCGTAAATAAAATCAGTTTTGTTTGTTTTGGCTGAAAGGGGCAAAAGAATATTGATAAAAAATCCTGCTTTATATATATGTAAAAGTATATATTAAACTCATCCTTGGGTAAACTTGCTGTTAACTTTGAAGTATCATACAGATTCAATACCCATGTATATCAATTTAAAATTTACAAGCCTAACTTTAGTGAATCTCCTGCACTGAATAGCAAAAGCTGAGAAAGTTTGTTGAGAAACAGCAAAAATAGTTGATTTAAACATAAGATCCACTTCTGACAGAGAAAACAGCCAATTAGGACCGGCTGTTTGGGATTGGTTGCACAATGGATAGTCAATAAGATTTCCACCTTCCATGACATGCCTCTGGTGGTAGTCATCGCCAAAAGACAAATCAGACAAATTACTGGAAGTTATCAAGCTGCCATAACTGTAATGGGGTGTCTTTACATCATCAACATGGTTTTATGCAAGCTTTTGTAGAAAGTGGGTTTTTTTCGACTTTTATGAGGGGGTTTGTATTCACCCACTTACAGGTTAATGTGGTCTTGTACAGAAAAAAACATTCTATCTTGTCCTGGTTAATAAGTGAAGAAGAGACTGACTTGAAATCCACAACAGATGTTGTCACATTTGAATGTGTTAGATATAAAAAAAATATATAAAAGCCAGTAACAGTAGTGGTAGAACAGTGACAATATTTGCACATGTAATAGCTTTTTTATCCCGACTGCTTGCTGAGTCCATATTTGATGGGCGACTCCAAGACAGGATGCTCGGCTCGTGTTTGAAGTGTTTGTTTGTTTGTTGAAAGCGGTTGCTGTAAACGTGAGGATTTGGTGCAAGCGCTTCGCCAAAACTGGGCGACACCACTTATCTTTTTTTTTTTTTTTTTAGATTTATTATTATTATTTATTACATGCATGTGTTCTGTGAAAAAGGCAGTGTCACTGATAACCTTTTAAAAACACAAACAGCGTCCACAAAAAAAGAACTAACTGCACATGTTGTAGGGTACAGGTAGAAAGAATACACCTCTCTTGCCTGTGTATTGACATAAAAAGGTAAAGTGATCAATTTCTTGGTTTTTATTTATATAAATGATGAATTTTAGTTTAAAGTATTAGAAATCATGTGTTTTTACTCCAAAGCTCTGCTGACCTTGCCTTTTGAGCTCTCCCCTGTAGAGAGATCTTGCCCTAAACCCTTTCTCCTTCATAAAATCAATAAGCTAATGGAGAATGCAGGACCGTGTCTGTGGCTGTGTGTGTACGTACATGTGTGTGTGTGTATGTGTGTGTGTGTAAGTATTTGTCATACTGGATATTGCCCTGCGGTGAAAAGGGGGATTTAGGAAGTCTTAATAGCTGAATTTCCCCAATGCTTCCACGTCTTTTTTTTTTTTTTTTTACCCTGTGAGGTGTGAAAAGAGCAAATAGCTAACCTTAGCTTTGCTGCAGAGGGAGTCACTGAACAGGACGGCAGTGGCTGCTCTGTCAGGCTCTAAAAGACACACACACACAAACACGCACACACATTGAGAGAAAGAGACACACATATTTTGCTTTACAGTCAGCATGTTTCTTTGGTGCTGTGAAAAATTTGTGATTTGGTGCTTGTCTGCTGAGTCCTTGTGCTCTCTCGCTCACACAAACACCCAAACACATTCAGAGGATTTACTGCGCTGTATTAGATATTTGCTTTGTCCAACATCCCAGCAATAATACACAAGCTTTGGGAATATCTCTCCCATTTCTGGAATTGCTTCTATTGCTCTTTTTCACCAGAGCTGACACATTATTTTGCCCTTCTCTCTCTCTCTCTCTCCCCCTCTTTACTGCTCCTCTCCCTCCTTGCTTCATCTCCCTCAGGCTAGCGCAGAAGTTTGGTGCCCTTTCCTGGTGTCTGGGGTCCTGGTTTAGGACAGAGAATCAGTCACAGTTACACATATTAGATTAGAGAAGAGTGGAAACCAAATTGCCCTCTCCTCCTCTTCTTCCCAACCTCCTCTCCTTGGTTCCCCCACATCCTCCTGTTCCCAGAGGAGGTAGAATATCATTGTCCTCTGCTTTGCTTTCCTTTTTTCCCCCCATCTCCATATTTCTCCACACGCCTGTGTCCTTTGCCTCGTCGTCTTGTGTTGGTGTTTCAGGGACGGACACATTAGTTGCTGTTTGTGAAGTCATTTGGAGGTCAACAAGTCAACAGTGTCTGTGTTTATGTGGCTTGTCTGTGTTTGCTAATCAAAACAATCTTTAAAAGGGATTAAGTAGCTGAAATGGTGCTGTTTATTTCCTTAAAAGTTAATTGCACTGCCAGTTTAACCAAATGCAAATTGCTTAATGGTAATCGGAAATTAGATGATTTTGAAAGTGGTGTTTTTTCCCCGGTTTTAAATTCAGCCTCAGGTTTATGAGAGAATGTCTTAAATAAGTGTTTATTGCTTTTCTGAAGCATTCCAGTCTTTATAGGAGCCTCTATCAGTTCCTCCCTCCATTTTTTCTTCCATTTGTTAATGACCCCATCTCACTGGGGAAATGTGGTGCTTGACTTTGACTTTTACCTTTAGATGGCTGTACCTGACATAAGGGCAGTGAGCCAGGATATTAACCTGGATAAATGTGCTTTTTTCCCTCCTCGGGTTATTATATTTTCACCTCACTTTTGTGTCACGAAGCTGCCATATTCTGAGCTCTTTCTCTTTAGAGATTAAGTTTTTATTAAAGCCGTATTTTAACCTAATAAACTATAAATATCAGCAAAGAGAATGATCTAAATTAGAGAGAGAACAGCACGTCCTCTGGATGACTCTGCTTTAATACAGACACCTAATCCCATCATTAACCTGTCGGAAGGAAGAGAAGGGGATCCCCCTAAACACACACACACCACACATTGATTAAAACCCCTGTGCTGCCTCTTACCTCTGTAATCAAAACACACACAGCTTCATATAAGAAGTATGATCAAAGTATTTAACATCAACCTGACGTCCTGACGTCCTGACCCTTATCATTAGTTTTTATGTAGTCACAGTTCAGAGGTGTTTTGTCGCATTTTGTTGTTTGTGGAGATATTCCAAAGTTGACTGTTCACACATGACTCCTCAGTGTGAAATGTTCCTGTTTAAACATATTAGTAGCTACAGGTGAGAGGAAAACATACACCAGGGAGAAGAAAGAGTAGAAGACAGTCTCACATCATGTTGATATTTTTTTCATCTTGTGATTTTTTTTGCTCTTCTGGGTTCACACCTGTGTGAATGGTGCTTCGTTTTGAAATGTGCAACTAAGCAGCTCTGCATGTGTGTAGAGCCAAATTAAGGATGGTTGTTACTACTGAAGCTTGATTTGTTAGAGGATATCAGTCCATAGGGTACTGCTCCTGAAATCTAGATTAGAGGGTGAAAACATGCTCCCTGTACTTTGATGAGATCAAATAAAGGGAGAAGTGGTGTGATGTAAAGTGACACTTAAGCCTGGTTCATTCTTCTGCATTGACTCTCTGACGCCAGCGGTCATCAACTACATTTGTCCAAAGTCCATTTTTTAGCAGACACTGTGAGGGCCAGATGCTCTTGTGAAATGAATAAAATCAATAGTTTCCTCAGTAACAATCAGTTATTTGATGTATTATTGTTGTTATTATTATTAGGGTTTTTTTGTCAATGTTAACAGACTCATATTACCTGAACTGCAGCAAGCCAGTAGGGGGCGATTGCAATATTTTGGGTTTCATATTTGTGAGGCTGTCAAGCTGTCCATCATGTCACGTCAAATGCAGTGTTGTAGGTTGTGGAGAAGAAAGACCTCCTGAATATATTTAAAGTTTAGAAAATGTCACTCTCAAAGAGCTTTAAGCAGAAAGCTGGTGAAGAAAACTGCAGCTTTAATGAAGAATGGAACGATAAGTGTGTATTTATGATGCCGTCTTTTAGAAATGTTGTTCCTGTGTGCCTCATTTACAACGAAACTTGTTGATGCTAAAGAATATAATCTGAAGCGTCACCACAACACAAAACATGCAAGCCTTAAGGAGTTATATCCCGAGCAGTCAGAGGCCCGTCAGAGAAACGTGTCTACTTTGAAATCTCAATACTTCCATGCAGGCGGAGTTATTAACCAAACTTTAACTGAACAAGAGAGGGCAACAAGTGCATCTCTGCAGGCAACGAGTATGTTGTTGTTTTTGATTGTTTTCAGAGGGCGTCAAGTTGACTGCGTCAGCCTGGCAATACATTGCTGAAACACTTGTGGGCATTATTCTTGGACCTGCTACATTTTCTGATTGCTTTTTCACAGCGTATTGTCTTAAAATGGAGCTGATACATGTTGCTGTTGATGACAGTGATTATTACAAAGAAAAGTAGAGAGGAGAGATTGAAGAAGAAAGAATGTAAGCTACATTTTGAAGGAGTTAACGTCCTGCTATGAAATCAGGCTTCTACGAGGCTTCTGTATTGGAAAAGGTCTACACAGACATTTGGCTCAGGCTTTGGTGTAGGCTTGATGCAGAAATATAAACCAGGCTTTAACACAACACCTGTTGAGATTTCCTGCTGCGTTCTCAGCTTACCTCAGCTTTACCTGAATTATATTTCCCTCCTGCAACCGATGCTTGTTTGATTTAATCGAATGTGATATATCATTCAGAAGTTTCTACAACATAATGAAAGCTTGAAACCAGACTATTTTAAAATCAGTTGGACAGATTTGATGGATAATACTGAGGAAATCATTTGCAGGAAGTCATTTGTCTTTGGATTTTGCTTCTCTAATGTTGAATCAGTCAGTTAAAAATGTGTGGTAACTTTTTTGTTGACATTTTATCCTGGCACCATCTGTCATATTTGCAAAGTCCTTGAATGTAGAATCAGTCAGAGGGAGGGACTCTCAGTGGTTTGCATGCAGCTCTCACTTTATGAAAACATCAGGCATCTTCTTTCCAGCACTGATATGCCGTACCTATCTGTGTCTTTGATTTTCTGCGTACTCTCTTGCTAGGTTTCCAATTTTCCAGTGTTGTCATGTTATCTGAAGCAGTATCATCTCCAGTTAAGCTGCAGAATGCATCGAAACAGACTTTTGTTTTAGTTTACCTTTCAGGTAATAGGATTTTCTTTTTTTCTGTCTTTCTTTTTTTTTTTTTTTGTAGTCCTAATTTGTTCGGCCAAAGGCAGTGTTGTATTGTCTGAGGGCTATCCTGAGGCTATTTGGGCTCTGGCACACACTTTTTTCCACTGTTTTCTGTTTTCTTTTGCAGCTTCAAAGCTTTATCGTGATAGTATGGAGGTGGACGCTGCATGTTGGCTGGTACTAAAATTTGGTGGGAAACTTTGATGGGAAGAAACAGTAATTTCTTGCTCTGCATTTCTGTTTTTCTTTTAAAGGGAGTGTTGCTCAAACAGATGAAATTACAACATGTGTGTTTCATGTCTCATGCAGTTAATGGGTTACAAGCAGAGACGCATTCACTCCAGAAGGGACACCCTGGCACTTAGCCATGCCAGGGGTCCCCAGAGAAACACCATAAGAAGGCTACAGAACCCCACTCCACTCCTTACTGTGAACCATTGATCACAAAAAAATAGGCAGAAAGAGAAGAAGAAATGAGAGAGAGTGATATGAGAGGCCTAATTACAGGGTCTGATAATTTGCATCAAAGATAATGAAAGTCTGGGACAGTTTCCCAAATCTCTCCTGAGCATTTCTACTAACCTTCCATCTCCATTGCTCCTCCTTTGCGCTCCTCTTCTTTTATACTTCTTTGCTATTAATCCCAGCATATTCCCCACCCTTATTTCTCCCACCTTTACATCAGCATTGAAATGCCAATACATCATTTTAAAGTAACACCTCAAAATGAAGTCATATTTCAGCGTTTAGCCCGAGCCATGAAAAGTGAACTTCTCCAATGTCCTTCCCTGGCCTAATGGACCTAGAAATCATTCAGCCATGAACATTATGCTAATACTCACTAAGCTCGCTCTCTCTGCCTCCTTTTGTGAGTGTCTGTCATTCTATTAAGCCTGATAAACAAGTCTGATTTTCAATTATCTCTATTCAAATGAGGCCCGCGGCACTATTTGCTCTGAGACGTCCAATTTGAGCTGTTTGTGTGCGTGCTCGCATGTCTGAGCATGTGCATGTGTGCTTATGAGTGCAAGCATACATCCAGCTCTTTCTCTTTACAAATTACTTATTTGTGTCGATGTACATTTGTGTACGTGTGTGTGAGTGTCTGTCTGTGTGTGTACGTTTGAGCATTTCTGCAAATGTGTCAACACATGAGTCTACCTGTGAGAGGAGGCTTCTTTGGTTTTTATGAAGGTGCTGTGAAGCTAAGTGGCGCCCTCTTTTACCACCCACCTATACCCCTGGGATTTCTCTCTTAGTGACACACACACACACACACACACACACACACACACACACATAGCCTGATACACAGAATCAAACCACAGGCTGTAATATTCAGACAAACAAACTAATAAACTGGTTATTGATCATGTGTCATTACAGTGAGTCAGTCAGACAGTCAGTCTGACCCAAACCTCACAGACAGACAGGAGAAGGACAATTAAAGCATGACATGATTCATCTTCCTCCCTCCCTCTCTCTTTTTTGTCTCCTTCCATCCCATCTTTAAGGGCTTCTCTCTCATCTGCCCTCCTTTACCTCCCCCACCCATCTCCCCTCTCTCCCTCTCTCTCTCTGTCCTCTGTTTATGAATTCCCCTTGCTTGGCACGGCGGCCGATGGAGAAGTTTTTAGTATGCAGCCTCTCTCAAGGACAGAGCCTTGTTAGAAAGCCTATTGAGCTGTGGAGCAATAGCTCGCTGTAGCCTGCCAGTGCATCTCTCTTCCTCTGCATCCCCCTCTCCCCCCGCTCCCTCCCTCTCATTAATGATGTATTAGTTTATTAGGCGTGGGATATTGGGTCGGGGACCCTGCGACGGACTTCATCACAGCAGCGCTGTATGGAGAGGAAACAGGGAGGGGGAATAGGCATAGGGAGGCAGAGGTGCATACAGATGTTCAAAGACACATGCAACACACACATAAAATAAACATGCTCAAACATAATAACACGTGAACACTTCTGTGTCAGTATTCATGAACACGGACTTACTCCGCTGTGATTTAGTTGGAGTGGCTGGAGAACAACGTCGTCCATACATAGAAGCCCGCTGGTCACCTCGAGACACAAGGTGATTTCCCATAATGCCGTTGCTGACGGTATGGGCTGTATCTGTAATGCAAAATGGTGAGTCTAAGCACTGGGAAGCAGAGAGCGCAGGTTTGATTGCAAATGCATAATGGAGCAGCCTTCTGTATAATTTATACGCTGTGATATTGAATTGTTACTTGCCTTTACTTTAAGTTGAATATTTTTTTTTCCCCTCGTTCTTGTTGAAATTACTTCCTTACTTCCATCTTTTTTTCATTTTCAATTTTCTTCATTTCAAACTATGATCCATAATGGCAGAAGAATTTTGCAAAATTAGGCCCTTGGCAGTATTTGCATAGAGGTTGAATTTGTCCTGCTATTTCTTTCCCCCCCGTCTCATATTATCTCCCCCTCATAATTCTCCCCTCTATTCCCTATCTGTAATTTCCTGCCTCTCTCTCTCTCTCTTTGTTTCTATTTTCTTTCCTCCTGCCTCACACCTCCCGTTCCAGAGTTTTTTCATTCCTTCTTGTCCATCCTTTCCTTCCTCCCTTCATGCTTTCAAACGTCCATCCTTCTTCCTTGTTTCCTTACCTTACCCCTGTAGTCCATCTTCATCTCTCTATTTTCTGCACGGATGATTTTGTTTACCTACTTGTCATTGCTGAAGTGCTCACTCTCTCCATTTGGCTATGAGGGGTGTACACACACACACACACACACACGCGCACACACAAGCACACTTACACACACACCCATAAATGTATAGCATATACAGAAACACACATACACATTAGCGCAGGGCTCAGCCTCAGCTCTTCGGCTACAAAGTGGGCCTTGAAAGCCCGCCAGCCCATCACATCTTGCAGTCTTTACCCTCTGCTGTCGCTCGCCCTTTCTCTCTCTCTCTACTGCTCAAACACACACACACACATGCACATGATAACTCCACTGAGATATATTTTTTTTTACAGTGCACTATCGTTGCTACATTGCTGTCCTCCCTCGCGGGGAGAAGAAGAGTCGTATTTTAGGCCTAAATGGAAAGCTGTGCACTTAGAGTTTGGCTTTGGCCTTCATCTTGATGCCAAGAGACGAGAGAAGCACTCACTAAGTGAAGAGAGTTGACTGTGTGCACCTGTGTGTGCATGTGTTTGTTTGTGTGTGTATCCAGATAATGCTGAGGGGTATAAATGGTACTCTAATGCTGGAAGGGAGCATTTGTGGTTCACCGTAAATAACAGAGTTTGCAGATATTTGTAACATCAAAAAACCTCTTTCTCACATCTGAAGCATTCAATTTTACCTTTCTGCATGATAAGATGATTCATTTTTCACCAAAATCAAATCACATATTTACCTGAAGCCCATGGAGTGCTGGCAGTGTCTACGAGGTGTAACGGGAAGGTCACAAATTTGAATCAGGGGAACATTTATGAATAAAGCACTGCTTTTCTTTACAACTACTGTCAAGGTGGCTGTAAGCAAGGTCTCTTTATATCATCGGCCCACTTTACATTATAACGCATCACAAATGAAATGTAAACAGATATTCAATATGCTATTTCTATGGAGGTAATTGAAAATGACATTGCAGACAAGAATTAATTCAAAGCTCAGTAATCAGGAGTGTAAAAACATGCCATCAACTGACATAAAGAAAGCATTTCTTGTTTTTTCGAATGGCAAGTGATAGTTGGAATAGTCCTATTAGCCTAGCAATGAATTAATATCATCAAGGATTTACTTCAACGAAATTACAACAAAACATGACCTATATTACATGCATGAGGGCATAGATGCAGCGTCTTTCTTTATCGAAGTAATACTTTTCATGAAAATACATTTTATCTGATGTGCTGGTTGGAACCATTGGTTGTATAGTAACATGAACGGATCACATTCATCCTCTCCTATAGAGCTATTCAAAGCTGAAGGTTCGACGACTTTTGCGTCAGTGTTTGTTACGTCACCTCTTACCACTCTATCTCTTCTCTGTTGCCTATCTGGTAAACAACACTCCAGGAGCCCACGTTTATCAACAGAGCTGTCAATCACTCATCTTTAACATCAAACAACTTGTGACACCGAAAGTTCTTCAGAAAGTGGACATGTACACATAAATAAGCATTAAACCTAACTTACTATGATGAAAGGAAGAAAAAGTTTGATATATATATTAAAAACATACAAGTATCTTTTGTCAAAAACTCACCTGCAAAGTTGTTTCAACCTGTTTTGTCTGATTAGACCTCTGCTTTGACCAGTGTTGGCAGAGTTGTCACATACTGTAAATGTCTGTAATAATCTAAAACTGTGTCAGTTAGTCGCTTTCACACAGAATGGGTCTCATTAGACACAATAAGAAAATAGTGTGTTGTTGATCCACGCAGTACACACAAACATGAGCCTTTAACTCGGTGTCACTGGCCTTGGATATTTATTTATACTGTAAAAGGTGTTTTTCACCAGAAATCTTGTGGAAATGCCACAGAGGGATACAGGTAGAAGTACTAAGAAATAATCAATGCTGGTTAATGTGTTGTCTGGGTCTTTGGTTTAGCATGCTAGCTATCAGACACAGCACAAAACACAAAACTGAAGTCCATGTTTTAAATGTTTTGAGAGAAAAAAAACAGTACAAGCTCTAAATAAAGGCCAATTTTAACATGACTTTTCCCCCAAAAAAAGAAAAAAAAAACTGACATGTAATCTCAAATTTGACAAGCTACACTTTACATCTTTCATCCTGTTCTACATTCAAGCAGCAACACCATAAAGGAGGGGGCCAGGGAGGGCCAAGGCCACCCTGATACATTTACTGGCCCTCTCTCTCACAAGTCATACATGCATAATATTCCTTTATCCGATACTATCTGTTCAGAACAATGAATTGCCTAAAACATGTATATAAAAAGCATGACTGCTGGAACCAAGTAAACTAGTAGTGTTTTATGCACATCAGATAATCAGAAATATTTCCTGTGAAATAAGAAACCAGAATATATCAGCAGGTGATTCCTATAGTTTCAGACGATTTACAACATCAGTATAACAGAATTCTTAAAACTCACTCATGGCTTCTGGTTTTGGAGTGCCACCCCAAGATTTTCAATGACCCCATCTAGTCAGTCCTATAAAATTATTCTGGAAGCACCACTGCATGCAAGCTAGCTGCCACCTAACTGGCATGCTACCTCTCTAAATTCCTTGATGCATAGTTCTGGGCTAATATTCGACTAATCTTGTGAAAAGCAGAACATTCCGGAAAAGTTTGGTTTCAGTGGAGGTTTGGTTTCATTATAAAGTGTAACTCAGTCAGCTGGAAGGTTGAATTTTATAAGGAAATGTCTTCAGGATTGGTGTGTTACTGATGCTCACTGTCCCAGCTGCTGCTGTCAGCTCTTCTTTTTCACTCCGTCCCTCCTGTCTCAGCACCTTTCTCTCTCTTTCTGTCTCTGACACTTTCTCACGCTGAAACTGTCCACTCAACTCATGTGCAACAAGGTAATAACCCCTCCTTTACCTACCTCCTGTTGGTGGAGTGAGTTTTTCCAACAGTCCAGCTCATGTTTGGCATGAGCCACTGTAGCTAACTACCCATCATTAGCCACAGAGATGCTACACTGACCCTTAAATGACAACACGCTGCAGTCAGAAGATGATAAAAAGAGCTCTTTCACACACACAGATCCACTCTTAAAAGACTATTATTCAGTCAAACATGGACAACTGTGAAAACATACACAAATGCTCAACACATCTTAAAGAACATGACAGCAGAACTTGCTATATTCACAGATGCACTGTGCATTCGTGAGTCATTTATTTCACACTGAAAAAAAAAACAAGACATGGGTCTGTTAAAATATCTTTGAGCTGTGCACTGCTGCTGCCAGATTTGCACACAATGCTATCATGGAGTATTTACTCCCTGTTCTTTAGAGAAGAGGAATAGTGTTTTGCTTTTGGTATTTAGGCAACATTGTATCAGTTTCAGCATTGAAAGATTATTCTCTGTCTTTACTGTTTTTTGTTTTTCTCTTGGTCAAGGGGATGAGGTTTGACGGATGGTGGCTGTTCTGTCAAATTAGGTCATTTCTTATATTGTCACCCTATGCATAGACACACATGGTGTTTTTTTATTTACTAGTATCCAGCTTGAGTCCTACCAGGTGTTTTGATACATGCAATGAAAGCTGTGGGGTCACTGGTTCTTACATATTTTCATAATCTGGTGTACGGAGACAGAGAGGGTGAGGAGGAACAGAGAGAGAAGGCCATATAGAGGAGAGTTTCTCCTCTCTCTTCATGTTGTTCGTTTAGAGGACTCCGTCCCTGCAGAGAAGAGGACTGTAAAAGAAAAGAAAACAGCCCTAAAGCTAACGTCTGTTTTCTTCTCACTTCCTTTCACTCTTGTCTTTACACATTTAACATGAAGGCTGGTTTCATGTGTTTTCAAAGGCTATTAGTGGGAGTGTTATATTACAACAGAAGTTTTTAATCGCTGATACAAATTCTATACTCCTTATTGTTCATGGAGTTTTTTTTTTTAACTCAATGTGTTATTTTTGTTTACAACGCTGTACTTTTGTTGCTACTGCAAGTTATTTGTTCTACTACTGCTATTGGCAGCTTGCTAATCATCCTGACTCGTAAGAACACACTTGCATTTGCAAAATGAACATACATACATCCCATTTAAAGGAAAGTGATGCAGCTGTAAGGGAAGCTTTTATTTTTTTATGAATAGTTAAGGAACATCTGCAGTGTTTTGGAGTTTCTGATGGAAGGAAGAGGCAGAGTAAGAAGGTTTGTTGAACCAATACCGGCCCTGTCTTGATCAGTTTTGATCCACCAACTCCTCAGGGCCCCTGTCAAACAAAGATTTTATGATGTCATTAATTTAAAAATCATTTACGTATACAGCTTAAAAATAGTCCCTCTGATTCATTCATTCATTTGGCTCTCCTTTTTGTGGCTTTACAGCCAACCAAGTGGCAACCTCCGGTCTTGATAAAGAAGCCAATGTGAAATTGTTAAAAACTGCAATTTATCAAAACTCGTGAAAGCCACACACAGTCTTCTAAAAAGGCTGTTTCTATAGCAAAAATAAGTGTGATTATTAGAGCTGGGACGATGTGCGTTTCTCTTTCTCTCTTGATTCTTTTACTATTTTGGGTGCCGATTTGATTTAAATTGCGACTCTCAATATTGGTAACTTTTGTGATTTTACTTCCCCTTTTTAACTCCAGCCCTTGTAAAGTTAAATGATGATGATGTCTACAGACTATATCAGGAGCCATATTTCCCCAAAAAATGAACATCACAATTTCTCAGTCTGCTTGTTATTTCTACAACTCAGTCGTTTTGAAGATATTAAGGTTAAAAGTGTTTTTCATAATTAGGTGCACGCTCGAGTTTTAAGTAAGAGGGCTCAACTTCAGTTTTTTTGCTGTTAATTTTTTTTTGTTTGTTTTTGTTGTTTTTTTTTTGTCTCTTGTTAGCTCCACTTTAAGTTAGGTTGACCAGTATTTCCAATATGACGATCACCTTTGACTGTCTGTAAAACTTGCCCCTGTTACCAATTAGTGACATCACTGAGACTGAGTCCATGTCTTATATGCTCCATGATGTTGACCCATCTTTCAAAATAGAGAAGGAAAGAGTCAGAACCTCTAACATTATTACTTCTCCTTCTAGTTTACAAATGTCAGCTTGGAGATTCAATCACTAGCTCTGATGCCATAGCCTATTTATGTTGTCTAATCTGCAGATTTAGCATGCTAACATGAAGCAACGCCATAATAATTACTCGTTAAGACTACCAATGGAAAGTCAGTGGTTTGATATGAGGTGTGTGATCTGGTTATCCCTGGTGTTGTTCTTGCCATTCATAATAACATAACAACTTTGCCTGTAACAGATGCTTAAAGCTCTGAAAAACAAAAGCTGCATCAGCAAAAACAATCCAAACAATAACATCTGTGAACGCAACGTCTTAAGGTCTGCACAGTCAAATTATTATTCTGTGATTTCAGTGTTGAAGTGTTCTAAGAATATGGTCGAGTTGCATTTCAGATAAACTCCAATCTAAGCTTCCATAAGCAAGCATTTTCCCTGAGCAGACAAGATATCTAAATACAGATTGTTTTCTACCATCAGGTATGATTTGTGACATGATACTGAGTCAATCAAGGAATGGAGGATTGGATCATTTGTGTCATTTACAGAAATGTCATTAAGATGATTTTTAATTATGATGAGACAAATATAAGCCGCGTCAAATGAAGACGAAGTGTATCATTAAATTCTGAAATGTGAGGTGATCATTTACAGTTAATTGGCTAAACTTTGCTAAATTCCCTTTGCTGCAGGTAACGTGTTTTGATCTATTTCAGCTTAAGCAAGTCATGAGCAGGCCAACGCAAGTCATCTGACCCGTAATGGTCACAACAATTACCAAGTTTAATTGTGTTGGAATGCCTCCGCCGTCTTATTTATTCATGTATGCACCTGCTTGTGTTTCATTACTGCTGTTGTTAACTTGCATGGCCAGAGGTGGCAAATGATAAGATCTCTCAAGAGAATGCAACCTTTAAACACACACACACACACACATACACACACACACACACCTTGACTTTATCTCTTCATTTATCTCTAATTTTCCATCCCCTGTAGTCTCCTCTTTTCTCTCTCTGTTTATGTATCCGTGTTTCTTTGCTTCTTTTTCTCCTTTTCATCCTCCATCTCCACAGTTCCATCCACCTCTCTCACATTTTCATTGCAATTTATCTCTAGCTCCTCTCTACTCTGCTCTGACACTCCTTGGGAGACCACGGAGGCAATAACCAGAACTGTGAGAGGGTCACAGAGGGTGAGTGTGAGAGAGTGTGAGTGTGTGTACACTCTAACCATAGGTATGAAATGTGTCCTCTCGCCGAACCACTACAGCCAGGCTTTAAGTGTAAGAATGAAACAAAATGGTTTTGTCCTTCATGTACTTTTCATGTATATGAGGAATCTGTGAAGATGCTGGACTGTGACTGCAAAGGGACCATGCTTCTTTATCTTCTTGAAGCAGAGGCAAACTGCTCAAATAACCAAAGGCATGTCTGGGCAGGTTTCAATATGTTCCAGGGTCAAAAAAATTAACTCAAGTCACAGAGGACTTGTAAAATGTCAATGTAAATAAAAACAGGAGGATGAAGAAAAATACTCACAAGATTTTCACACACCTGTTAGCTGATGCTGGTCACATTCTTTGTATTCAGGCTTGGCAGCGACCTTGGATTTCTGTTAAAGTCTTAGTATTAAATCAGTAATGGTATGTAGAATTGGTATTCGCTTGACTGTGGAAAGGGGTTTGGGGAAAAACAGGCGGAAATTGAAAATGAATGTGAACTGCATGATAGTCTGAGTTTCCTCTCCTCCATTGTTCCCTTTTCTTTCCGCTGCCTCCTTTCCCATGTCACCATCTTTCTTCCTTCACTCCTTTTCCTCCCCTCTTTCTCTCTCTCTCTCTCTCCAGAGGGATTTGACTCTAACTGGCCTTGGCGCCCGTAATGAAACCAAATCTATTTAAAGCCAAAAGCGATGCAAGTTTTAATTTCCTATTCCAGACTTAACCTTTTTGGCTGCGCTGCATTTTCACATCCACTTAATAACTTTTTACCCTCCACCCACCCCTCCAACTCTCATTCCCCACATCACTCTCTTTTGCGTCCTCTCCTCCATCACCCCCCCCACCCCTCAATTTCTCCTCTTCCCATCCCCACAACCCCCCTTGCTCTCAGTGGCGAGGCACAGACTGCCTCTTCAAGGGCAATATCTGTCAAATGATTCCCCTGTGAAATTAAGACAGAGGCCATGAGAGAGGAGAGACAGAGGAGGAGGAAGAGGAGGGGGGCAGGAGGTTGAGGGTGAGGAGTAACAGGAAGAGCTAGGATCGTCTGTGTGTGTGTGTGTGTGTGTGGGTGGGTGTGTGTGGGTGTGAGAGAGATGGAGGAAAGACAGTCAGGTGGAAACCCTCCTCTCATCTCAGTAAACTCAGACTCATCTGAAGGGGAGAAATTAAAGCAGTTTAAAGATAGATCTGGCAGCACGTCTCTTTGTCGCCTTTCTTACATGTTAGGGAAAAAAATGGACTCAGAAATCTGGCTCAGAGAACAGGAACAAGAGTGAGACACAACCTGAAGTCCCCTTAAAAAAAAACAAAAAGGAGGAGATTTTGTATTGTATTTTAATGACCATAGACTCTTTGAGATGCTTTGAGAAGAGGCTATTTCTGTGTGATGTGTGTGTGTGGTTGTTTACACACAACAGGTGGATTCGAAGAGCTCGTGTTGGGAGCTTTCAGCGTCATACAGTGTACTGTCAAAAAAAAAAAAAAAACTCAATAGAAAATTATTATCCTGTGCCACGCAAATGGGGTAATATTTTGCTTTTGTTGCATTTAAGGAATTAAATAGTTGTAGTTTGTGAAATAAGCTGTGAGAACACATGTACCTGATGGGATACACAGCAAAAGAGCAACATCACATTTTTCTACTTGTGAAGTGTTTCTCCATAACTGTGAGTGTGAGCAGTCTGAATAACATTAAGGAGACAATCAGCAGTGCTGCCTGATCCTGAACGCACCTCTCCTCTGTTGTTTAGTCTGATCACATGCTCTGCTGTACTCACAGAAAGCACAGCGCCATCTCCTGACCATCCTCACCATTACATCCAGGGCACAGTAAAACCACACTCTGCTCTTCTCCACAGCAGGTCGTTTAAAAACACACTTGTTTTTTTTTTTTCCCGTCACTGTTCTCAAACACAGTTGTAACTTTTCCCACTCCTGCCTTGCATTTCCACACAGAGTGAGCTGCTTACATCTAATTATTCAATATCTCAATTATCAGAGCTGATACCCTCACGGCATGCAGCGAGGGCTTAAATTTACGGCCCTATTCCATAAATGTCTAAAATGAAATTAACTTTTTACAAGGTGTCATCTGTGGCTTTTAAGTGGTGAAATTGAAGCCCTCCTCCTCACACACATACACACACATATAGCCCTCATAATGAGAAGCCATTATTAGGCCGTGATTGGAGCCAGGGTGCTGATATTAAAAGTGGCAGGAGAGGCAATATCACCTCAGCTTCTAATTCGCTGGTAGATATGTCATATATTTTAAGACAGCTGCTCTGCTATTTATAATTAATAGCAATTTAGACCCAGCAAAAATTGGAAGACAGCTAACAGAGGGATCTTGTTCTATTAAGTGCAGATTCTGAATCAATGTCAGAGTGACATTGTGCAGTTTTTGAGTGGGTGGTCCAGACTCTACAGGCCTTATATAAATACCACAAAGCACATATGGTCTTATGTGTGTTTCTGCACGGAAGGCGCTTTCCCTTTGATGCTGCATAAAAATAAGTGCAGTGCAAACAAAAAAGAAATGAAGTTGGCCTCTAAAGACACATGAATAAAAATAATCTGTCTTTATTCTCATGCCTCACAGTCATAAATCACTCCTTCCCAAATGACAGCCTCATACACGGCGTATCAGTGTGGCAAATGGCTCTATCTTATAATAGCAATGTAGCACATAGCAATATTATCTGCTGTGGAGTATTGTAGTGCATGTGTCTCAGCGCTGTGCCCTGGAGCGCTAGCCAGATTACACTGGCCCAGCGACAGTCTTATAATAAGACTCGCCCATTAAATCATATCAGCACTGCTTTTTATAGGCCAACACCTCAGCTACGACACTATGAAACTGTCTATCACAGAAATGTGCGCGCCCATGTGTGTGTGTGAGACAGAGATAGTGTGTGAGCGAGAGGAGACTGTCTGGGAGGAGACACGTGTGTGTTTTACCAAACGTTGCTGGCGTTTGAGCTGCTCGCCGCGGCATCTGACAGCGTTTCATCTTCTCATTTTATTAGATCAGCCTCACGCCGCTGTCACCTCTCCTTTCCCTGTGCTTACATCACACGGGCACGCACACGCCCTCGCGCACACGCAGCCGGGCGACCATTGGCTCAGGAGCTCCTCGAGGACGTTCTGGTTGGTTGGCTGGTCTCTGCTCTGTCAGGCCGGGGAGGGAGAGGGCACCCAGGACGTGGTTCCGTCTCACAACAGTGTGAATATGCAAACTAGAGGGTCAAATCTGAAAGTCTGTGTCATGACAAGTTGATATAGCATTAAAATGCCTTTTATAGATTTAATTAGACATTTTAGCTTCCGTGTCCCTCTCCTTTGACCTTTCAGGTCAGTTTTCTTGGGGGTGCAAAATAGCAAATACAAACAAGTGACATAAAAGGATTCATAAAGATATGCAGCAAGCCAATCTGTTGAACAAATGAGGAGTGTTTTTGGCTTTCCAAGAGAGAAACTTAAAACCACATGTCATCAAACACAGCATTACCATGATTGAACCCACACAAACAGTTTTCTATTTAAAAATGTCTTTCAGATCTCATAAGGTCTTCTAATGTCAGTTTACAAACTTGATAAATAAGTTCTCATGAGGATTTCAAAATAGAAGTTTCAGCTCCAGCACACTTCTAAAATAAACGAACCTTTAGTGAAACTTTCCCAAACTGATCACACTAAATAGTCAGTGTTGTTTAAGCCTGTAGACCTTTGTCTAGAGGACTAACAGGACGCAATAAGATCAGTGGATCTGAGAATCTGGTTTCACTTTAACAAACTTCCCCTTGTCACCCACTGTGCTGTAAGTATCTCTCTGTCTGTTGTCACCGCAGCTTCCCAAGCAGAGCTGTCATGTCACATTTGTCATCTGTGATGGATGACGTCTGCGTCTAGCAAGGAAGAGTTAAAGAAGCGATCTCACAGAAGACGCAGAGCAGCTCAAATTCTTTTGGACAAAGCAGATTGACGTGTTTTTGTTCCTCGCACTTTCTTCGCCGCCTTCTGAGGGGACGTTTTTCTGTTCGGTTGCGTGTTTGACGTGACTCGCTCGATTGCGGCAGTGCAGCAGTGAAGTTAATTCAAAGGGTGTACGTGTGTGTTCCTCCTTTTTTCCCCCCTGACAGCTTTGTGATTTCTTTCCATATCCTCAATTTTTTAGATTTGCTTGTGTTGTCACTTTTCATGACATTTCTCTGTGTCTCACTTTGTTATTTCTTTAAAACACAGACGCTGAATTGTTCTGCAAATCACTGTACAGCATTGGGAACAGAATGGCGATGGAAATGCATTTTTATTTTGGAAGTGTATTATTTTGCAAATCAAATCTGAGCGTACTCTTTAATTGTCTGTAATTGCTGAAACTCTGCTGAAATCACATGAATATCTATCAGTCTATAAAGTTCCCAAAATTAAAAAGTTAATGATACACTTCCTGGATCCTGCCAACACACACAAACCAGGCCCATAGTGGGATTTAATTGAAATGAGTAATTGCATTGTTGTTCACACACATTTTTATGCTAATGCTCCTCACCATATACTCCTTCTGTCATTTCACACAGACATGTGCTACACAATTATAGAGAGAACACACACACACGCACACACATAGACACACAATCACCTGACAGACAGGAAGAGACACTGACACAGAAACTCACACATTGATTCTGATGCTGAAACATGCTGCACATACAGAGTAATGTAGTATGCAGGCGTTGATGAACAGACGACTTGCTGACAGGCACACACACACACACACACACACACACACACACACACACACACACACACACACACACACACACACACACACACACACACACAGCATCCCAAGGCCTCTCTACGTCTCGGTTAATCCAAGCCGTCAGTCAGCGCTCCGGGGCCTGGATGCTGCCCGTTTGATTGTAATTGCAAAAACCGGAGGCGGACAGAGGGAGAGCCAGGGATGTCAATAGACAGGTGGAGGGACGGAGGGATGGAGGGATGGATTCCTCCTGCCTCCTACCCACAAGTCCCTGCTCAGCATGCCGCGTGACTTTGTGTCAGCAGTTTGCCTTGTGCATAGCTAATGACGGCTGGACGGAGGGGTGGGCTCCTGTCTGCTGCTGCTGCTGCTGCTGCTGCTGCTCTCGTTCGATCCCTCCGTCTTTACATCCTCCGGTCCTTGGCTGATTCTCTGACAAATGAGATTTTGCCTGAGGTGGATAGAAGGATGGAATAAGGAGGGAGGCCTCTGTCTGCCTGTCCATCTTTTGTGAAGAAATCTCACAAGCATTGAAAAAGCCAGAGGTTTTTTATCCTCCCACCCTCCCCACCCCTTCCTCTGTCTTCATTCCGTCTCTCTTTTCCTGCAGCTCCGTCTGTCTTCTCATTTAAGATGGAGGCCACAGTAACTCGCAGTGAGTTGTTTTAATGAAGAAACAGGCAAAGAGAGGGAGTAGGAAAAGAAAGCAGAGGAGAGAGGGAGATCAGGGAGGCAGAGAGGGCAAGGGCATCCAGAGCTGCAAAGAAATCCAAGGGATGAAAAAAACAATAGACAGAGCAGGTTTAAAACGAGAAAAAACACAACAGCTTCTCCAATTAAGGAGAAGGTTGTTTTGTTTTTTCTTCATTTCGTTTTGTTTTGTTTCTTTGGTCATGGACAGTCAGTCACACTTGCTTTTGTTGAGTGTGTGATGAATTACACCCCTCCACTCCTTCTCCTCTGCCTTTGTTGTGGTGGAGCTCCAGCCGTTTGTACCTCCTACAATATCTTGCGCTGTGAATTCTCCATGCCTGTTTACCAACCAGGCTTCTTTTGAACTGGCAGAGAGAAATGGCTTCTTGAAAAGTCTCTTTGATGGTGAGCCCAATTTGTTTTCACCGCTAAAAAGTTTGTTTGAACGCAATGAAATGCAGACCGACGTCGACGGCGGGCCTGTCCTGAGAGGGCTGCTGCATCCCTGAGTGACTCCTTCAGTGTAAGAGAGCGTGTGTGTGTGCGCGTGTGTTCATGTGTCCGTGTGTGTGTGTTTGCTT
Organism: Labroides dimidiatus; assembly: GCA_030710495.1. Lineage (NCBI taxonomy): Eukaryota > Metazoa > Chordata > Actinopteri > Labriformes > Labridae > Labroides > Labroides dimidiatus. The sequence goes on along the minus strand of CM061156.1, from coordinate 17,712,007 downwards.
GCTATTATGATTTGAATAACCTGAAATGAGAATCATATTTCCTCCATATTATACCATCAGCCCTCTTTCTCCCTGAGTGCCTCTCCATCTATTTGTCTAAATGAACATGGGTCCATTAAGCTCGAACAAATTTGCAGTATATGTTTTATAACCAGCTGAAGATTTATTGACTAATCTTAAGGCAAACTGTTGATGGACTTCAGTTCTCATTTGGAAGGTCAAAGGTCGGAGTCAGCTCTAGATGGGGTCGCCAATCATTCTGAGGAGGGATAACATGTACAAAAGTTTCCTAGAGGCTGAAAATCTGTGTCACAAGGCATAATGATGATTCATTATTATTATTCATGTTTGTACATAATATTTTACAATTTCATAAGAGTTATGAAAAAAACGAATTTGAAGGTTTGCAAATCATAATCAAATCAGTCAAATCATACCTTAAACATCGTATCACCTTAGACCTTTATTCCAATAGTTCAAGGAGATTTGTCTTGCACTGATTTTCAATCTTCTGTATTTGTAAATGAAACATTTTTGAGAAATTTTATCACTGCATGGACTTCTGTCCATATGAGTCAGAACATCTGTAACTTAAGGTTTGACCATCTACTTACCTAACCCATCCATTTACCCCCACCCATGTTCAAGAAATTTGTCCGAAAACTGTATCGATGAAGCTTCAACCTTCAAATTATTTGACAGAATTTTAAGTTTGTCATGTAGGACATGAGTGTGCATGAAGTAAAGGAGCACTTCAGCACAGGTGAACAGTGACTGAACCCCCAGGCTGATCCAGGATCAGGCGTTAATTTTACAGCAGACTAATTCTAATGACACACAGCTCACATCCAGATATCTCCCAGAATTCAACCAATCAGGATATTGATCAGCAGCTGGAGCTGATGGATTACTAAGTCTGATGCTCTGACAGTCTGCCTGTCCAAAGGGGGGGAGATTTTTGCACCGCACCAATTGAACCAGACCCCTTAAACCAGACACCCCCCACCCCCGGACTTCTCTCCTCTCTTTTGATGCGAGTCATTTTGACAGTGATGCATAAGTCTTTGCAGCACAGGGCCGGCTTGCTGGCAGGAAATGCCACAGATCCCCTGAGAGTAGAGGAACGAGGGATTAAACGGAGAGAGACACCCCCACTAAAAAAGGACTAAAAAGAAAATCAATGTTTCCTCCCTCTGTGGACAGGGAGAGCTGTTTAAGGATGCTGCCACTCGTGTATTCTGTAGTCTTTACCTTTAAAAGAGGCTTTTTTTGTGTTTCAACTGGAGTAGACTGAAGTCTGATGTGGAGGTGAGATCGAAACAAATCATTACTATCATCCCCTGTGCTATCCTTTCGTCCCTCCCCATTCATTCCTTCCAAAGCTCTAACTTCCTTTCTTTATTTCTTGCCACTTCTATCAAGGAGAAGTGAATGGCACGTGTTTCATCTGTAAAAAGCAACAGCGGGCCTGAAACAGCACAGAGGCAGCGCTGGCTAACATTGAACTGGGTTTGGTAGAATAAATACAAAGGCAAGAGGGAAAAGAAAGCAGCTGGGGAAACACAAAAGGAAGGAGCTGCAGATGGGAGCTAACCTTGCCTGGGTTTCTCTGATGTTCCTTTACACACACACACACACACGCACACACTTCTTCACCGCACCCATTACTGTCAACCCCTTTCTCCCTCTCTCTCTTTCTTTTTCTCTCAAGTCATCCTTTTATTTGTCGTGTTCAGAGGACAGCACCAAAGCATCTGAGGAATGGGAGGTTACAGTGTATTAAAGGAAATGTTGTTTCACAAAAATGGTCATTCCCCTTTCAGCGGGAAATACAGAGGCTGAGCGGCAACGGCACTTCAAAGCTGCCCAGAAAACTTCCCATGAAACAACTTTGATTTTCTGCATCTAAAGGGGACAAGCTGGGGATTTTCCCCCTGGTGTCTCAGAGCAGTCTTTCTCACATTGTTCTTGACTGTTGTAAACATTTTTCTTTGTAGCCATATAAAGGAATGGGGTAAAAAAAAAAATTCTAGCTGAATTAAAGGAGGCGCAGACAGGTGAAATACAAGTTACACCTTGGTCAGGTTTGTTGATAGAAAACACATTTTCTTAAGGGAGTTAGAGCATCGCATGCTAAGAAACCATTCTTTCATTACCAAAAACCTGATACCTTTTAAATTGCTTGCATGAAATTCAAATTCATCAATGACATAAGTGATCTTGAACCCTCAAAGCTGACTCATAAAAGCAGCGACGCTGAAGAGCAGGTCATTATTCATGTTTTTTAAATGGCGAGCAATTAACATTTGATAACATTTGAGAACGAACGGCATCCTGGAATGAAACCCATCATTCATGTATTACTTTTTTACGCTATTAAAAGTCTCTGTTTGACCTATTTTGATGAAAGATATCACATAAAAATAAAACGTCCGGGAAAGTTGAGTACGAAAGCCTTCACGTGCAAATTAATGAGGGGAAGGGGCAGCGGAGAGGAGGAGAGCAGGCGGCATTAGAGGAAGAGAGAAGTTGGACTGGTTGTTTGGACGTGTTGGTTTGAAGTGAAGAGGCTGCAGTCGAGTGGACTGTCTCTCTGACACACACATACGTCCAACCCCACGCACAACCTTCCCCCCACTCCTCCAGTGGCCCTGTCGGTGTGCCAGGGCGGGTGATTACCGACGCTCTCCCCCAATTATGGGCTGATTATTCCGCCGCGCTCTAATTGACTGGGGAGATATGCAAATGGCTGTCATTTGGGATGATAAAGGATGCGGGTGCTGGATGCCCCCTGCATTATTTAGCCTCGGCTGTACGCAGCGTGAAGGATGTGGCGTGCGCTTTAATTGCTGAGGAGAGAGAGGTTAAGCTGAACGAGCAGCTGAATTAGAAATGAGGAATTTAGGCCCTTTATTTATTTCTTTATCCTCCTCTCCTGCCATCTCTCTCTCTCTCTTTCTCTCTTACACTCACTCTGTCATGCGCCATTTTTTCAGCTCTCTTTTGGGTGAGTTGAGAGGTGAGGAGGAGGTAGGTGAATGGCGGGATGTCATGCTGGAATGCCATAAATAAAAACATTAAAGTAACCAGTATGTACAGAACAAACGGTTAGTACAGAAGCTTAAAGTGCTCAGAGTTGGCATTGAAAGTTCAGTATGAAGAACCTTTGCGGACTAATGGAAGAACAAGTAGAAAATCACAGATACAAGGAAGCTCAGCCGGTCTCCTTTTCATTGTGAAGCTGCCAGTTTAAATCAAGGAAAATTTAAATAAACAGTTGTCTGCAGAATACCAATGACCGAACTCCCTGTGTGAAATGTAGGGCTTTAGGGCAGGTCGAGATCGGCTCATCTTTGACTTCAACACCTGGAAGCGTAAAGAGAGCTGACCCACCTCTAACGTTATGTTGCCACTTGAAGGCTGGTGTTGGATGTTCCAGATACTTTACCGCTATTCAGAAAATGATGATGTGGGATCAAATGTGTATATGTGGGACTTCAAGTTAACATAGCCCACTGGATAAGCACTCCTAGCTGCTACAGCTTGGCATATTATCAAGGGGAATCAGAGTGAAACTCAACACTAATCCCTCCAGTTTGGAGACAAGCAGTGCCAGATTTGGGCGTCTTTAACAGCTTAGGGGTAATAGGGCCTCAAATGTCCCTTTCAATGTGGCCCATCCCATATCTCCACATTATGAGGGGCTTAAGAGCCAGGGCAGTTATCACTCACTGAGCCCCCTATCTTACAACAAGCAATAATTGCTAATGCGTTGGAGTTACTGTTAGCATTATCACCAGATTGAGTGAATCTATGGGAATCCTGAGTCAGGTGTCCATGTGGCTGTTTGACCCACTGGGCCTGACTCCAGGACCACTTTGAGTCTTTACAGCTCGGTGCTGCTGGTGAAAAACAGAAAGAGCTTTCTTTCCCTCTTATCGAGATGCCGCGGTATTATCAAGAGATTGTCTGGGCTTTGTGAAGTGTGCAGGAGCAGAATTGAAAAGAAAAGCACAATTGCTTTTCAGCACTGCTGCGGCTCTCCGCCGCACAACTTTGGGAAGCCCTGAACATTTTGTTCTGAGGCTGCTTTTGTTCCAGATAACAAAAACAGAGAGAGCAAAAAGGCAGCCTTTAATGATGTTACCTCCTAAATAGTGTGTTTTTCTAATCACAAAATAGTTCCTCTCTTAACTCCAACTGCTGTTTGTTCAAACAGACTTTGCTCACTAATACAGTGCTTTTTCGTATGACATGGAATTACTTGTCTGCACAGTATCTATGGCAATTAATCATTTTGATGCTTACATTTTGACTCAGCAGGAGGTGTAGAAGAGTTGCCTTGTAGGAGAGCAGCAGCAGAGTCGATATATGATGAATTAAGCTGCTATACTCAGTCTCGGGTCACATGTGTGTTTTAGCAGCATTTGAAGCCTGGTACCTGCACCAACTGTAAAAGTATGTATTCCCAAAGCAATGTGAAGGCTGTTCTGCTCAAAGCAAAGGTTTTAAGAACATGTGAAAAAGGCTGTATTGGAACTTCTGCCTGAAACATGTGGTTTTCACTTTCACAGACTTGCTTCTTTGTTTTATGGCGTGTACAGGTGCAGCAAGTGCAACACTCAGCATTCCTCTGAGGAGGGAAAGTGCTCGCCATTTTCCCTGTTTTCACGATTCATTGCATTAAGACCTAAGAGAGATGTAAAGTCCTTGGTGAGAGATCTGGGAGGCATTGTGATGCAGGCAGAAAGAAGCTATAAAGAAACACTTTTACCCCGCTGCAAGCAAGGCCATTTGCAACAGTATGAACACTCCTGCCTTCAGCTTTGTGTTGAGGACCAACCGAACAGGACGAATCAAAAGGATGCTTTTGGTCAGTTTGTTATGTCTGTATCAGCTGAGTTGTTGTGAGACTGAAAAGATAGTGTCCCACTTGTGGCAGCTCTGTGCGAACTAAAGTAAGTCTCAATTAAAAACTTTAGGCACTTGAGATGGGAACATTCAGCCTTAGAGCTCGCAGCACAACACAGACATCCATGGCCTGGCATGTTAGCATATTTGAGTGCCTGCTGGGCGCTAGCCTAAAGCCCTCATGGGGTTTTTGGCAAGCCTGAGGCATGCCAAACATCTCCCCTCAGATGGCAGAGAGTGCCCTTGCCTGTATTTGGAGTATCTCTACCTTGTGCCTTCTCTCCACGCTGAGGATTTAACTCAAAGACCCTCAGGAGGTGGCAGAGTCTCTGCTTGAGAACTCTTATCTCCTCACGCACTGGCTCATACATTAACATATCCCAGTTTCACACAAACACACACATTATCAAGCAAAGGCATACCCCATCAAGGCGTATTTGCACATTCTAACATACAGTTATTAAGACATTCATGTAGATATGAAGTACTGCATGTGAGCAAGCACTTTTTATCAGTATTTTATAGTGCAGCGCTTAAATTGTCATAAAGTCTATCAATTCTCATCATCATCACCAATTATCATCATCATTCCAGCCTTGGTAGGCATTCCAGCTGATTGACATCAAAAAAGAAATTATAGTGTGGGTGTTTTGTTAAATCTCCCTCCACTAAGACTCTCTCCTTCTCATTTCTCTTCTTCTTTCTGTACTTAATAGCACTTAGTGAAGGGTATTACAGTTGGTGCTCTACATGGGGCATCGCATTAAAACCCTCTTTCACACATACACACACACATTCAGCAGTCCATTTGGATTCATTTGCATGGCATTTCATTTGGATTTTGCCTCAATCGACGGTTTGGGGGGAGTATTAAAATAAAAAAAAAACATCTTTGTGTAATAGCATTTCCTCTCAGTCTCCAGTGCGCCATAAAGATAGAAAGCAGGGCGGCCGGAGCCGATAAATGAGTGCAGTGCTGCCATGAGCAGACCTGTCCCTCAGGCCTCCAAACGATAGCTGTTGGAGTTAATTACAGTTTACATCATCATATTTACCCAGAGAAGAGAAACAGAGATTAAAACTCGCCTTTGAGCCCACTGAGGTGTTATTTCTGTATATACTGTACTGCTGTAAAGAGGAATACAATGGTTGCTGTGCGGAACATTATAACGTATTTTACTCTTGACCTGGGTCAACACTGGCTCTGCATATATACATAAAAAAATCAATACTGTATGTAAATGTTCAAGAACAAAACTAAAGGATTATAGAGTTTTTGGACCAACCCTTTCTTCATGTAACTCATTTAAAAGAAGAGAGACCAAATGCAAAATTGCCAAATCTTTAAACTTTCACTTTCTTGACCATAGAAGTGAACTGAAGTCAATATGCATCTTCAGTTGTCAATTTAAGTCACTTCAAGTAGGTTTGTTCAAGATTTTGTGTCCAAAATCCCTCCTCCCTCCTTTGTGGTTCAAATGCAGCCAAAGAAAGAGAAAATATAATTTCAGATACTTCCACCTTTTAAAATGATCATGATTTGGTTTATACAGGTTTACTCTGTATCCAATTTAAGGCCAAAAAACTATTACACAAGCTTTCAGTGATTTAGACAGTGATGAGGATCAAAACGTGGTTAAGCAAGTTCATGAGTTTTCATAACCTTAAGGTTAAAAACATTTGAGCTTATTGAGTCTGTTGTTGTGCCTCATGGGTCCTCTAATGCTTTGTTACATCTTGGGTTAAGTCACATCATTCAAATCACTGTTTCAAAACATGAATTAATTGTCAAATTAAGATTCTGGAAATGATTGAAATTGCAGCCATCAGGTTTTAAACTTCACAAAGAAAAATCTAGTAGTTGTGAGGATGCCTATAAGTGCAAAGAGGGACCTAATTTGCCATATTGTGCTCAAACAAAAGATGAAGAAGAACCTAAATGCAATTCAATTTGCAAAATAATTGATTGCAAGGGGGTCATTTAGCCTATGAGGCTAAGCTTATGAGCATTGTGCATCAAATGAAAACAAAATGCAGTTGGCTGTCTTCAGATTCAAAAAAAGACAGTTAAGTAGTAAGTACACCTAAAGTCTGGAACTAGTCCTGTTATTTAGAATAATATTCCTATATTGAAATCTGTGTTTAAGTTTGCATGATAAAAGGAAATGAGCTTACTAGATGAGGTGACATAAGATTACATTAAGCGCCACCATCCTTTCTGTTCAGGAAGAATCCCTTGTTGAGCAGATCTGAGAGATTTTTTTCCATGTCACTTTTCAATGCTGTGAGCAGAAACAACTAAAATAAAGTAGAAATAGAGGAGAATGATACCTCACATTGTACAAATGAAAACAAGACTTTATACGTGAATAGATACCAAGGCCCACGGACAAAAATACACACGCATGAAGTAATACAACTTCAACATATCTGGTTTAAGGGCAGTCATGAGCTATTTTAACGAAATAATGACCCCAGTAATGTCATCTCATAGTTCTTTTTCATTTGACACAGCCTCCCATACATTTTTCATTTTTTTATCAGATGAATGAGGCAGATCAATCAAATGTCAGGGTGAATCAATGCTGTCTTTTGGTCCCATGTAGTTTCTTGCCATAAGGGTGGTTGTCGTTGAGGGTTACAGCTCCCAGTGCTCTGTCGCTAAGTTTGTATTTCAGGCTCTAGTTAGCCGGCTAGCCATCTGGTGCAGAGCCTTAAGCCATACGATCTCTCTGACACAGGCAGACTAGACAGCGACGGCAAAGAGATACCAATGTTAGACAGAGAGAGGGAGCGAGAGAGAGAGAGAGGGATGGAGAGAGAGAGTTGTGTGTGTGTGTGTGCCAGAGAGAGAGAAAGCAACAGAACGGAAAAAAGAAAGAGGGAGATAAAAGTAGCTAGTTTCTCCAGTCGCTCTGCTCTCCTTTAGCCCACAGGAAGCTGCAGTGATTGGCTCCTCCCTGTCTAGACGGAAAACCACTTTTACACACACACACACACACACACACACACACACACACACACACACACACACACACATGCTTGTTGCCTTCTACCATAGCAACTTTGATTAATTCCCGGTGTGCAGTGAGAGGAGACAACATCAGCACCATGGTCAGGGGAAAAAGTCCCACAGTCTGCTGGATGTGACAGCTTCCTGCTTCACACTGAAGTTGCATATCCTGCTGGGGTCTATGTGTGTGTGTGTGTGTATGTATGTGTGTGTCCGTGTGTGAAGGCATGTGTACAAGTGAGTGTGTGGCTGTGTGAGAGTGAGATCAGGTCAGTAGAATAAGTGTGGGATTGATGGGGTGGGGTGTGTGTGCGTGTGTGTATGTGTGTTGCTTCATCTGTCCCCTCGGTCGCATCAGTGCTCAAGCATGTCTCGCCGTGACAGCCCAGCATCCCGTGTGCCAGTCACACACACATAAACACACACACACATACACACGAGACAAGAGGGTGCAGGCAGGCGCCAACACCAGCGAGGTGAAGGGTCACGAGCGACTGCCTCTCCAATGTTGTGTGAAATGTGTAGATGGCAGTCTCGGCCCATTATGTGCGTATCTACGACTATGTGTGTGTGTGTGTGTGTGTGTGTGTGTGTGTGTGTGTGTGTGTGTTTGTGTGTGTGTGTGTATCTGTGTGTATGTTTCTTGAGGTAGGCAGGGGGTATCTCAAAGTAACTGGTTATTATCACCTCAATATTTTTCTTATTATGACAATTACATGCTCTAGGAGCGAATTAAGCGATACAGGACGCCAAGCGGGAGTGGTTGACAGCTATTTGGAGACTCAATGCACAGAGCAATTTGCAGCCCAGAGCCAAACAAATTGGATTTGGGCCACTTTGGATTGGGGCCCCAGATTGTTGGGCGTTTGGATCATCCGACCGCATGCCTGCCTGGCTGGTTAGATGGCTCTGATTCTTTACACATGACTACGTAGCAGACAGTTAGCCCGGTAACTCAATACTCTCTGGTCCTCGACAAGGATAAAGTGTACAAGTGGTGGAGGTGTATGTGTGTGTATGTGTGTGTGTGTGTGAGTGTATGTTGATAAATGCATTACACTGAAGGCACATTGTGAAATGACTTTTTTACGGTGGTGTTTCTGCAACCCTAAGTTATGATTATGGCTTTATTGGGCATTTACTATTGACATTTTTATGGTCTACGGGTGTTAAGCTTTCCCACCCTTTCATGTTATATGGTGCTGCTACTTTTTTGGTCTTGGGCCACACAGCTGTGCTCAAGTGTGTGTATAATCCAAATGAGCCTAACAGCCACTAAACGAATTACTGGTACGCATTTTCCCACCCCTAAACTGCCACTGGAAAAGCTGGCAACAGCTCCCAATTAGGTGAAATGCAATTATTCCCATCCATTCACACAATTAGCCTGTGGGTTAACAACCTAGCTGTACGACAGGCTAGCTCACAGTGTTTTGGAAAAGTCATTGCCATGGTAACACCGCCTCCAACGGTAACCCCGTCATGTCAAATGGCACGCACCTAGGGCAGCCACAAGGTTGAAAATAACAGTCAGCCTTATTGGTGGAGGCAGCACATTACATCACTCAGCCTAGAACACTGTGTGACGTGATTGGCTGAGACAGGGAGTGGTACCACGGGTTGAGAGGAGAGAGGGGGAAGAAAAGGAGGGAAGCTTGGGTCCCATGTGCTCAGTGGAGCGAGGGAAGATAATGCCAGGCGACAGACTGGCAGGCTGGCAGAGCGGGTGGGCACTCACAGCAGCATGATGGAAAACAAAGCCTTTGTGTGTCACCGCCGAGATCGCATTAACCAAAACAAGCAGCCATGGACTGACTGCCACTCTGACGCGGTTGTCTGCTCCATGAGCTAAGCTATGCATGGATAGAGAGTGAAGAGGGAGGCCTGTCTCACTTTTTTTTATGAAACAAACACAGTGCTTGGGAAAACCAAAAAACTAGTTGACACTGAATTGACTGTGTGACTGAGCTGTATAAACTCAAAACTTAAGTTATTTTTAGGTCACAGTCAGTGCATTCAACACATGCACAGTTTGGCAGACATAGCTCATGTTGGATTTAATGTTCCAATATCTTACAATAAAAACTTTTGGCAACATTTTGAGGCTGCATAAATTATCATGAAATCATGTATTACTATTAGTGTTAAAAGTACTGCTTTAGAAATTCAACATGAGCCATCTGTATTTCAATCATTTCCTGTTAGCAACTGGAGAAAAACAATGAACAGTCACAACAGTGCATTTGTTTTCAACTGGATTCAAAGTGATGAGTAGAATAAACTCAACTGTTAGATGTCAGGCTTTCTCTCTAATTATGCACCAGATATTTTTATAAAACAAAATTATTCATGATTTCAACATCATGTCACCACTTATTATTCTTAATCACAAATGTGAAAGATTTAGCCTGATGTTGCAAGATCCTTAAGTTAGCAACTGTTCATTTTACCTGGCAGGCGAGTCTGGAAGTGCTAACAATATCCCACCCACTTCAGATACACTGGACCAATCAGAGGCCTGTATTTAGAAATGGGGAGTGTTCTATGAGATGACGGCCCAGGGATCCCACTACAACCCTTTTGTCAACAAACAAAATGCTAGCCTTCACCTCAGGAAGGTCGGCCATATCTACTATTAAAGGTTTCGTAAACAAATTGGATGATATTTTCATTTTCACAAAAAAATGTATATAATAATGTTATGATAATTTGTTATAATTGGTTGTCGGTCTGTTTAACACATTGATGTCGTCTCCATGATGTAACCCGTTTGTTTCTAATACAGAGTTCTGAAGCCCATTAGAAGCTGCCATATTGAAAAGCTTGACTAGACCTAGCTTCAAAAATCCAACTCTAAGGCGTGTGTGCCAGTAGATTAATAACCAAACCATTATTTGAACCAGGCTGTAAACATGTTTATTTGTGCTTTAAAAATGATCTCTTTTAAATTTTCTGCAGCATCCAGCCCCAAGCAGACGTTCAATGAACTGCAGTTTTTAGCATTTCTGCATAGGCCTCTTGTTTTTTTTAAACTAAAAGTTACCACCTGGTTCATTCCCCTTTAGATGCACTACTGCATGCAGTCATTTCTCTCATTTCTGATGCCCATCGGAAAAAGAAACTGAATCGATAGTTTCAAGACACCAGGCTACTAAAGGCAGAGGGAGCTACCTCTTTTTTAACAGGTGCAAAAACATGAATCCAAGATGTAATGCTTACTGTACTATAATTACAAAACTCGGAATTCAGCAGAGCAACAAAGATCATCTGCAATAAGACCAACCTTTTCTGCACTGGGATTTTTGAGACTGAAAATGTTTTGGAAGGTAGTCGTCAGACCAGACAACTGACAAAATGAGGAAACAGCCTATTTTTAAGTTTTAAACAACAACAACAAAACAAAAAAAGAGAATGATAAATTTAACCATTTAAAGAAGTAAGATAAGAAGAAACTACCTTAGGATGTACAGGACAGGAAAAGAGAAAGGCTGAGTTGTCCATCTGTGCCCACAAAAAGTGCCAGAACTGACACAAACTAAATATCTTTGCAACACACACAGACTCTAGATTTGTTTTTTTTTTTTTTTTTTTGTCCATATCATCAAAAAGTGTCGAAATCAGGATCAGAGAAGAAACTCCCAAGACGAGAAGTCCCAGTAGTTCATCTAACCTTACTTTAAAGTTTACTCCACTTTTTCTTAGGTCACACTCTTTTAATGTGATTGCTTCACATTAGAAACTCATAACTGTCATTCTCACTTGTGCTCAAATTTTGGAAGAAATTATATAATTGTTTAAAATGTCATTCAAATCACATTGCATTGCATTGTTCCAGTGCTTGGATTTGAGAATTCATATAAAGCCCTGGTTGCAGACAGACAAACCCATCATTGTGTGTTGACAGTAATGGTTGCACAGGACTCAGGTGGGACAGGAGTTTGAGGGTCAACAGGCCTGGGTTAGCAGGTAGGATCAGCTGCCATTCATCCACAACTCTGCTCCTCATCCCCCAAGCAACACCAGCAAGAAAACCAGGGTCACTTACAGGTGACTTCCCCCATACTCAGCTACAGCTGGGGCACAGAGTGTGTGTGTAGGCTTGTGTGTGTGTCTGAATGTGTGTGACATGTAAGTAAGTAAGAAAGCCGTCACATTACATCACATCAAATCGGAACTTCTCCTGATCATAGGCTCTCTGACTTTGCCTCACACACCATCCTGTTATACAGTCTGTAAACTGTCTGTAGTATTGGTGGGGAATCCCTGGAATCAAATCAGGATGGGGAGAACCTTCTAAGTGCGCACTCACACTCAGACACAGTTCTTTGCTCACCACAGGGAATGAAATCTGTAATATGAACTCACTCTTGGTCTGAATGAAAGCCAATGACAATTTATTTTCACCACAGCAGCCACAATAGTAGTAGTAGTAGTAGTTTTTTTTCTGGGTGATGGTTTCGCTCCTCTGCCACATTAAACACTGCCACCATGACTGCAGAGACTTGACCTAGATGATTATGGAAGGTCACAAAAAGGGTCAGGCATGGTCACACATTTCACAGGTCACATTTTCAGTCCTCCTATCCAGTATAACTTTGTTTTTCAGGCTTTTAGCTATCAAACTATCCAGTCTTTAAGCAAAAAATATTGCAATAATGCTTTTTCTTCTGATAAAAAAATGAATCACCAACCTTTGGATTTTTAAATTTACCAGGAGGATTTCATCTCTGCTTGAGCCCACGTTTACATTTGCCTCCTGCTGCTTGTCACTTCTAATCAAATGCCTGGCTGAGCTTCATAAATACTCACTGGAAGTCTTTTCCTCTGTTCCAGGATCTGTCCGGCTCAATTGATGACCTCCCCACCGGGACGGAGGCCGGTCTGGGCTCAGCCGTCAGTGCTGGCGGCTCGTCCAGCAGCAGCAGCAGCAGCCAAGGGGAGCAGGGGGGGCCTGGCAACCAGGGACAGTCTCCCTTCTCCCCTCACGCTTCCCCTCACCTCCCCAGCCAGAGGAGCGGGCCCTCTCCCTCCCCCGTGGGCTCCCCTGCAGGCTCCACTCAGTCCCAGCAGTCACGATCAGGCTCTGGACCCATTTCTCCTGCCAGCGGACCCTCTGTCAACAACACGGCGCCGGGTAAGGATTCCATCAGAGACCTCAGTATGTGCACATGCATGTTGATAGTCTGATTTTATCTTGATGAAAGGTGCAACTTGTGGTTTGGTAACTTCATAAGTTTAATCAAAGCAAACAAACATGACCTTCGCTGATATGATTCACTGCTCGAGTCAGACTCTAATCCACATTTGATACCACCCTGTTTGATTCCAGAGGAAATTTTCAAAATTGCTTTTTAGTTAAAATGTTTTGTGTCTGCCAACAAGGGGATTCTGTTTAAAAAAACAACCCCAGCATGCCCTTCCCAGTGAGGTCATTTGAGGTTTACCGCTTTGGCAGACGATGTAAATTACTGACTGTGACATCACTGGTTGTGAGCGTTAAAAGATTTCTCATTTTCCAGTCTCAAGTGGTTCAGTTTAAGAATGTTCTTTAAAAATTCATCATGCATCCTCTATTGAGTCACTCAAGGAAATTTGGATCCACACATATTTGAATCAATCCCTGAAATTTTTTGCAAAGTTGCAACTTTGACGGGTGACCACAGCTTTCCTGAAAATTTGACACACATTCCCCCATTTGCTTTAAAATGTGTCACAGAATTCCAGTCTTCGATATTCAAATATGATTTGCAGTAGATTATTAGATCTGCATTGTTCTGATGATATCGGCGAGTAGGTTCAGTATCTGTGGAATAATGAGTGCTAGAGCTGTCCTGGTTTTTGTTAGTAAAGCAGGACGCCTTACCGGGCTCTGGTGTGACAGTTTTTTTTACATGAGCTCATTGATTGCACTTGAAACCAGTGTCTTGTTAGAAAGTTTGTACAGTAAATCTGTTATAGTAAATCCAGGGCAATCCAGTAAGTCTTCATGTGGTTATCCATCCACCTTTCCTCATTAAAAACTGTTAGCCATCCACTTTTTGGGGCCTTGTTATGGTTCGATTCACCAATCACCAAACTTTCCTCTACCAGCAGCTCTGTTACACTCTTAAAGAGTATTTTAAAGCGTTGTAGTGATCTCCTTGTGTCCTATCAGTGGGTTAATAACAGTGCTGCACACAAAATAATGAGTATCATAGGGTAAATACTGCATAATACAGAACATTCTGATTATTCTTTCTCATTAAGATAGCAGGTAAGTGGGCTCGCTGACAGATGAGGAACAACCTGCTCAGATAACTTTTTTTACAACTTTTTCCAAGTTGCTCCTGTTTAAGTGTAATGCTTTTCATGATAAGCCTGCTTTTTAACTGCAGGAACTTTCTCAAGGAACTAAGGGGTTTTTGAGGAACTAAGTACTTTGGAACAACTTAGCCACTTGTGCTTGTCTCTGTTTAAGTGTGGATTCAACAAATCAATCAGCACTACAATGAAGCATGATCCAAAGAGACAGGCTGCATATCCTCTGTGCCAACAGGCTCACTGTGGTGCTGTACGTAAACACAGACCTGTGTTTGCTTTCTCTGGTGTCATCTTTGAAACCAGAGAAAGTTCCTGGAACTTATTGTCACAGAGGACCTATATTAGCCCCAAAACATGTCAGAGAGACTGCAGTTTCTTTTTTGTTTGTTTGTTGTTGTTTTTTAAAGTCTGCTGCAAAATCAGCATTTTAGGCTACAAGGATTCCAGAAATGAAACCGAGAGAATCTGCATTTTTAAAGCGGTGTCATTACTTGGTGTCATTACTTGTTGCTTCTGTAGCTATATAGTTTAACAGTCATCACAGCTCCATTTCTGCCTGACCTTTACGCTTTTTTGGCCATTTAACAATCCCAGCCTGATTTAGTTTATTTCTAAATATGTGCATTTAAAAAGGATTTTAAAAAGGTCATGTGGAAAACTGTCCTTTGTGAAGATTAAGTATACATGTTTCCACAAACAACAACATTTAAATGTTTTGTGTTTAGGTTTCTGGATAAAGCTCTGACATCACAGCTGTTTTAGCCACAGAGAAACAAAGTTGTCGTTTTTGTATTTTTATACACAAATGTAACCAAAACAGTCCATTTAATGTAACAATCAAGACTTTGCTTTCTTGGGATGAAAGTTTAAGCTCTTTTTAGAAAAGTCCTCATAAACCAGAGCAATATCCTAGTTTAATAGCATCTCTTTTTTTCTTCCTCATCTCCAAGTCACCGTATAATCCTTCCAGATCAATTTTCATTCTGCCAGTTTGGACAGAGGATGGAGCTGAGTGCACACTGCAGCAGAAGACCAAATAATATCAATCCAGTGCGTCTAGACTGTGATATCTAAGGCCCATTTCAGATCCTAATTCAGACCGCCAAAGAATATTACAGCTTAGCGCGGAGCACTTCATGGAATATGTCTCATTCATTTTCTTCACAGAGTTTTCGTCCTTGCATAGGAGGGATTTGTTAAGTCTTTGATCATGATGTTGTAGAAACACGTCCCTACATTGCAGAGGAATTTCAATAAAGTCTACCTCCCCACTACCTGTGGATCGCAAGTATTTCCAACATTTATATGCCAGACAATATTTCCTCTCCATTCTCTGTGCTAATGAATTGAGACGGACTGGTAGTGCAGAACCTCCCATCTGATTTGTATCCTTATCTTAGATATGGCAGCCCAAACAAGACACCAGCAGGATTATCAGACAATGCATGGTGTGTCTGTCTGTCTCCGGAGGCCAGAGCAGAGCGCATACCCATTTAGATAAACACTGAGCATTATAAATGAGTGTGGATTTGATTTGCCTCAGACAGGCGTGTGAATGTGTTTATGTGCATGCCGTTACCGTCTAGCCTCCCTGTCATCCCGCCACCTCTCTCCCCGGCTGCACGGCTGACCGGAGCATCAGCATGTCTCAGGCCTGTCAGTCACTGTGACAAGGCGGGGCAAAATGTCTTGAGTGAGTTCCTGACGCCGGCTCCTCCTCCACCTCCCCCTCCTCCTCCCCTCCTCGCAGCCGCTTACCGGAGTGATTGACACTAATGAAAAACTGGGACAGTAGTTTTTCAGGCGCTCGTGCCAAGAATCATGACAAGAATCCGGAATGAGGAGGCAAAGACGAGAAGCGAAACCGATTGCTGGGACGTGATTAATAAGAAAATATTTTAAAATATTCCCCGTGCCAAATAAATGGTGATAAAGCGTGGAGCAGTGAGTAACATCTGGCATGTTTTAGCGGCTGTAGTACAATCAGTTTGAATTAGATCAAGGAGCAGCCAACCTCAGAGAGACACAGGAGAACTAATGTGGTTAGCACACATCTGATTACTAACGCTCCACTTTCTAACACTTCATCACAAGTTAGGACACTTTGGTTAATGTTGTCGTTTCACTTTGGTACAAGTCAGTGAGGCATGAGAGAGAGAGAGAGCAACCCACACCATGTATTCATCTGAGTGTTTTTCCATCACTTCATAAAAAAACAAAATCTTCACTACACAGTAATTGTTTGAACACCAGTTTCCCCCTTAACTCAATGAAATAATAAATAAAATGAGACCATTATTAATAGACTTTTTTTAATTGGCGTGAAAAGATTACAGTTTTCTGCAGTAGTTTGAGCTGCTGTCAGGGAACAGCCAAAACAAAGCATCATCTCGTAGCCGCATTGCATTCTGGTCCATTAAGGTCTCTGTCAGTGAATGAAAATAAGTTACAGACTGTTATTAAAAGATTGTCCTCCTGGATGTCAGTCATTTACATTGATTTTATGGGTAGTTTTTAGATTTTGTCTTATGTTATTAAACTTATTGCTGAGCTTAGCGGGACTGTGAGGACTATCTGTTTGAAGTGGATTACAGCGACACCTTTTGGCAGATATCTTGCGCACAGTGTCATGATGATGTGACTCCTGCCAGATTGTCTTTCTAACACTACTTTTCTTTGTTCAAGACAACTTTTTACTACATTCGAAGCAACAAGGTAAGGTATTTATCAACAGTTATGCAGCACTGTTGTTTGAAATGTGACAACAAGCAAACTTCGTAAGTTTGTACAGTAGTTTAGTAGCTGGCTACTTTGATGCCTCCCTCAGCCTGGTGGTCTGAGATGCATCTGTGGGCTAACATGTAAGGCTAGCAAATCCTTATGTCCTGCTCATCTACCAAGCAGAGCTAACTTAACCTCACTCTTCAATTTGTTAAAAGATTGTTAAGTTTGATCAGATCATAGCAGAATAACTGCTGCATGTGGTTTGGAATGAACATTTGCACAAACAGTTTAGCTCATTTTTTAGCCTTTAGCTTGTATTTTAGCCTTTAGCCTGTGCTATCGCTCTTCTGTTTAACTTTCTGCTGCTCTTTTGTCCTTTTCCTGTCTGACAGTTCAGCTCCAGTGTCCGCTATCCTTACTCAATAAATCACAGAGATACTTTTCAGTAGAGAAAAACACAGATCTCTCTTCTGACTACTAAACTTCATCAGCCGGCATGGATGTTGTCATAGAGACTTCAATGTGCTGTAAATCAGTCCGCTCCTGCCCGGCCCAATCGAGAAGCTAAGAAATAGCATTTAGAAATAACCTATATTGGTGCTGATAATCTCATTTTAAGTTGTGGATTAGAATCAGACATATATCTAGAAGAGAAACTTCTAGAAGGTCCTCACAGTTCCTTCAGTGTTACCACTTCATTTCATACTAATGTCCTGTAGTATGAAGGCTGTCAACATGGATTAGAAATAAGTGAGGTTCAGGTTTCTTGCTCTCCTAGTTGATCATTAATGTAATTTCAGGGCATCTAAGAGATTCATGTCCAAATTCAACCCAAGCTATACACCCAACACAGACTCAGTTTATTGATCTTAGTCCATCTTAATGATACCATGCCATAGTTATTGCTGTTCAATCCACTGGTTACTGGCCCAAGAGTAAAACAGGCTGAGTTCCATATCAATGACTAACCAATAGATCTGTAAATAATGAAGAATTACAGAACTCCTGTTAAAAACCTTTTCATCTGCATTTTCTGTTTGTGTAGGTTTGGTGATTGGGTTTCCTTTCAGCAACTGGTATTAAAAATAAACAAATGAGAGAAATAAGATTTTCATTTTCTGTTAAGTATATTAAGAAGTAAAATCACTAAGAGGCAGAAAATGGCTTTGTTTTTATTTTCTGAAACTTGATCTGATCATGGGTAAGTATACTGCAGGAGGGGTACTTCCCAGGAACTGTCTGTTCGATAGGTTCATGTCAACCTTCCTGTGCTGGAGGTCTTAATCAACATTAACATGAGCTTCCTGTCATGCATATTAAAGAGACGAAGAATCACATCCTCTTCAGCGTACGGGAATGTCAACATCCCATCTCAGAACCTGCCTCAACCAATCTCCAGTCCTCATGAATCATGTGTAAACCAAGCAGCAACCACTAGACTGAGGAATGACACTAATGCTCAGGTTATCTTAAAACTGCAGTTCCTTGAGTGTCCACTTGAGGCTTCCTCAGAAAGTACCAGAAACTACATACACACCCATTCAAGGAAAGCTATTGTTACAGTAAAAAAAAAACAGGTTTGCTAAAAATGTACTAAAAACAAATTTGGTCTGCATAGCTATGTTCTCTAACCGCATACAGGTTGTCAGACCTTGGTGTTCGAGGCCCACCTCTTCAAAATGTCTTGCACCAGTAAGGTGAGCCTTTTAAAATGAGCTCATCATCCCAGCAAGTCTCACGAAGATCTCTCTTTTTTAAATGGACCATTTTGAGCAGTTTACAGACAGATTAAGGAATTTTTACAACATATGAATATTAAGCGGTCTGTAAATCTGCAGATGTTTAGTATGAACACCAGAACTGTTACTTTAAATCTATGTTAAAAAGTATAGCAAAGCATAAAACCCCCTCTTTAAGTTTTCAGGATTTCTGCCCCCCAGGCTAGACTGGTGGATGAGTTTAAAGAAGAGAGACCAGATAACTGAAGGCTGTACCTCCCATACTACTTATAGCGACTTTAAAGTACAACAAGCAGGCCTGCATTCTGGGAGTGGAGTGGTCTAGAGAGTTAATAGGGCTATATGAAGTCTTCAAGATGTCACCCAGCTGCCACGTGCTTCCCATTCCATTTCACCATAATGTAAGTTTCCCAGAATAAGACACAGCCAGCGTTTTGCATAACAACATTTAGAGTTATTATCCAGAGCATTTTAGTGGTCCCAGGGCATTGAGAAATGCCACAGTAAGCTTTGTATAGCATTTCTATTTCTATGTGTACGTCCTCCCATGTTTATGTGTGTGTTGGTCTGTCACTGGTCAGACTCACCCAGTGGAGTGATGCGACGTGTCATACGGCTGAGCACTCCCGGGAAACACGTTACCCTTGACAGCGGTCAGAGGAGAGCAATTTCATCATGTCATCCTTTCACCTGGCTGTCAAACGCACATGAACAAACACAGACACTCACACACACCAAAATAATAACAAAAAAAAAAACAGTAGCAGGTAAAGCCCTCATAACAGCTCACAGTAACACACACCCAAAGGGTTTTATGAGAAACATGTATGCATGGTCACGTATGAATCACAGCTATGCACTCACTTGAGGATGAGTGACACAGCCTATGTGTAAGAGTGGATATGTGTGTGTTTATATGTGTGTGTGTGTTGGGGGAGACTGACAGATTTCCAGCCAATCATACACCCATACACTCGCACAAATCTATCTTGTCGAAGCTCCACGGCACGCCTGTGATTCCCTCCTCTCCTCACTTCTCTCCCCCCCTTCTCTCTCTGTCTCTCCATGAAGCAAATCCAATACACTGTAACATTATCCGGGCCTCGCCTTGCTATTTGGATTCTCTCCCGGAGCCAAAAAGGCACACACAGGGCCAAATTGATTTTCCTGTTGCGCTAGATTTGTGACAGTCGAGCAGAAATCACATTGCTCAACCGCCAACCTCCCCCCCTCTCCCTCCACCTTGTATGCACACACACAAACGCAAAACAGATTTCATACACACACATACACATCTCCTTCCTCCCTGTGTCTCTGAAGCAATTTAGAGCGTCCTAGCAATATTTTTCTCCTACCATTAGACTTCGAAGACGAGCAGACATTTGTCCCTCATCCGGATGGATTTGGGGCTGGTAACCACCGCAGGCATTTCAGCTCTATTGCTGCCTGTGAGCTGATGGAGTGAAGTGAAGCCATCCCGTCAGAGTGCAGAAGGAAAGGTCCTGAAAAAGTTCAGCCGTCATTGCTTAAGTTACTTCCGTCCTTGTTCTGATTTGTTTGTGTTTGGCTCTCCAAATCTCTGCTCCCCCTGGATATTTCTGGCTATAGATAACATAGTGTGTGCTAAGTTTGTACATGAGCTTGTTTGACAAGTTGTCCCGAGGATGACAGCCTGTCAGTGTGGCGTCACTTCCTGTCAGCCTTAGTATGGCTGTCCTAAAAAATCAGGAGCAGATACATCCATTACCAGACGAAACCTGGAACATATTAAATCAAACTCCACACGAAGAGAGCACAGAAACTCAGTTGTCACCCCTGTTGTTGATCGGATGAAGCTGATAAGGCTGAGAGATACACGTCGGTTACTGTGTGAAGTATTATCCCTGAACTTTACACCACAAGGAAATATTCTGTTTCAGCTCTTGATGTAAAAGTAGTGAAAGTACAGTCAGATGCAGGTTTTTGCTCTGTCTTTACCTGCTGATGTTCAGTGTGGTTAGGAACTAATAAGATATGTTTGCCCTTTTCATGTTTAGGGGGGACAGGGTTAGTTATCACACAGGTTGGTTGTCACGTTCATTATATCTCACCACCAGAGGGCGCTGTCTCTCAAAATGTGGTATGGAAATTTACGGAATTGGGATCAGAGCTCATCTACATATTCTTCTCTGGAGTTCAGGCAAGAGGACTTTCTGTGTTTTTCAAATAAATATTCAGCTCCTCAGCAGTTTATTTCTAGGCTTTTTCACAGTAATTTTATAACAAAACCAATGTCCAAAGGGAAAACTGTAGTTTAGATTGTTATTAGCTAGCTTACTAGTTTTTACACGATTGATGCTAGCAAGAAATTCCGGTTGGGGTTGGTTATCAACAACAACATATATATGTAAATGTTATGTACAATGGGCTGGTCTAAAGATGTGTTTCCTGTTCATGTTCTTTACTCATATTTTGTTAAGATGCATCAAGTTATGTATTTGTCAACTTGTCAGTGCCATCAAACTTTTAAATTTTGTTCTGCCTTCTTACCTTTTTAAAAAGATTTTTCCTATTGAAATAACATTGTTACAAACAACACCACAATGTGTGACAACCGTCCCCTTGATGGGGTTGGTTGTCACAATGTGTCAGAGTGTCTTTGATAATTAATGACCACTTTGTTACAACGAGTTGGAAAATGAGAGGGATACACCTTTAAAGCCAGGCTTAAGCCTAAGTAGCCTAAGCATCAATTTAATGCAAAGAAAGGAGAGACGATTGAACGATGTTTTGATGATGAGTAATTCAAAAAAGAATAAAAAGTGTGACAACGAACCCCTTTCTCCTCCATCTGTTCTTGTCATCGCTGACATGTCACCCACCTCAGTGTTGGACACTAACAGTGCCTCAAACAGCATCATTAACTGCATTACTCAGTCATTCGGCACGGGTAAACTAGCTCGCTCAGACATTCAAAAACATACATTTTGTATTTACTCTGTATGCTTTTCAGTAGAGCCTCATATGTTTCAGGCCCAACCTCTAAAGCAGTGATTTTTCTCATACTGAATGGATTACTCTATTCCACTATAGAATATGAACAGACATTAAGTGTAAAAGTCATGAAAACCAATTAAACAAAAACATTTTGCAGCTTTAAAACTCAGACGCGCAAACATAACTTCTGACTTTATCACCTCAACACAGGGGAAAATCCCTTGATGTTAAATTTCTCAGGGTAAAGACTGAACAAACACTATAAGCAAACTCATTCCCATTCTCAAGTAGGCACACCTCTATGAAACCATTCAAGTCTTTTAGCCTGTTCAAATCCATCCTGATTTGTACATGAAACTCCTTTAAATGTTCACAGTAGTTGTCCTGACAGGTACCGCTTACTACATTTGGATTACTGGACACATCAGCCACACCAATAGCCAGTCAAAAACCATAAATCTTAATATGTTGCCATGAAAAAACAGCACTCGGTAACTCTGCTACTCTCAATACCTCTTGGGTTCTCCTGTAATGTGAGCGATTGTTTTAATTCCAGTTCATGAGTTGCAAACTGAGCTGTTCACTTCACTATTAACTAATCTATAAGTGTGTTTAGTGAATGTGTTCATTTAGGCACATTTAGATACAAGCATTGGTCCACCTCAGAGGGAAGCACATGCAAGTGATTCTCAAACAATCAAAAAGAACCTACGTCCATTGAGCTAATCACCACTGGCGAACAGCAGCTAAAGCTTCGTAACACTGACAGATTTTTCTAAATTTTCTAAATTTTTCATGGTCTATCAAGTATTGGGAGTGAAAAACACGATGGATGACGAGGCGGCTGTTTAAAGCTTAACATTGTTCACTGCTTGGCAAGCTGCTTTCATTGTGGTAACACTTTCTGTTCAACTCAATTCCATCGTGGTACTGCTTTAATCCTCAGTCATAACATTTGATTTGTTGCTTAAGCTTCATAAACTCATAAAACTTTAAGAGTTATAGTTAGTGACTGAGCTCACCACATTTTACAAGGAGCCTGCCCTTCACTTCTCCTTTCTTGATTAAGTTATATCAGGTCACTTGACGGTGAAGCCTTGGGTAGAGGTTTTGTCATTCAAAGCTAGTGAAGGCTAAACTCAAGGTACTTTTGCTTTTAGAAGAAGGACTGCGCTCAGTGAAGAAACCCTTTCCATCATGCCCTCATACAAATTATTCATTAAAAGAGTCATTAAACAGAATCCTCAACAATCAAGTTCTTTTGTTCAAATAATTGACCACTTTAACAATGCAGAAAATAACCATTAACCTTGTGTCCCCGACTGCATGGAGATGAGTGTTTTTGTTTTAGACCTGAAGGTTTTAGTAGTGAATTACATAAGGACTGTCTGTGCTTTTGGACTTTTTCAGAACTAGTCTGTGATTTGGAGTATATTCCACCTCTGTGTGCCGGGGTCTGTGTGCTCGCTTTCTTTGAGGGTGAAACACCAATACTTTTCCACATTGTGCCGCTACTAATTGACACAGAGCACATCCACACTCGTCCGTGGCCCCGCTCGCACTGTCCGCTGCCGAAAATCACAAATACTCATCTCTACCTCCTCTACTTTTCTCACTCTCCTCCAAGGTCCTCAGAGGTCCAGTTAACAATGCCTGCACCCCACCCTCCCTACTTCCTCTCACCCCTTCCCCTCCCAGGCCTCTCTTGTCTTCTCCCTCTTCTATCTTTTCCTGAATGCTCCAAGTTTTTATTTTCTTTTTAAGAGGTGATTGGAGCTTGCGGGTGAGTGCTCGAGAGAGTTTAAGCTGCGTATCAGAGCTCCGCTTCAAGTGCTTCCAGGGTCTAAAAAAGGACAGAGAGGTCAGGGCAGGAGGGAGGGGGGGGCGCGAGTTAGAAGGCCAGGCTTGTCCAGTCTGTTTGCTTAAGGGTCCTTTTCAATGAATCTCCTCCAACCAGTTTACTTTCGCTTTCGTCCTTAACATCATCCACAGCCTCGCCAGTAGTTAGAAGTCAGTTTTTGGTAAACAAATTTCCATCTTTTAATATGATAATGAAAACCACAGATGACGCAACTGTTTTGCAACGAAGCTCATCTTTTTTTCGTGCCAAGAGGTCAAAGGTCAAACACAGATGCCTTGAAGGAACTGAAGGAACTGTAGTAATGACCTCAGATCAGGATTTCATGAATAAAAGTGGCCATTTAAAAACAACCTCAGTAAAAAAGCTCCCCAATGAAACAGAAAAACAATTTAGAGCTGAAAAATGTCAAACCACAAAGAAAGCCACGGGGATGCTCAACCAAAACTTATTTTTTTCCTCTTTTACTGGTAGAAGTTATTACACGAAAGCAAGAGAAGAGGGTAGGGGGTTTTTAGATTTTATGCAAGTGTGTTTTTTCTTTTTTTATGCCTCGTGGAGTCGGGTGAGTTTTCTCGTCACACCACTCCCTAAGAGGCTGCATGGTGGGAACACAGCCTCTGGCTGTCCCTGTCCCTCTCTCTATCTCTCATTATTTTTATCATCCTCGCTTTCTCCTATGTTTCCCCTTGTGTCTTGCGTTCCCTTGTCCCCACCCTTTTCCTCCCCATCTCAGTTCGTCTCTGCTGCTTTCCTCGCTCAGAGCATCGCTGTGGTGCAGGCCTCCCACCGAGGAACAAGTCTGAATTTCTATCCATATTTCTGCCTCTGTTCCTCCCTCTTATTTCAACACATCTCTCCTACAGCTCTCTTTCTCCACTTCTGTCCTTCTTTTTCCCTTCTCCCCTCATCCACACATCAGCCCTCCTCTCTCCATCAAACCAGCTATCCCCAACTCCCACTTGCTTGTGTCTCTCCTTCTCCTCCTGATGGCTGCTCGTGTTCGAAGTGAAACAGCAAAAACGCCCTCCCTGCAGACAATATATATTCAAAAAGCACACCGTTGGCCAAAACTGCCGAGAAAAAATGGCGCCGGCTTGCTGCGTTAGCCACTTAGAGAAATCCCATTCTAACTCTCTCCGACTGAAAAAGTCTAACAGAGCCCTAACAGTGTGCAATTATTTCCCTCCCCGACACCTATTTTCCTGCTTTCTCTCACTCCATCGCTCTCTCTCTCTCTCTTTCTCTCTCCCCCACTTCCTTCTCACTGTTTTTTAGCTTAAGCTGCAGTTTTGCTTTACTTACAGTTGCTACTCAGCATTGGAAGTAATGAGGACCTTGGGAGAGCGCTTGTTTTGTGAGCCACTGCAGGCCTGTGCTCGTCCCCTACAGGGAGAGTTAACTGGCATTAGCCCCCGGCTCGGAGAGGCATTGACTCGCACCCATTGAGATCTAAACCACCATTATCGGAGCCCGCTGTTTATCTGCCTCTTTCCCCTAAAGACACGGCAAGAAGGGGATATTACCTTGGTATGTGAGTGTGTTTTTGTGTGTTGGGTGGTGCAGGTGTGAGTGTGTATGCATTTGCAGCCAAAGGGTTGTTTAAAGTGATAGTGCTGAAGCAGCCCTTTCTCTGTATTCTACACTGGTCTATTAGCACTTACTGCTGTTAGCTCACTTTAGCTAAAACGGGTCCTGCTGCTTTAGGGGGGCAGTGTTAGCGACACACAGGTAGGG
The DNA here is from genome assembly GCA_030710495.1 of Labroides dimidiatus. Classification (NCBI taxonomy): domain Eukaryota; kingdom Metazoa; phylum Chordata; class Actinopteri; order Labriformes; family Labridae; genus Labroides; species Labroides dimidiatus. The sequence continues at coordinate 17,686,749 of CM061156.1, read as the reverse complement.
AGTGTTTGTGTGGACATGTGTTTTCATGTGAACCTGCATGTAGGCAAGCACAGAAAATGTTGCATATCACTGTAAACATTCAGTAAAGCTGCTCACTTGAAGGCATGTACACATCCATCAGCTAATGCACGCCTGCTCCTTCCTTTCATCAGCAAATAATTAAGGTTTTTCTATTGACTCACTGGTTGACTTTACTTCCTTGATAGCACACACACACACACACACACACAAACACAAATGAAATAAAGCTCCCAAGCTTAATATAACCAGGGCCCTGAAACAAAACAGAAATATGGCCACAAGTCCTCTCCCTTGGCTTTGAACTTCCTCGGCATTTGCGTTTGAAACCCTGATGAAAAAAAGCTTCAAAGACCACACTCCCTCTCTTCAAAGAAGACTCGGGGCTGCTTCGACAGTACTTGCGGAAGAGAAATTTAAAAATGTGTATTGGGTTTTTAGCAAGGAGCATTATCTTCAAAAACGCAATGAACTCCCATTTCTTTTGGCCCTGCTGCCTTGTATCATGAGGAAAGAGTAGGAAATGGATGTGCTCGCTAAGTGCCTTTTTACGAAGAGGAAATTACAGTTATTTGACTCTTCAGCTGCATTCCAAAAGAGCATCTTGGTTCCAGATATCTTCTGGTTTCCTCTAAATAGTCACCCAGCATGTGCTGTCTGTGTGAAACTCCATCTCCATCATCAAAACATAAGCTCTGTTCATACATAAAGTTTGTTGGCCTCCGACTGGTCTGTTGTAGGTCAAGGATATAAGTGCTTTTTACCTTGCATTCAGGTGTGCATGATGGCTTTTTGTAACCTTCACAGCTGTTTTACGCACTGACTGTGCTTGTTCTCAAAAATGAATCCAACATGTTGCAAGAGAACATTAACGCTGGACGAGCTGATGGACCAAGACTGCCATCATCCACATCTGTACAATGAGTCATTGCCAACGCACAGCAACAAACACGCCTGCAGGAAGAGATCTCAACAGACAGGTTCCATTTCAGAGTGTTATGTGGAAACCTGGAAAAAGTAAAAGTGAACACTGTTGCATCCAAAGAGGAGAATATTGGAGTTACAGCACAGAGCTGATATTGATAGTATATTTACCAGGGCCACTTGGATCAATGTTATCCCAAAATAACATAAAAGTATCCCCTTCAAACATCACCATGTCTGTTGTTTACATCCAGCACATCAAGTGTACATATTGCCTTCCTAAATTAATCTACCGCCACTGATACTGTCGTTACCCTGGCTTAGCTGTCTTGGGAGTCTTGTGCCAAAAAAGAAAAGTGGAAACGAATCAAACATTTTTTTTTTGCATCAATTTATATATAAATTAATCCCCATTATTATTAATTTGGCCAGTTAACTTTATGGTTTTGAATTATTACATCTCATGAAGGAGCTTGGTTTGCAGACATGACGGGTTGGATCTGCACTCAATCAAAACTTATTGTCTAGTAAATACAGTAAATTCAAACAAAGCAACTTGCTTCTTCAATGCTGTTCCTATTAAAGTGAACTGTAATGCGTAGCACTCTCACTTGTATGTCAGGGTGTGCTCTTATATGTGTGCACTCAGCTGGGCTTGTGGAGGTGTAAATTGCAGACAAGCGGATCAAGATGCAAGCTGAGGGACAGCTAGATATTACAACGCCACTGATTGCTACATGTGCTAATTGTGTTATAGAGCACCTACGGGAACATTAGCACACGAGTAACAGACACACAGATCTTAAGGCTGAAGCAAACATACATTCAGGCTTCTGCACATGAAACACACAGTTAAAGGCTGGAAGCACTCTTTTTATGATGATTTTCTTTCTCTGCATGCTTCCTCAGCCTCTCTGAGAATGTTGCGTTCTGTCTCTGGTTAAGGATTTCGCACACATCCCTGTGTCTTTATGAAAAAGAAGGTTTGCCTTCCTTAGACAACAAAAGAATGGAGCATTGGTATATCTTTCCTTCCTAATAAGACGTTACAACATTATCTGCTGTTTTATATTTACTCGTAAGTTCTCAGTGGCTGTAACCTTCAGTTCAAGAGACAATTTCTGTTTGTCATCCCTTGGACTCGCTCTTTGCTTTCAGTGATTTTGCTCCCTCATCCTGGTCTGAGATACAAGGTCACCTAAAACTGGATTACTGTGTCAATGTGGATTACTTTAAATATAATATTAAGGATCATCTGATCAGTTTTATGCAGATAATTTTTCTGAACGCAGCTAATTCTGGTTGATTATTAAGGTGTTGGTTATTATCGTCAATTGCTTTGTCTTGTTCTGCGTGTGAAACTTTTATGCTGCTGTCTTGGCCAGGACTCTTGTGTAAAAGAGATTTTGTGTAGCAGTGGGATTAAATGATGACAAAAAATAAAGGTTAAATTAAAAACTTGTAAAAACTGGTCTCCCAGGTGATGAAACACAAGGGTAAACGCTGATGTTCCAACTTTTCGGAGACATGCTGGCATCAAAATGAACATGAGTGTATATTTTTCAGCAACTATAACATCTTCCGCGTTCAACATTTGTCTTTGCAACACTATCAGTTCAATAAAGGCTTTAAAGATCAGCAAAACATTCAAATCTGTTTTTGGCATCATGTTACACAACACTCCAACTTTTGAATTGGGTTTGTATTTAAACACACGGTGCCTCTTATCCTGAAAAACACTTGACCTTACATTAGACTGCAATGACAAATCCCTTTAAAATACATAAAAGTGCATTAAAATGAATATATATCAGTGTACGTCACAGAAAGTTATATATTGTACATAGCTACAGCCAGACAACAAATGACAAAAGGACCAACACATATATTTGTAATTCAGAAGAAGAATAACTGGATGATGGAGGTATTTTCTCACTATTTATTTGTTTTACATTTTCATTCATAGCAAGCAAAGAGGGGACAGGAAGAGAAATGCTCCTGCTGACATTTAGCTCTCTCTCTTTCTCTCTCTCTCTCAGGAGAAGAGGAGAAGAACTGCACGTCAAAGATTCAGAGTATGAATTATTAATGGTTTTGGATTACACATGCCAGGACTCACTGTGGAGCCTGTTTGTTTTATTTGGACATAATTACTTAATGGCACCTTGTTAAAAATGGTAGTGAGGGGAGGAGAGGACAGCAGAGGAGAGAGGAAAGTGAGGGAGGAAGTGTGAAAATGTGAGAAGAAGCTTTTGTTTCGACATTAATTGGTAGTGAAATAATTACCAAGTGTTCTGTGGCTCACTCGTTCAATGTGGAGGGGGGGTGAGGGGGGTGAGGCCTTGTCAGACTCAACTACAGAACCACTCCTCTCTCATCTGTTTTTTAATTTCCTCTTTTTCAACAAGAATCTCTGTTTTATGTGTTTTTTTTTCTCCCTTTCCCTTCTTCTCTATCTTTTTCACACACACAAGCACAAACACACACCCTTTGAATCAATCTCTTCTCTGGTGACAGTTTACATGGCTATGAAGAGAGAGTAGTCGAGCATGGAGGGCACTGGTCCCTATTTGTACCTCTACACACACACACACACACACACACACACACACACACAGAGCTGCTGCCACCACCACTCTGCCATCCAAACAAACAGAGTCTGACAGCATGCCTGGTGCCTGGCATGCATCCCTGCACACGCACAAACACTCTCGTACACACACTGTGGCTCGCCTGTATTGTAGGGTCGACTTCCATAGTTTAAGGGTTCACTAAACTCTTGCTAGCGCACTTCATCCTCACTAACCATCCAGCCGTCTAAACTCGTGCTGTTGCTAAACAGCCTTCTGGCAACAAGCGACCATGACCCGTACACGAGGCTTTAGGCTCCTCCTGGCTGACACATAAACACAATCTACATAAAGAGTAGAATGAAGTAAGGATGTGTGTAAGCGCTGAAGCAGAGCAAGCACACATGAGGGTGCACATGCAGACTGGAGGATGCTTTCACTGACACAGCTGCATAAACACAAAGTAAAAGTACAAACTGAGCACCATAATCTTAACTAATACTGTCATTAAAGAATACTTAGGCCTTACAGTGTCGATGTAAATTATTATCACAAATAAATTCTCATCATCAACCTTCTTGTGTCATGAAAATGATGAAAGAAGCTAAAAAATACATCCCCAATAACAACAGATCCAACATCTTTTTCTTTTTTGGAAATAAGACAAGAGAACTAAAAAGTTATGTGGTTGACCACTGGACAGTTGATAATGTGCAAATAATCTGTCCGTCACAGCTGCTGTTAGAACTGAATGATTGTTGCACTCTTTCATTGCTTACCTTCAACAACTGTACAGCAGGTCTAAATTCTCACTGGACAGTGAACAGAGGAGGAAACGGTGAGAGTGGGGAGCGACATGCGGGAAAGTCGCCACAGGTTGGACTGGAACCCGGGCTGCCTGCTCGAGGGCTTTTGCCCATATGATGGAGCACAACCACTAGGCCATCTGTGCTCCATCACTAATGATTTCTTCACTTACAAACAACAAGCAGCTACCAGTGCAATGCCAATTTTATACTGGCGTTTGTCTGTTTTTTGTGCCATAGTTAACTTGAGTAGCTTCCTGTCAAGGCCTCTAACGTCAAATGATTGAATATGATGTTGGGGATCGTCTGTCCAGCATGCCTGGCCTCCCATGCACAGTTAGGGACTGTCGTAAAAGTGGAATACAGCCCTTTTCCTCATGATCACACATATAGAATTGTTTTTCACTCACTTTTGAAATCAAAGAAATTATTTTTTTGATGTCTTGACTCAGAGTAGGAATATTCCTCTACATTATGACTTTTATCTGTGTGTAATGCACCTTTTGTACCACAATAGATCAGCAGCAGCATGTGATGATGGGAGAGTCCAAGATAGATTATCCACCTAGGCTACGAAAATCTATGATAATCCAAAGGATCTACGGACAGAGCAGAAGCTAAATGAACAGGTCTCACTTTGTGGGTTTAAGGAGATTTTGAATAGTTTGAAGGCAGACACGTCGAGCTGCAGGTGGTCTGCCTGATGGATTAAGTTTACTTGGACAAACATCTGTTGTTTTATTCTGTAAAGTCATTTATTTAAATGTTTTCAGGATGCCTTATATATGTTTGTATGCACAACTACATTTGTCTGTCAAGACTTAACTTGACCAGTACACAATTTATAAACCATAATTTATATGAGATATTTTTCTGGTTAGAAAGAAGTTAAGTTAAAAATAAATAGTTGCATTGTTAATGAGAAATGAATAAAAATATTGAAACATCACAGTAGATGATTTCCTCGACAGCAGGGCCCCATTACAACTTTTGTTCTTTGACTTTTTTACTTGAAAAGATTTTCCTACTTTTACCACCAACACTGATACTTGAGCCTTGAGAAGCACTGAGCTAGTTTCTCCAGCATTTTTCACCGACGTTCTTTCTTTCCTCCTGGCACACGGTGACACACTAACTAATCGAATATTCCCTCTTTGAAGCAGCGCCGCTGGATCCATTCAAGTGTGAGGCAGGGGGTCTGTATGTATGTAGGTGTGTGTGGGGTGGTGTGTGTTTGTGTGAGAATAATTTTGTTCTCTTACTCGTGATTCCTTGTGTGTTTAAGTGTGTTTATTTATACTTGTTTGTCCAATTACTTTTTACGTCTGTGTGTGTGTGTGTGCGCGTGTTTGTGTGTGTGTGTAGGCGGTTGGCTGTATGGAAATGTTGTTTATGCAGTTTTATGCAAAGCAATTATGTTGACTTAATTGGGTTTGTTTATGTGGAGAGTGTGCCACCTCCAGTCATGTATTAATGCTGCCATGGACAGACAACATTATACACACACACACACTCACACATGCACGCACACACATTTACCTCTCGGAGCAGCACCCTTTCCTCTGCGTGATTGAATAATGTGAAGTGCTTTCTTTATAATCATGGATTTATATTCACGCTGACTTTTAAAGACACTGTAGCAGCAAAACTGTTTTAATGCAACACTTCTTTACTCTATAATTTATCATCCTGAGTAAGCAATTACTTTTGGCACGTAGTCCTGTTTCTATAGGGGCAAGTCAAGTCGTACACTATAATTTTAAAAAAATGTGTGAGGACAATCACCACTGAATATGTACACTTGAATAACATCAACATTTTTATATCTTTTGGCAAACTTTATAACAGTACACTCAGTTACTGCATTTGTGACTTCATGAACATGAATCACAGCCAGCCTTGTTTCCCTCTCTTTCCCCTTCCTCACTGTCTCAAGTCTGAATCCAAAGAAAAAAGGTTAATTTGCCATCTCTCCTCTTCCTTTGGGCCAAATCAATTCACCACACTCGCTGTCTGCCATTGTCCTAATCAGACTCTCAACTCACTATTGGATTTCAATGGAACAGGCGCAGCCCAAAGACCTGCACAACCACCTGATCAATGACCCTCGGATAGCTCTGCTTTTCTATAGGGGATCACTCTGGTTTTAGTGCTTACACAAGGAAGTGGCACAGGGTCCAACAACTTGATATGTCCTCTGGAAGTGCATTTGTCATTTAGCTAATAGTGGATCATGGACAACTTCATGTACAGTGATTGTGCTGAACTGTGGAGTGTCTGAAAAGACCCTTAACCCTTTGTGCTTGAGGTGTAAGAACAAAGCCGAGGAGAGTTAAAAGTTAAACCTTAGTAAGACGAGATAAAACAAAACCTCAATAAAAATTTTCCTTGTTTTTTTTTCCTTAAGCATTCAAATGGAAGAAAACTTTTTCAACTAGATAACTTCTGTGTCTTTGAAATAAACTCAGAAAAGAAGACAAAGTGGTTCTCTGCACTTCCATTGTTCCGGTAGTTTTCTTGCGTTTTCAAGCAAGGCAGGCAATCAGGGAAAAAAAATAAATCAATTTCCCAATTGACCTCGCTCTTATGCAAAGATGGGCGCTCAATTCACGCAGAGCATTTTTATTTGAATGTCACAGCTTTTGTTACCAAGATAGAGTTTTACCTTTTAAACCATGAAATCTGACGAGTCATTGCAGCAACAAAGAGATGTCTGAGTCTTCAAGGCCTGACCTCGTTTTTTTTTTTTTTTTTTTGCAGGTTCCACTGTGGCCCCGCAAAACACTGGGAATGGACCAGATGGAGGCCACCCACCAAACACCCGCTCACCCATGGCTCAGGACAGAGGTATGTGTCTGGGTGTCAGATTAGAATCATGTAGAAGCAAATATTCAACCATTAAAAGAAAGCAGCATGAGGTTATTTGACAGAAAACACTGCTCAGTCATGTTCAGGACGAGATCAACAACAAGATATGAAGGTAATGAAAGGTTCCAAAGCTAAGACTAACAGGTAGCTCCTCACCGGAGCTTTAAATGAAGGTTTTGCTGCTTCTTTCATCACAAAGAAATGATAAGTCTTGGGTTTAAAACAAGCGGCAACTTACAGTCTGAAAATATGAGACAATGCAGAAGTGCTAAAGTCTGCTGTTCCTAAAGTGTCCGCTTGAGGCTGGCTCCGGAAGTACCATAATTCTCGTACACACCAAGCCAAAAAAGCCGTTTTCACAGCCAAAATAAGCACATTTACAGCCTGGTACAAAGAATGTCTCCTGTCTGAATCACTAATTTTACTAACAGCACGCACTGTACGGGGGGTGAATTTTTTTCCAACTCAGCAGTTTAGACAATATTAAGATCGCCAGTTCGTCCAATCAGTGGCACAGGTTAGATCAGGTGACTGTGGGGTGTCCTATGGCTGTTACTGTGGAGACTCACAGCCCACCTCATTTCCAATATGGCCGCGCCGGCCGTTTTGCTTCAAAAATCTGTTTCAGAAACAGACGGGTGACGTCGTAGACACTACATCCATTAAATTTACAGCCTATGGTTTAAAACTGTTGGAATGACAAAAAAAACACAACTTGGGTGCTTTGAAACTAAAATGATTTTTTTTAAATAACTTTTCAATTCTTTATAAACCAAACTTTTTTTTAATCATGAGCATGAGTAATGGATATTTAAAAAATAGAAATAGTTTTTCAAAAACTCCAACTTGTCTTAATTTGGACCAGCATGGTTTAAAGTCTGGTTTTACAGATGTTCACAATTATTCAACGTCTTTGCAAATTAGGTTTATTAGCAAAATTTCCAAACTTTCAGCCACTTGCAACAAAAAAAAAACAAAAAGAACAATTATAATAGCTCAACTCTACTAATATTTGCAATTAGTTTTTTACATTTCAACACAAAATGCTACTTTTATTAAAAACTACAGTCTCAAAATTATTATTAAAGCAAATTTTGGTAAAAACCTGCCCTCATTTCTTCAAGAATAAATACATTATGATTGAAAAATTTGCTGCAACATTAACTGCTACTCAAGCAGATACTCTTTTGTATGCCAGCTAGGTCGTGGGGAAAACCATGACAGGCATGGAACAGTAAACATTCAGTGGATCTATTCTGGGCTTTGTTCAAGTCAGAGTGTGTTCCCCTTTGATAAAGCCACTTCACTGTTGGACACTGCTTGTTTCCAAAGGCTTGTTACATGAATGCTAACCCACAGGCCACATGTAAGCGCCAAACGAGAAATTGTTTCCAGCAATTATGGCCACTTCTCATGTGAGACTAAAAACAGCCGAGTTGCTCATTTGAAAGGGAAAAAAAAAAAATCAGCCTCCTCACAAACATTGTAAAAAACCTGAACGACTGGGATGTAACCTTAATGGAACAACTGTGATGCTCCCACTCTATCACCCACTGAAGAGCAGTTAACATCAGAGAGAGACTGAGGGAGTGGATGGATGAAGATGGAGAGAGAGGAAGGGGGGCGGTGTAAAAGGTTATTTCCCAACATGATGAAATCAAGCTGGAGATTTAATGCAGCTCTCTAATGCCTGTAAACCTCCAGCCCTCCCCAGCCCGGTCCAGGAAAACACAGCACGGTTAACAGGGCTGCCGGTTGTTTTTGCTGTTTTCCTTGCTGGGATTAACCCCCCCCACCCACCCCACCTCCCTCTCCAACGCACACGCCCCACTTTGCTCAAGTGCCTGCCTCCCTAAGAGCCTCTCTCCACTCTTCATTTCCATAAATCCGCTGAATGTCCCTTTTTCCCCCTAGTGTCTCTCGCGTGCTTCGCCGACTGCCTGTTGTTGTTGTCCGGCTGAGAGCTTCATTCACTTTGCCAGGACGAGAAAAAGGTTTATGTGTGTGTGTGAGTGTGTGTGTGTTTACGTGTGTGTGGAGAGAAAGAGAGGGAACGAAGCAGAGTGAGGGAAAGAAATCCTTGAATGTGTTATTTGCTTTTAGCACTGTCTGCACAATGTTCCTCTCCTCATCCATTTTCCAGGCAATTTAAAGTGCGATATTACACACTGTAATTTTTTTCTCCTCCTCTCCAGAATCCCCTTACCCTAATGGAAGCAAAACATTACAATAATGTCCTCGCTCCTTAAACCCAGCACTCGCAGCCTAAGCACTTTCAGCCCCAATCGCTCTTTCCCTCCGTTGCACTGTCTTTTCCCTCCCACACACACACTTTCTTTCTCTCTGCCTCTCTCCCTGTCTCATCCTCTTTCTTTTCCATGCATACACAAACACACAAGGAGCGTTTATTGCACTCTTTCCCAGTTATCTCCCCCACACACCTCGGACACACAAATAAGTTCATGCATGTATGTGCGTACTGGCAAATAATAACACAAACACTTACTTTTGAAACTCTGTCCTCTCTCATATATTTTCTTGTGCTCTCTTAGCAGAAACAGGTATTACACATGTGCCGTCTTGCAATTTCTGTCTCAGTCACTGCCTTAAACCCCAAACTCACTAAAGAGTCGGTGTGTGCACTCTTTCAACAAAGAGGATGGCTATCACAGTTTACAGCAGAGCAGGTCAAATCCATTCACAGCCAATCTGCAATACTGAACCCCCCCCCCTCCAACACACACATCAACACACTCGCCCGCACACACTTTCTTTTTCCCTCAATGGCCATCCAGCGACCTTTCCCCATTCGTGGTGGATTGGGAGACCTTTCTGTGGGTTTTAAAAATGAACAGGACGGCTTGAAAGAGCAAAGCCCAAGCGAGAATCACTCCAAATGTCAATTTGAATGGTGGAGACGAGTTTTGGCCTGAGAGGCTTTGACACGTCTATTGACAGAGCAGCTTAGAATAACATAGTAGTCATGGTCGAATCAACGGCTTATTCTGTGGAGAGCAGGACGAAGCTCTTTCTTCGTTTCCAGTCAGTTGTATCCAGTCTTTTAAACATTTACAGATTAACACTTGGACTCTGCTTTTGAAACTATATATATGCGCCTTCAAGGTCAGGAAAACACTTGAGCTTCTGTGATCAGTTAAGTACAGTAAAGCCTCTGTTTTGTGTTTGTGCTCAGAGATCCTCTTATATATCAGTCTGTTGTATTACTTACTGATGTGTATCTGTGCATAACAGGAGCAAGTGCCCAGGTAAAAGATCAGCTTTGGACAAAAGGAAGAGACCCAACCGTCATACATACTGAACAGATATCCTCAGTCACTGAGATGGACCCTCAGCCGACCTGTTCTTCCTTTCTTTTCTTGGGGATGTTCACTGCTGGGCAGCTCTCTAGACCTTCAGTATGTATGCCTTCTGAGTGATGACATTGCTTTTTGTATCTACTTGTGTTTTTAGGGTTTCTGTCCAGTATGCAGAGGAACCAGGCTGGCTCTCAGTTTGCTTCTCCTCAGTCTGGACCTCCAATGTCCCCCCACCCCTCACCTGGGGGTCAGTTGTATCCTGGGATGGGTGCTTACTCACAGAGCAGCCCCTCAGGCCCTTATGGACCTCAAGGCTCCCAGTATGGACACCAAGGTTAGTGCCTGGTTCTGTTCGAGTGTTGTGGTTTCTGTTTGTGGTGCATTTGTAGTTCAAAAGTGGAAATGGTGTTATGAATGGTGTATGGGTGTATTTCTCTGACCTTCATTTATCTAACACCATGTTATAGTTTTTTCCTAATGAAGACAGACCTGACAAAGCTGATTGATTCTGTTTTACAAACCTGGATCATGATATTGCGATATCACTAAATTTAAGACCTTTTAATTGTCAGTGAATCAAAATAAAGTTGGTTTCTTCCACGGGGCAGAAGTAAACCAGAGGGGAGCCTTTATTTAACCTAGGGCCTGTTTACACAAAAACATATTCAAAACCATATTCAGTCTAAAACTGCAAACCATTTTGTGGTCTTGGCCATTACTTAAGACGTAAAAAATAGAGTTATAGGCAACTCTAATTTTTTTGTTGGAGCTGTTTTTAAAAGAAAGTTTTATCTGGAAGCCATTTAATCCACTGGCTGCACCAGATTTACCACACAGTTGGAATCTGTTATAAGAAGCAAAAAGCTCTTCTTATTGTTAGATTATATTTGACCGGTTAGCTGAAGTTCTTGTATTATGGAAATTTGGGTTGGCTTACAGTACTTTATTGTACAGTGAAAACAGAGCTGTGAGTCGGTTCCCCAACTACAGGGCTTTTTCCTTCATTGCACCTCAGTAAAAGGTAGACAGCGACCGAAAAGCAAACATGCCAAAAGATGTGAACAGTTGTAATGCATATCGTGCCCTGATTTGATCAGTTACAACTTTATAAGAAAGGTGATTTTTGCACTTTTCATTTACGATTAAAGTTGTATTAACTGACATCAACTTTCATGATTGGAAGTTTTCAAAGGAAACTTTTTTGACAGTGCTCTTCCCTGATGTAAGATGCACAGCGTGAATGAAGCTCTCAGTTCACACTAGAATATCAGATTGTACAGTGTGAGCACATAATGTATGAGTTTCAGTCATGCATTATAAATGATTCACTTGTACAGTGTGAAACCACTTTCTGCTACAACATTTTACAGTCATAAAGAAGGCAAGGCGAGCCCACTTCTGAAACTGTAAGGCAAGCTTGGGCTGTCATTCCCCAAAGTTTCTTTCTGTTGTCTGTTTTCTGTACACCGTGGCATTTTCTCTTATGATTATACAAGCATCAATGCAGTCAAGGGGCAAACATTTGTTTTTTGTTTTTTAAAAAAAATTTAAAAAAGCAAAAACTCTCCTTTCATTGGGCTATTTTTGTATGGACTGGAGCAGTCCAGCTAAGATAGCACCAAACTTTTGGACTCCAGAGTTGTCTCTTCATTCAAAGTGCAGCACTATTAAGATGCCTGGTATTGGTTAATCGCTATTCAAAGTTCACCAAGGTTGAACTCCAAGCTAAAAGCTTATGCAGATGAACTCTGTGCAGTTGGCAAAGTCACTTATCTTTTCAACTTCACTGAAATGAATTCATTTTAAATGCAGGCAGGGCAAGGCCTCAATACTTTATCATGCAGTCTATTCAGCAGTCATAGATTTAACTGCATGTCTATGTTTCACATGGTGTTTGCTAAAGTGCCATCTCAGGGCTTTTGAATCAAAATTCTAGGCACACAAAAAGAAGATCTACAACGTTAGCTTTTCTATTTGACCTAAAAATTAGTCACCCCAAATTTCGGTTCCTTCCCTTTGTGAAGGAGTACATCATTAATGGATCATTTAGTCCTTGGAGTTGGGCTGATTGAAACTGTTTAAAACATCTCCTGTCACGCTTATGAACAAAGGTTGTAACATTCAGACTCTGCTGGAAAAAGACTTAGTTTTCAAAAAGCTATGATTTCTGAATTATCAATGAAGAAAAACAGAAACAGGCCTTGTACTGATTCAGTGCGCTGGCTTTCACCTGACACCAGATTTGTTTAACTGTCTCTGCTTTCTAACTCATCTTATTGGACTGATGAATACTGCATGCATCATTCATTCAGAGGGCTTACAGAAGAGTTTGGCCTCAGATGGGAAAGCCACATTTGTCTTTTTCCACGATGGTTGGCTCCCAATTTGCAGTCACACAGGGCCTTGACATCAGTGTCATTGGTTTCAAAGTGTTTGCTAATGAGCACTACAAAAGGCTCATTTTTAGAGACACATTTACACCCTGTTTCTCTCTCTAACTCTGTCTGTATTTTTCTATGTAGCTCTCATACATGTACACATTCACAGACAGAGACAGCCGTCTCTTGAACTGTGTAGTGGGCCCCACTGCGGGCATTAAAAACCGCTCATCCTGAGGGTGTGACTCTCAGAATATTCATGAGACACTTGAACCGGGGACAGACCTCTTGGCCCTGCTCATGATAAGATTATGAGGTGGTTTCTGACTCACAAGTCGGACTGATACATCATGAGGTTTAGTCACTGAATGATGATGTCCATTACTGCCATCAGGCAGAAGGTTTTAATCTTAGAGGCATGGTAAAAGGAGCCAGAGATTGTCAAATTATGCAAAAGACAAGGAGGAGTTGTTTCTTTATTAGAGTTAAAGATTGATGTTTAATTCCAGACGTTAGATGGTTTAATAAGCACAGTTATGGTTTGTATTTGGTTGTCACAGTTGCCTCAGAGCTAAATAAGGTCACAGAAAAATTTGGTATTGCCTCTGCAATGGCACCTTTATTGTACTGCCATACTTTGTCTTTTCTTCTAAAATATTTATTCTGTTTGACGTGTAAACATTTACCAGACGTTTACATAAACGGACTCATCCATACATACAGTGAGAGGGAAATTCAGATTCACTTTTTATCAGACATTTGAGGAGGCTACATCTAATGTGTTCTAAGGGTAACATGTTTATGCAAAATGTAATTTGCAATGTGAAAATAAATTACTTTGAGTTTTTAAATGAATTGCTTATATTTTGTGTATTTATTATATGGTGTTAAATAACATTGTTTCAAGTTCACCCATTACTTTTTTAGATGTTGCTTTCAAATTTGGGAATTATAACCCTTTGACTTCTTCTACATTTGAGCTTGTTCCTTGTAGAGTTTCTGAAGTGTAGCACAGAGCTCAAGGGTGCTGGATCAATGTGATGTAAGGAGGGCTATGACTGTGTAGGAGTTGCAATAATAACAAGAATGAACAAACAGAACAACTAACTTGCGACAGCCTTTCTGAGGGTATTTGATCTCCTTTGGGATAATGCACTTTTGTGCTTGCACTATGGGTTAAAGTACAGAGCTAAAAGGTTTCTTTACAGGTACTAAAAGGTTGTTTCATGTTTGAACTGTAACATACAGACAGAGTTAATAATGAAAAGTCAAGATGTTAGAGACCAAAATCTGTACTCTATGTACGCTTGTTTGTTAAGCAGAGCTGTGAGCAGGATGGAGATTACAGCTATGGACTAGTTTGTTGTTTGAGCTTGTTCAGTGCCCTCCGCACCACTCATAGGGAAGTGGTCTACCAAAATCCATGGCATGTGTCGAGTCCCACCTTTTAGGGTTGGTTAGGTAAGCTTGGTAACCCTTAACAGAGGGTGCAAAAGTAGGGTGGTATATATTGGTTATTTTGCCACCATTACCAAATGTTATCAGTGGAAACACAAATATTTGTACACCAAACTAAACTGGAAATGTTGCTTAATATACAGCCAAGAGTAATGTTTTGAAATTGATTCTTTCATTAAAGTTTATAATGAAACTTCCTCACTTCCTGCCCAGGTTGATCAAAAAATGATGGGGTGTATATTTCCAGTGAAGCAGAGTGGAGGGACACATATGGGGCTTCTGGGATTTGTCTAACATGTGTCTCAGAGCTTCAAGCAGGAACATAATCATTGACTTGTCTAGAGGGTGCACAATAGAGGAAACATGGCATGCCTACTTGCCATGAAATCAAGGACTGAGTTAAGTCCAGTCCAACTCAAGGGGATGAAGCGGTATCCTTTGTTTTAGTTCATATCGTAAACAGCTCTGTTTGAAGAGCCACTCACATCAGCAGCGTATCCAAGATCCTAAAAAAACACATAAATAAAAGACATATTTTACAGATTCCAGGAAATAAAAAAGGATGAGTGGATCGCTTAAGATAATTAAGAATTCTTCACTCACTTGTTTCCTCCAACGTACAACTCCAGGCCATCCAACAAACGCTGACATCTGCTGTTGTACTTTGTTTTCTGCCTTTGGCGAGACACCAGATGAAACATTATGGTATTTTTTTTTTTGGTAAATGTGTGTTTTTAATGTGTCACCTTGATAAATGCGCCTATCCGTGCGTGTGTTTTCCCAAAATTGCGGTCTCTCTCTTGCATTTGTTAATGTTGATTAATAGCCCTAATGCATGTGGTATTTGGTCTCCCTTCTCCACCCACTCCTATCTCTTAATGTGACTTGGGCTTGGCTGACAGCCCAGTAAGCAGACAGAAAAAGAGGAATAAAGTAAGCAGAGAGCGACAGCGAGGCGGACTAGCTGCGGAGAAGCTCTGGAGGCAGATGAGCGTGAAATCTCACATGGGTGACAGGAGAGATGTTCCCATCAGAAAGAGAGAGAACAGCTCAGGCCCGCTGTCTGCTCGTCACACATATTCACTATATATTTATGTATACCCTCATTCAAATTTAATACACTTGCAACTGACCTGCATCTGTCCTGCTTCAGCGCTCGAGGATATTTTCAGACAGCATCACAGCAAAGCATCTCCAAAGTGGGGGTTCTTGAGCAGCTACATTTGTATCTTCACATAGTACTTTCCAGAACAAAATACACATAAATATGGATTCTCTCTCTCGCTCTCTTTCTTGTGCCTGCTTTAACCATATGTTCAAGGTTATAAGACAGCCCTATTTTTTTATTTTAGTGCATTAAAAGATATTATAACAAATTTTTTGAATATAAAAACACATTAAGGAACATACTAAGGAAATATAAAACCTTATCCCAGACACCTTCAGCTCTAGAAACCACCTATAAATGCTTCAGGGCACAGCTTGGACCCCAGTTCTTTGAGGTCCGACTGGGAGTCACTGTATGGTTAGCAGTGCAGCCAGCTTCAGGTCATTGTTCTAAATGACAGCTCCAGCTGCTTCCCATCCCTCTCTCAAGCACTCTTACAAATTAGTCAGCCATTAGCGAACACAGAAACACTCTTCCAAGTTTCTGAACTCTGCTCTGCTGTTTGTCTTGGCCTGTCTGCTGGTGCCCGGAGAACTGAGCACTCAGTTTGTAAAGTTGACTTCGTGACCGTGTTCACGGTTTCTTCGACAAAGTTTACGGCAGTCATGCTCGCCAACACAACAACTCTTAAAGAGTTTGAAGCTCACCAAAGAAAATGAAATTGTCTGGTGTTGTGTAACTTTGAAGGCTGCAGCCCTGCTCTTTTATCATAGGCCAATGACTCCGTGCAGCTTGTGTAATCGACTATATAAGCCCTTTCCAACATACAGTTATGGTGATACATAACTGCAAGAGGATGTGGGCCTTCCACAAACAATACTAAAATATTTAGTGGTCATTTCCAGGGATCTCTGATTAGAAAAGTCTGCCTCCGAGGCTGAAGCCAAGGCTTTTCTACCAGATTGATGTGCAGTGAAAATCCTGCCAAAGCTTTCCCTCCTTTTCTCTCTGTCAAAACGAGAGCTCTTACAGTGAGTGCCCTGCCGAGTATTTCAGAAAAAATATTAAAGCTTCTAAATGTTTATTGCTGTCCTTTGAAAGCCCTCTTCACTTAAGTTAAACTCATCTCAAACTGTGTGCTGATATCAGGCTTCCCAGGACTCAAATGACTCCAGCTGCTGTTGTCAAGACATGCATGTGGACATGGTACTGAGCCAGCATGTTGAGAACAGAGGACACACAGACGGACAGACGGGGGAGGAGGATATCAGGCCATTACAGGAAAGAGATTTGGAGTCTAACTCAGTTCCACTCTCCCTTCCACCCTTTCACATGGCTCCCTCCACCCCCTCCCACCCCCCTCGAGGGGTTAAGCACTCCACTAGTAATGACCATGCTTCAGACAGCACTTTTAAGCCTTGGTGCCTTGCTGGAGCTTCGATGTATTTCAGCCAAAAAAAGCCAGCGCCCGAGGGAGGGAGCGGACTTTTTCGGAGGAAATTGACAGTGTGTGGAGCTCTGCAGCCCCAAGGCGAACCTCGGCCCTGGCTCAGGCTCCCTGCCGGGGAAGGTGCTGAGGTGGCTGTGAGAGGATGTGGAGGCCTCTGGCAAAAGAAGACGCTGCAAAACAGAATAAAAAAACTCCAGCCCAGCAAGTCATATGTGTATACTGCAGCGTAGAGCTCAGTCCTAACCAGAGGACAGAATGGAAAGAAATCTGCCTTTATTTATTATTTACCATCAATTCATTTGCCAAATTTCAAGTTTTCTAAAACTATTGTTTCATCTGTCAAAAACTCAATAATTAGCCTTCCAGTTCAGTATAATACCCCTTACTAAATGATGAATTAGAAAGCAGAATATATGGGAAAATATTTACATTGTTGATTAAAAACTGTGCTAAGGAAACAGTAAACTGTGAGTAAGACAGAATGAAATAAGTTTCATGATGTTCCACACTACATTTCTTTCCTGCCCACCAGAGCAACTGAAACTGTCATGCCCAAACCACTACCATAGCCACCTAAAAAAAGTAAAAAACAGAAAATGCTGTTATTCATTTCTTTTATTTGTGTTCAGCCACATGTGGACATGAACAGTTGGCTCTCCTCCTGTCCTTGGCAGCTCAAGCATGCAGCCATGTAATCTGCGTTCCACTTTTTATTGATGGAGTTCACAGATCCCGAGGGCTCGTTGGAGCACCATCATACCAAACTCCAACGTAGCCGGGAGAACGACTGCTTCGGCTGTTAGCACTGGCCGGTCCAGTCTGCTGAGGAAGCAGTAGACGCTAATCTGCTCGGTCACACTCCGGCTCTCCCGCGGGACTGCAGGGATTAAACCGGGCGCAGGATACAGCGTCCGCTGAATGCGTGTCTGAGCCGGGAATTTCCATGAAATTGTGAACGAAGCACCATGAGCTCTCCTTCTCCTTCTCCTCCCCTCCATCGTGCTATAAATACTACCAAGACTCCCCAAAGGCGCCAAGTGCCCGAGAAGCAGGCAGGAAACCAAGACTCAGCCACAAGGACGTGAGGATGGACAAATAAGAAATGACATCCTCCTTGTCCTCCTTTCCTCTTGCCTGTCCCTTGATTGCTTCAGAAAGTAGTATGAGTAGC
This sequence comes from Labroides dimidiatus, assembly GCA_030710495.1. Lineage (NCBI taxonomy): Eukaryota > Metazoa > Chordata > Actinopteri > Labriformes > Labridae > Labroides > Labroides dimidiatus. The sequence goes on along the minus strand of CM061156.1, from coordinate 17,668,681 downwards.
ATGCAGAACAGGTGAAGGAGATAACACAGTGAAAACATATGCATACAGTGAGACAATCTTGCAATCCTGACCTATTTGAGCAATAGAAAGTAGAGTTCATGAGCTCTTACACTGTGTTATGTATTTGAAGTTGGAGTTCCTCTAAAAACCAGCTGCAGCTAACAACTTACAAAACTTAATGCAGAAGCTTCTGTTATGGCTGAAAAAGTCCAACTTTTTAAATAAAGGTTAGCTAAAAATCAAAGTAAGGAGGGGCTTTCTGATTTTTGGTAATGTAATGGTGCATTGTTGGAGATGAAGTACACTAAAAATAATGCCCAAGGTTTTATCCTTCAAGTCTGTATGCACAACAAACATTTTTAAATTAAGCTAACACAAGATAGCATTAGGGGTTCTTTTTCCTCTCCAGATAAGACATATGTGCTCACAGTAATATCTGTGAGTCTGTATGTTAAAGGTCCCATATAATTATATCTTCAGCTGTTAATAAAATATCCTACTGTATGTCCTTGTGGTGCCATAAGCATGGTTTTGAATTTTTTTGCTTAAAGAAAAAAGCACACAAATCCAGCTTTGTAAAGAATCTGTAGCCAAATATTTTCTAACCTTATTATCCATGTTGTGTTCTTAGTGGGTGGGGAAGCTATGTTAATGAGGTGTTGTGCTGATTGTCTGTTTAGACTAACGCAGAGGTGGGAAAACACCAAACAAACAAATGGTACATTTGAATTTGCATGTTATTCCTACTTTCTTACATAGATCCCAGCATGGACTTTTAGTTCCTGGAACTCCTCTCTCTCTCTCTCTCTCTTCTTGCATATTTTAACCGCTGTTGTAATCTTCCCAACCACTATCAAGTTCAGCTGAAAGTCACCAGTTTGCAGGGTCACTCTTAAAACTGTAATGGGAGCTGAAGAGGCACGTTTGTTTCAAGAAAGATGATTGTTTCAGAGTTATCATATCAAGGGAATCACAGCTAAATGTAATTATTGTGTGGGCAGCTGTTGAAATAAAAGCAATGTAGATACTGTACCATTCAGAAACATTCATCATTGGAGGCCCTGCTCCTCAAAGTTCCTGGATCTTTGGAACATACTAGGAACCTGCTACGAACTAAATTAGGACCTTGGTTCCTGCTGTTGAAATGCACAGAGTGCCTCAAAGGTGCTTATATCTTTGGAAAGTTTCTGTCAAAAAGCACCTTGTGTTTTTTTCCCTATACATACATTGTACACAAAGTCGATGCGGGGGGCCTCCACATTCTCAGGATGGAGGATGACTAAAGTATGTGTTTATAGACAGGAAAAATGCATGTTTTTCATCGTGTGGGAACTTTAAATTTGTTGTCATTCTAATTTAGTATTTCATATCTTCACTGTTTTATCTCATGCCCCCATAGTGATCCATCTTCCTCATCTAATTTAATCCGAGTGGCACTCCCACAACCTGAGAAAAAGTGAATGGCTCTTACAAAAACACCTCAAGTTTCAGGGTAGAGCTCTCAGTCATTTTAAAAAGTGGGTTAGTGCGCTATCTGTCCTTGAAGAAGCACTTTGGCGCAGCACCAATCCTTTAGGAGGTGAATCATTCTTGTCAGGACAGAGCAAGACTCTCATAGGAAAGCTTAGCATTAACCCAGTCCCACAGCTACTCCGTCTTTCTTTTGTCAGCCTAGGCAGACGTAGCCCACAACCAGAACATTGAGAATGGTCGTACATCAACACTGATAAGTTCTCTGAATGTATGGGGTCGACTTAATAGCACTTTTTTTTTGTCCAATAGGCTCCTCAGTTAGATTTCACTAAGTGTGTATCCAGTTAAGTTGAATGTGGTCTCATGGAAACTTCCAGACACTCATTACCACTTTTGGGGCTTTTGGCTGATCCTCCATCATTGAAAAACAACGCAGTGTCCAAAAGGGACTGTGTGATATAAACAACTCCCCGGGAGGTGTTTTGGAGCCTCAGTCTGTCACAAGGGCCAAAAACCACAACGCGTCCACCCAGGCTTTAAAGAATGTATGGCAGGGGGCCATGACACAGGGCTCAACAGCTGCTCACAGAGGGCTGAGAGAGGTCACTGACTGTGGCCCTGTTCGTCTGCAGCAAACTGTCCGCCTGAGCAGAGAGGGAGGAAGCTGCAGGGAGCTCTTCCCAGGGTTTGTTCCACAGCGATGAAGGCAGTCACTTATGAGTGGAAGCTACATGGAAATGTGTCTTTCACTGGTTGCAGGGTCTCTAAAGTATTATTGATGCGTTCACACAGAGAAGCAGATGGACACACACACACACAAACACACACAGGTACTGGGCACCATTCGTATCCTCTTGTGTTCGTTAGCAGACATCCTTTCTTCCTGAACGCTTCCCTATTATAGCCCCAAAACCCTTGACAGGTGTCAGCCGTCCTCAGCTCACCGGCTCACCAAAGCCTCCCAAGAAATAATCCACTTCTCCTTTTCCCATCTCCCACAGTAGATTTCATCACAATTTCTGGACAAATTCAACCTGAGCTGCTGACGTTTATGGGAAAGACTTCTATTTTGATTCAATATAAATCCTATCTTGGGGGTTGTGGGGCAGGAGTTTTTCTCCACTACCTTTCTGTCTTCCTCTCAGTCTGCTCCCACTCTCTGCTGCTTACTCCCACTCCCCCACCTCTGTTGGACTTGCAGGCTCATGTCATGTGGAAAGTGTCTTTACTGAAGCAGCTCGAGGACACTGAGAAGCCATTTCCATTTTCGGAGACGTTTACCAACCCCCCCACCCCCCCACCCCCTCCCGTGTGGAATCTTGTCATTCAAGTTTCCCTCGTTTGAGCGTGCGGAAAAGCCTTCAGGTTTTAGAGGGACTTGATCCCCTTTTCCAGACATATTCTCAGAGGATTAAGCAGTGAGGCCCAACTAAAGCACCCTTAATCAAATCAAAATAAATAGCCCCTTTCACAATAGAGGATGCCACATTTTCCATTTCTATTTTGCAGAAGGATTTGTCCCAGGGAGGGAGTTTCACAGAGAAAAGGGTCGAGTGCCTGCAGAGAGAGTACACTGTTATATTCTCCATATGTGAAGGAGTGTGCTGCATTTACATGTGCAGAAGGTGTGTTTTAGTGGAAGTACATGTTGTCTTGTCAGTTTGGTGATTGTCTCTCATCTCTTAGCTCTCTCTCAGCCTTTAGAGCCAAAATGGATGGTTTAAGTTTGCCTCAAGAAAGCTTCTGGCATGGAGGCCATGTGGCACTGCAGGGCAGCAAGAAAGCGTTTACTCCAGATCTGAGCTCATCCTTAAGCTTGGTAATTGTTCCTTGTGCATCCAAAAACAAGCAGCTGTGAAAAATGTCACCTAAACTCAATGTACATATCCCTCTATCCCCTGAGGTGTAGGAGGTCTGCACTTTGCATTTCTTCATCTGTTACAGGGTGATTTTCTTGATGGATGATATCGTTGTGTATGTTGCTGTTGTAAAAACACGGGTTGATAAAAGCTCAGTTTTTACTCAGATGAAGTGATTCATAGCATTTATTTGTGACTCCAGTACCTCACAGTGGCCATTGTGTGTCACTCCGAGAAACATTAAATCAAATTCAGACGTCTCGGAGAAGCTCTAAGATATGTTCATCTTTTAAATGACATCGCCTGTGCAAGAAAAAACGTATTTAGGGTCTGCAGACTTATTTTTATGTACTGTCTCCTCCCAGGTAACTATCCTCGACCCTCCAACTATAGTGGGACTGCCAGCAGCAGCTACAGCGGCCCTGGTCCTGGCATGACCAACAGCCTGGGAATGAACGCCAGCAGCCCCATGCATGGTCAGGGACCTGGGCAGCCCATACCTGCAGGACGCAATCTCAGCTCCAGCAGCCAGAGCAGGGTGTACCCCCCTATGGCTCCAAGCTCCCCTGGGATGCCTCAACCAGCTGGGCCTGGGATGGGACCACCTCTGGGTAGCTCTAACCGCAAGAGCCAAGAAGGAGCTGCTACGGTTTCTATGCCAGGATCTGCCAATTCAACACACAACAGGTAAGAGCACCAAGAGCCTCTGCTTTTCTGCTTTCTGTTTAAAATGAGTATAACACGACAAAGTCATCCCATGTCGTTCTGTTTATAGAGATCATGTTAACCAAAGAAAAAGGAATAGTTTGAAAGTGTTCGACAGTGCCTCAGCCAGCAGAAATAGTGTGACTTAAGAGTTCTTGAATACACCCAGAAATAGTAGTTTGCTAAAATTAGGGACCAGAAAGCTTCTCTCTTCTTGTAACAATCTCTCTGCGGGTCGTCTGTGAGGGGAGGGTTACAGAAAAGAACCACAGAGAGTCTCTGTGCCTCTGAGTTTGCTTCGTTGCTGGAGTCTTTTTTAGATCTGAAAGCGAGAGTTGGTTCTCAGGGGTTCCACGCTTCTGTGAGCCATTTGCCGAACTCTCCCTATTTTCCCACATCTCATAAAGTGCCTGACATTTTGATAGCTGGCACTATACACCAAGTGCCATTTGTTGCAGTAAGAGAGAGATATTGCCTTGTGAGATGACTATATGGGCTGTATTCTGTGCTGTCAAACCATAAAAGAAGGAAAAGCGAACCACAGGTTTTACTGTGAAAACACAGGGGACAGAGGTGACACCAAGCACCTCTACACAAATACAGAACTCTTTGATGCTGTAACGGGATGAGTTAAGGGATATTATTTCTCCATCAGGGTTGGAGCTTTGAATATGTGAGTGTTTGTAGTGCTGGAGACCAGGCCTGTTGCGGGATTGTGTGGGCAGTAAACTTTTGCTGAACCCTGCTGGGGGAGCTTGTGAAAACATAGCCGTCTATTGAGAGGAAGTCTGGATTTCTGCACGTCATCCAATCGTTGTGGGCTCTCTCCTGACAATGCATCATGGGAGCAGTCTCGCCAGCATGAAGTGGCAGATTAACATTTGTCAATGTTCATTCCCAGTCCTTCTAATGAATGAGTCAGACTGTGAACTGTGAGCGAGTGATGATATTTCAGATCGAGTTTCTCTCTCTGTCGGGAGTCTGTTGACGCCAATCTGCAGGCCGTCGCCGTATCGGGGATCTCCGGCCCAGACGCAGGCACCTCATCCCACTTCCACTCACTGGCCTGCACCTTACCCTGCCTCTGCTTGTCCAACATCCTCACCTCCACCTAGATCTCACCATTCACCCATCCTGCCACCATCACATTCCCAGCTCCATCGGTAGGTTCCTCCCCTTCGTGTGTGTGTGTGTGTGTGTGTGTAAGTTTCAACAGTCCACATCTAAATGTGTTTATTAGTGAGTTGAATATCATTTGTCACCATTGTTGAAACTTCCGAGCCATCGTCACCTCCATCATCACCTCTGCTGTCATCACGATCATCATGTCTTAGTCACCCTGATGACAACAAGTGAACACATACAGTATGACAAATGGACACACACAATCAGTTTCACATTGTTTTTGGTCTGTTGATAGGACATGGGATTAATTACCTGCATCAGGGGGCCCAGCGCTGTTTATACACACACACACACCAAGCATGACAAACACTGGCCAAGCCATTAAGAGATGGCTGTGCTGTCAATAAGAAGTGGCATGACATGATCCCCACTGCTGGGACCAATCAGACAGCCTGTCAGTCTCTCATCACTTTACAGAGACAGCAGAGGTTTGTCTCTCGCTGTGCCGCTGCTCTCGCTCCTTCTCCTTTTTGTTTACATATCTGTCTAAAAAAGTGTTTATGTGTCTTCAGCTATTTTCCATCTTTACTTTGATTCTACCGTCGTCTGTGAAAGCATCCCTGGGTTTCTTCTCTTGTTTGTTATCGCCATCTTCAACATTAATTTGTTGTTGTTTTCCAATCGCATTCGAGTCAAAAAGTGCAGCGCACGATGGCGTTTTCTTTTGATTTCCTGCTGGAATTTATCTTTCTCTTCTCAGCTACAGCAGCTGTTGCCGGGCGAGCTTACTTCCATACTGTTACTGTGTTTATCCAAAACAAAGCATCATTTCCACCACGCTGGAGGAAAACACAAATAGATGCTGGATGTTTAGAACAACAAAAGAAGTTGTACAAGCTAGATGTTATAAATAATCTCCCAGCTAGGTGAGGATATTTGTTTTCAAAGCAGCTCAGCGTAAACCAAAACTGAATCATTTTCATCTGCTTTCTCTTCTTCAGATTGATGTTTACTTTTTAAAAACATGCTAATACTACAAATGGGAATCAGTCTTCTGGTGGAAAAGTGTGTTTGAGTGATAAAAAGAGCCTAGCTGTTTTGTTATGATGGACATTTTTTGCAGAACACTTTCTGCGCTGCTTGTCTCACCCTCAGAGTTGGTCTTGTCTTCCATCACTCATTCCACCTCTTTCATCCCCGTCTGCGTCTGTTCTCTCTCCTCCCACCTGTTCCACTCTTCTCACCAACTCTCCCAACTGTATCGCCCTCTCCGTCTCTGTGCAGCTCTGTTATCCTACCCAGACTGTTTCATCTCCCTCTGACTTTCTTCCTCCCAATTTGCTTTTTGTTCTCCGCCGTCTCCAGCACAGCCTTGTTATGTTTTTCTTCCTCAGATCCCACTTTAGAACATCTGAAGGAGATCAGGAGAAAATTGGCCTCCGAAAAACCTGCAGTTAAAGGCTCCAGTACCCCGTTTGCACTCCAGTTCTCAGCGCAACATTGTGAAACATTCAGACCTAGTTCCTTTCTGTCTGAGAAACAAGTTGTTAGCCATAGAACAATGTCTTGCTTCACTCTTTGATGCGCCAAACCCCGGGTGAACTGTCGCAGCTCGGCCTTCCAAATCAGGGGCTAGTTAGCAGTGATGTCTCGCTTTCATTCCTTCGTTTTCACTACAACCCCCCGACTAAAAATACCCCTACATTTCCACCTCCGATTCTCTACATCCACCCCTCGCTGACTTACACGAATCCTCACACACACACGGGCAAACCCTCTCCAGCTTCATTATGCAGAGTGAAAAGAATGCCAAATGGATAGAGGAGGGCTTCTTCTGGTGTCCCATGACTGCAGGCGAGGGTTATGATTAAATCTTTGTAGTGGGCCTTGAGTGGTTCATTTCTCTCGTCTTTGTGTTTTTCTTTTTTCCCCCTGTGGCAGACTGGAACCAAAGAGAGTCCAGTTTTAATCGGCTAATCAGTTTGATTGTTTGTTGAGGGGAAACGGTGCTGACCTGAAGAGTTTTGACGACAAAAAAGGAAAACCTGTCGCTCTTTTCAAATGCCCAATATTTCAAGCAGAAATGCAGTATGGCAACAGAATCACACAAAGTTATGCTAATCTTACTTCTAGTCATCTTAGATTGATGTTAAAGTTATTGTTGAACAGTGGTGCCATGCTACCCAATTTTAAAAATAGATGGTTGTCAATCTTGAAATGATTTTATTTTTGTAGGAACTAGCATCAGTTTCACGAAAGTTCACTTTTTGTGCGTTCCAGGCTGCCAGTTGTCAGTATGATGAATTACAGTGTAAAAACTCTGACATGTTGTGTTCAAATAACACGGACTGTGTCAGGCTTGTCAGCACAGAGGTGGTGCCGTTTTGTTTGAGCGAAAGGTATGGTACAACATTTTTAGGGTCTGTGGATTGATGCTAGGGATTTTTTTCTCTCTTTTTTTCTCTTTTTGGAAAGAGAAGGGAACAGAAAGTATTAAAAGGTATAAGCTTTTCTTGGCAGCAGCTTCTGAGGACGGAATTGGCTTTTCAAATGACTTTCCAGCGCTGCCGGCGACACTCTACTAAAAGTTCCTGGAGCTATAGGAACGGGCTCTGTCGAAAAAATAAGCATTTAGCAAGAGAAGAGCAAAGCTCAGGGAAAAAAAAGAGAGCCGTAAATCAAAGGGAAATTGAAGGGAGAAAAATGTTGGAAGAGGGAAGAAGAGAGGAGAGGAGAGTGCTCCCAGGCAAATCCTCGCCAAATAATTCATTTCTGACCTCCTTAGTAAGTAAATTTGCTAAATAAATAAGAGCAGCGCTTGAATGTCAAGAACGGGGGATGCTGCCTGTGGCGCTTTGTCGCTCGAAGTCTTGGCAGTGCTGCGGAGCGCTCTGCTTTCATTAGATGGGCAAAATAAATGGCTTCTCCTCCATCCATCCTGAGCTGTTTGATGTTTGGGAAGGAAGGAGGGGAGGGAGAGGAGAAGAGAAGCTTTTCTCTGGATTTAATATGTTAAAAGCTGTCTTTTTATTTTTTGTGAGAGGTTTACTCCGGCCTCACTTTTGTACATATATATATATATATGTGTGTGTTTTTGTCTGTGTGTGTGTGTGTGTGTGTGTGTGTGTGTGTGTGTGTGTCTGTGGTGAGTCGAGTCAGGAGTTTGGAGGAGCTACGATGCCCGAGCTGCCCTGAGAACAGATTGGGTCCATATATAATTCATGGCCTCCAGCCGATCCACTCCATCCTTCCATCCAGCAGCCTCTCTCTGGCGCTTTTTCCTCTCACTCTCTCTGCACACACACACACACACACACACACACATAAAGCGCAGGGATCGATAGGGAGCCACGCTCAGCCGTCACACACTCCTGCAGTCCCAGAGCTTCTGCTGTCTCGTCCAGTTAGCAGCGCTGGGAGGCATCAGCGCCGCCTGTCACCACGAATGAAGGACAAAGGCGCTGCCACTTCTAGAGAGACATCGTCAGCTGGTTGGCTGGCACCTCGTAACCATGGCATCCCCTTGGCAACAGCGCCCAGCCCGCGTACGAACACAAGGACACGCTCAAACACACACAGACACACACACACAAACACACACACTGCCCATGGTGTGAATGTGGCCTTCTCTGATGCCCTTCACACATGTGGACTGAATATAAAAAGGAGAGAGAGGGCTCTGTGTGTGAGTGTGTGTGAGTGTGTGAAGGACAGCAGCTGAGTGAACAGAAAAACAATGATATTTTTCGAGGAGTGTTTGGGTGAGAAAAGGGAACAGGTTCTGCTTTATGTTTTCAAAGGTCTTGACTTTTTTTTCCTTTTTTTTTTTTTAACATTCTTCAGACATAATGTTGTCTGGTGAGGCAAAGCAAGATTTCACCACAAAAGCTTTTTCGTTTTCCTCTTTCAAATAAAAATTTTATTGCGAACTTTTTCTTCAGCTCCCTGGCAAAATCAGAAAAGGAAGACTTTCTCTGCTGCGCCTCTCTCTTTACTCCTCAGGCCGCTCCCAGACAACAAACTGAGAGAGCACTGGCCTGCTCCTCAGATGGATGTTTCCGTGTTTCTCACCCTGCGTGTGTGTGTGTGTGTGTGTGGCTTTGTGTGTGTTTGAGCGTTTGTTCCCTCAGCTCAGTCTCATGGAACAGCGCTCACCTCCAGCTCAGGGGCCCTGGGCTGAGAATACGCCCCCCATCGGTCCACAAGGGACCCATACACACACTACCCAAGCTTCTTCTTGCCTTAATTTCCTCCTCCTCTTTTCCTCCCTTCTACTTTTCCTCCCCTCTCCTCTGCTTTCTCCCCTCCTTCCCTCACTCTTTCTCTCTCTGCCGCAACAGGATGTTTTTTTTTTCCTGGCACAAAGGTGCCCGAGAGCAAGATGAATGCGCTGTGCTGTTTTTTTTTTTTTTTTTTTTTTCCCCGATAGCGGCACATGCATATATTAAGTGTGATTAAACGCTGTGCAATGCCTCCATCAAGTGCTTTCTAATGGGCTTTTTTATGACATGAATTAGTCATAATGGGAGAGCGCCACAGTCAGAAAAAAAAACCTCCAACCGCTGTTGTTGTTGTTGTTGTTGTTGTTGATTTGGATACTTCACCATACACACGAGAGCTTCTGCTTCCATTGCACAAGGTGGGTGCAGGGCGGGGGGAAAAAAAAAAAAAGACTCTTGCAGGCTCCAAACTTATTTTTCGGTGCCGGAGTTTTTGCATGCAGAATAAATTTTCACTTGAGAGGGTAGGTGCAGCGATCAAAAGGTACATTTATTTCTGTGTCTCGACTCACACAAAGCTTTTTAGGGAACACGTAGGCAGAGACGAAGGAGTCTATATTCCCCCTGTTGTGGAGAAATGGGGCCAGATAAGTGTGGATTTGGTGTGAGCTTGTTTCTTTGCCATGGAGCTCCCCAGTGCACCTCGGCCCCCATAGAGGGATTACATATGTATCATCAGCCGTGCTCTATGACTAATTACATCTGTGAGATGAGATTATGGGGAGGTTTACCAAGCCAATCCCTCCTCTTAGGCTATGTGTATCGGTTCCAACATGAGGTATTACACTATGTGTCTGTGTGCATGTGTGACAGAGAAAGAGAGATGCCAGTTAGAAGGAATTGACTGACATAAATCCTGTTAGCATTTTCTTTTCCTCCACACTGAACCGTGTTGCTTTTTGGACTGAACACTCCTCCTTGTGGTGTATTGATGTCTCCCTTTGCTGACATTTCTTTCCTTCACACTCTGTCTTTCCTCACATTTTGTTTTTCTTTGCAGTTTGACTGCCTCAATTCTCTGCCCCCTTCCCACCTCTTCCTCCCCTCTCCTCTTTTTTTAATTTTGTTATTCTCTGTCTTTTACCTTTCCCTTCTTTTCTGTCACTTTTTCAGGCCTCTCTCTCCTTCTCTCGCTCTCTCTCTTCAGCTTACATGTTTTTTTTCTCCCCTCACTCCGTCCGTCTCCTCTCTTTCTCCCAATCTTCTTTATATGGTTGTCCAGGAGATAATCTTGAGTCAGCAGGAGACAGAGCAAATTGTTCCAAACATGGTGTTCCCTTTCAGCCCCCGTGTCACCGGCTTTGGCCTGCCTGCCTGGCATGCAATGATAGATGCAGCTTTCAATCACACACACAGAAACACGCGCACATACACACACACACATGGATGGGTAGCATTCAGCAGGTTGCAGATAAGCCCCTCTGATGTCACTTGCAACACCATGTGATGAGCCGCCTTAGAGAGAGGCAGAGAGATGGAGCGGGATTGATTTCTGCTGTCACCATGGCAACAAATAACATGATCCTCTCCAAAAGCACACCTTAATTAGTTAAATTATGACTTGTGGGAGAAGGAGAGAGGGAGGAAAAGAGGCAGCAGAGGGAGGGGGTAGGGTGGAGGGATTTGTAGCAGAGTAGAGCAGAAAAGAGAGGATAGAAGAGTTCTTCTTTTCTGATGTGAAACGCTCATCTTCAGCTTTTTGGAAAAGCTGTTTGTTTGATCAGGAGCATGTTGTGCACCCTGCCTTTTGTTGCCACTTCCAGATATACATGCTGCTTGGTTTTTACAACAACCATAAAGGACTACGGCGGAGACACTCTGCCAAATACCATCTTTGTACCATTTTGTAGCTTCTGCTTTCACTCTGACCCACTTATCTCTCCACAGTTTGACATTACATCGCAAATCTCAACTCCACAAATCCCTCTCACATCTCTCTGCTCTTTCTGTGGCAGGCAAAGCAGCTACCAAGGCCCCAGCATGAGCCCGGCAAGCAGCATGACTACCAGCGTCCCCTACAGCCAGCCAACCGGGAGCAACAGTTCAGCTGTGGGGAACGCACAAGGTCCAGCCTACAACATGTCAGCTTCAGGTAAAATCAGCCGGACTTCATTTCCCTGAGGTGTGAGAGCTTTAGAAGAGGCAGATATAAGGAGTCAGAACTTTTTACTTTAAGTTGTTTTTTTTTGGACTTTTTATACCTGAGAGTGGGGAAACAGGTCGGACTTGAACCCAGGCTGCCTGCTCAAGAGCTGTTTGCCCATGTGGAGCACAACCTTAACTGCTACTTCTTCTGCGCTCTGTCACAAGCAGAACTTAACAAAAATAGGCAAAGGATAGGCTGGCTACATGCTAGAGCATCTTAAACCAGATTTAGGGGCCTGATTTACCTCCCTGAGTGGTCAGGAGGCATGAAGAAAGATTATATAATACATGAATGTAGTCTCTGTGACGTCTCCCATCTGTTTCTGATGCCTGTCACCACTGGGATCTTAGAAAAAAGCCAGTTTAATCTAACTTTGACTGAGCTTGTGTGTGCGTTGGTACTTCCAGCGCCAGCTTCAAGCAGACGCTCAATGAACTGCAGTTTTTAACGTTTGTGCATCGACTTCATTTATTGCAGCCAGAGGTTGCCGCTTACATAACTGAATGTCACTCCTCAAGTATGTGTTCGAGCCTTCCTGATGAGATACGTGTTTAATTTTTATGATTCCTGGTTTGACTGCCACAGGTGGGATAACCACAGTAACCGGTGAGAGAATCAGACTGGGAACTATCATCAAAAGGATTTTACAGCTCAAGAGCATGGCAGGAAGTGTAAAAATAAACCCAGAGCCCCAATGCTTGTGGATTTATTGACTCTTATATATTTTTTGGTTTTTAAACCTTTATATGGAGTGGACAGAACAGGTACTGGAAATGAGAGAGCAGGGGGAAAGGGGCCCCGTGCTGGAATCTGGGTGTGCAATTTAATCACTGGACCAAGCCAGCGCTCATTTATCCATATCTGTACCTATCTTTCGTTGCTGCATGACAGAATGTGCCAGAAGAGCTTCCAAAGCTGATCGCCCTCCATGTTTGTTCATATTCTGAATTCGCGTTCAATCACACAAGCTTCTGTGAGATCTCGTCTATAGAATCAGTCCAAGCTGTCTTTGTGCGTGCTGTCTCCCACCATTATTTAGGAACTGCAAGTCGTTTAGTGTGCAGCTGGCCCAAGTTGTGTAAATTATCTCCATTTCTCTTCGTAGCTGAACTCATTCAAACAACCGTCAGCCTCCTGCAGCCCTCCATCAACACACACATAAAGGTTTCAAATGAAGTCATGACCCTGAATCTGCTGACTTATCTCAAGTTCAATGTACAGAAAGCACTCTGATAATGCCGACGAGACCCTGTTGAATAAGAAACCACAGCCCAGCGTGTACCTGATAGACACTTGAGTGAGCCACATTAACCTACGTGTTTACATTGAATGTTGGGCACAACTGAGTCAGGATTGTTCCATTCGGAGGCAGAGAGAGCGAGAGAGGACCAGAAGGGGCAAAGATACCGAAAGGAAAAGAAATCAAGAACGCTGGTTACTCTCTCAGAGCTCCTACTTCCTCCCGTTGAGCTGGCCCTCCAGTGAGCAAAGATTAATGTGGTGCATCCCCTTTTCTTACGACCCTTCATCCCACTGCATTGTTGCTAAACGCACCTCAGAGTGCTCTGTGGCTCCGAAAATGAAAGGCGCCTTTTATTCAAAACCAAATATCAGAATGCGTGACATTTGGAGAAACTTCAAAGGAATTAGAGTGCCAAGGTTCCTGAAAACTCATCTGGTTTGCCCCTGGGCACGGTAAAAAGCCATTAGTTTTCCCACCGTGCTGCAGCTCACAAGGGGAAAAATAAAGAAGAGAGCCTTGCATCCAAGGACCCTTTCTCTCTGTTAATAAGAAATATGCAGCTGGCACTATAAAAAAGTAGTCTTAAGGATCTTAACTCTTCTTCACTTAGAAACCTCATGAAGGTACACAAACGTCTTTGAAAACAGAAACAAGTCTTCTTGTCAGCCAACATCTCTTGAATGCCAACCTTCCCTTTCTGTCGTCTCTTTGAATGCGCGAGAACATGGATGATTTCTCCCACACCAACAACATGCAGCCGGCAAGGTTGAAAGAGCACACTGGCTCGCTTTTAGTCGAGTCTTATCTCATTCTCTTTGCAACGTCTTCCTTAAGAAGCAGTCTTTTTATACGATTCTTTCACAATCTTTCCTTTGAGATGAACGGCTGGACTGGCTTAAGAGGGGCCTTGAGGAAACAGAAAGAGAGAATATAAGGTTTAAGACGGCAGAAAGACGTTGAATTATTTCATATTGTCTGACTTGGCTGTGACATTATGAAAGCTATTATGCAGCTGCTTTCAGTGCATATAAAGAAGGGACCGTTCATTTTAGGGAGTTAAAACATACTGAATGGAGCCTAATACAAAAAGATACCAAGTACACCTCTTCATTCTGCTGCGCTGAAAAGATATCTGTTAGGATGAAGAAGCCTCTATAAAAAATACATCTTACGTTTAGTTCAACATCAGTTTAACCAAGACAATTCTTTTCTTTGTGACCAAAGCACAAAACTATCTCTTATGAAAAATTTTCATTCAGATTTTTTGTTTTGTTTTGTTTTGTTGTTTTGTAAAATGTTCAGTGCAAACATTTTTCAGTACGTGTCTTCATTTTCATTGAAGGAGCTATGGGAGCATCTGGCGACGGGATGATGAGCGCAGATGGGAAACCAAAAACGGACCTGAAAGACGACAGCAGCTCCGCCAACACCAACGAGCCTCACAAACCAAAGGTACCCCCCTGACCTTTTTCCTCCTCACATCTTCCTCTGCAATTCCCTCTCTCCCTCTCCTCCTTGTTTTTTCGGTGTGTTTTGTTTTTGTTTTTTGATCTTGCTCGCCCCTAATGAAGCAAACCGAATCTGATCAGCATATGCTGCCTCAGCACAGTGGGCTGCTTCTCTCTTATTTTCTCGCCATATTTAATGATTTGTTTAACATTTACCATTCCTAATGTTTTCCTCGCTTTGTTTTCGCCCGCAGCACTCTCGTCTTGCTGATGTTTTGCCAGCCCGAGCTGCAAAAAAAGAGGGAGACTCATAGAGATAGAGAGGGCTCGGCGTCTGTGGCACACTCATACATGGGCACATATGCAAACACAACACAGCAATAATGTGCATAATATTCTACACACACACACACACACATACACACATCATATTTATTTATTAATTTCATTTTACATTCACACATGAAGCCACACACTGTCCTTTAAGTCACTTATACACATAGACTCACAAATAAACACCATCTTTTTTTTCAGAAATAACCTACTGAGCGCCTTTACGTTCACACACACACACACACATACAAATTCACAAACATCCCAAAACACAATGCTGACTTCTCATTTTGCCCCACAATTGCAGCTCTGCTTGGCTCAGCTCAGCAACAACAGAAGTCTGCTCTTTGCTCTTTTCTACCCCCTCTTCTTGTTTTTGCTTAACAACACCCCCTTCCTCATGCACACACACAAACACACACACACACACACACACACACAACAAGAAAAAGTGTATAAACACACTCATGCCTCCATCACATCCACTACACGTCTTTTCCCTCCAAATCCCTGTCTTTTCTTTTGCTGATTACGGTAGTAGGGCCTTTTGAATTATTTAAGGCAGTCAGAGCAGCCAGAAAGACCCCCAGTGCTCCCAAAAGAGATGATCTGTCTGCCGAGAGAGAGAAAGAGAGAGAGGAGGGGTAGGAAGGAGAGGGAGACCAGGAAGGACCGGGAAAGAGAGAGGGAAAAAGATAAGCTTCTGCTGACACGAGCATTCTCTACGAACACCAGAAGCACTTGTCAAGCTGTTGTTCCCTTTTTCTCAGTCTCTTTCGCACACACACTAAACACAGCCTCTAACACACACTCATGCCAGCAAACATGGAGTGTAACACACAGACACACATTTCCTATAAAAACAGACACAATCCATTTTTTAGTAAACTGCATGTATTTTAAATTTCTTGCATGAGCACAATTACATTAATGTTAGAGGACACACACACACACACACACACACACACACACTTACAGCACTTTAGTGCTGAGGTTATTTCATTTGAGCATGATTTAAAGACATTTTTTAAGTTACCTTTGGTTAACTTTTTAGTCTTTGCTTAACTCCAAGTCAATATGCATGGAAAAAGAATAACTTACAATCCACGGTATTAGACAACAATATTTTGTTTGTGTTTTTAAATTTCTTATAAGGAAAACAACAAAACCTTTGTAGAAATGTCACATCAGGCTACCAAATAAAAACACTGGAAATTTGTCCTAATTAATGAGCTTACCATATCACGAACACTGGATTTGGGAATGAAGTTTTCCATCATAAAGTGTCATCACTCTGCTTGCAATAATTGTCAGTGTCAATGTCAGCTTTATTCATACAGCGCATTTAAAATAGCCGGTAGCCTATTAGCCCAGTCGATATTATCTAAAACGATACGATTCAGTGCGATTTGATTTGATGCAATTGGTTACGAATCGATAGGATACAGTCTGATACGCTGTGATATGTTTGGGTTTGATTCAATTTGGTCAGTTTGGTATTCGATTCAATTAGATCGAATTTGCTACAATATGCTACAATATGCTTCAACATGCTACGATACAAAACTTTTTTTTTCCCCCGGGGTAATTTTGATCTTAAGTGCTGCACATATTCAGCTGCCTCTACAATAGTTCCTATAAATTAAAACACTTAAAAATAACATAAGGGGTGTCTGTTTTTTCCTGGTGGTTGAGTTGTGCGTCCTGTATGCTTGGGCTGAAGCCCTCAGGGCTGCATAGATTTGATTCAGGCCCGGGGACCTCTACTGCATCTCATTCCCGGCTATCCTTCCCAGCTGCCTGTTTTGTGATTTCAATTTATACAAAAAAAGGATACACAAACAGACAAATTTATACTATAATAAGCATGTTTTGCTGCACAATACAGACATAATCTGCACATACTGGCATACTCAGTGTAAATAAAAGTATTTCAAAATTGTACAGCAGTCCTGTACATAATGTGCTTTGCATCCCTGAAACCAGATGTTTGCATTACAGCAGAAATAGAAACACTTCTTCACTCATTCTGTGTTTTTTGTAGATCAAAATCATATCCTGTGACCATGCTGATGTTGTGCAGATAATGCTTTTGTAATTTACTCACAGCGGTGTCACACTGAGATGCTACATCAGAGAAACAAACAATGATGAATGCCTTCATACAGTGAAATCCAGAACCCCGTGTCTCTCTCTGTCTCTACAGCAGCTCCAGGACGGCTACAGTAACAACAACAGCAGCAGCTCCCAGCAGTGTGTGTCCCAGCCAACCACACCAGGAGGTGCCCTCCCTGTGCCCTCCCCACTCTCACCTAGCCCTGCCAGCCTGTCCTCATACCATGGAGACGACAGTGACAGCATCAGCAGTCCCCCCTGGCCCCTGAAGACCCCCTCCAGCCCTGTAAGAGCTTAAAAGTCTAACATGGTGGTACTAATGGATGAGTGTATTTACTGAATAAGAACTGGTGGATACAACAACTCACTTAAGGGCTAATAGTTCATAACATTGAAGATAAAACCAGGTCATCCATCTATTCAGCACTGCTATGGCCTGATAACATGGAAAAAATAAACAGTTATGTCACCTATAGTTTGATGATAAAATCATTGAGTTGCAAACACAAATGTAACCAGGAAGTGCCAACTTTAACTGTTTTTTGATACTCTAGCAATGCATCTCAGTAAAAAGCTTTCATCAGCGTTGCATGTAAAGACAGGATATGCCCCTTTGAGACAGGAAGTAGATCACACGTTTTCCTTCGCAAAGAAAGGGGGCAGTTAGTGATGCATCAGCTTACACCATGTACACCAGTACATTTACAAGAGAAAACACAATAAAAAGAATATGAAGTATATTTTATGCAATGAACCAAGTGTCAATACAACCAAACTAAGGAGTGGTGGATGAAACCACATTAAAGAATCAGTGATAAATCTTTTCAGACACTAACATCCTGGACAAAAAGATCCATTAATGGAAGATAATACAACAATAAAAATTCAAAAGGTTATAGGAAGTATTCCCATACTCACTGTATCTGAACTTTAAGAGGGCTGAAAATAATAAGACCAAGAACTAAGTGTCCACAAGCTTCAAACACAGCTCCTATAAAGCAAAGAGGGTCTATGACCATTTGTTTCTCAAAACTTTGTAATAATCTTAAAAGTGCACCACCAAAGCAATACAGCTCGAACCATTCATACAGACAGGGTACAATAAAGGAAAGGTAATGGACTATTTTATCAAGCTAACTTTTTTCCTTCTTTACTCACCAGAAAACCAACCCGAATTCCTCCTCCCTCACTGGGGAGCGAATCACACGGCTGTATGAGCTGGGTGTGGAACCAGAGAGGCGGAGCTGGGTGGAGCGATACCTGAACTTCATGGAGGAGCGGGGCACGCCTGTCGCTCAGCTTCCCATCGTGGGCAAGAAGCCGCTGGACCTCTGGAAGCTCTACATCTCAGTGCGAGAGATAGGAGGCCTGGCCATGGTAACGAATGAGGAGCACAGTAACTCATGGGATAATTTAAGGGATAGCAAACATATCATACACAGAGAACCATGAGATAGCTTAGAAGAAATAGGTCTGCATTTAACTACAATGTAAAAAACTGAAAGAGTGACTTACAAAAGATGGGAAAAAGTACCTTGATAAATCAGGAAATTTAAACACAATATGGTCCAAAGTGTGTGATCTTAAACCACATATTTTTAACAATATGTTTCTGTGACAGCTTCAGCCTCGAGGATCTCATGGTGCAACAATTCATCAGTAAACTAGACCTTTGTGCCATTTGTGCTCATCACTCTTTGGACCACATATATATATATATATATATATATATATATATATATATATATATATATATATATATATATATATATATATATATATATATATATATATATATATATACTTTGTGGAAAGCAAAATTAAAGCAGCACAGTAAAAATGATGTGCAAAGCAAAAACAGTCTAGCCATGGACTTGTTTGTTTTTTGTATCATAAAGCAGTTTGCAGGTTAACTTGTTGCTAATGTGAATACATGACTTTGTCTGCAAATAGATGTTGAGAGAGTAAATAGTTGTTTTTATAAGATTGCAAATTTAGAGGGATCAGTTATGCTACAATATATATATATATATATATATATATATATATATATATATATATTTTTTAACATCAAGTCATATTATGTCACATCGGGGGCTCTGCCACTCTTCTCTGCACAGCGTGAAGTAGTAGGAAACTGAAAATACACGCTGACTTTTCTGACACAAACACCAACAAAACAAAGTATTAGGACACTGTTGTCACTCTCTCTCTTTTTCACTGCTGTCATCCGCCTTAAATAAAAGCTGTAGAAATAAAACATTGTTCATAAGCATGATGGTTCCTCTATAGTTTTACTATCTATCTGTTGAAAGCAGAGATTTAACTGCAGACAAAAGAGATATGATCTGCATAATTCACATAACACATCCACATAACCAAGTGTCTGTATCTTCACCACAGTCTATTATTATTGGAGTAGAGAGAATGGTTAGTAAGACTTGTTTAGTAAGACTCGTTAAGTCAAAAATCATGTGGTAGACCCGACAAGAAAATACAGGTGAGAAGTTACCCCCTTTACACAGACAGATCCATGTGATACCTGCTTTCTTCTCTGTGAATCATTTTTATCTTCATTTTGTTTTTTATAAACTATTAACAATAACCTGTAACATGAACACAGTTCCGTATATTGTTAGCTAACACCACCGTACTCCGCTGAGTCTCCTGTGGCTTTTATTTCCCTTAATCCTGTCCTGTTCGAGCTCTCTTTGATTTCTAACAGGCTTGTAGTCAAAGCTTAAGGTCTTATACAGATGAATGAACATTTTTTTCATCTTTGTTGACAAAAACGGCTTTATTTTTTTATTGCTGTTGAACACAAGCTTAACTCTCCTCTGCTATGTCACACCCGGTTGTCTGATATAAAGAAAAAATGACTCCAGGAGCTATAGTTGTGCATAAATTTATAAATTTAATTGAATGAAAATTAAAAATCTTTTTCCGACATATTGATCCTCTGAGGCCTCCAGCTGGAAGTTGCACTTTAAGCTTGATTATGTGCTGTCTAATGTCAGTGACGTATTGCTGTACAGAGAGAGAACATCAACACAGAAAGAAATCCTATCAATTTAATCATGTTACACTGAAAAAAAGTGAAATCCAAGCAAGTGTTCAAGTCTGTTTTTTTTTTATAAAAAATTTGTCTAATTAGACTCAATATGAACCACATCAACCTGACAAGTCCAAAAAATGTCTTAAAATGCAATCAGTTTTAAAGAGTAAAAAACCTGCTAATGTGGTAAAGTTAAAAAGTGTGTCCTTTTTAATCTAAAAGACTTCTTTTTTTTTCTAAAAGTAAGACTTAAACACTAGCATTTCAGTTTCTTGCAGTTTTTTGGTCAGTGATCTTCATCCTACTATCAATGTCTTGTCACCCCCCCAACCCTTAACCTCTCAGGTAAACAAGAACAAGAAGTGGCGTGAGCTGTCCACTAACCTAAACGTGGGAACATCCAGCAGCTCAGCCAGCGCCCTCAAGAAGCAGTACATCCAGTATCTGTTCGCCTACGAGTGCAAGATGGAGAGGGGGGAGGAGCCGCCGGCAGACAGCAGCAGCAGCGGCAGCATGGCAGGAGGGGACAGCAGGAAGCAGGTCAAGATCCAGCCACCATCACCTGGTAAGTCCTGACAACAGATCAGCACTCTCACATCTGTCTACAGCCAAACAACAGGTGGTGCTGATCAGCTGCAGCTGTGAGGAATCATCAGACAATGATCTGTATTCATGACGATGTAGAGTACAACATCATCACGATGAAGACTCAGCTCAGTCAGAAAAGAAGTGAAGGTAGCTGCCATGCCAGCGTAGTGAAGGAGCTGAAGTCTGCAGAATTACTGACAACATGTTTCCATTTAAAGAAAGCTCATTAAACATGGTATGTATGTTTTTCCTGTGAATTACCTGGAGGAAGACTGTTACAGTTTTGAAAGGCCTGACTCATTTTACCTGAATTAACAGCTGCATTTTTGTAGCTTATTAGCTTTGGGGTTGATTATCCGAGGTAGTTAGAGGTACTGCTTGGAGTCTGAGCTATGCTTTGTTATGTTAGCTGCTGTAAACAGAAGAGCAGGTAATTAGAAGAACTTGCCAAATTCAACAGAACTTAATTATGTAAACAGGGATTCAGGCAGCAAAATGATTTATTACAAGACAAAAATACAGTAAATGAACCAACTCTGTCCAGCACTGCAGAAACACTCCTAATACAGACCTCCAGAGAAGCCATATATATTCTGTCCATGTAAATTTTAGTGGAATTTTTACCCTTGTGAAGAGTAGAGATTTTGGGATAACATGAGCAAAGGGTTAGCCTCTGAAAACATGAAACACACTTAAACCAGGGGGCTAACTGCCACCGCTCTTTTTTTCCACCAACTTTTATTGTTTCCTTTAACACTGGCAGCTCCCAAACCTCACTTTCAGAGTGTTTCTGACTGACGCTTAACATTGTTAGGCTGGGGAAGATGTGTTGCAACACTTCAGTTTGTCTTTGTAGTATTTTAAAATGTTCTATATGTTAAGTATTTGCTTTCAGTCTAATTTTATAATAAAAGTGTAAAATCAATTTAAAGGAACTGGGTTGAAGTATTAGCAGCAACAAACCTGAAAATTCTACCCAAGTGCAGTTATTTTTCTGCCTCTATCTGAGTTAATATCGGAGGCCCCATCCATTCTTTGATTTGATTGGCCAGCCCTCTGTGGGCCTGTTGGGGGCAGTAGTATTGGAGAGCTCGGTGTTTGAAGCCTGGCCCTGCATCATTTTATAAACTGTTTAGAAGATTTATGCAATGACCTCATTGTTTCAGCAAGTCTCATAAGGATGTCATGCTATTTTTAGAACAGACTGTTTTGAGCAGTATACACACAGATTAAGGGATTTTTACAACATATAAATATGTAGGGGCTGAAAAGGTGCTCACGTTTAATGTGGGCATCCAGCATTTTTACTTTATATCCATGTTTAAAATTTGGGAAGGCATAGTTCCCCCTCTTAAACATTATTTCTGATTTAATGAGGTGAGTATAATAATAGTGAGTCATGATTCAA
Organism: Labroides dimidiatus; assembly: GCA_030710495.1. Classification (NCBI taxonomy): domain Eukaryota; kingdom Metazoa; phylum Chordata; class Actinopteri; order Labriformes; family Labridae; genus Labroides; species Labroides dimidiatus. Next base: position 17,646,903 of record CM061156.1, on the reverse strand, counting down.
CCACATTTGAAGTTCAAACAGAAGACCCACATTTGTTTTATGACAGTGCTTTAGAGGTCAGGTTCAATTGTTTTGGTGCAGCAGCACAACACAAATGGTACTTTTGTTTGTGTACATTACCTCTCTCTCTCTCTCTCTCTCTCTCTCTCTCTCTCTCTCTCTCTCTCTCTCTCTCTCTCTCTCTCTCTCTCTCTGAGTCTTTGCACAGTTCTGACTTTCAAGAGCAGAGGAGGAGATAGAGTTAGAGCGGTATAGAGCAGTAAGGTCCTGTCTCTAATTTGCAGCGGAGATGAGAAAAGTGACCCCGGCTTTTAAATAGAACATCAGAGCACTTCACCTGCCTGAGACATTGCAGATTGCTTTTCCTGCTTGGTGGGAAAGAGCAGCTAGCTTCATTTGCATGCAAACACACACATATGCAGTATGCATGATTTTACTTTGCACACACATCACACACACACACGCACGCACAAACACACACACACACACACACACACATAAAATCTTACATGTTTCCCATTGCTCATAACACTTTTATGACTCTATTCAAGAAGATCACACCACATCATTTTCATAGATTACCATTTCTCTCACATGAGCTGATGAGACAGCTGTACATATGGAGAGATTTATCTATTGTGAAATATGTTGAGGTCTGTCCTCATTTGGATATGCAGCTCTGTTTTATAAGATGCCTATGCTGCAACATTTGTTTGAAGTAGAATCATGTGTATAATTTTCCTGTCACCAGCATATGAGAATATATATACTCCTTATAAAAGTTTAGCCTCTACAGCTACTGCTCCAAAAGAGTGATTTTGAATTGTTAGCAGTTTGATTTCTCTTCCCTAAATTTAGTGTTGAATAAGAACTGTTCTTCATGTAAATTAAGTTCAGCATAATTTTATATGAAATCCAAACAGATTTCAACATTAATCTAAAATTAAAGAAAACTTCACCTTGAGATCAATTGTTTGCTTGAACGCTTTTCGAATCGGAATAACTAACAAAGAGCGATCCCAGGAAACAAGAGCAAAGAGCGTTTTAGACCTGTGAGGTGATGACCTTTAAATCATAGAAAAACATTCAAGCCTAATTACAAATGACATTTCAGGTGCTGTCACCTTCTTTTTTTACCTTCTCATGAAGCGGTAAAGATAATCTGGCTTTTCTTGACTTGTTTACAGCTTGAGGAATTTTCTGAATGCTCGTTTCTGTCTCCATCTGACTCCATGTTTCCACATCTGTTACCTACAAAAACTGAAACTAAACATAATTTATTTATGTAAACATTTAATGTACTTTATAATGCACTCAGTTTGTTGGTTTTGTCAGTTTTGTTATGAAAATGTGGAAACACTACAGGTGCTAGAGCTTTGAAATGTCTGACTCATTCCCTTTGTATACATCTGTCTCAGTCTGGTGTCAATGCTCTCCTGCTCCAGTGTGCCCCACTGACACCCAGCCAGCCTATATATAGACTGACAGCCCAATGATGTCACTGAGGGAGCTTGTCCAGAGGGCTGGTGGGGTTGGTGTGTATGTGTGTGTGTTAGAGTGCATATGTGTGTAGTGGTGTGTTTGTGGAGTGATTAATGAGGACTGGAATGTGGAACGTAAACAAACTCGACCTCGCCGTCACCTTTCATTCACAAAACTGGCTCAGCTGACTGACTAACCCCCCCCTCAACCACCACCACCACCCCTCTGGATTATGTCACCCGCTGACACACATGCACACACAGCCTGTCCTGCACACACACACACACACACACACACACACACATCAAACACCAGCCACATGCCTTTTGCAAACACACACACACATGCAAACGCACTTTTTTTCCCCCTCATCGCCTCCCTGTCATTTCTTTCTCCCTCTAAATGTGGAGCAGAGGCCACTTGAGTTCACCCCCCCCCCCCCCCACACACACACACACACACACACACACACTGCTCTGTATTATGTCTGGCTGCCTGGCTGCTCTTGAGGAATAGTGAACCTCTTAACCTTGGCTAACCCAACCGTTGTATGCACTGCTCCACGTGTGCATGTGTGTGCGTGTTCATGTTTATCTGGAGCAGGGATATCCCAGGAAGTGAAGGAGCCCTAATGCTCACCGCTCCTTCTCTGCCCTCCCTTCTACCTCTGCTCAGCATCATGGGATAATCATCTCCCTGTTTTTTTTCTCGCTCTCTTTCTCTCCATCTCCTATGATGTAGAGGCAGGGGGTATCATTGAATAATTCAGACTTGTCATGAATTTTTAAAGCTCTGCTTTTTTTTTTTTCCATGAAAACGTGCAGTGCAGGCAAAGGCCAGTCAGGCTGCTCCAGAGAAAGTCTTCTCACGCTAAATGCTCATTAGGATACTTTCTTATTCTCTCTTTCTCCGTCTTTGTCATCCTCTCAGCTGGAACGGGACACAGTTTCCATTAAACCTGCTTCTGGGAATTTGTATCCCTTGGTTCTATCTGGTTTGGGCTTCTTTGTGTGTTGGGCCCTTGTGGCTCAGCACTCTTATAATTTTCCAGTCATCTGAACTGAGAAATTCACAGAAATATGGTGTCATAACAAGAGAGCACACTGATCCATTTTTAACCCCAGAGTAAGGGGTTGTGTTTTTGAAGAAGGGGTCACAAGCACACCCTTTCCCAGGCTCCTCACTCATACTTGAGAGATGTTTCCTGCAGTCTTAGATCTAACATCATTTTGTTAATCCCACTGGTCGATCTATGCATCATACGTTTTTTAAATACATCTGCCCCCAAGCTCAGCCCTCTACATGAACCCCTCATCAATTCCACGGGAAACCTAAAAATAAAAACTGTGAAATTATCCTTAGACAGTTTCCAAACACAGATCTGTGCAATGACTTCTGAAGTGAGCAATTCTCCTCTCCTCTCCTCTCCTCTCCTCTCCTCTCCTCTCCTCCTGCCTTCTTTCCTCCTCTCCCCGTAAAGCAGCCCCGTAGTCCCGCTCCTCTCTGCCCTCGTGTCCGCTGTTTGCTAAAGTTCACTCCTCATGTAGGGCATCTCAGTCAGTGCTTTGGCCTTAAGTCTAAAGTTATCTCTCTAACACAGCACCTTGCTGCAGCAGAAAGCCCACTATGGCTGTTCAAGCTCAAATCCAGCTCCAAGATCTTATTTGAAGCTTCAGGGGAAGCCCACAGTTTTGACTCTGAATTTTCTGAAATATTTGGCTACAGACATAATCACAAGGATGCTTTTGTTTTCCAGCTAACTCAGGCGGCTCCCTGCAAGGCCCTCAAACGCCTCAGTCCTCTGGCAGCAGCTCCACAGCCGAGGCAGCAGGGGATCTGAAACCCCCCACACCTGCTACCACCCCTCTGGGACAGGTCACACCCCTGCCTCCCAACAGGTACTACACACACACTCTGCAAGAACATTAGACTGAAGATCTGCTACAGATACATGAGATGATGCTGATGTTTCTGATACTATCATTATCACTATATGAATGATATTACTGCTGCTTTCACTTACAGCGTGATAACTGCATTCGTCTGCTCAAATGACTCCTTATGAACAAAGACTGTCTGTTGGTGTTTGGTGTTCATCTAAATAGTGAACATTTTCTTGTTAAAAGCCGATAACCTTTGAAACAGAGACCCCCCAGAGTGACAGATTACAAAATGCTTTGCTGCTTTTTTGCTGCAAGAATTTTTTTTGTTTTATTTATTTTTTAAATGTCTTCTATCAATATTCATTTTTTGTTTGATAATGGATGTGAGCATCATTTTTTGGCCTATTTCACTCTGCAGCCAGAGAGAACAAAGGTGTGAGGGGTGTTGTTTCATATCTTACAGGGTTTGTTTCAGAACTTTGACTTCTTTTAATCCCTTGTTTGAAGCACACTTATATGTAAATGGAGAAAAACAACATTAAATCCTTTTTCCATTGCAGAGTTTTTAGACTTGTGAATTTACTTTTGTATTTAATAGTTATTCTCACTAGTCATCAGCTCATTTTCTGTTATGTTTTTCACATAAATGACACTGCTTAACGGTCTTAACATCTGCAGTTCATTTCCCTATCGCAATCACAACAGAACACATTTCATCTTCATCAGGCCCCCCTAAAATCTTATTGGCCACCCCAGTAGCCTTCACAAAACCCTAAACTCTGATTGGCTAATTAAGTGATGTGACATGTCAGAATGAACTTTTGAAGCTTTAAGTCAGGCCGTTAGTAGCTTTTCCTCAAGTTTTGATGTGGCACATTTTATTTGTTGGCACTTTGAGGCACAAAGACTAAACCAAGTTGCCCTTTACCATGCCTCCTCTATTCAGAATCTGTGGCCAGCTCTCTCATTGCTCCATCCCCAACCAGGCCTAAGCACAGTTCTTTCTTAGTGATTATTGGTGATACGACATGCGTGCTTTTATATTTAATGCCTTAGGATTACAAGAGGCAGGGTCTCAGAGTCTGCATTATGGACAACATGAAAACATGACTGCAAATTTACCACAACTTTATTTTTTGTCTCCTTCACACTAATGTGAAACGTTTCCTGCCACTGTTTACAATAATTATAAAAGTAATAACTGCACTGATAACACGTCACGCCCACTTTGTGTTCTCCTGCTTGCGTCGTGCATGAGCAAGCACGTCAAAAACCCACCTCCTCCAATCACAGCCTGCCTACTGTGAGCGCACCCTTAGACTGGACATTCAGCTCCTTTTAAAGGAGTCAAAAATGAAGCATAAATGAAAAAAAAGAATTAAGAATTTCCACATTTTTGTGTCCCAAATATGAACAGGAAAATTTCAATTACATGACACTTAAATGTAAGTGATCAAAGGAGATACACTTACTGGAGATGCAGAGTGATAAATGATAGTCATTGCTATATGTGCAGAAATACTTTCTTCCACCCTTGCAATACAGAAAAAAAAAGAAAAAGAAAAAGAAAAAGAAAAAGTCTGACCCTGCCTCTGTGCTTTATTTAGATCCACGGTGATGGATCTTTGATATGATCCAGTAATATTCTGCTCATTTTGCATAGGGAGTTATGTAATATCTTGACGTACGTTTTGCTACTCATATTTGTTTATCCTTATCCAATTTTTAACAATGTCTCCAGTGTGTAAAGTTCATCAACACCAACTTCCTCACACAGCTTCCACTCTCCCTCCTTTCTCATTCTCCCTCTCTCCTTCCTTCTTTCTCACTTATCCAGAAGCAGTGTGAGTGTCCAGGACCCCTTCTCTGAGGTGAGTGACCCGGCCTTCCAGAAGCGTGCTACCTCTCTGCCCCCCTCGGCTCCGTACCAGCAGGGCCTCAGCATGCCTGACATGATGATGAGGATGCAGTACGACACCAAGGATCCCTTTGCCGGGATGAGGAAGAGTGAGTGAAGCACAAGCCGTGACATCCTTTTTTACCCATCTCTGAGCTTTAACCTGTGTTCATCATGTCACAGGATATATTTCCTTGTTTTTGTCATTTAAACTGCACGCTGCCTTTCAGTTGAGACCTTCAAATTTACATCTTTATCACACCTCGCATGGCTCCTTGTCGAAATGCATCCCACAGCTTTTCTCCTTTCATCAGTCTCGTCGGTCTAATTCATTGCTTCATCCCCATGTTGTCTCAGATCAGGACAGATGTGTGTGTTTTACTATTAGAACTATAAAAGAGATGAGAACTGATTGTTACACCACACGTCCCTTTATCGAAAACACAGCAGCTCGTCTGATCTTCTTGTAGCTTAGCCTTCGTCTCATCCTAACTTTGCTCAGCCTTTTCATCCTCCTCGTTTCCAACCTTTCATCCCCTCCACCCCGCTGAGAAGCACCTGTTTTGACCAACTCATGTGGTTTAGTTTTCAGAACAAACAGGAGTTTTAGAAAGGATAGCGGCTCCTCTGAAGGCTGAGGAGAATGGAGTCTGAATGAATAATATGGTGGATGTTAGCTGCATAACAACAGTTGCAGCCTCAGAACAATAGGTTTAATCATGGAGAGTGGTGAATATTCACAGAGGAAGGCTGCCACCTGGTGGTAAAGAAGATATGGGTTATCTTTTAGGAGCATGTTGAAACCTCTCATACACTGATAGTCTTTTATCTTTTAGAACTAATGTTTATTCACATTTCTCGGGTTGTCTTGATTCATCTTTTTTTTAAGATATCTGAGAGCAACCAATTCATTTTCATTCCTTCTCACAGTGGCTGGAGCTGATCCCTACATGCCCGGCCAGATCCCCGGCAGTGGTATGCAGGACATGTATGGTCGACCCCCATCAGCCTTGAGCATGAGCCAGCGGTCACAGTACCCCTACGGGCCAGGCTATGACCGCAGGTAAGGATACAAAGCAACAGGAGGCGATGGTGCATCTGTGTTGTCTCAATCTGTTTTTATGATTTGTGGAATTATGTCATTTCAAAGAGTGTGTGTTCTCAAATTATTGGTAACCCAGAGAATACAGCAGGATGGAGAGTCCGCCACATTGAGTGCCATCCAGAACCTGTGAGTGTGAAGCTTTAGCGTGGCCAGAAATGAGACTTCAGGTGTGCACATAGACTGTAGCAAATATGGACGTAGTCTCCGCGACATCACCCGTCTGGTCCTGATACACTAAAATGAAGCCAGTCATTGGACAGGACCCTACTGAATATGACACAGGCTTTGAGCTTCCTTTCTAACAGCTATAAGGCACCCATCAGTCACATGAGCTGAGCTGAACCTCTGATTGGACAAACTTGTAATCCTACAGTACAGTGTGTGCTGATAGCGAAATTAGTGTTTCAGACCCAAGCCGTTTTTTGAACCAGGCTGTAAATATCTGTTTTAATGCCATAAAAGTCCGTTTTTTGGGGGGGCTTGGCGTGTATGTGACTTCCAGTCTTTCTCCAGCCCGCCTTTAACTGATTCTCGATGAACAGCAACTTATGGCACTTCCACGTAGGCTTCATTTTTCTCTGCCGGTGTAGGTGTGCGTCAGATAAAGGTACTTTCTCTACAACCAGTATTTTTTATTTTTAAATGTAGATCAGACTAACTAGGCTTTTTTCAACTTATTAATTGATGAATGGATACAAATTAAAATGTTTTAAATGTATACCAAAAACATAACAGTGAAATTATGACAGTTTACTGTATATTTCAACAAATTAGTCCAATAGTTCAACTGTCACAGTATACCTTTGTCCTGCACATGACAGAGTAATCCACTATTTACAAGTAAGCATGGCCTACTAAGTCATTTAGGACAAGGGATACAATCCCCCCAAAAACCAAAGGATTGTATCACTTAGTCCTAAACAGAAGCTTCAGCTCAGACAACCACTCAGTCAGTTAAAGCAAGACAAAGAGCCTTTTTTATGCACCCTGTGTAAAACATCTTACTGTGCAACACAAGTGACACTGTGAATCCAGGGAAAACAAACACACTCACACACAATTACACACAATTTTCTAAAACGTAGCTTTCAGACTACCACCAATCATCAGGCCCACAGAAACTGATAAAGACTTCACAGTATCCAAAGCACAGCATACAGCCAAGTGAACCCATACAAAATAACAGACTGAAGATATACAGCCAGCCTTCTTCTGATGTAAAGCACAAGTGAAGTTTATTATCATTACAGCCAGTCCAATACTAACTGTATGTTGGATTTTGAAGTGATTAGTGAAGTTTGGCCATCTTTGCCTCATGCGTGGGTGATGGAGCACCACCTGCTGTTGTGAAGGGAGAAACATCCTGCTCAGGTGTAGGCCTTGTGGTCAGCTTGCCAGATCTCATAGACATGATGAACAGAGCTTTGTTTAATACTACCAAACTAGCGTGTGGTGCATTGTTTAAAATGTGTTCGACATTTCCCAAGATGCTTGTGTCACAGTCAGGTCAGAGGTTATTTGCTGATTGGATGGAAGATGTTATTCTGTGTCTTATACAATAACAATAAAGTTTACAACAAAAATGTTTTGTTTAAAAACAAAAAAATAATTTATCATCTGTTTTTAGTGCCAGATGACATTGTGGGTGGCACTGGCACACCTGTGGCTATACCATAAATGTAGAGTTGGGGTTAGACTCTCAAACAGTCTTGTGGGCCAGGTGTGATGCTGATCATCATCCATCATGGTGGACGGTATATAAAGTAAAGTTCGGTGTAGTAGTGCCTTAAGAAACTGCTGTCATCAAAATTAAAAGTAGTAAATTACGTAAAAGTAAAATATATGCAGGGTATCATAAAAACCATTTCCAGTCTTAAGAGTTGCATTTTTTATTATCATGTAATGTTTTTATTATTTTTTTTATTATTATTATATTTTTTTGTTATTCGATTGAATTTTAATTTTTAAAAAAAACTAAGCAGGTTATCATATAAACAACGGATTAAAATAATAAAAATGACAGCATAGAAGGCAGGAAGTATTTCTCATCCTTCGGATGTTTTTTGGATGTTGATGCTGAATAGTTATTTATGTAAACTGTTTCTTTTCCATGCCTGTGCATATACAATCAATGATGGAGAGCAGTCAATGGAGAACTCAAGTTAATGCCTTTGTTTTAATTAATGAACTCATTCTGCCTTTCAATGGGAGCAGGTGTCTGAATAAGAATTTTAATTATTCCTGAACAAAGCTCTTGCTGTACTGAAGCACGTACAAACCTGCCTTGATATTGAATAGTGTACATCACAATAAAATCTCACCAGGGGAAGAAAATACTTGTTTTTATTATTATTATTTCAGGTCATACTTTTATTTCTAAAAGCAGCAAAGTCCGTCCAATCCCACCTGTTTCTTGAAGCATTACTCTGATCAACTCTAAAAGCTCATATGAGGAACTTTCTGTTTTTGTTGATTTTGGTTTCAACTATTATATCTTTAAGGTTCTGTCAATCATGTGATCTGACACCTTACCCAGTTTAGATATTAAAAATGAAAAATTTAAAGTGTTTACGTCACTGTTAATTTCAGCCTGTTTCATAACCAGCTTGAACGTCTCACAGGAGGGGCCATGCTTGCGTGCTGTGGATCCTATCAGTTTTCAGGATCTTTAGAGGAGTGTCATGCTGCTGCTCCTCCTGATTTTTGTTGTGCAAACTTGACAGTCTGACAGCATTCAAGTCCTGCTGTTTTCTCTGTAGCACCGTGGTGATCAGTAAATGTGGCGTGTTGCATTTGAGTGAAAGCAAAAAGACAAGCAATGCACAAATACCAGTGTCTAATTGAGACTGGTGTCTGGTATCTATCAAAACTAGCAGCCACAGTGGGTTAGCAAAATAAACTTGGGTTTTAATTGGGATCAGCATTTATTATAAGTCTCAAAGTGTTTCTTTTGTTTGCTCCTCAGACCGGACCATTTGATGGGAATGGAGGGGAGCATGGGTCCTCCTGGGAGTCAGGGCAGCATGGGGCCCTCTAACAGTGAAGGCAGCATGTACTCTCCCAGCAGATACCCTTCACAGCAGAGGTCTGCGAGCACCTGATTTACTGTCCAACTCATAGCAAAAGTGAAACGTCTTTATCTAACTGTGCTGATCATTTATCAAAGTGGTGAGTAATATAATCCCCCTCTTCCCTCTGTGGTGTTTCAGACATGACGGCTACGGTCAGCAGTTTCCTGGGATGCCATATGGAATGCATCCATCAGGGATGTACCCGCAGCAACAGGTTAGAGAGAGCTCATTCTTATTCATTATTTATCAAGCTCTGTTTATTCCTGACTCAGAAATGATAATTCAATACAGAGCTTGTAAGGATATTGTGTACTGAAGGAGAATATTATAAGCCAACAAGGACTAGAAGGTTACAACAGTTAAAAAAACATGATGTGTTCAAAGATTAGCTCTGCTTCATTCATGGATAATGTTTTTAATAATACATTTGTTATATATTATCTCATTTAAGACATTTAGCCCATTTTTGTGAAGAGGGCAATGTTGTGTTAAGGCTAAACTACCTTCTTGATATTTATTTCCCTGTCATCCTGTGGCTTGACCTTTTTTGGCATCTGTTTTATTTTAGAACTATTTGGAACTCACTTTAAAAACGAAGTATCAGAACTAACAGCTGTCTTTATTTGCCAGGCAGGGGGCTTTAAAAACTGTCACAAACTATAACAAAAGGAGCCACTCTAGTTATTTGATGTATGTTTATGAACATTTTGAATTTTTAGGTTTGCATTGTCTGTGTCCTAATGAGGAAAACAAAACTATTATTTTCTTGCCTCATCAGGGCTACAAGCGGCCCATGGACAGCATGTACGGCCCGCCACCCAAGAGACATGAGAGCGACATGTACGCCATGCAGTACGGCAACCAGCAGCCGGACATGTATAACCACTATGGTGGAGGGTACTCGGGCCCTGAACACAGACCCCTCCAGGGACAATTCCCCTTCCCCTACCCCCGAGATCGCATGGCCCCCTCAGGTCAGAGCCAGCACAGTATGATGGGTGGAGGGCCCACTCCCAACCATGCTTCTGATGGCCCCAACATGTGGCCCTCCAGGACAGACCTCGGCTACCCTTACGCAAACAGACAGGGCCCCCCCTCACAAATGCCACCTTATGGCTCAATGAGCAGAGATGACATGGATGGGCGGCCAGGGCAGGAGCCATGGCACCGTCAGTCTCCCTACATGACATCATCAGGCGGGATGCCCACCCTGTCATCTCGCCAATCATCTCCTTATTCCAACTCTCCCTCCATGGCAAACCACCTGCCCAGGGCCCCAAGCCCGGGGGCCTTCCAGAGATCCATAGACTCTCGGATGTCACCCAGCAAAGCACCATTCATGTCCCCCTTGAAGATGCACAAGCCTGGAATGAGCATGATGGGCCCTCAGGGCAGCGGGCCCCTCAGTCAGTTTCCACCAAATCTGAGGCGGGACCTCAACTACCCACCAGGTTCAGTGGAGTCCAGCATGCCCACTCTGAAGCCTCGGCGCAAGCTCAACTCCAAGGACACTGGTGAGTCCTATTTGTTCTGTTTTGTTACATTTCTAAGAGGACTGTGATGTGGTTGGATCCATGCAGCTCTTTGAAACTGATGTGGTAAATGTTTAATTTTGGCTTTTAGCCTGAAAGTTGTCAAATTACAGTATTTTCACACCATACAATTACAATTTTATGCCTACCTTTGAAAGCTCAACAAATTTTCGTGCAGAACTAGCACAACATGGGGTGATTTTTTTTTTTGGACTTACATTGATCTACTCTGTTCTGCGTTCTCTTTCATCATTTGGACAATGTATGATCACCTTTTTTTTTCCTAGCTCTAAAAAACCCCACTGTTTTAATCCCAGGAACGCCCGAGGCCTGGCGTGTGATGATGTCTCTGAAGTCTGGCCTGCTGGCAGAGAGCACATGGGCTTTGGACACCATCAACATCCTGCTGTACGACGACAGCACTGTGGCCTCCTTTAACCTCTCCCAGGTAAAAACCAAAACCATCGCTGCTTATGAAGAGAGGGATTCATGTAGTCTGCTAACACATACTGTGATAGGATGGCAAACAGTGTCTCTTTGAATCTGATGCTGTAGATTAACCTTTTCTTTTTTAGTGAGGATCCAGAGATGGGGAGGGTGTTAAAAGGGAAATTATGTATTTCTGATTGGTTAAAGTCTACTGGTTTCATGATATAACTGCTTTAACAAATGACTGAAAATAATCCTAAATTAAATCATATATCTTAGCTTGCTTGGGAACACATTTGACTTTCTGTTACTTTAATTTCTGTCATGGGCTTCTCTTTTCTGACCAGTTGCCTGGATTCCTTGAACTTATTGTGGAGTATTTCCGCCGTTGCCTGATCGAGATCTTTGGCATCCTGGAAGAGTTTGAGGTTGGGGCCTTGCCCCAGAAAACCACATTGGAACCCTCTGCTGACCAGAAAGAAGAAGCCATCCCACAGCTGGAAACAGATTCTGCTGTCCTGTCTGAACCTGAACCTGCTCCAGAACCGGAGACTCAAGAGGAACAAGCTGGAGGCGTAAAGGAGGAAGCCGTACCAGTTTGTGCAGATGCGGAGTCCGCTGAGGTGAAAGGTGAGAAAGAGGAGTCCGAGGTGAGTTTAAGGAAAGAGGAGAGGGAAGAGGAAAAAGAGGAAGAGAAAGAGAGAAAAGAAGAAGTAGAGGAGCGTGAAAAGGCATCAGAGAGTGCAAAGGACTGTACAGACATACAAGTTCCAGAGCTAGAACCCAAACCTAAACAAGCCAGTAAATATGACAAGTTCCCTGTAAAGATTGTTCACAAAGAGGACCTGATTGAGGACATGACAGAGCATTTAGGATATGTCACTGAGTTCACCAGCGGGTTGCTCCACTGGCAGGCAGGAGGAGGCGATTCCACGGCACACATTCAGACACAATTTGAGCCTCGCAGTGATCCACCAATGAGAGCCCAGGACAAGACGAGACAAGAGAATGACAAGGAAAAGAAGGAGGACGGTGCACAAAAACAAACCTTGAAACATATCACGGCTACCATCGATGATGTTCTCTGTGCACGAGTTGAGGCACTTTCTTACGCCCACCCTGCACGCTCCCTGCCATCTTACCCCTTTAGGGTACATTCAGATGGAGAGCAGGACCACATCACCCTGCTGGAGGATGAGCCACGCTGCCTGGATGAGGCTCCGCTCTCCATCACCTCCGCCTGGCAGGACTCACTTTCTAAGCGCTGCCTCTTAGTCTCCAACATCGTCCGGAGCCTCTCCTTCATCCCTGGGAATGACTGTGACATGTCGCGCCACCCAGCTCTTGTTCTCCTCCTGGGCAGGCTGCTCCTGCTGCACCACCAGCACCCAGAGAGGAATCGGTCACCCCCCACCTACCAGAGAGACGAGCAGCAGGAGCATGGTCTGTCCAGCAGCAAAGAGGAGTGGTGGTGGGAGTGTTTGAGTCTGCTCAGGGAGAACGCCATGGTCACTCTGGCCAACATCTCTGGTCAGCTGGATTTCTCCTCCTACCCCGACACTATCTGCCTCCCCATTTTGGACGGCCTCCTCCACTGGATGGTGTGCCCTTCAGCTGAAGCCCAGGACCCCTTCCTCTCAGCAGCCCCCCACTCTCAGCTCACACCTCAGAGGCTGGTACTGGAGTGCCTCTGCAAGCTGAGCATCCAGGGCGGCAACGTCGACCTCCTGCTAGCTACACCACCTTTCAGCCGGCAGGAGAAACTCTTCACAGTCTTGGTCCGCTATGTGGGTCAGAGGAAAGCACAGGTGTACAGGGAGATGGCAGTGGCTGTCCTTTCACACCTTGCACAAGGAGATCCAACAGCTGCACGAGCCATAGCCATGCAGAAAAGCAGCGTGGGTAATTTGGTTGGCTTCTTGGAGGATGGTGTTAGCATGGCACAGTACCAACAGAACACTCACAGCCTGCTGCACATGGGGCACCCGCCCATGGACCCACCGAGCATAAACATGATGTGCAGAGCTGCAAAAGGCCTGTTAGCCATGGCTAAAGTGGAGGAGAACAAAACAGAGTTTGTGCTGTATGAAAGCAGATTATTAGACCTCTCCATCTCCTCGGTGCTCAACACAGGAGTGGTGGCCATCATTTGCCAAGTTCTCTTTCACTTAGGAAAATCATGACAAAAGGAGAGGCTGGACTCGCGTGGCGGACACTAAATATTTCTGTGTTTTTCTATTTTTATTTATCAAAATGACAGAAAATGTTTGTTTTTTTAAAAGAAATATCCACACAAACAAAATATCTCTATATATGTATAGCTTCGGGGCCCTGTTAAAAAAAGAAGTGGCTTTGGGATTTGAAAGCTCATTTTAATACAAATATTTAATACCTGCTGGTGTTGGATTGCTACGTTTGATATTCTGTTTGGCATTTGTTTTTGTTTGTTTACTTTTTCAGCCAAAGCTGCCACCAGATTTTGGTGCTGATATATGTGGTTCCTTTAGAGTCGATGAGTAGTTGAGGTGTTTTTCAGTTTTATATATGCTAATATACTCATCAACATTTTGTTAATGGAGAGTATTTATTTAAAATGTGACACTGTACAGTAGTTTGAACTTTTTTGCCAACACTCATGGGGGAAAAACACTGACTTTTTAAATTGAAATGTATATGTCTCCATCGCTGGAAGATAAAACCGTGCAATAGGACCCGAGCAAGTTGTCCCTTTTTGAGAACAAGATGTAACTCTTTAAAGACACCTGCAGTGTGTGCTTAAGGCCATGGGGAGGCAGCATTGCACCAGCCAAACAACATAAGAGAAGTTAGTCTGTCTAAAGAAGTGTCTAATTTATCAATCATAGCCTCAACAACGTTCACGGATGGACTTTGTGTTTCCTAAGCACTTGTGTTATGTCTGTATTTTTTCATCACTGTGTATATAAACCGTACGATGGACGCACATATTTCTTTTAGTCTCAATTGAGCTTAGCAAGAGATGGGACTTTGTGACTATAACAAATGCTTTTATTGTTGGTAAAATTTGTTATTGTTATTATACATATTTTGTTAATGGGGTCAAATATTTGAACATTGCAGATGTACCTGATGTTTCAATGTAAAATTCCTGTATGCATTGTATTATAGCTGAGAAAACAATCGCTTTGGTAATCAAACATGGAAGTGCCAGGGTGAGAGGAAATGTAGGAGAGGCTACTTTATGAAACTGAACACATTTCTGTTTGTTACTGTCCTCCATTCATCTCAATGGGCATATTTTTAAATCCACATAATGCTCTAAAAGAAACGTGTGAAAAGAATCTTCAAAATGTCCTGAAAGCTCATTGTAAACTCTGCCTTTTTTTGTATGACTCCATGTCTCCCTTTTATTCAGTAAACACATTTATACTCTGTGCTGCACATGTCACAAATAAATGTACGATCAACATCGTTACGCACCGGAGACGTTGCATTATGTCCAGACAATCTTAGGCCAATAAACAAACATCAACTGCTTACATGGACTCCTTTACTGATTTTATTCAGAGTAGTTAAATCACTGACTCCTCCAACCTCACAGAGACTGAAACATACAAGTCCAGAGGACACGTGATAAGAAGCTCTGAAGACAGTGTTTGCTTAACATAAAGCTATTCAACGTAAAGATGAAGACAGTTTCTCTTCAAGTGACATTACCACACTCGGTAAAGATGGCTGTGTTACTCGTCTCTCAATCATTAGGTTGTTATTTCTTGTCCAGCTTTTGAATTTACATGCCTAAGTGTCCTTGAGCAAGATGCTCTGAACTCTTAATTGCTTCCGGTTGCATAGTCTGTGGTTCATGGATGTAACCACGATAGCATCCTCTGCCATCAGTGTGTGAATAAGATGTGAACGTTTGAATGAGACGAGTAGTGTAAAAGCTCATTTGAACAGTCAAACTGAATACAAAAGTTCTGGAACTACGAGTCCATTAACAAGCCTCAGTTCCAGCTCATGAATATTAACTGAAAATTATTTTGTGTAGACAACATACATCATTCAAACCCCTCACTTTCACTTTGAGCTTGTGCCACATATAGCTCAATTTGAATTCAAGTGAGAAAGACCAGTAAAGTCATAGCTTGATAACCTATAAATAAGACTTTTTTTTGCTTCAGTGTGTCATTTACACATGTGTTACAACTTACAGATCCAAGTGTATCTGTGAAGAAAAAAAATCAAGAATTTTTTAAAAATTGCATTAATTTTCACTTCTGTGTGGTGACTGCAAAAGAACTGTAGCAAGACTTGGTGGCAGCAGACACTAAGGTTTTAAAAAGGACAAACTAAATGCTAAAGGTCTCTGTGGTCTCAATTCAAGACACACACTCATACTGACTCACAAGCATAAAAAAAAGGCTGCTGTACTGTGCTTAAAACCATATAATGTTCCAAAGCAGTTTTGGCATTCCATTCTGTAGAGTGATGAAACAAGATTAGAACTTTTACGATCTATGGATCAGTGGTATGTCTGGAGGAGGAGGAGGAGGACACCCTGCTTACAGTGAAACATGGTGGTGGCTTGGTGATGCTCTGTGGTTGCTTAGCTTCTTCTGGCCCTGGAAACCTGCAACGTGCCAAGCTGAAGCCTGGGTGTTGTTGGACTTTCCAATTGGGCAATGAATGAAAGCATACCTCACAGTCCACCAAGGTTTGGTCTTGGAAGAAGTCCTGAAATCTTCACAGCTACCCGAGTCCCACAGAAAAGCTCTGGTGGGATTCGAAGAATGTGGTAACAGCCAGCAACCCAAGAATATTGGTGAAGTGGACACCATTGTCCATGATTGGATTGAGATTCCAAAGGAACACTGCCAGAAGCTGGTGTCAGCCTATGCATTACATTTGCAGCAGGTTATAAAAGCAAAGGGGTCCTAAAGATGTGTTGGATTTGAGAAACCCTACAAAACCCAAGAATACTGGTGAGCTGGAGGCCGTTACTTGAGGAGTAGGTTAAGATCCAAGCAGGTCTTAATAGCAAAGATGCTTGTCATAAAGTTGTTGAAGAACTTTGAGATAGACATTAAAAGTATCATAATGTAAATTGAAGATTTTTTTTCATGTGTTCCTGCAGATGTCTGATTCTCCTTTCAATAAGATAACCTTTGAGAGAAATTTCAAATTCCCTGTAAGTTACAACAAGTGAGCTGTTTAATCTTAAAATTAATTCCCTGTGTCATTTTGTCTTTAGCTGGTAGCCAGGTGAGGAACAGGAGCCTGTGTAGTAAATGAGTAGTTGTACATATTAAAATCCCCAGAGGGTGAGCGCTGCCTGGTTCGTGACTGAATCTCTTTGATGGGGTTTTACGATACATAACCACCCATTCACTATAAATGACATGTATGGTCTGAGAGGTGATTGCTATGATTTGTCTAGTTCATCCGAAGTGAAGTGAGCCCTCTTCCATTAATCATCCCTTCGTGTCTTGTTTATTTTTTTTTCTTTATATTTAAGATTTAAACTCAAATCTGATGAACAGATTATATCCAGCCGTCAGGAACTGCTGCATAATTCACAAACTTAAGAGTTTTATCCATGCCACTAAGTCTTCTTTTATATCAAATCAGTGACAATACTCTTAAAGTAGAAGCACTAATTTTCACTTAAAGCTTCATATATGCTTCACAAACTTTTTGGGAAACATTAATAATTGTGTGTCTTATTTTAACAAATTGGAGCTCATGCACATAATACTCTCAGGTAATTACAAGAAAAAAAATGCTGAATAATGATCCAGCACGCCAGAGGCCACTTTTTGTTGCATTGGATCTGATGAATTCATTACTGTTCTTAATTTCCCCCTAACTCTTTGTTTCTTTTTTTTTTTGAAAGTATCATCTGATTTTCTATTCCCAGAACTGTCTGTTTCCTGTTTTCCTTGACTTTGACGTTTTTCTCTGTCTCCTTTTCTCAGCCAGGGGAAATGTGGGCACAGTATCAAATCCTATTTTAAGCCGCCTTTGATAATAGAATTCCTGAAGATGAAACAAAAGCAATAAACACGTTGAGTTTCAAAGGCTGATTGGCTGCAGAATGGTAGAGTCACTCATCTTATTATTATTAAAATCTGACACCTTAAAACTGCTTACAGCAGGCCTCTGAGGTGTTTTACAGCCTTATTAGTTTCTGTTTCTCTGAAAGAGAAACTATTCATCATATGTTTTCCAGGTAAGTCTTCAACTATTGCAGTGCTGTTTTGATACGCACCTGCACATTTCAGCCTGAGCCTACAGACCTGAGTGTTTTCCCTTTCAGCCAGTTATTTCACGTTTGGATAGAAAGTGGGTTGCTGTACTTTTTTTGTGATGGAGGATGCGTTTCACGTAGGCAGCCAACCACAGGAGAAAAAAAACTCCCACACTCCGGTGCCTCTGAGAAGCTGAGTCATCAAGCTCTGACAGGATGGATGCGATGGCTGAGGGGAAACCGGGCCAGTCATTGGCTCTCGCTGGCCCGGGTACACTGCCCTGCTGCCTCTCATCTAACGTAGGTAGATGAATGAGCTCTAGGTGAAAACAAAAGGGAGTGCTGTGACCTTTTCCAGGGATGTGTTACAATATGTGTGAGAGAACTGTGATGTGAAATGTTTTTTTACAGGCTGAGCGTCAAATATAAATGGTAGTACAGGCTACATTTAACTCATGTTCAGACTGTTGTTTTATCCTGTTCAGCTTATCTAAATGAAACAATGTGAATGAGTGCTGTGATTCAGGCTCTGTTGCTCTTGGACTGAGCCTCAAAGGCCCTCTCATGTCTGCCCATTTCCTTCCACAAACACAGCCTTAGCCGTATGTCATCACATTGCTTAACAAGCTCCACACTTAAGGAATAAATCTGGCAGGTTTACAGTTCATTAGCAACCATTTAAAACATCCAAAGCTCCCCAAATGATAAAAGGAAACATGCCCCTTGAAAGCTTTGTGTCATTCCCTGAAGCCTGGCCAGTCATGCTCTCATGCAGTTTGCAGATGCTTTAACTGGGCCAGTTTGAAGCTCACCACATGACCACTTCCTTTGAAATGTTTGAGCATCAAGCACTCTTTATATAATGCCTCGTAGTTTGTGGGCAATCTGGTGCTGATGTTTTTCATTTCCAATCTGATAATTTTGCTAAGTGCTTGTTTCCACTTTTATATAACAAATGCATAAAAGTGCAAAAGAAAAAAAAAAACATGTCTGCCTCCTCGCATGACGTTTGATTCAGAACAATAAAGCCTTCTTGCATTTTAAGAAATGTAGCCAGACTTCTTCTGAGAGAACATGGATAATTGCACAGCTGTGGGAGTGAATGTGCTGAACTGCTCAGGTGACTTCAGAGCCAAAAAGAGGAGGTGTGTGTGCGTGAGTGCTGCTTCTGTTTCTGTGTGTGTGTGTGTGTGTGTGCATGTAGGTGTTAGGAGGAGTACAGATGACAGAGGAACTGTAGGCTGATGATGAAATCATTAGTACTTGTGCAGGCTGAACAGGAAATTGCAAAACAGTAGAACTGTTTTTGTCATGAGTATGAGGCACAAGCTGTCTGTTGTCTGTAGAAACAAGGTTATGATAATTGGATGATAATGCCCCCATTTATTGACTGATTCATGGTATCACTTTCATGTTTCATGTTGATTCACGCAGTCATTGTATCTTCTATTGAGGCTGTCATCCAGGAAACATTTCTAAAGTTTATTTAATGAAAAAAGATGAATATAAAATAGCCTTGAATTAATAAACTGGTGATGATGAAATAATTCTGTATTAAACTGCTGTTTCTTCTGTCAGGGGGACACTTAGAGATGCTCTCCTGACACATTCATGAAGCCTTAACATGACCCATCCTTAAAAATGACATACCCAGTCACAAAACTGGTTTTCATGGCTCTCACTCTGAATTGTTCAAATTCATAAGACATTTGAATTAATTAGATCCATTGCCAGCAGTTTAAAGACACTTTTACAATCATAGATGGTTGATTTTGAGGCTCTGTTGTAGAAATTTGTGAATTTCAGGTGCTTCAGAAAATACTGTGATGACACCTATAAACTTCTGAATCAGTCTTTCTGAGCAGTTGGTGGTCAAAAAAGTCAAAACTATCTAGCAAAGATCTTCTCTGTTCAAAAATACAGGTATTTCCATTCATAATCATCCAGTTATTGTTCTTTGTTTTTGTTTTTTTTGACATTTTAGATTATTTTGGGTCTAAATCAATTAGGGAAGCTAAAATATAAAGAAATGAGCAGACCCAGACTGTTGTGTAATTTAGCCTTAGATAAAGGTGTTCACCCTCTCCAAGGTGAGCTACAAGGCTGCCACAAGGCTGCCCATGACCTGCACACTTCAGGTTTGAGGAGAAGTTAGGTATGTGAGAACATACCTGACATTAGGCATTCAGTTGTAACATTCAATAATTACAGAGGCTCGGTAATGTCTTAAATTATTACTCTGCTTTCAAATCACGTCTGTGTTAAATACATGATTCTGATTGGTCAAAACCCTGTAATGTTAACTAATTCTCTATAGCAAGAATTGTGCAAAGGACAACCAGATCACACGTCATATCAAATCAGAACATGGAAAGAAGTCCAGCCCAGATTTATTATAATGACTGACTTTAAGACTTTTAATTTGGTTTTATTCTTGGTTTTTATTCTCACTGCCGATAATGTCATTGTGTACCTTGTCTTTTGTGTGTTCCTGCTGCAACACTAGGCTAATTTCCCTGTCCCAAACCGCATAATTTTGTAAGTACACTTACATGATGTGCACTGTGTACAATCTGCACTTACTGGAACAGTGCACTAAGTATTACAGGGTACCGTTGGTCAAAATTAGACACTGTGGCTTTGCACTTACCAGAAACTACAGCTTTTCAAAACTGCTCACAGGTGTTCCTCTGCTGCTCACCGATTACATCCATCATCCATCGTTTGATCTGCTCCTTCCTCTACGAAGCCAATGAGACACCATTGAGTGTGAGAAGCGTCCAGTGTTACACATTCAACTTTCTGCCCGTTTTGAGTGTGCCAACTTAGAAAATAAAGTGCACTGTTTTTACATACTGTCAGTGTGAATGCACGTTTGCACGCAAAATAGTAAGTGTAAGTGCAGAAGTATGCAATTTGGGACACAGCATCAGATTCAGATTTCACCTTTTCATGTTAGCAACGTGGTAAAAACAATACTTTCTGACAGAATTGGTAGACAGCATAGAGGGTTTTCTGTATTATTTTCAATTATTTTGAGAGCACAAAATGTTGGATTTATAGCATATTGCTGATCAGTCACTCCCAGAAAGAGATAAAAAGAGGAGGAAAACTGCAGAAACTATGAAAGTGTGTGGGAAAAGTAGTAAAATGAACTATTCAGACCCAAGACGTGTATTGAACCAGCCTGTAAACATGTATGTATGTGGTTTCAGCAGCCAACCTCAAGAGGAACCTCAAACGACTGCAGTTTTTAGCACTTCACCAAAGTCTTCATTTCTCACGGCCTGAGGATGCAGCTTGTTGAGACAAATAGAGAGATGATGACTAAATGGACATGAAGCAACCGCCTGAAGTTTAATGTTAATTCTGCTCACATGAAGCCTGGAAGTGCTACTCCCATAGAATGTGATAGATTAGTGTTGTTTAAAGAAGTTATTTTTAAATGAAAAAAAAAATGTAAAAAATAGTATCTAGTGTCAACCTAGGCTTTGTAAGTTTGTAGAAAGCTTTTTTTGAAAAGGGAAGAAAAGATGTTTTAATATATGATGGGAGTGCACTAATATATGATATTGATACTTTACTCAGCTGTACCCCAGGGTCACCCCCCCTCTCTACACGCCCCTGCTCGTAGAGAAGCCGGAACGGACGTGTAGAGGTCCCAGGACCGCTGTTTGGGAACCCCTTTAACAGCCCGTCCTCCCTGTGCACCTCCTTAGTAGTGACTTCAGCCTGGGTTGGAGGGGGAGGAGCAGGCTGGGAGGCTCTGTTCTGCTCCCATGTTGATGTTTGTTGTTTGCGAGGGTGGCAGCTCGGTGTGTTAGTCAGGACACAATGTGCACGGAGGGTTGTCGGCTGGCCTGCCTGCATGCTTCTTGGGGAAAGCAGCAACTTTTTCCGAAATCGCAGCTGAATGGGGGATTATTATGATGATTTTCTCGCCGTTTGTTGCCGTGAAACCCTTGGACATATGGCTGTAAGGTCCCGCTTGTTTCGTTCTGTGCGCAAAGACTCTGTGAGGGTCTCTGTGAGGATGCTGGAGCTCGTCTAAGTACACCCCGTTGAGTGGTCTTTCTCTGGATTTCCCTTTTTAATTCAAGTCCTCCAACGACGAGGGAGGAGAATTTCAAACTATTTTCTACTCTGTAACTTATAAAAATGGTGTTCTTCGCTTTGTCATCGGTTCGAAACAAACCTGGATAACGAAAAGAGAAGCTACGTGACAACACCCCTAATCGACGACCAGCGTTACTTTGCTTCGGTAAGGCAGCGCTTCAACTGTCGCTTCAGAGGCAGAGCAAAAACAGCCGGGCGGGATGTGAAACTGTTTTGCCTGTAACGTTATGTGTTGACAGCGCAGCTTTCACTCATACCTTCATTTTAGCTTCTGTAACGAGGAAAATGTTACACAAAAACAGTCCATGAAGGCGTATATCTTTTTAGGGTGGAGGACGAGCTAGCCCCTCAGTGGAAAAAATAAAGTTGGCAAACGTTGTGATATTAAGTTACCAGTGCCAGTCCTTTTCCCCAACTCGCTAGCGGTGTTAGCATTAGCAGCAATATCGATTCACTTGCTATAAAATGCTAACCAGGTTGCTTGCTAACAAAGGCGCTTTTAACATGAAGCTAAGGTATGTGTGAGCTTCTATTGAAGTTATTTGGCAAGTTAGCTCCCATAAGTTTTGCGAAACATGCTGGACTTGAGTTTTAGCTTTACCGGAGCCTAAGTTCGTTTGGTTTTTAAAAAGCTACTTAAATACAATGAGGGTTAGCTAGATATTATTGATAACAGGAAGTGTCTTGTACTAATCACAAACTTTTTCATCAAACTCTAACTGCAGGCACTATGTAAAAAGACTGAACTGGTCTGTTCTCTTCACAGTGGCACATCTGCCCCGGGATTTATTGAGCTGTGGGGATTTTAAGCAGCTATTGATGCATCTCGGGGTATCTGAGTCCATGAGAGAGTGCGAGTACAGCCAAATAAGCACTCGCAGCTCCACACCAATGGAGACCCCCTATAAGAAAAGGACCCCAAAGAAGAAGAAGTGGGAGTCCTTCCCAGGTCGGAATAAATTTTACTGCGATGGGAGGATTATGATGGCCAAACAGACGGGGGTTTTCTACCTCACCCTTGTTCTCATTCTAGTGACTTGTGGACTTTTCTTTACCCTTGAGTAAGTATTGTTGAAAGTTTGTGCTCTTCCTGTTTTGTCTCACATCTGCTATGAATTTATGCACACTGACATTGTGGATTAGGGATTTCATTTCATGGGCTCAGCTGTCAGAGAAAAAAAGTTTCGATATGGGTCAGTTATGTCACTGGCATCACTGGGTTTATTTCCTATGATCTCCTCAGGGCTCAGGGAGATGTCAGTAAAATCTGGCAGGGGATTAGATAGCAGCTTCCCTGTTTTAGGAAATGCAAAAGTTACAATCATAAAGGATCTGTACAAGAAGCGCAGCACTTTTCCTGGACTGATGATGATGTAAACTACCCTTGCATTGCATTACAAACTGAGAATTTCCTGCTGTAATTTGTTTACTATACATACTCTTGCATGATGTAAAAAAGTGGGCAGTAGGCTTCTGTTTCAGATCGAACATAGATGTTTAGCCATGCAGGGCTTGTTGTCAGAACACCCTCCAGCTAAAGGGTTTGTCCTTAAACTGCTCAAGTGGGCAAACATTAACTTAACTGAAGTATCCTTGTGCAGGATATTGAATCCTGACCTGTTGAGGGGTTTGCCTCCAGGAGGAATGGGATTTATGTATAGAGTGTGTAATTTAACTTGAATTATTACAACATGCTAACTAACAGAGTCGACTTACAGTTTTTGTTTGTTAAGCGTCTCAATCAGTTTCTGAGTAGCCTGATCTCCAACTATAGGTCAGGTAACCATTTTCCTGAGCTGTCAAAAAAGATAGGCAAATCTGATTAAATGACACATTACCTAGGACTTATGGACTGGATTTTCGTGTGTGTGTCTCTGCGTGCCATTTACAAACCCTTAATCACAGCCATGTTATCCCAAAGGAGCCCTCTGTCTTGGTCCCGCTGGTAGACAGACCTATAATCAACAGGCAGAATGTAGTATTTCCCAACAGTGTCTCATCCAGTCTCTCATCTTCACCTCATTCTGGCCCAGCTGTGTCTGTAGTGCATGATACAGCATGTAGACACAGACACTGCCCTGAGTGCTGGGCTGTACAACCAGAGGAAGAGTGATTACTCAGGAAAAATGAGAGAGTTAATGCATTCATTCTGGAAACCCCATCTTTGCTAGATAAGATTCCTGCTTCATCTCGAGATTTGTTATTCAATCGGGCAGTCCTTATCAGGCCAAAGTGCTTTAGAGCCAGAGAAAGCTAAACAGGCAAAATATGTGCTGTGGTTGATGGCTGCTCCTCAGCATCAGGGTTGTAAAGGCAGTTCATGCGTAATGATCTGGGGCTAGATCAGATGACAGAGAACTAGCTTTCAACTATTTTAAAGTAAGCAGTAAACCAATAAACTGAGATATAATCTGTAGATTAAATTTAAGTCATTACCTGCCACAAAAATATCCCAAAAAGGAAATTCATGTCATATTTCAAACCACTTTTAGATTGCAGTCTTCACTTGATAAATTATTCTCAGATGCATTCACAGATGTACATGTATCAGCACCGACTTCTGGACCACTTCTTCTTTCAATGCATTGTCACCACCACACAGATACCGACATAACTCATGAGCAAAGGGCAGGCTTCTGGAGAAACTACATTTCAGGATTGAACTACATCAGCCTAAAGCAGAGAACAGTTCAAGAAATATGTTTGAAATGGGAGGGAAACATACTGCAGTGTCCATTTGAACCTGGAAGTCTCCCAGCGCTCAAACTGAGGATGCCAGATGCTTCCTGA
Organism: Labroides dimidiatus; assembly: GCA_030710495.1. Taxonomy (NCBI): domain Eukaryota; kingdom Metazoa; phylum Chordata; class Actinopteri; order Labriformes; family Labridae; genus Labroides; species Labroides dimidiatus. The sequence continues at coordinate 17,622,372 of CM061156.1, read as the reverse complement.
TGATACCTCTCCCCCTCATATGGCTTCATTTCCTACACTGTGGCCAGTCAATGGAGCCCAGTGTACTGTCCTCTGTTTGTTGTGACTACAGGGGACATTTTTCAGGAACGCAGTGCGACCACAAAGCCACATTTCAGCTTAGATCTGTCCTCCCTGCTCAACTGTCCATGTCCCCAGGCTGACTGAGCCCTCCTGGCTCTCCTCTTGCCCTCCCCTTCTCTTCCTCTCAGCTGAAAGCATACATTTATTGGACAGGGTGATAGTCAGCAGACCTGCACGCTGCCTTCTGCTGTCATTATCTGTAATGCGTTTCGATTAGATGTGTTTTTCTAACCCCACTCTCTTGTTGTCAGCATAGTAAGACAGCTCTCTGTTCAGTTTGAGAGGGATCCTTCTGTCATTTCAATTGCCTCTGTATCCTATTATAGTTCTTAAATGAGGCTGTGCTTTGAAGACACCTGGTCTGTTTCTATTTAAAGATGATGTTTTGATCTGTGAAATCCAGACAGAGTCATCAACAGATGGCGAGTATTTAGGGACAGAGACGAGCACATATTGCATACCCGAGGTTCCTCTACATTTTAATTTTTCTTTTTGCTTGTTTTCTCTGCCTGTCTGAGGGGTGCTCAGCCATGCACAATAAACTCTGTTAGTGACCCACAGACTTTGCTATGTTTATTATTGTTTAGCTGGCTCCCCGCAGACATCCATGTGTGCTTCTTTTGCACATGTTGCCTCCTCTCCCTTATGTCTTGTGAAAGTCCAGTCTGGCAGATGTTTGGAGTGGGGCTCTGTTTTGCTGTTTGTTTTGTTGTAGAAACTGATCTCAAACTTATGAGGAAAAGGCTTTACATGTTGGATTAGTGTAGTTTGAGGCTTTTTGAAGGATCATTGTAGTGCTGAGATTAACACTGTGTTCTGTTTACACTTATTTTATGATTGAAGTGAAATGATTGCATAACCATCAGAGGAAATGTCAGTGTAATATTCTGCTCAAGGACACTTTGATATGTAGGCAGAAGGAGTTGGGGAAACAGACACTGACCTTGTGCGTAACGCATGCCCAACTGCTTCTGAGCCTTGGCTGTCTTGTCTTTTTTTTTTTCTTAATGTGCATGTCTTGTCTGCATGTCTCGATTGTATGCCACCTTTGACCATGTAACCCTGTTTTGTTATTGAACAAATGATTAATCACACCCTGGGTGCGCATGCAGGTACATGTAATTCCTCCTGTCCTGCACATCTTAAGATTTTCTGAAACAAATCACTTTAACATCTTACATTAATAATAAATTTGCCATTTATTTACTCACATGCATCAAAAAACTGAAGGTCAGGTCCCAGTGAGTCGGTCAGGTAAAGAGAAATCACCAGGATCAACATTTACCAGGATGAATCAGGAACTCGTGTTTGTGCATAGCTGCACGTTTGGCTCTGCTTATTCTGTGTCATCATTGACCAGGTATGAGAGCCATTTCCATACATCTGTGCTTAAAGAGCTCTGTGTACTTTAGATAACTGTTGTTTGTTAAGTGTTTGCATACAGCGACAGTTCCTCCTTAAGGAAATTGCGTTCGTCATGACTTGTTGGAAGTTTGAGTTTATGCAAATTGTATTTGTTGCTGTGAGCTTTTTACCTGGCAAAAGAGAAATCTCTTCCTTGACCATAATGGTGCTTACAAAACTTATCATACAGTCTGGTATATAAGATGGAATACCATACCACTTAAATGTCCCATACACCATATCAGCAATATATAAAAAGTATGAAATGTTATGTGGAAAAAGGTATTTTATTGTGCTGTGTGATGTCCCTAGAAGTCGACACTGGAGGAAGCAAGTGACCGCTTCAATGCACAAAGCATGCTGGGCACTTTGGCCCTCATTTATCAATGTGGCGCAGAAAACAGCCTACTACAACGTCCATGTGTTTTAAATTAGCAGAAACTGAGGCATATTATGAAGTAGGAGTACAACAATACATCAATCTGGACCGTTTTATTCGACCATTTGAGCAATGATTCAGTCAAATTGATTGAAAGTATAAATATTGATATTTATCACCAGACTAACGTGGTATAACAAAAAAATGTTCCTTGTAATGTTAATACTTCAGAAGTTACCGGGGACCCTTAATGATGAATGCTGAAAAAAATACTGTGCATTTAAAACTGAAAACTTCAACACTTTAAAGTGAAATAAGCATTTATTTACTTTGTTAAACTATGTTTTTCATGTAAATGCCCTAAACATTTAGAAAAAAGTCTCAAAACATAAATAAAAAAACCATAAATATTTTCTTTCCCTTTACGTGAAAAGTAACAGAATGTGGTAAATGGATTCACAATTTCGTCTGATATCAATCGCAGGCGTCTGGATCAAATCAAATAGAAATCATATCATGGCAGACTTTGTGATATCAGCAAATATCACATCATTGCTCTGAGAATCCATATCATTTGTATAGTTTTGAAACTGGTGATTGACATCCCTACTATGACGTAAACAAACCCTATGGGGTGCTGCTTTGATTGAAAAGACTCCTAAACTTCTGATGAGTAGCCAGCTTAGGGTTGTGTGCCACACGTCAAACTGATCCCAGCAGAGAGTCTATCCATTACTCTCAGATATTAACACAACTGTTGGCTGAGCTACACACATATGTGGATAGCTAGCATAGGGTAGCTAAACAAATGTTAGCAGCAAGAAGGAGCTACACAACATTTATTCCTGATTTAATGATGAAATTAAAAAGTGTATTTCTTACAGTGGTGACACTAAACTAACAGCTTACAACTTGCTGTGAAAAAAACGCTGATTTTTTTCAGTAAGACAAAGCACAGCTCTATTGGCAGAACACATATCAGACAAAAGTCAGATTCAGTGTTACAACTATAGGCCAGTCTTTGATTTAAGTGTCCTGCACATTCAATCTCATCTAATTTATGTCCGTAAGTAAAGCCTGTAACCGTTTATTTACAGTGCTTGTTGTGAGCTGTACACTGCCTGGCAGTTTTACACGGCACTCTTATTGTACTCTGCAGAAAGCCCAATGCCTGATATTGTGTCCGTATCTGTTGTTGTCTAACCTGACATTTCTGGCATATCAAAATAGTAATTGGCACAATTCTTCATTTGTTTATGAGAAGTTTAGCTGCATTAGCAGGTGAGCTACAGTGGAACTGTAATGAATTCCATTTGATGCTTTTGGCTTCAGATGATGACAGACGGGTTCCTTTGAGCAACATAACTTCCACTTTCATTCACTGGAAATTAAAATGAAGAATGCTTCGCTAGTGGTGCACTAAAATGTCAGGGTTAAGCTAGATTAACACATTTCCTCTTTTAAGACGAGTTTTAAAATAAGATAATCCTTTTTATGTCCCACAACAGTAAAATCTACAGAATTACAGAAGCAAACAAGAAAGTGTAAAGTGCAATGGTGCAATGGATGGTACAATAAGTGATCCTGATCAACAACTTAAATTGAGATTTTCAGCACCAGTTTAGGTTATTTCTAAATGCTATTTCTTAGCTTCCTGACTGGATCAGACAGGACTGAATTGATTTATGGCATGTGGAAGTCTCTGTGACAACACTATACTGGCTGAAGAAGTTTAGTAGTGAGATGAGAGATCTGTGTTTTTCTCTGCTGAATATGATTTCTTGGATTAATTTTGTAGGGATGGTGGACACTGGAGCTGAACTGTCGGACAGAAAAAGGACAGAAGAGCAGGAGAAAGTTAAATGTGAGAGTGGTAGCACACAGGCTAAAGGCTAAACCACAAACTAAAGGCTAAAATACAGACTTAACTGTTGATAATGTTTATTCCAACCCACATGCAGCAGTTATTCTGCAGTGATCTGATCAAACTTCAGAGTCTGTCAATAAAATCAAGAGTGAGGTTACGTTAGCTCTGATTGGTAGATGAGCAGGACATAAGAATTTGCTGAAGTTACACGTTAGCCTACAGATACGTCAGACAATGGGCTGCAAGTGGCACTAAATATAGTTGCCAACCAAACTACAGTACAAACTGACGAGGTTTACTTATTGTCACGTTTCAAACAACAGCGCTGTATAAATGTTGATAAATACCTTACCTCATCGCATTGTGTCTGGTAAAAAGTTCTTTCCCAGAGAAAGGTAGTATTAGAAAGAAGATTTGAACTGTATTCTTTCCCAAAGCAAACACACGCCTTGTTAAGAGTCATGTCATCACGACAGTGTGATTCCAGCTAAAAGGTGTCGCTGCAAACCACTTCAAACTGATAGACCTCACAGCCTGTTGAAGAACATGAACATATGTCTGCATTCTGACAGACTTACTCATCCCACAGCTGGTTAGCCTTAACTCTGTAAACTTCTTATAAACTTGAAGGTTGTATTGCTCTAAAGCAATAAGGGGTCATTTTGTCATCCATTTGAATAGAAGACCTTTGGACCCATGAGAGATCTTCTTTATGAACACTCTCAACATTGTATTTGTGAATACTTAAACTCTCACGACCCCTTAGCAAAGCCATCTTTTGGCTGTCCAGTTGTGACAAAATGAATGTGGTGAAAAAGTGACTCTTTCTACCTTGTACAGAGTTAGTTCTGCATATTATTCCTAAAGAATGACTGCAGTGCTCACTGCATGCTTAGGCAAAAAAAAGAACAGCTTTTGTGTCATAAGGCAGGCTATTGCAACAGTCTTTGTCCACATAATTTGAACAGTCACACCCATGGCAGACGAGGTTTCCTGGCACAAGAACTGCTCATTGGATTCCTCTTTAACCATGCTGTCAAATAAGAATTTATAAAAGATTGCCATACCTGTTTTTTTTTCTCACTGACTCACACTTTAGTGAATAATATGCATACAAAACTTAAATGTTTACAAAGAGAGAAGACAGTGTAAAATGCTGCATTGTATAGCTTTTTAACCAGATGAACAGGGACAATAGACACTGTTTTTGACTGTGTACAAATACCAGCTCGCCAGATTTAGTTTATTTTAAATTGAATGTATTTTGAATGCTAATTTGATGCAGAACATGCTGCATCTATTGTTGAGAGAAAAGGCAGATCTGCCATCTTAACCGAGTGAAACAGCATAGTCCTGTCCAGCTGTAGTTTTTGTGGCGTGAATTCTCTCTTTGACGTGATCCAAGTTTACAATCAATCCGGACCATAGACTGTATAATTAATGGATGTAGACGTCACCCGTCTGTTTCTGAAACGGACTTTTGAAGCAAAACGGCTGGCACAGCCATATTGGAAATGAGCCGATTGGTGTGTATGTGACTTCCAGTACTTCCGGAGCCAGCCTCAAGCAGACCCCCGAGGAACAGCAGACTTTAGCACTTCCGCATTGTCTCATATTTCAGACTGGAGGTTGCCGCTTGATCCGGACACCTTCTGGTTGTTGCGCAGCTTTCCAGTGGCCACTGGTCAAATGGTAGCTGAGTGCGTGTCCCCTATTAGGGACTGTAACCCTGCAGATCTGACGGCTTCTCAATGGTGCGTTAGACCATAACCACCCTCTGATGTCTCTGTGTTGTGCATGACTGACATCTGAATAAAAGGCGGCTGAAAACCATGGTCCCATGGAGCACTTTTGGCGAAAATGTGACATTTTCAAAAGTATGTCATATTGAGTGGTTTTACTGTCAAATGAGGCGAGCAACTGCTAAGAGGAGGTCTGTGTTCTGCCCCTTCTTTCCATCAGAAGCAATTAAATGTAATAAAGGGTAAAGCTGACAAAGCCTCATGTCCCTGTTGCCTATGTGAGTAGAAACTTTGGAGTGACAGCCCACTTAGTGCTTTAAATGCATTTCACACAACTTTTAGCTCATTTCAAGTGTTAATTTTTCCCAGCATTACTTTTAATCATCACCTCTAGGTAAAATACAACTCCTCAAAAGAAGTATTTAACCCAATTTTGTGTGCATAAGGAAGGATGGATGATCTATGTTTGAGCCGCTTTTTTGCGCATCACAGAATATCTATTGGCTTTAAAGAGTTCGGGGGTGCAGTTTATCTCAGGTGACACTGAGAGGACAGCCAGTGAGCAGGGCCGAGTGAAGCCAGCTACATGTGGTTACATCAAGCAGAGATGAAAGTCCCCTGAGCTTAACTCCCTGCTGAGTTTTGATAAACTGGTAGGCATCATAAGAGGATTTAACAGGAAATGTGATAACGGTAATCTGGATTGGAGTATTGTTGAGATTTGTGCATCCGTTGGGAGGAAAATGTGAAGGGAAACCTTGGGAGACCCTATTGAAGCAGAAAGATTACCTTTGGTATTCTATGAGACTAATCACGTCCCACTACAGCAGCAGAGATGACATTTTCTGAGAAGCTGAGCTTTGAGTGATTCCACTGATGATGGGTGTATTCAGTGCTTTTGTTGTAATTTCACAGAATGTTGATATTTTCTGTTTGTCATGTAAAATGTAAGGAATTTCCCAAGTATTGCCCTGCTGATTTTTTTTTCTCATGGATGAGATTCAGATGCTCACTCCAGCTATTTCCCGCAAGTAGGAAATTGTAATGAAGGTGATTCCTTCTTACAGTGAAGATTTATTGTGTTCCCTTACATTCATAACCAGCATTTGCACAGTTGTGAACAGTACAGAGTGGTTTTCTTCTGTTTGAAGTCTAGACTCCCCTCAAGCTCTGTTTTTACCAACAAAATCTTTTTTATTATTAAATTATTGAAATGACAAAAAATGGACAAAGTACCACTCATTGCTGTACCTCTGTTCTTAGTGACGGGTCACTCAGGTACCTCTCTCAAGATCTTAAGCCTTTTCCTTTTTTATTTCTTTGAGGTAAATTTATGTTTTTTTAGTAAAAATCCAGACTCGTGGCCTTTCTATTATCGTTTAGTAATGATGTGTATAAAGTGAACCTGTGTTAACCTCTCTTGAGTATCTCTGGATGTTTGTTGGGGGGTACAAAAACTATGGTTTGCTTTGGCTTGGTTTGGCTCTTGCTTTTTAAGGGCATGGTCACACATGTTCGCCAACCGTCTACCATGCTCTAGCACACTTCAGTCCTAAGGTCCAGTTCGTTTGGCCAGTGTGACCAGAAGTGTACCATACTCAGGCACAGTACACGTTCTTGGCTTTGACACACTTCAGAGAGGTGTGTTTTGGCGCAGTACACTTCATGCACAATCCCAAGATCATGATTGCCGGGACCGTTTCTCTCGACAATCATTTCAAATAATGGCAGGGGAGTTATAGGGCTGTGCCGAACCGAAACAACTTAAACATAAGCCAAAAAGTAACTAAAGTTGTTGTCATGTTCCCTGTCTCATTGTGTTGACTCTGATGACATCACGCTTCTTTTAAACAGACACTTCATAGTGACATAGACGAGCCATGTGTGTGCCTGTAGTCTGGTTTATATTGAAGTTGTGTGACCGCAGGCCTTACTGGCTAGCGGGAGAGCAGTGCAGCAGGGGGGGAGTCATGCTTGAGTACAGCACAGTTTGGATGGCCAGTGTAACCACACCCTTAGTCTTTGTTCAGTGCAGTTTAGTACAATAAGAGAAAGAGAACAAAACACGTTAAATTGCTTTTCCTATATATAAAAAACTTGAAGAACTTGTACACATCGTCTTAATTACAGTAAGTTTTGCCAAGCACCAAACAGATTTTCTATCTGATAAGTTTATTTCAGAGGTCTATTCACTAAATAATGGATAAATATCTCTACCAAGATAACCAATGACTACCCAATTTAATAACTAGGAGGTTCTTCAATTAACAGGCCATCGCATTGATTGGCAAAATTGGTAAAAAAAAAAAAAAAAAAAAAAAAAAAACGAAACCAAATAAACCAAAAAAAAAAAAAAAACTGCATTGGTAGGTTAGACTTTTCAAAACCAGAAGACAGGACACTCCATTAGATTAGATATCTACAGGGATACAGTAATAATGATTGCTAAACAGTCATTACAATATTTGATAAACAAAAAATTTCTGAAGCGAATCATTGTTGGATTTTTAGGTGTGCTTTGGATCGTTGTCCTGATGGAAGGTCCAACAACTCCCAATCTCCAGCTTTGACATTTTTCCAGGGCTGTACTGATAATGGATTGAGTCCATCATACACTTCATACGTTACACGTTTTCAGAAGAAGCAAAACAGCCACAGAGCATCACAGAGCCACCACCATGCTTCATTGAAGGCCATGTGTTCATTTCAACATGTGCGTTTTGTTTTGTTTCATTGCTCAACTGAACAGAATCCCAAAACTGCTTGGAATATGTGGTTTTGAGCATACTGGAGCTAACTTTCTTTTTATGCTTGTGGGTCAGTAATGGTGTGTTAGAGCTTGGAGTTTGAGCTGGGAGACCATGAGTGTTAAGTTTGCCCCTTATTATACAAACTGAACTTAAGTGTCTGCTGTCACCAAGTCTTGCTGCAGGTCTTTTGCAGTCATTTGAAGGTTTTTGACCACCTACCTCCTCAGGGATTTGGTGGCAGGTGAAGGTTTCCTCTTTCTTCCACATCCCGGTCACGTATCCACTGTTCTTTCAACTTGAAAACTATGCTTCCAAAGGCAATGTTTTTTTCTTTTTGTTTTGCTTAACCTTTTGGACAATTCTCCTTACATAGCCATATTCCTAACATGAAGTCAAATGTCTGTATTAAAGAGGTGATTCTGATCAGGGGGTTGGATAATTTTGTGACTGCAGTCGTCACAAAATTGGGGGGTAAAATGCTAATTTTTTCTGCTCAAGTGGGAGTTTTTTTTGTTTTTATTGTTTTTTTGTTTAATCAACCACATGGCATGTTCAGACATTTAAAGTGATTGTAATGGAAGTCACCATGCTGTCTCAGTCTTGTTGAAAGTCTTTGTTTCTTTTTGTCTTCCTCTGAGGCTTCAGCTCACTCATGTGGCTGTTTCCAGGGTAACCACATTCCCTTTCAGAATTTACCATGTCTAACATTGGATACCGTCCGTCTCTATGGCAACAAAGCCCCCAAAGCCCCAGTTAAATATATGACTTTTATCAAACCACAAAGGAAACAAAGATTAAACTTTTGAAATGTTTAAGTTCATCGTTGGTACCTGCTTTTAGCAGTCTCCAAACAAAAACCAAGGATTGCTTTGGTTATTTTTCTTCTTTGCTGTACATTTTCAGTGCCTGATAACCATTGTTTTTTTCTGATAATTTTCTTGAGGGGGATCTTAAACCAGGCAAAATATTTCCTAACTGTAGTTCGTTCACATTTTCATGATCTGTGTGTATGAGGGAGGACGGCTCGGTGTTGTAACCGTTCCCCCTTTCTGTTGGGTTTGGTGTTAAATCTGTCAATCAGTTCAACCAACCTGCCTCTCTCTGTCACACATGACTGCCTTTTCATTATGTTCTTCATGTTGGACACACTGAGGCACAGAGTCTTAAGGCAGAGACAGCAGTTTGTGTTGTTCATGTAGTCATCCATTCCTATTTACAGATAATTTATACTGTCCCTTGTATGAGCACAGATCTGTGTGAAGAAATATTGTGTTTTCTAACATTCAGTGGCATAATATAATATAATACCTCTAAACAACTCTCAGTTTGGCCCTCATCTGACCTCCAAATGATTTTTTTTACTTATTTCAACATTATTAAAATCTTGGTTTGGGGTCAATTGTTATAGATGTAGCTCCCTCAGTTCCCTGTGTCGAATCTTTTGACTATATTCAACAGCAACACAAAACGTGTTGCTGTTGGATGTTGGATATGGATGTCTAAATACAACAGCTTGTCTTTCATGTGCTTCACTTAATATTCCATTATCCCAATCAGTGATCTGCATGTGGATCATGAATGGAAGTATTTTACGAGGATCCAGAAACAAGATACGAAAAGAATGACATCAGCAGCAACCAGCTGCAAACAACTTTCAGAGCAGCAGCCTGAGAAGGTTGATATGATACAACATGAGACATCACACCTCAATCAGTGCATTTAATAGAGAGACACACTGAAGGATCTCTCTCTTTCTCTCTCTCTCTCTCTCTCTCTCTCTCTCTCTCTCTCTCTCTCTCTCTCTTTCTCTCTTTCTGTCTGATCACCTGCAGAGCATGTGTCAAACACTGCAGGTTATCAGAAACAAGGGGCAGCAAGCAATGAGACATTGTTTTAATTATTGAGCATGACTTGCAATCATATAAAAATAGAAGAAAAGAGAAATGTAAAAATGGTTGCTCTCGTTCTTGGGCAGCCCATCCCTAAGCAAAACCACGGTTTTTATGGCATAATCATAATTATACTGCCATTCTTTATTATGTATTTTCGATACTGTTTGCCAGTTTTTAACCAGTAAAACCAGACTAATTTTTTGAGAATGAACATTTAATGATTGTTGACATTTACTTTGATGAAATCTAAACCAATTCTAGTGACTTTCATAGAAGCCCAGATTTCCAAAAAGGTAGACGGAGGTAAAAAAACAAACAAAAAAAAAAAAACATCCACTTAACTCAGTTTAGAGTTCTGAGAGCCATACAGCAGAATATCCACACAGGCTGAATGTTGTGTAGTAGTTTAATCCTCTTTCTTCACAAACTTTCTTCACCCTTTGATTTTGCACAATTCATGTCTTACAAAAGTAGGAATTCAAAAACAGTATATTTACTTAAATACAGTGTGATACTCTGTATTTGCATTTACCACCTTAGCAGTGCACTGCATGTGGTAAATGTACCACTGAGAGACACAGTCCTTTCTTTTACTAATAAGTGGATACACAACTTATTACAAAACACTGAGAACTCAAGAAATTTATGAAACGTACTGTTCAGGAATGGGTTGAAATTTCTGGAATAGGGGGAAATATTCAGTGATGAATTAAAAAAGTAACGTATCTGAGAGTTAATGTCATACAATAGTTTGTACCCATCCCTGGTTGTAATACAGTATTCTTCAGGCGCAACCTGTATCACGTTTGAATGCTGTTTTCAAACTGCATCAAATACCAGAAGAGTACTACCCATAAATAAAATGCTAGTTTAATCAAATAGCAATACAAGAAGATAGATTTTAATCAGTTGCTGTAAATACAGGTGTAATATTCTGCTGCGCCAAAGAAACACCAGCGCAAAGGTCAAGACAGATGCTGCCAATGTCTGCTGTTGATGATGAATATTCATCAAGTAGATGCCAGAGACTATCAAACAGTTGTTTGGCTTGAAACGCCCTGAGTGTTGTTGTCATGCTCAGCATGAGCATTTCAAATATTCACTCTATGCCATTTATTTAGCCCTTGCTTTGTATCCCAGTTCTTTGTCTGTGCATTAAAAACAACGTCAGTGTGTATCAGTGTACAAGAATAGAACATAATTGGATAGAATGTGACAGTAAAATGATTTTTTTTTTTTTGATTGGCAGATCATGGACACGTTCAGCCCTTCACAATCTAACATCGTCATACCCCATACTGTCATCTTTATTCATTTATTTTGGGGAAAATCCCACAGGCTGCAACAAGAATATTTGTATTTAAACTAATAGGTACCAGCTGGCTTGGCCGTGTTTGCCATGTGATGATGATCTTACATTTTTCATGCTTTCCACTCTCCGGTCAGAGAACAAAGAACTGAGCTTTCTCCCCCTGCATGACTGGAGTAGTCCTCATTCTTTAGCATTTCTCGAGGAGTTGTCCTCTCAGCACAGCCTTAATGGTCAGAAATCAGCTGCTGTTCTTTGTTTATTGTTTTTTCCCCCCAAGAAGGCCAACTTGTTCCTCCTAAAACACATTGAGCTGAAAGAGATAATTTGCTTTCACATATTATTCTATTAATTTCTTGTGAAATAGTTCACACACAGACAACGATAGTTTTTATTTTAACATTACATTATATTTTGAGTCATAGCGTATAAACTAAACCCTATTTCTATTGCAAAATCAACAAAAGCAAAGCATTTCTGTCGCAGACAGTGAGGTTATATTATGAGTGTAGTTTTGATATTTGTTATACGATGGGATATACAAACAGTAACCAAATGGATGTGTGCAACTCTTAAAACACAGTGTTTGCAGTCAGTGTTTGACAGGCAAAGGAACAGAGCTGCTTTTTATTTAAACAGTAACCTACAGATCTGGAAGATAAAAATCAGCAAGATGGTCACTGCCTCAACAAGAGCTTTAAATATGCCTTATTCTGAATTACAATCTTATGACAAAGTGCTGGATAGTTTGTCTACTCCTGGCCTGGTTTATGAGTCTGAAAGCAGAGGAAGAACCGCAGAGAACTAAAACATGTACGCTCTGACAGCAAGTGTCTGACACATGTTGTGTGTATTCCCCTTTGACACAGTCAGTGTCCAGTACAATGACCTCTGGCACTCCAAGCAAGTTTTTAAGTGGAGGAATGTTTGTGCTGCACGATGTCGTCCTGCCTGCTGCCCCATGCTGATGTCCCAGATATCCCAGTGTTTTCTGCTTAGTGCAGTCTCACTCCAGATGTAGAGGAGCAGCAGGGCTGGCCTGTGCTCACTCAGGTGGGGGAACAGTTTGAGTTGTAGACAGTGTGTTTATCACAGCTTCAACACTCCATAAAACAGCAAGTGTTTTTTTGTTTGTTGGATTCAGGGTCAGTGTTTTTTTATGTGATAAATATTGAAAGCTCTACATGAATATGTTTTTTGGGGGGCTAGGATGTCAAAGCAAAAGGTGTGTGCAGATGATGCTGTGATCCCAGTTAGCAGAGCTCAGCAGATCCACTGGTCCAGGTCTATATTCACATCCTCTCCGTCTTTAGTGGAGCCCAATATGAGCTGCCTAAATATAGTTTGGCTTGGTTTTTCAGAATAACTGTTGTTGGCAGGGATCTGCGGATGTAACTGCCCTCCAAGGGTGCTACCATCTGAAGCCCTGTTAGGCTGGTGATAGACACTATTTCATTTTCATACATGTATCATTAAAAAGTTTGTTGAGGTAATTTATTGACATCTTTTTAAATTTAAAGCACATTTGTTGCCTTTTAAAAGGCTTGTGTTCCCTATCTACAGATGCATATTACCAGATTATTTAATAATTGTGAGTTTAAACCTCTTTCTTGGTCCAAAGGTAGTTTTTTTTATACACCCTTTCACTTGTTTGCATTTTGGACATTTTGTCAACTAGCTTTGCACATGTTTATAATTTGTAACTATCACCAGTTTATCAAGTAATAAGAGCAGCTGAATCAAATGAATGGTAGTGACGCAACCATCTCTACCTCATCACCTCTTTTGTCCAGTGATGTAGTCTATCCTTCTCAGATTCTAGAGCTTTAACCAAAAACTATTTTGTAATTTGACTAGTCATTCATTATTAAAGTGCTTTAAGAGGGGGTTTGGGGCTTTATTAGGCTTTATACTGTCTCTCAAGTACCCCGGAGTAGCTTTACATGATTTACAGCTCAGCAAAATCCCATTTTATTCACACTGGTGTTCTAGAAAACTGATTTCATTCTCTGTCTGAAACACTTCATTTAAGCTGGTATCTCTTTAAAGCTCCTCGCCAGGACTGAGGTCTGTCAGGGGCAGAGCAATGGCAAACCTTGGTGTTTAAGGCCCCACCCCCAATATATTGTGAACCATTTAAGAGATCCTGGAGTGGGGACATTTGGCACATATGGTGACCACGTGTTTATTTAGTTTTTCTGTTAAAAAAGTAGGATTTCTGTGCTGACCCTAAACCCAGTTCAGTTTACCAGAGGCTAATGAATGAAAGGGGATGTGCTAGTTGTGTCTAAGCCCTTTCAAGCTAAAACTTCTGTGAACTATTAAGTCTAGTTTGTTGTTTTTGCTGACCCAATTTGTTACAGGAAAGGCAGGTTTATTACGAAAAGAAAACAACTCTCCTTTAGGCAGTTTGCCGTGTTTTTTAGATTCTGGCTATTTGAACTTTCAGATGTTTTCCTCTCAGTCAAACATGGTGCAGCATCCTGTGTCTCCTGTTCACTTTTTTGCTCATTTTCTCTCTTTTCTCTCTACCTGTCCAACCAGTTGTCCATTCCTGGCCATGCAGTTGACTCCAGTTATCCCAGTCATAGGAGGAGTGCTGTTTGTGTTTGTACTGGGGACCCTCCTGAGAACTAGCTTTAGTGACCCAGGAGTGCTGCCCAGAGCCACTCCGGATGAAGCAGCTGATCTGGAGCGGCAAATAGGTAAGAGTCTGATTTGATTTTTAAAGACTTGAAAAAAGAATAAACAGCTGAGGTTTTGACTTTATCCAACACCATTTCCATCAACTCTTTTGCCAACAAATTATTGTGGGCGAGTTTTTTTTCTGGGCTGCATCGTGTAATCAGAAGTATCCAGTGTTTGCCTTACAACCCTTCATACAGCTTGCCAGAGTATTTGATGTGTCTCTGCAGCCAGAGGAGTGGGAACCAAGCTTTTAGTGACTTTCGTGGCGATCTGCATTAAATCTGAGATGACGTATCACTGCTGTTTGACCTAAAAGCCTTTGATCTGTTTATATGACTCCAACTTCTAAACGGGCCCGCAGTCTGGTGTAACACCTGCTCATAAATTAGATCTGAAATCTAATTTGTGATGTGAGAGGTGAAACTGTTGGTGCATTAAAAAATGACTTGATTTGGTGTCACTGAATGACTAATAAACAACACTGACAATAGCTCATCATGATCCAGATCTGGCTGAGGCTACAGTGTGTGCGCTCAGTCCACTCTGTTATTGAGACTCATTGTTGAATTATTGTTTTAGATTTATTGCATCAGAGGTAGAGAAATTCATGATTCATTTTTTTTTCCATTTTTTACAGTCTCTGTTGTTCAGTTTGTCTGAAACATAGTTTCATGGCAAGGAAGAAAATAAGAAGAGGCTGACAAACAGTTACACCTCTTTTTCAAGACGATATAAACTTTATCTGGGATGTCTCCTAGAAAAAATGGACATGCTAATTAAAAGCTGTTTAAAGTTCCCCTCACTAACCTAATCCAAACAAATGTGAGACTTGTGAGCAAACATAATTAGGGCCCAATGCAGATTTTGATATTTTGCAGAAAAAAATCAGATAACCGATTAATCGGCCGATTCATTTCAAAAACATAATAATGAATAAAATAACTTCTTTTTTGGTCCTTTAATGCTGATAAAAAATATATGAATTACAGGCAGAACATTTTACTGTTTTACAACAAGTCCTTTAGTATTTGTTTAACTTTACAACAGAGAGAAATTGTCAAGTATAAAATCATTCAGAAAAGCTTTCAAAAATTGATTTTTCAAAAAAGGGCTATAGTCGGCTGGCCGATATATCGGTAGGGCCTTGGAGATAATGTTAGTATTCAGAATTATGTATCTCCTTATAGATAATCTGATTACATGGATGTAAACATCAGCCAAAACAGCAGATGCTAAACATGTTAAAGACAGGTCAGAGGCTTCATGTTGTCAGCTGCACGAGGTCTTTCAGAGGAAGAAGACCGACATTCAGGGGCCGTTCAGTGAAATTTACACTACAATTAGTTAAGCAACTTGTCAATTAGATGCAGAACAGGATGGCCATGCTCTAAAGGTGTCTCACTGCCCCTCAGCTAAACAGATTATCTCCACTTTACTCAGCGGTTTAACTTCATAAAGCCCCCTTTTAAAGTTTTTTTCCCCTTTATTTGGTATGTGAAGCTTCTTTTTTCTGAGACAGTCCTTTCAATGCTTCAGGCCACTGGGGCCTCATTAAACAAACTCCAGACCGGCTTAATTAATCTCATTAGGAGACTTAAAAGCTTTTGGATGGAAGGTAAAGTACAGAGAGCTCGGAGCATTGGGATGAAACAGCAGAGGAGTACCATGTCATACTGGCGTGCAGTTATTCAGAGTTAAACAAACTAAAGGCTGAATTTATGAACAATGTTGACCCAGATACAAAACTGCCCCCCCCCCCCCAAGTATTTCATCCTAATTCAATTTTGCACTGTGTATTATGCTTGGAAATGAGTGGTTTAGCTGATTGTTGTTGTGTTGGATACATGTATAGCTCCATCTGTGGTGAAGTGAAAGAAAGGATGAAGGAGAAGATTTTTTTGTAGTTTTGCTGTCACTGAACTGCTGAAATGTGAATCTGCAGACCCAGTACTGCTTGATAATAGTATTTTATAGCTTTGAAAATAAACAGAGGTATGATTTAGATGGGTATAACTGAACAAGTGCACAAACCTCCAAAGTAAAAAATGATCAGCCATACTTGCTCTTGTCATTCAAGTTTTGGCATTTTAGTACTTTACTTACCTTAATATGCACATTTTTTATATAATACACCATAAGTATAGTAAAGTAAGACTGTTAAGTATCAGTGTCATCATGGTTCCCATTATCTTCTGTTCACACACACACAGACACACTTCAACAAACTTGAGAGCATTTGTTTCCTTATGCCAGGATGTTACATTTAAATAAACAAAAAGGAAAGCTTACAGCTTTTCCCCCCACAGCTTATAAAAATGTAGAAATGTTTTTATTTTGGAAATTTGCTTATTGCTCCTCGGTCCTCTTTCCTGTTTTCTCTCCCTATCCGTCAGTTTCTATCGGTCTTTGCAGTGTAGTGTCTCTGCTTACACCTCCCACTGCTCTGTCTTTCTTTACAAACACCCTGAATCCTCCTCGTTTTTACTGCTTCTTGTGCGCAGTGATGTTTGGTTCTTAATGTGGCGTGGCAACTTGACACGCAAGTCTTTAGTAGCAGATGTGTTAGCACCTAGTCTATTCATCCGACTCCATCCCGAGGCCTCACATCAACCAATCGAACGATCTTGTTGTTCTTTTCTGTGTCTATCACACCACTTGTCGAGTTGCAGAAAGAGTTAACATCCGCTCTCCCTGCTCAGTTTTATTGAATTTGCTTTGTTTGTGCATTCTTCCCCTTTAAAGTGCCCCTCATTTTCCTGACTTTCCTCCTCCTCCTCTCTTACCAAATCTCATTCCCTGCGTTTTCTTTCTTGTCTGACTAAGACGGCTCTTGTCCATTTTTATTCACAACTTCTTTTTTTAACCAATTTGTCATTATGTAACTGTACTGACTGATAAGAGGAAAGCAGCTGACAGGCTCAGGGAGCAAGGATAACTTAATCACATATCAGTGCAGCCTTAAAGTGATGTGTCTTTACAACCACTCCAGGCTTTGTTTCACACACTCTCTTCTGCTGCTTTTTATAATTTTTGATTTGATGAACTGCGATTGTAATGTCATCTTTTCAGTGTGTATGTATCCTTTGCATGCATTTTACCATCTCATCTTACTCCCACCAGCCTCCAGAGCAGCTTTGGAACTTCTGCATTTCACCAGCTGACACATAAATAAATAATGATGTTTTGAAGTCAAAGTGCTGCTGGACTAGAGTTGAACATCACTTCAATCGATCTGTTGACTAAACAATAGAAGACTCAGTGTCTGCACAATATGAGGCATCAAGGTCTCTCATGTTCCCTTTGCTGTGGCAGAGACAGCTGATAGGGAGGCCTCTGCTGTCATCATAGTGAGCAGAAATATCAGCCCCCAACAAAAAGTGTGTGAAAAAGAACTTTAGAGTGGGTGGCCTGAGAGATATCAGACAAACTCAAGTATGGCGTGTTTGGAGAGGTAAAAATATGTATGAGAAGTGTGTGACGGATGATTCTGTGTCTTGTCGCTCCCACAGTGGACTCAAAAAGCAGCAACAATACCGTGCAAACCTCTAACAGGTCAGGAGAGGTGACACAACTTGTTGTTTTTCTCTGCTTGAAATAAAGAAAGATGGGAGTGGACTTATCTACAGCGTGCTGTTTGATGTCTATCATGTCTGCCTGCCTGCCCAATATGTCAGGACTAGACAGGCTGGCATCACTTCAGCCACCACATGCCAAATCTGAATGACTCTCTGAAACATTAATCAGAGTACGAGATGGCCAGAGCTGCCTGTTACCCTGCTTCCTTCCTTCCACCAAATACGGTCCAAGCTAGCTTGTGAATGTAGTTTTTTTTTTTCCCCAAAGCTGCCAGCAAGACTCAAGGCCAGCAGAGAAATGGATTTTGGAAGGCTTAGAGTTCGTGCTGCCTGAGGAATGATGGGCAAAACAGAGGAGGATGCGGTGACATTTTAGACTGTTCATGACTGCAGGGGCAGTAAATATGGCTGTTTGAAGGTGCAGAATTCAGCGCTCAACTCCATCTTTTTGTTCATCTCCTTTTTGCTTTTTAGATATTAAAAATGAATTTTAGTGTGTTGCCCGAGGAAGGAGAAATTCACCTTTGCATTTTCAGTAAAGCATAGAACGTGTGCTTGCACTATTTTCTTTGTTTTACCTCTCAGGGGTTTGAATGTCTGGAAAACAACTCTGACTTTAAATATTTTGATTATTGATGTTTCCTCAAGGCCAAGAGGTTGAGGCTCTGCTTCCTTTGTTTTAGATTTTGGCTTTGTGTTGAGCATCTCACCACTGTGCCCTGACTCTTTGCGCTCTGACAAAATGTATAATGTCGTAACCAACAGAAAGTTGCGTAAGAGTTTTGCTCAAGTAAATCTTGCCTCGCTGTGTGGACGAAAGCCAGATGCGCGGTTGCTGATTAAATTGGATTGGTGACCCAGTAACAGCTCTCTTTGTGAGTTTTATCTTTTTTTAATGTACGGCACCAAATATTTTAATAAAAGTTTAAAGTTTAAAAAAAAATGGATTAATATAAATAAGACTTTTCATACACAAATATATACCTCCACCCTCCACTCTGTTGCCACCAAAAGCTCTTTTTGCTTGAATGTATAGCCCTGTCCCCTGTTTAGTTATTTGCTGCTTTAGTTTTATTTCCATAACTGACACACTCACATGGATATTTCTACTGCAAAGAGAAAGCTTTTATTCATTCCAAAAAATATTTGTCGAATCTTTTAATGGATGTGGCGAAGTATTTTTCAAAGTTGAAGTTTTAAAGCAGTAATGCCTTTACTAGAGGTGGTCCACCCAAATAACTTGTTAATATATTTGCTCGTCATATATCACCCCTTCATTTTTTTGTAACAGAACAATTCAGCATATTTCTTGCAACAGATTTAATTTATCAAACCTATATAGTATTCTGTTCTCTAACTTGCATCCTCATTTCAGTAGCAATAAAGTTGGAGTGCTGTGTGAAATGTTGATGGAAACAGATTCGATGGGTTACACATTATTTAAACACATTTACCTGATATTAAAGCAAAAACAACCTAGGGAGAGTGGAATTTTATTTTTATTATTCATTTATTTGTTTTCTTGCTTGATTATTTATTTATTTTTAACTATATGTTCTTTTCTAAGTAGATTCCAACAGAAAGTTTTTAAGAAGTTGAGTAAGGAAAAGAAAAAAAACTCAACAGTTGTGCTAAAAAATGGAGAAACATCTCATAACGAATGTGGTTGGTAAAATGTCTCTTTAAGGTTAAGAGGAAAATAGGTGATCCACTCTGTAACAGACTGCCTTTATCAATAGTAGTTCATCAAATCAAAAAGAAAGAACAAAGAAATTTCATCATCATTTATAAAGAATCTGGAGAAATCTCTGTACAAAAGGGACAAGCCTTAGACCAACACTGGATGGCTGTGATTTTCAGGCCCTCTGGAGGTTCTGCATTAAAGATGGGTGTGACTCTGTAGTGCAGGGGTGGGCAATTAATTTTTATGAAGGGCCAAATGAGAAACTTGAACTGTGTCAGAGGGCCACACCAACAATAACATGAACTTAATTTTGCTCAATATTTACTTTTTCCCCATTGTAAAATGCACTTAAATATATTTTGATTAGCTGCTACTAATAACTAGAAGAATTAAGATGTTCATTAAATACGTGTCATTGTGGTGCAGCTTAAATAGTAAAATACTTCAACAGGAGTGATAAAACAGTCATAACAAATACAATCATTGTTTCAGTAATTCATTTTATGTTTAGCTTGTAAGACTCCAAAAATACTGAAAACCTTAATAACATGTTTATACAAAAAAAAAAAATGACGTGAATGTTTTTCACTTCATTTTAACTCTTTAGTGAGAAAAATCTGTTCACATGCATCCATACGGAAATAATGCAAACGTCACCCTTTTCACACAGTTGTATTTCAAGCGCAGCATACTTTTTTTTTTTTCATTCATGTTCTAATTTATGATCGACCTCGCGCAGGCCACACAGGGATGCCCAAAGGGCCGAATGTGGCCCGCGGGCCATAATTTGCCCAGGTCTGCTGTAGAGGGATTCACTGCATGGACTCAAAATCACTCCCAAAAACTATTATCTGTGTTTGTCGTTTTGTATCCCCAAATGTTGGTTAAATGATCCAGAAATGCCAATGACTACTTCTATGAATCTTTTTTTCTTTTTTTGTTTTGTTTCGCTGTCTAGATGTAAACTATGTGTAGCTTACACATCTTAAAAAAGACACCATTTATGCTAAACAATTGCTGTTAAATAATTTACTAAACATCCGATTCTGTTTGTATCCGCATTTACAGTGTCCCCGATTTTTTTTTTTTTTTTTTTTGAAATCAGGTTTGTACTTTGTGTTGATCAAATTTGTTTGACTGTTTTGTTGTGACTGCTTCCTGCAGTCCTTGCCAGTTACTTACTTCAGGTGCCAAACTCAAACACAGCCCATCTTCAGCGGGAGCCAGTGTCTAAAAAGGGAGCTAAGTTAATCACATCAAATCCCAGTATCAATATAACACTGCAAACATGCTTGTTGGATTTTAACACCTTGTAGGTCTGCCAAACGTCGACTTGGCCTCAGTTAAAGGCAGCTTCAGATTTTACCATAAATAAGCTGAAAATCTGATTCTGATCTTTGTCTGGAAGGTAAAAAGATACCGATGGAGTTGGCTCATCTTCACACTGTATCCCTCACATGCTGACCAATGCACTCTTAAATGCCACTAAACATCAAAAAGCTGGCACCGTTTGAAGGGAGCATCCCAGATAGCACAGTTCACAGGGTTGTATTGATTTTGACCTCCTGTTGGCCTCCATTTCTCGAAATTAAAAAAGTGAAATAAATCAGCCTGAATGCTCTGCTGGCTCCTCAGATGTGCTCTTGAGATCCCCCCTCAGTGACTGGGAATCTCAGCAGCAGCCTGTTTACCTCATGTTTAAGCCTCTTTTGCCCTTGCAGAGACAATTTACTGCACGTCTGTTTGACATCCAGCTGACATCCTTGTCCCCTTGCAGTCAAGAATAAAATAAACCCTTTTTAAATGACAGTCCAATCATTCGTCCTGCTGGTACTTAAAAGGGTACCATGACTCGCTCCCTCTTTTGTCAGTGTGTCCTGATGCCCTGGGTCACTGTTATGTTTGACTTCATTGTTACTGGCTGAATATTAAGTAATAAGTGTTCAGCCAGTGGAAAAAAAGGCTCCATTACTAAGCCACTTGACATCTCAGCTTCTGCATTTGGGGATTGCTTGCGCATAGACCTCAGCTTATCCTCTCTTGTTATGTCTGACAAAGAGAGCATGTCGGCAAGGAAGAATGAGGAAGAGTTGAATACAACAGACAGGCAGAAACTGGAAGGGAGCAGGTAACAGATCGAATGAAAAGAAGTGCATACAGATGAATAAAAACAAGCAGAATGAATTAATGTTCAGGAGGCATTTAGCTCTGTGCTAACTTCAAACATCATGTGTTAGTTTTTCTCACCATTAAAAAACTCTATGTTTGATTTTGTTGTTCATATGAGTTTCTTATTTTAGTTTCCACAGTCCAACCCTTTAAAAACAAGTGCAATGTTTTGTTGTATAAGCCCGTCTCCTGTTAGAGTTGGGACTGTTACACCTCTGTTACCCCTCACTGCTCACTGTGTAAATGAAATGGAGGCTGAATGGTGAGGTGGAGTTGTTTTCTAATAAGGTGGTAACAAAGATAATCTTTTAAGTGACCTAACGTTGTCTAAAATAACATTGTTGTTTGTTGATGTGTATAGAAAGCTTACCTGTATGATTTTAAGTCATGCCTCTTTTGCTGTCTCGGTGTATGAAAGCACAGTGAGACACTTTTTTTAAGTGTAGAACTGTAGTGATGCTGCAGTCCATATAAAAAAAGCTCACAATATTTGCTTTCACAATAATTTATATGCTTTCCCATCTCTCCTGTTGAAAATCACAGCGAGTCGCTTTCCACAGTCACCACAATCCTCTAAGGCCCCGTTTATACGACAACGGTATCAGGGTGAAACGCAAAAGTTTTGTTGCGTTTCGGCCTCTCTTTTATATAGAAACGCCGTTGCAGCCGACCTAACACGCAACTTTTTTAAAACACCCTCCAGAGTGGAATTTTTCTGAAACACTGCAGCCTCCGTTGCTGTATAAACGGGAAGCCGGCGTTTTCAGAGAAAACGCTGATGTCACACTCCGTTTTGCGCGTGCGCATTCCACTTTCGTTGTGGGAACTTTTGCCAACCGGACAACACCAACGGTTAAATGGCGGACTTACTGGGTTGTGCTTGTGCTGCTGAATCTGCAGACTGCCTTTCAACAAAACGTTCATCTGTTGCTCCACTTCTGCACTCAGATAAGACG
Organism: Labroides dimidiatus; assembly: GCA_030710495.1. NCBI lineage: Eukaryota > Metazoa > Chordata > Actinopteri > Labriformes > Labridae > Labroides > Labroides dimidiatus. Next base: position 17,599,855 of record CM061156.1, on the reverse strand, counting down.
TATTTAATACATCCACCAGACGATCAGCCTGCCTCTTCTTCGGCGGCAGACTACCAAAAGACCCTACAGTTATATTGCCATCCACTGGCCGTGTATGCATACTACAGCGTTTTCAGTACTTCAGTGTTCCCGTATAAACGCAGATTTTTTTCTCCGCGTTTTTTGCGTTTTCGGGTGAAACACTGTCGTATAAACGGGGCCTAAGTGTTGCTGTTTGGCTTGTGGACTGGCCCTGAAAGTTGCCACGAGCAAGACGGAGAGAGCAACACTTGACAAGCAACCTGAAAGTTAGAAAGTTGGCACCACTCACAAAAAGAAAGGGTTGAAGTTAAAGTTGCATTCACACCAAATTTGAATTCTTGCGTAATCCGCGACTACACTAAATGTTTTGTTTTTTGCTCACATTATTCATACAAATAACTTGTTCCATCCCTGAGTGCCCAAAGGCGCAAATCTTGCGAGAGAGGAGAGATTTCTTGCAAACACCGCTTTAGTCTGTTGTCATCACTCAAGTCACTGAAGGATCTCCATGCTGATTGGCTAACAATTTTTTGATGCTCAGATTTTTCAACAACCATGAACAGGAAAATGAAGCCAGTAGAGCGTTGAATTGCTGTATTTATATCTATAACTTGCCTCATTTGATTCGCACAAACAGCATCTCTCAATTTTGCAGAACTCGTCTGCTTGCGTCTTTTCATGGACTTTACATGTAATTCACTCACAGGAGAGATCTAATCCTCAAAGTGCGTCTCTCTGTAATACTCCTCCATTTCAACCAAAGCTTGTACACAGCCAGCCGAACAGATTAACGTCGGCAAATATTTGCATCTCTTTCAGACTGACAACTTGCAGGAGATGGAGATGATGCCGTCCCCTGATCTCTGTATGGTTTCCTTTAATGACTAATGTACACAGCAGGCTCTACTTCATTGGGAAAGAGTCTCAGGTGAAATAACTTCCATCTGGATTCTTCCTCTTCAGTCTTGTTTTATTGTCGGCTCGTCCCCACGCTCACAGTGATGTGAACATAAAAGACACAAATAAAGAACTGATACTCTGTAGACGGTAGTTCTGCAGGGAGACGAGTAGAGGAAGATGAATGTACAGAAATAGAGCTGTCACTGTAGAGACGTTTTATCAGAGCATACAAAAGAAAAGACAAAAGAAGAGAAAGAAAACAAAGTTGTTGAGAAATCAGATCAGCCTCTCTCATCTTCCATCCATCGTTCCACTCACTCACACAACTTTTACCTCAATGCTCCACAATTGCGTTCAAAGCAGGAAGGCTAACATGGTACACTGTAGATGAATCAGATTAGGTAAAGGAGAAGGAATTTTAGTTACAGGTAATATCACACACACGAACACAGAAAAGATTGCAGACTTGTGGGTGTGTGTGTTTTATGGCCTCATTATCCAGTCAGAAGTCCAAGGTGAAGCAGCAGCAGCAGCTGTGTTTTGCTTCTCTGCACTCTGCTGACACATTTTAGCCTCATCCAAAACCTGGTCCTGCCTCCACTTGTCATCTTTCATGCAGACAGATGTCGCATTTCTTTATCCAGACTATTGAACTGATCCCTCATGGTCTTGGCCAAGGTCTTTGTCAGCTCAGTACAGAGTGCCAAAGTCTGACGCAGAGGACATTTAGACGAAGATTTAGTCCTTGATGGAGTACAGTTGAGAGTTGAGCCACACATACCATTAGATTCCAAATTAGATTCAAATTAGATTCCCCGCAATATTTGTTATGTCTGAAGTATGTGAGGTTAGCTCTGCATTTGTTTGTTTGTTTATGATCTGTTTGCAGCTGCATAGTGATCATCGTTCTTCCCATTCCCTGTGGTCCCTTAACTCTTTGGCATGTGTGATTGAGTAACATGAGACTACTGTTTGTTTATTGTTTTTTTTTTTTTTTTTTTTTTTGGTGGTTTTATTTGTCTCAAAGGCAGTACTGGCTATAAGAGATGTATTTTATTTGACTTGACAGAAATTCACAAATTCAAACGTAGAAGAAAAAGATGTTTTTATATTTTTAAGTTATTTCATAAACACTAAGACTGAAAAACTTGAAGAAACTTTGTTTTGCACCTGCTGTCTTTTGATACTCATGCTGCAGTTAAATGCTCTGGCCGCAAAAAATATTCTCAGCAGCAAATCAAATTAAAAACCAAATCAGGCATCCCACACGCTGGCACAACTTTCAAAGACATCTGACAAGCTTTGTATCTTTCTCAACACCTCTCATCAGAGTACGTCAGGTCTGGATGCTGAAAAGGACCGTCTGTCTATTCAGTTCTGCCCTGTGTCACATCGCTCAACAAACTGTTTTTGAATAACTTTACCTTGAGAATAATCACTTTGCTAATTTAACTCTGTAAGAGGTTTATCTTTTCTTGACTTGCTTTCAAATGCTTTCAGACAGAAAATTCATCTGCTGTAAATGGCCATCTCCCAGCAACGGGCAAATTCATTCATTTCATGACGTCACGATCAGAGAATCACCATCTCGATGTTTCATTTCAAGACTTTTTTGGCGAGGTACTGACCAGTCCAACCAGACCAACTTTCGAATCTAAAAAGTAAGGTCCTCAGTGAAAAAGAAACATCTAAGCTGAAGTGGCTTTTTTTTAACAGATTTAATCTTTGTGTGCCATTCAGCCAACTCAACATTAAACAAGAATGTTGACATAGATAAGACTGTAAGTTCTGTCAGTCTCAGACATTGTTGCTTTATTCAGAAGTAGTGAAATAAGTTAAACATACGTTCTGACATAAGTTAGCATTTAAAAAAAATCTTAACCAAATTTCAAATGACTTGGACTTGAAAATGTTTTAAAAAGATTTGGTAAGCCTTTCAGTGTGTGATTTTTTTTGTTATAAACAGTCTGAGACCCGGTCTTTGTGTTTACCATCTTTGCAGTGCACCAGTGTTTAATCTGACACAGATGCAGTGGATTCTTTCAATGTGATGGACTTTTGACTGGGTTGTGTGGGGTAAGGGTGGAAGGGCTCTTGGGATTGTTTTTAATGCTCTGTAAAGCACTTTTTGTTACATCTTTTTGTAAGAAAAGTGCTTTATACATTAACTTTGGTTAACTAAAGTCCTCAGGGTTTTTTCAAGCTAATTAATTTAAGCAAGATGAGTTAAGGTTACGCGTCTCCAGTATAACACATTTTGATTTTATTTTCACTTAATAAAGCCGATTATCCAGTCGACTAAGTCCCAGTCCTTAATAAAGTCACTGCTTTTTTAATTCAGGTTAAAGAGATCACTCAAAAATCTACTAAAATGTAACCTTTAACTTCCTTTATTTTCCAGAAAAGCTCTGCTTCAGTTTCTACTGTAGATCACATGTTTGCGATTTATCAGTTTCTCTTGAAAAAGCTTCAGACATGTGCTGCCTTATCTAAAGCCTGCTAAGCCCACAGATCTGACTTTTGCTCTTTCAGTGTTTCAAAAGAGCATGTTTTTTCCACATATTTTAGGAAAACTTCCACTCAAGTTCCTACATTTCATTTTGAAGGTTGTTTTGTGTCCCAGTTTAAACAGTGTTAGAAACTGTATTTTTGATCTACCTTGCTGTTTTTGGTGAGTCCTTGAAATCGCTGCTTGACTTCACAGGATGTGTTTATAGCTCTCTACAGTTTGGCAGGCAGGTTAGGGTCAGTACTTTAGTCTGTTAGTCATCATCATTATATTCTAGTACACCTTCCCATCTGTGAAGGTAAAGGCAGGTTTTTTTTCTCCCTCTCGCTCACAGCAAGAAAGCAATTAGTTTCCATTTATACCTCACCAGGCAACATTTAGCAGAATTTGGCTGACATTGAAGCTCATCTAGCTTTGTGTGTGAGGGTGTATTTGTGTCTGTTGTAAACATTGCGGTTACACCACTTCTGAGTCAACTTGGCCTTATATTAGCCTCAGGTCTTTAGGCCTGGCCTATCTCTCTGATGGATCTCCCACAAGACACTGATGTAATGCTGAGCTTTGACTGCCTGGATGGCAGTGTACAAATGTCCTTGTTGAGCAGAAAAGCTACTTTGACACCCCCGCTTAACAGCTTCTTTACTGCAGGCATCTGTGCGCTGTAGTGAATGTTGATAAAGCTTACTCAGGGTGTAACCACAGTCGGTTTACAGGGTTGTGTACAGAAAAAGTGCATTTTGGTTTTAATGTTTAAAGCTAAACAGAAAATATACACCTTTTTAAAGTATTATGCCACAGAATATTTATTCTGGAGATACCACGAGACTGAGCTCTCTCTAAAAATGAAATCCCTATCTGTGAAAACAAGTTTTTTTCCTGGTTTAAGATGCGGCTGATTTGATACCCCTCCTTAATTTGTGCACACATCAGTATATAATATCACATTATAGACTAATTTATCTAACAATGAAAGGTTCTCATTGAATTCAACAAAATATGTGTTAATTGAGATGGTTTATTGCAAAATTGTTTAAAGTAAACAGAATTTCACTATCTATATTATTAATACAGTTGAATGTTGAGCTTTTTACATGACCTGAATGTAACCTTAGGGCGCGGTCATGCTGGCCATCAGAATCATTTTAGTTAAAATTATCTTTATGTTCCGATGTCAATCAATGCATGATGTGTTCTTAAAACAGAGTGAAAAATATCTGCTGTCTACAGCAGGAGTAAACCTGGGAAAACACCAACCAATCCTAGCGTTTGGGATCCAGTTTATAAATCAATCAATCCCATCCTGCTGTTCTGCCCGCCTCAAGTATGTACATTTCACCTGCGTGCACTAGCTCTTATTCAGTGCGCATAATCAAGAAGAATCTAAGTACGCTGGAGAATGACAGATAAACTACCTATACCCCCATTACTGGTACGTAGCGCAAACAAAAAGGATGTGCTGAGGACCAGTTTGACTCTGTGGTTTTAAATCATTCGCCATCATATGATCAAGAATCAGTGGCGCTTGTGTATGTGAGCGGGGCATTATTCTGGAAGAGCTCTGAGTGTTGGAGGGCGGGGGCTAAATGGAATGCTGAGGAGATGCTACATTTAAATTCATGCTGGTTTTCTGTGACTACCAGCAATGCCTTTAAGGATGACACCCCCCCGCCTACATCATCATGAAGCATCTGTTTGCATAGTTTAAAATGACTGTCAAGAGAAGCGGTGGAAGTGATTATACGTCATGTTCTTGTTGAGTATGTGTGCTTGGGGTCATGTATGAAGTGTACCGCGCCAAAGCACACCTCTCTGAAGTATGCCAACGCCAAGTGGTCACACAGGCCAAAGAAACTGGATTTTAGGATTGAAGCGTGCTTGGTGAAGGTATGGATGGCCAGTGTGACCGCACCCTTAATGAGCCTTCAGGCCATGAATTGGTTCCAACTTGGAATTAGTTTTAAATTTCAGAGATTGGTGGGCCTGTGATTTTCAGTTCAGCTTTTCAGTTTCTTACAGTGACATAAGTCTTTGAGGATTAGACCAAACTTTGCAGTTTTGCGGACGTTGTGCCTCTCGACCAGGACGTGCTGAACTGATGTAACATTAAGTTATTCAAGACACATTACTTCAACAAAGTTGTGATTAGTAGATCACAGTGGACTGCACACCAAAGACCAAAGTTTGGCTGAAGATTATCAGGCAGCAAAGTGCACCATGTGTCACATCAGCGGAATGTCCGTGTTTCAGCTGTGTGCACTGTGGGCCAATGTGGACTGATTCTGTACCCATACTGCTGTGCCTTGGAATTGGGTTTTGCAATATTTGCTTCAGTGGTCTCTATGACTGCTTTGTTTTTGTCTGGACTGTTGCTTTGTCTATGGAGAGCAGCTTGGGGGGAAAAGAAGACCAACACAGTGGAAGATAAATACGTCAGTGGAGATGTTGATTGTTCCATTTCTTCAACCACAAACATCTGCGTATTGGAAAAATTTCTTATCCTGACTGCGTAGGAGTCATGTTGCTGTCACCCGTCTTCAAAAGACAGTTGGGATTTGTTCTTGTGCACTTTTATATTACATTTTTAATTGATCTGGAATCACATCTGCTACGAATCAATGGGATGGTTCGCACTAATCATAGTCAAACCAGGATCCTTTGAATCACTAATTAGTCAAAAATGAGAGCTCACAGACTTTTCACAAGCTGTTGGTGAGTGAAGTCAATTGATTCAAATGTGATCAACTGTATTAACAACATATTCTCAGGTGTATTTATTTATTTATTTATTGATCTTGATCCAGCACAGTGTTGAATCTCTTTTTTTTCTTTTTGCATTTGAGAGTTGTCTGCTTAACTCCATCACTCCCTCTCTTCCACACTCAGACAATCAGAAAATAAAGAAAAGTTAAACTTTAACAAACAGGTGGAAAAGATGTCTCGGTAATGATATCATAAAGTTGTGTTGACCTCTTTGTGTGAGAGTTCCTGCTTTGTGTTCTCCTTCCTCTCCTCTCCTCCGTTTATAAAATCCATGAAATTTCAGACGCACAGGTTTCTGCTTGAAGCAGGCATAGAAAACATTTCACCTTCTTCCTGACGCAGTTTTGGTCGCATTTTTTCTGATGCACTGGTGGACAGATAAAGAAACGGTGACTCTGCATTAGCACAATGCCATTAGTCTGTTCAAAATGTCAAACTTAGGTGCTGGGTTTGGAAAACTGTGTTCATGTGCATGTCTGACTGTGTGTGTGGAGCTGCAGCTGTTTCTTTTGCACTTTCTGGCAAAAACATCCCATCATGATTTCACTGAACAGTCAAATCTATCACTCACTGTGAGTGCTATGGATAAAAAACTGTCAGTTATTCTGACACCTGCCTCCTCACAATGGCTACAGGCATTAAAAATGGCAGTGTACTTATTTAAACTTTGTTTTTAATGGCTGAACTACACCAGATGCGTCTCCAGTCTGGCTCCACTCCGTCACAACACTGGATCAGACCGGTTTCTATTCAAGCTAATGTGTTAACTTACACTGGAGCCATTCTGTTGCAGTCCTGCCGCGTGGCTGGTCCGGAAGTTCGCAGCTAATATGAAGCCATCCTGTTGTCTTCTGTGGATGCTGGAGCTGTGACGTGTCAATTCACAGTAAGGAAGATTGAGCTGGACAGGAAGTAGTGCACGAAAACTACCTTAAAAAGAGCCTGAGACTTTCTAAATAAAACAAACCATGTCAAAATCAGATCGTATTTAGCTTGACTACAACAACAGAACATCATAATGAGCAGAGACACACCAAGAGTCAACAGGTCAGAAGTTATCGAAGGGAAACGGCAAAAAACATTGACGAGGAGAAGTACCACCAGAAACCACAAAGTAACAGTAGTTTATATCAGATAACACAACCCTAAATTTTCCAGGGAATAAATCAAGACAAAAAAGCCAATCACTCTAATTGAAATCCAGCCACAGGATTAATATACAAATGTATGTTTGTTTTTACTTTTATATCACTTAGACACCCGCAGGATCACGAGTTACTGTAAGAAATCCTTGGTCTAGCAACTCCAGCTGTCCATCAGTCCTGCGGCTTGCTGGACTGAACATGCAGCTTGTGTGAGTTGACAGATGCGTTCAACACACAACAGAGCGGAGTCAGACTTCAGACGCATCTGGTGTATTTGAGGTGTAATGCTCTTTTATTTGCTTTTGTCGGTCTTTAAGAGTCTTTAAGAGGTGAGAATGCTCTGTGACACTGATCACAATACAGACGATTTCAAAGGAACAAAACTGTGGCTGCATTTCCTCTGCTCTTCTCTAGAAATGTCAAACACCCACACAGGCCTCTCAGTCCCTGTACAGTCCCCCTGCTAACACACGCATACCACTCCGTTAGCATTGCTGCTGGCTTTTGTGTAAATGATCTCCAAATGATCTTCCTACACACAATATCTCCCTCGCTCAGAGAGCGTGAGAGTGCTTGAAGCGAGCGGAGCAATAATGGGATTCAGGCTCTACCTTTTATGGCTTGAAAATCACTATCATTGCTCTCATCCTCAACATTTAGCCTGTTATCACAGCTGTCTTACTTCACCAAAAGCCATTCAGAGCAGTTTGCCTCCATTTTCTTTTTTTTTGTATGATAGTCTGAAGATCAAAGTGGTAAGTACAAGCTGAATTACAAACAGTTGTTGAAATTTTATGAACTAGGTGGCATTTTGAATTGACGTAAGAGCTGACTTCATGTGATTCAGGAAAATAGGGCGATGGCTTTAGGGTTTTTGGAGTTTGACATCTCAAAGAAGAAGCACAATATTTAACTTGTGCAAAAAGGTTGCTCAGAAGAAAAGACGATGAGCTGTGTGGCTCATCGGTGTTCATGACTTACAAGTTTTGATTTCACAGTGTTTCACACAGTTTGTTGAACTGCTACATTACCCTCTCTTCATTCCTTCATGCACTTATTACAATTTAGATTGATATGTTGGTTACTATGTTGATTCAATTACATTCACCCATGTGTTGATGAGACCATCTGTAACCACACAGAACTTTAAGACAGCGGCATGGATAGTGTCATTTTTAGCATGTCGCACTTCATAAGCTGCATAAACAGGACTGATAATCTGCAGGACATGTATCAGGAGCTTCAGGTTATGAGATGTTAAAGACAGCGAGAGTGTCGAAGCTGCTTATGGTGGTCTTATATAATCATTTACATGTGTCAATATGCTTTGTATCGAAGGCTGTGAAATTATGAATTTCAATAGTTCAGACTTTTTTGTAGAGCACTTGTCATTATTGAAAGAGTAACACAAAGTGGTGTACAGTGAAAATGATATATAAAATTAAGCGTAAAAGTGAGCATAGAATAACCCCCTCATTCCATACGTGAGGCAAAGAACAAGGTATAAACAAAAGCAGTGCTGACATCAGAAAGCATAAGGAAGTTAAGAAACTAAGTCAACTAATCTCAGAGGAAAAGTAAACTAATCAGATACTAAAAGATTAAAGCAGTAAAAGAACCAGACACAACACTACAGTTTAAAAATAAAGTATTAAAGAGCGGACAAAAAATAAATTACAAAATAAAAAGATAAACAATTAAATTGAGAACAATAAAATTATGACTTTCAAGGAGATTAAAATTTGAATTTTTTTTAATAAATGTATAAGGTAAACTGAAGAGGCAGCTCTTGAGCTCTTGTTTAAACTCTGCACAGGTCTTCAGGTAGGCTGTTCCACAGACGGGGCCACAGTGATAAAAAAAAAAAGCTGCCTCAGCTTGGAGAGGCAGTTCATTGCAAAAAATAAGTTTTTAATTGCTGTTGAAATTTTAATGAATTTGTATTTTAAAAGCAGTCTTTGAGTCCATCCCAACAATGTCCTGCAATTCTTACCAATGTCTTCATTTGGAATCAAATGAATGTACTTTATGTTCTTTATTTTTGTTTTATTGTTCAAAGAAACGCTGAACTGCTACATCAGTGTGCTCTGAAACCATGACTCAGAGGTTGCATACAGCTTCAAAGTGCTCACTCCTTTTTTCTTGTTTTTAAAGTTAACACTGTTACACAAAAATATGACCAAACGGTGTCATTATGGGGTGCTGGCAATCTGTAATCACTTTGATTTCATTAACATCCAGTGATTGCTGATTAATGCAACAGCATCTACACCTTTCAGAAGTTTTACTTTGGTTGCTTTCTCTGTCTCTTCAATTTTAGTTTTCTTCTGCCAGATTTAGTGACGTGGTTTCCCCGCTTCAGTCTGAGCTGAACCTGTATGCTCAGCCCAAAGGTGGTGGCTCAAGCTCAAGGTCAATGATATTTCAATTTAGTTGGGGTTTTTTTTACTCCTTTTTTGGCAGCAGGCTTTTTATGCCTCTATTTCGAGAGGGCAGGATATAGGAATGTATGATTATATTATCACAGCCTCAGTGAAACTTGAGAAACGCACATTCTCATTGTTTTTCTTGTATTCATCTTTTCTTTCTCTTGCTTTGGTTTTCCCAGATGTTGCAAATGGCAGCACAGGCTACAGGCCGCCTCCCAGGACCAAGGAGGTGGTCATCAACGGCCAGACAGTCAAGCTAAAGTACTGCTTCACCTGCAAGATCTTCAGACCGCCACGTGCCTCCCACTGCAGCCTTTGTGACAACTGTGTGGGTGAGTGAAAGGCAAAGCCTCTTTGTTTGTATTTTTGGCTTCCTCCTCTGTCACATTCTTAATTTAACCACATTTATTTATAGACATTGTTTAATGAACATAAATAGTCAAATACAAAGCCAAACCTTCCTCCATCCAGTTTATCATTTCTTCATTTATTTATGTATTTTAAGAAAATGTGTTTTAGATCAAATTAACAAGCAAACCACTGAACTACTGCTGCTGTAGTTTAGGCCTTTCAGGGAAATAATTTTTTTGATCTGATGTTTTTTAAAAAAATTGGGTGCAGTTATGGGGGGTTTGACTCTTGGTGAGAGATCTTTCTACCCCCACCGTTACATGTGGATATATAAACACAAATTAGCACACAGAATCCACATTGGTTTTACAAATCTTTTTGAAAGCCAAGTTCAGTGTTTACTTCATAAAGCCTATTCCTACCTGCGGGGACATACAACAGAGATGCCGACAGGAGTGGGCACAAACACAGAGGAGAAATAGAAAATAGTTACAAAGAGAACAAAAAGAAAAAAAAAAAGCAGCTGAATAGTTGAGCTTCTCTCCACAACCGCATTCTCCTCTGGAGACAAAGCAAAGTGAACAGCAAGCCAATTAAATGGAGTTAGAGACACAGAGAGCTGTATGTCTGCATCTTCCTCATCAGGGTTTCTGTTCTGCTCACTCATCAAAGACAACTCCGTCTTTGAAAGTCTCTTTCTTTGTCAGAATTAGGGCTGACTTAAACCCTGGGAGGCAAAGATTAGGAAACAGTAAACACAGGGAAAATGATGAGGGAGAGGTAATCAGATGAAGCAGAAGCCTGCTAGCAGGATGGAAGACAGACTGGCAGCTGAACAGCAGTTTTCATGAACAAACCATCTTTTTAAACAAAGGCTGATTCACAAGTATCTGAAATAGATTATTAAATTCTGAAATAAAAAAAAGTAGTTGCTTATTCTTGGATTCACTCTGGCTTGTTGGATTTCCTGCCTCAAACAAAGCAAGATGAAGTAAATCAGTGATAGATTTAAAGAGGTGCATTAAAAGGAGATACTTTGGAGGCTTTCACTGAATAGAGACGTAGGGCACTGAGGTTTTATAAATTTGATTCCCTGATGGTGGGAGTGATGAGTTGAAGTTACAGTTCAAGTTAAGGATGTCATTCATAACTTATATACAATAAGCAGGACATAAGGATTCACTAACATTATACGTTAACTACGGATACGTCAGACACCGGGGCTGCGAGTAGCACTAAAACAGCCAGCTACTAATCTACTGTACAAACTGACAAAGTTTGCTTGTTGTCATGTTTCAAACAACAGCGCTGTGTAACTGCTGATAAATACCTTACCCCATCACGTTGTATCTTGTAAAAAGATGTCTTGAACAAAGAAACGTAGTGTTAGAAAGAAGATCTGTTCTCTATTCTTTCCCAAAACAAACACACGCCTCATGAGTCATGTCATCACCCCTGTGTGTGACTCCAGCCAAAAGGTGTCAATAAAACAATTCCACATGCCCTTCAACCAATGTTTTAAAATTAAATCTCAGCCCGTAGTCCCCGTCTTAAGCCACCAATACATGATGATTTTACCTTTAGGTAGTAATGGAGTAACGTTAGCTTGACTGTTTTTTCTGGGGGTAGTTCAAGGAAACTTTTTTGAGTCCCTCTTTTTTTTAATGTTACATACAAAAAAAAATGTAATCTCTGTCAAGGTGGACCACTAGGAAGCACCATAATTTGAGAAACATTGCATTAGACAACACTTTAATGGCCATTTTAAGGAAAACTGCATTTCTTTGTAACCAAACAGTAATCGCACATCAAAGAAAACTCAATAATGAAAAATGTGTTTGTTCTTTGTTCAGTGTCAGAGTCGTGGTTTCAAGCTTTTGGCTTTATTAAAACTTTCCTGCATGGATCATGGTGCTAGTCAGCAATTAGCCTCCGCCCACGACATGCATTAGCCAGTTTCAGTCATAATGGGGTTGAAGTTAAGTGTACACTCATCCCAACATTGATTCATTGAGGAAAGGAGTGTATAAACACAAAGAGAAGAAACTTTCTTCCTCTCTCCTGTGGGTGTTCATTTAATGGTCATGAGCATGGGGAAGGCTGTAGCTATCAGGAGGGAGTAAAAAGCGTTCCTCTTACATCCTGGCCGACTAGAAGCTGAGCTTCCTCGACACACTCTGACCAGGCATTGATTAATGAAGACAAAAGCAGGTCAATTCACACCACTAAACAAATAATTGCTCTGATTAATTTAAGTCGGCCCCACTGTTCTCAGAAAGTAGCCGACGCTCGGATATAAGACTGTAGAATTAGGACTGATTACATAACTTCACCATCAAGAGGATGATTCTATGAGCAGTGTATGCATAATGGATTCATTAGAATCTAAAAGCACTTCACTTTAAATTTAGTGATGACTTAATAACTGTCACACTGAATCCAGATGTTTTCGAGTCAGTGAAGTCTCATTTCTGTACATTATAGAGTTACCTTTAAAGCCCTGATACGCAGATGAAAGAGACTGCTCTGTGTCAAATTTTTGTTCTATAGACAACACTTTCACTTTTCTCACACTCTTCTTTTTTATATCATTCTAATCCTCAAATATTCCTAAGTTGAGCTCTTATTACTGGAGGCATTTTATCTCTTGACCCAGAAAAGAGCTCCTCTCACCCTCTCAACCTCGCAGTCTCACGGTGACAGAGGGATTTTTCAGCCATACACAGTCATGTTGGGCGGACTTGAGCTTTTATAGGCAAGTTCGTATAAATAGCCTGTTTTCACTATGTGAAAAATGTATGTTATTATTATGCCAAGACCCTGAGGGGCACTTCCTTTTTCACCCAGTTTCCCACAGCTCCAGACTGCTGAGGTATATATGAAATGACTTAACCTCTTTATTTATTGATAACCACTTTATTACACTGATTCTTAATAGAAAAAAATGTCAGATTCATACAAAGAATCTCTCAGATTTGTTCTCTGTGCAGCAGCATATTAGAAAAGAAAGACGTGTAGTTATGTCTGTGTAGAGAATCTATTCTTACCTCCCCTCTGTTCATCTCCCTCTGGCACGCAGAACGTTTCGACCATCACTGTCCCTGGGTGGGAAACTGCGTTGGAAGGAGGAACTACCGTTTCTTCTACATGTTCATCCTTTCCCTCTCCTTCCTAACCATCTTCATCTTTGCCTTCGTCATCACACACATCATTTTACGTAAGTACCTGAAGGTTTGTGAAAAAGAAAATGTCTTCAGGGGTGGTGCGCTCACACACACACACACACACACACACACACTCTCTCGCTGGCTGTGTTCTTGGTGTGTTTGAAGTCAGCAGGTTGTAAGTGGGTGTTGTGAAAAGCTGCAGCGTTCTGGCTTGTTACCATCTTTCCAGTCGGGAGCCGGCAGTGGTCTGCTGGGCCCCCCCTCAGTGAGTGTGCTTCAGTGTGAGTTTGTGCACACGTACATGACATTCAGGGAACCAGTGCTTTGCTGGGAATAGAATGTGGGACAAGAAGAAGTGTTAGAAAATCGTAACGCTGAATAGTAATAATATAATCTCTTAACAACAGGCCTGCTCTCTTTTTGATTGTAATCATGCTGTCAGATTTGGCGAAACTGCATCAGTGCAGGTTGGAATCTTTTATTTGTTGGCTCCCGGTTGGGCCGGAACCAAGTTGGAGAACATCCCAGTGGCTTTAATAATCAGTCCCCGCTGCAGGCTTACAGCACAAAGATGATAAATCCAGCTTCAAATCAAAGTCCTGAGTGTTTCAGGTGCTAAAATCTCACATTTTCATCACAATATTTGCTCTTTTTTGTAAAAAAATAAATCAAAACTTATTCATTGTCATTTTAACTATATTTTGATAAATCACAAATGTGGTTAAAAAAAAACATTAAAGATAAGGTCGACTGATCGGAGCCACAGAAATGCTTTCTCTGGAGAATAAAATTTCAGGCGAGAAAATCTTCCACATTTACTTATCTTCACCTCGTCCTCGTTGCTCAAAGCAATAAACAATATGATAGTTTTCTTCATCTCTGTTTGTTGTTCTGTATCATGTTTGTTGTGTTGAACGTGAATGTACAGCAGTCGAACTGATTCTGTCTCATTTCTCTCTCGTCTACAGGCTCCCATCGAAGCGGGTTCCTCAACGCACTAAAAGACAGTCCTGCCAGATATCCTCCACTGACTGATATGTGTCTGTTAAATCTGATTCTGCTGTTGTGTGTCCACCATCTTCCTCATATGTTTCTCTGTTCATCAATCACTCAGTCTGTTTACATGCATGCAGCGGTCTGACTAAGGTCTCAGCTTGATCGTAAAGTCACAGCAGGGTTCTAAATCTTGTCTGTGTATACATGCAGAAAAGAGAATCAGACTTCTGACTGAGAACGTCTCACTCTGCTTCGATAGGCGGTGCTGTGTTCTTATATCTGACTAGTTTCAGTTTGCTGGAAGAGAAAACAACAGTCTAACGTCGGTGGCTGAGATGGATGCAGCTGTAGCTCTTCATGTTTTTATTTGTGTATGTGCCATGGTGTTTTTTTGTGTTGGAGGCACAGACCGTATGAGCGCAGTGACCCTATTCATCACGGTCCTACTTCCTCTTCCGGCTGAACGCTGAGGCTTACCAAGACCTGCCGAATCCAACTGCAGCCCGATAGCAACCGCATTATCCAGGTGTGTCAATCGAGCTATGCTCAGTCTAGCTAAGCTGTTTACTTGCATTTTGATAGCTCGATCTCGCGCTGACTAAGTTCATAGTCCAATTTCTGAAGCTGCATGTAAACGTACTGAGTCTGTGCGTTTGTCTTTGTCCAGAGTATTTCAACATCTTTCATACTGACTTGCTCAACCCGGGTCAATGTGTTTCATAATGTTGTTAGATTTCATGACCATGACACGCCTCTGTATGGAGTTTCCATTCAGTGCTCCTGCCATTTCCAGCAGCTTTGGTTCTTGCACGACTGGCATGTGTCGGATTAGTCCTGTTTCATCAGACTAACTCAACACGCAAAGACGACTCCTCATTCTGTCTCTGGTGATTGGTTCAGTCGCTGTTTGATTTCATCTGGCTTTAACTTGGCTTTGCTTCCTCCACAGAGATGCTGTGTGAACCAGATTTGATGTTGACTGCGGTTGTGCCAGTTAGTGTGATTGATGCCAAGTGTGTGCAAGACGTCTTAGGCTACAGCTGTTACAAAGACCTTCTAAGTCAGCTTATTGTCTCAACACAACATCAGTGATGATCACGTTGACTGTGGTCATCCAGAGAAGTCAAACGCTTTGACTTGACATTTTAGTAAAGTGACAGCATTTTCCCTTTGATGTAAAGAAAGGACACCACCTAATTTAAGAATTTACATTTATCCTCACCCTCTCACATAACAGGATGCTTCTAAGGAAGCTTTTTTTTAACCATTTTATTCCATAACCTATGACGATGGCAACTTAAGTTCTCTGACGACAGAGATGTTATATATGTTTTTAAATCTCACAGAATTCTGAGCAAGTATCTGGTGATTTCCAGAATCCTGTAAGATTTTTAAAGCAGTGACATCTGAATGATACCGAACGTAACTTTTAAAACACAAATCAAGGTGAGAGCACCAGGCTCTGACACTGTCCCTTTTTTCTCTGCCCTTCTCTTTATGACCGAGTGAGATAACTGTTTCTCTGGCAGAGAAAAGTGTGCAGAGCCAGGCTGATAACAGCCTGTGTCCTACAGGACTTTAATAAAGGAGAATTGGACTCGATAGTATCGGAGCGGTCCTTTGTGCGAGGTGAACGATGACATGTTTTGTCCTTGCTAAAGATGAAGGGGTGTGGAGGAGAAGCGGCAGAGGGGAGAGAGAAAAGAGGGTTCTGATGGTATTCAGTTGTTTTTTTCTGTACAGTTTAAGAGGATGCCTTATGGCATTAGTAAAGCAGTGTTTAACCCTTCAAGTAGTTTATTTTTTATTAAATGTGCCCTCAGTAGTGTGCCTGTGCTAACTAGTGCATTTGTAGAGTCTGGGTGTTTGTAGGTCTTATTTCATGAATAAGACATTATCCTAGAGACGGTTTCCTAAGATACGGTTATGAGTCACTGAGGTTTCATTTGAATAAAGTCAGCACGATTCATGTAGGACACGGTCTGTATTTTTGTGCTTTATGTGGAGCAGAGAAAATGAGCAGTGCTCTGCATTGCCAGCCAAATGAACTGGTAACTAGGAACTATTGGCAAGCAGAGGACAGGCCTGAGGCTGTAGGTCAATATGCTCGCTGTTCAAGCTTGTATATTTTTGTCCATTGGGGCTCTGAACGGGTTTGTGTGTGTTTGTTGGAGTGGCTTTCATTTTTCATCTCATCCATTAAATGTAAGAATAGATTCATTGTAATCTGTACAAAATTGCAGCAGTAATTCCTTGACTTAACTGTGTCACTGTGCTGGAGGTGGTGGTGTGTTTCTTCTCCGTCTGGTCCATAGTGGGCCTTTCAGGCTTCCATACCTACCTAATCAGCTCCAACCAGACAACCAATGAAGATGTGAGTATAAACAAACAATAAAATAACACTTCATGTTTACATTATCACTTACAAGCTCAGCATACCTTATTATTTAATGTGAAACAAGCATTTTATGTTTTATTTTAATGGAAAAATTGGACAACTGAGATTTGCTTCCATTGAATCGGAAAATAATGCAAATTTTAACAGAAGAAAAATTATACCTGACATTTTTATTTTTGCTTAGAAATAAACCAGACACATTTTTTTACACCTTTTTTTTGGAATGAATTCATATTAAATGAAGATAAAAATTGATGCTCTCTGTCTATCTCACTCATCTGTGGTTTGAGCAGGGTCAATATAAGAAGTTTGTAAGTTGAATCTCTTTTAGAGCAGCAAATATCTTCAAACATTTATTAACTGCAGTACACCCCATTAAATTTTAAGTTTTTTTCTGTGCTGGTAAACAGATAAATGAAATTGAACACATCCTAGTCTTGTTTATGATGCTTACATCATTTTATTTTCTACTCAGAAATGAAATTATTTCACACACAAAAAAAAAAAACTACCAGGGTCAGAGTCATTAGCTCCGCTGATGCTTGTAGTCAGTTGTCGTTTGTTGAAGTTTGTAACAAGTGACACATCTCCTGATGAACCCAGCCCATCCTTTTAAGTGCTTCCAGATTTAAATCAGGGCTTTATGCAGGCCGGTCAGTAAACGTTCACTTCGGTTTTCTGGAGCTAGTTCTTCACCAGGAGCGACGTATGTTTTGGCTTGTTGTCATGTTGGAAGACAAAGCAACGACCCAGACCCAGTCTTGTTGCTGACTGCTTGAGGTTTTCTTTCAGAATCTGCATACATCTTTCTTTCATCGTGATTCCTTCGGTCTTGATGAGATTCCCAGTTCTAGATGCACGGAAGCATCCCCGCAGCATGATGCTCCCACCACCACGTCTAACTGTTGTGGCAGTGTGTACACTTCTCCCTTCTTTCCCCAAACATAAGCAACGTCTCTGTGTCCAAAGAGCTGTAGTTAGGTCTCATCTGAGCAAAGAACACGCTTCCAGTATTTAGAATCTTTCTCCAGATTGTCCTTAGCAGACTTCAGTCTGGCTTAAAGGTGTCTCCTCTGTAGAAGTGGAGTTTTTCTCGGCCTGCATCCAACTTTGTGTATTATTTTCTTGCTTTATGTGCATCAACAATTCTGTTTTTTCAAGCCTAAACTGATTTCTTTTGTTTCTGGCACGATACTTTCTCCAGTGACAGCTCAAAGCTTTAATGAGGTTTTTATACTGTGTGTAAAGTGTAGGATAACCCTCAGTTTGAACTTGATTGATTGATTACAAGCTGTGAGTATTTCAAAGTTAAATCACATGATTTCACAACAGTGGTTTGTGCTTTGGTTCAATACAAAGGTCAGTTCTTTAAGGGGGTAATAATTTTGACCCTGGTAGATTTTTGTTTCTGTGTGCAAAGTAAAATAATGTAAGCATCAACAAGAATGAGGGTGGAAAAGCTGCGTTAAAAATACATTTATGTGTTTAACAGCACTTCCAAAAATTAAAGAAAAAAAACCCTAAAATTTCATAGAGAAGCTAATAATTTTGACCTCAACTGTATGATGTCTATCCCTTTAAATCTGGGACTCATGTTTCTGTCTTTTCCAGATAAAAGGGTCATGGTCTTCTAAAAGAGGGAAGGACAACTATAACCCATACAGCCATGGCAATATATTCACCAACTGCTGTGCAGCACTGTGTGGACCCCTGCCACCGAGGTATGAGGTATTAAATGTGCAGAAGTGTTTATATGAGTTGATCTGTGCATTCCCAGACACCAGAATGATGACATAGGCGCCTGCTTCTAACATTTTGTCAGAGCTGAAATGGAACTGTCTGTCAAACCTCCTTCTGTAAAGGAGTCTGCCTGCAGCCTTCTCACTTCACTCTGCTGCTGAGATGCTGCGAAAGTAGCCACTTAAATAAATCCAGGATCAAAGTCGGCGTCATTTATTGGATCTTATGCTAAAGCTGTCTGTGTGGTTTATTAAAAACACTGACCGACTGTCACAGCTGCATTTATCAACATGTGACCGTTGTGTCAATGCACATTACATACTCCGTCCAAGCTGCGTTCACGTCAGGACTTTTAACCAAATATTCTGATGACGTAACCATGAACCCGCAGGTCTCTTCTCCTCACATTTTCCTTTCTTTCTTTATGGCAAGAAAGATGCTCATGTGGGACTGAGATACTACGTTCTGTTCTTATCTTACTGACCCCTGTCCCACTTTGAGGACACGACCCTCTCAGTGACACTGCAACTTTATCTGAACCCTTTACTTTGCACTAATTTAAGCACATGATCAGAAAGAGAGTTCAGCACAAACCTAACTAACTTCTCCTGTTACTAAATACATTTTTAAGTCAATGAACATTTATTTAAAGTAAAGGCAGAGCAGCAGGGAAGTGAATCTGGTTATCACATGACATAAGTCACAGATAATGACTCCAGTGGGTGGCAAAGGAGAGTCCTCAGTACACAGGTGGCTGCCATCTGGGCGCGTGTGTGTGTTTGTGTGTGTTTGTGCCAACCACAGGCATTATATAGCTTTAAAAAAAGGAATGTTTCACTTCAGACAATGCCTGGAACTCTCAAACACACTCACGAAAGGGCAGAGAGACAAAACATTTTTGCATCTTATTCCCTGCTGAGACGCTGACTCACATTTTCTAATGCATCATCCTTTTTTTAAACGCTCATTTCCTCCACGCTGCATTTGCAGACGTTCCGGTATTCATTACCAGCACGAAAAGCCGCCGCTGCAGGTTCCCGCAGTTTGTCTGAGTGATTCCAGAAAACTATTTCCACCTGAATCCAGCTCTGTCCCGCAGGAACACACTGTCAACACACTCCTGTGTTAAATGATTAGCCTCCTTGTGCTGTTTAACACCACAGCTGCGTGTGTATTTGTGTGTGTGGCGAAGACTCAACCCCTGTCTGGCAGATAAATCACCATTATCGCATGCATCTGGCCCATGACCACACACGTCTGCACGTATGTAACAAGAGTTCAGTGGGTTGTCGTCCAACCAGCTGTGTCAGAGCTCTGCAGCGCTAACAGTGGGACAGAAACAATGATTCACCCCAGTGCTCCACTGCGGGACCTCACTGATTTATTAGCAAGAGCTGATTTTATGTGTTTGAGCCTGTGCTTGTGTGTGTGTTGAGGCCTGTTTACAACAATGCAGCACTCATCTGTTGTTTCATTAAGAGAGTGGTACCACTGACACAAGGTCATCTGTAGTCAGCTTACTGTAACAGCACGTCTGACTGTTTCATTCGTAAATCTGCGTGTTGAAGCTTTCAGCTCTCCAAACCATCAATTTGATGAAACAGCTCCACTGTATGTAATCTGTTCATTTCTTAATGCCATTTCCATACTGCATCTGATTACATGCTTGTTTCTCTCTGGTTAGTCTCATTGACAGGCGGGGCTACGTTCAGTCAGACACACCGCAGATGGCTCCACCAACCAATGGCATCACCATGTACGGCGCCACCCAATCACAGCAGAGCCACATGGTAAGACAATAACAGGATGTTTTGAAGATGCTCCTTCAGGGAAACTACTTTATGAACAAAAAAACAGGGTTAGTTGTCACTAGTAGTGGAGATTTTATGGCATGAGCAGGACAAAAATCTACATTTTCTCATAACTAGAAGTGTCCTCATGTCCCTGTTGTTTTCATTTTAATTTAGAAGTTTATGTGTTGTCTCTTTTAAAGGTCCCATATTATGCTCTTTTTCTGCAGGTTCATATAGCTCTTAGAGGTCCCAGAATAGTCGATATGAAGTTTTTTATCTCAAAAAACTGTTTTTTACTGGACTTTAGCCAGCCTGAAAACTCTCTCTAGAGAGCTCTACCGAGAATAAGCTGTTTTTGTGGGCTGTCCCTTCTTCAGCGCAGGCCACGCCCCTACCTGCCCCTCTTTTTATCGAGTTGGGGAGGGGCGTGGCCTGCGTTCAGGCGCGTGCTCTGATGTTTACAAACACAGTTCGCCGGTATGATGGCTAGACACAAACAACCCCAATACTAGCGTCCACAACAACAACAACAACAGCTCACAACAGCTGCTTAAAAAGCACCGCGAAAATGTTACATGCATAAACAAAACACCGAATTCTGTCTGTATAGCTTCTTATCTGAATGAAGCCTTATCAGCTTGATTTTTTAGACAAAAACAACCCCAATACTAGCGTCCACAACAACAACAGTTGCTTATAAAGCACCGCGAAAAAAAGTTACATGCATAAACAAGACACCGAATTCTATGTCCGTATAGCTTTTTATCTGAATGAAGCTTTATCAGCTTGATTTTTTAGACACAAACAACCCCAATACTAGCGTCCACAACAACAACAGCTCACAGCAGCTGCTTAAAAAGCACCGCGAAAAAAAAGTTACATGCATAAACTAACGAGATATTGCGTAAAGATAGCTCTATATGACATATATGGTCACAAAACTTCTCTTCAATTATTTATTTATTGTGTGACGTGTATATTACCAACACCGACTCATGTTAGCTGCCATGCTAACAAGTCAACAGGCTACGAGGCTGGGTAGGCCACTACAGTAAAGCAGCATAAAATACTGAAACTTTCAGCTCGTACCTTAGTTGGGTCACGGATAGTTGGAAGTGATCCAGGTTTCAGCTTTAAAGTCTTTGCAAATCCTGCTTTGAGCTGTCCCTCGTTCAGAAAGCAGTCCTCCATGAAGTGGTGAGCACAAACATACAACATTTTCGGGGTTGTTGTAGGTATTTCGCCGGCATAAATAAAATTAATCCACTCTTCCATCAAAGTTTCAGGTGAAGATGGAGGTAAAAAAAAGACTTTTGTGCTGCTCCATGCAGCCAACAACAGTGCATTTGCCATGCTTTGTTCGTACCTTTGCCATGTTAGACTAGCGTTGACTAATGACTGAGGACCGGGGAAATGGTGGGGGAAAAGCTTTTGGAGGCAGAACTACCTTTGGTAGGGAGCCAATCAGGGAGCTGGGCGGAGTATTTGCGCCCTTTGTGACGTCACAAAGGGCGATTTCCAAAACGGCTCATTACTGCTCCCAGGAGCAGAGATTTTCTGAAAAGTGCAGCTTGCAGGAGAGGGAGAGGATAGAATTTCCTCACGTTGAGGGGTGTTGTTAACAGGCTGGGGGTGCATATTGTTATGAGGAAACCATTCAAAAGTGAATTTTGCATAATATGGCCCCTTTAATAACATACTCACCCAAACACATTGGTATGGAGCTCTGCATCAGTGTGAACAGGGTGTTAGACATGGTACGAAGGGACTGAAAGATGTTGTTAAATATTAGAGTCTTAACTGGCTGAAGTTCTGAAGTGGAAAAAAAATGGCTTTTATAAGACCTCCTGTCTGCTTTTCCGAATAGGAGCGATCATGGCTGATGTCTACTTGAACTTTGTTCTCTCACTAGTGAAAAGTAGCGTATAAAACCCCACTTCAAACATCCAACTGTCCCTTTAAGACTACAGACATCTTGTTTTCTCAGGTGTCTGAGTAGCTCTGATAGTTTTAAACATCAGTCATTGACCTGGGCCAAGGCAAAAGGAGCAAAGTCCAGATGAAGTCACACAACAGCTTCACTTTATTCTTCATGACTCTGATAAATGTTGGGACTCAGAAAGGGGCAAACGTTGCACCTTTTCCTCTCCCTGTTACACCAGCCCAGTGAAGTTTTCTCATCCCACTGGATGGAACTGATGAAACGCTCAAGACTGCAGAGTGTGCAAGTGATGCTATCAATTTTTCATGTGTCGCTCCATGTTGTCAGTAAATTAGGTCAATAGAAGCAGAGAAGGTTCATTTATGTTTGTGTGAGCATTTGTTGTGTGTGTGTGTGGTTTGGAGGTGAGGTGAGGATTACATGTGTGTCTGTGTGTCCTTCAAAACCCCTCTTCAGAGATGAGTGGGTGAGGTCTCTGAGACCATGTCCAGGTTTAACACAGTCTGTGTATTTATTTTTAAAGCAGGTATTTTTTTAAGGTTAATTGAATAACATTCATTTTTTAACAATCACCTGACCAAAAGAGCATGTCACCAGTAACTGTACTGGCTACAATGGATGCCAGTCAGATCAGCCCCTTAAATAAGACACATCCAGGAGCAAGGCTAAAGTTCACTGTAGAAAAGGTGAGTCTGCCACTTTATTTAGTTCAT
Source organism: Labroides dimidiatus (assembly GCA_030710495.1). NCBI lineage: Eukaryota > Metazoa > Chordata > Actinopteri > Labriformes > Labridae > Labroides > Labroides dimidiatus. The sequence continues at coordinate 17,576,991 of CM061156.1, read as the reverse complement.
TTTGAAAGACTCTAACTGAAGCACTCATCTTTGTTTAGGTGTTTGTTAAGATTTCTTGTGGCACTTTACTTTGCTATCCTGTTGGTTTTTTCAATCAATCAGTCTTTATTTATATAGTGCCAATTCAAAACAAACGTTATCTCAAGACGCTTTCCAAAAGCGTTAACAGCCCTAGACCTGTAAATGATAATAAATTTCAATTTTTTTCACTAATAGTCTGTTGAAAATCCAACAGTCCACCTCCCTCCTGCTGCTACTGAAAGGTCCCTACGATCCAAGTCCAGTAAAAGGTTTAATCTTAACCCATAAAATCCATGAAGAACCAGATCCCGAATGGCTCTTCATGTTACGCGTTTGGCTAACAGGCTGCCTTTCAGACTGAAGTCATTGAAGGCTGACACAGAGGCTACTCCCCACTTCAGCGCAGATGCTGTCAACTGCTATAATGTATTACGCAAAGTCAAGCAACACGAAAATGAGCACATTAAAGAAACCAGAGTGTAATGTAAAATAAAAGTCAATTTAACGGAAGAAGTAACAGCAATGAATAGCAAGTTAAGAGTGAGCAGACATGGTTCATATGCTTGTCTCAAAGATTAAGCCATGCAAGTCTAACTCAAAGCAGCACTGGAAATGAGAGAACCTGTATCCAGTAAGTGTTCAGTACAAGGGTGACAACACAAGTACAATATGTAGTGTAGTAACCTTTTTTTTTGTATAAACTCACAATCCCGTAGACTGAAAGTACAACACTGTAAAGAGATTTATTCTACTCTGAGAACACAGTCTTGGAGCAAAGAGCTGGTCTCAAGACGAGGACAATGCACTGACCTCAGTGGCCATTTTTTTCCTCTGGGGCTTGAATAGAAGTAACAAGTCTTCTGTTGTCCAATGTAGCTGTTAGCATCACACATTACATGCTAGATTTAGGACCTATTCACACACAACTACTAAAGGTCTTTCACTGGTGCTTCCCTCTCTGCCACAGTCGTCTCGTTGTTCTCCTCCAAATTCACCCTATCACTACTCACTGAGACGTCAAACATGAATGTCATCTGTCTGCAGCTCCTTAATGTGTGGACTTCTTGTAACGGTGCTGAGAGCTGTAGGAACATTCCCTTACGTTAGCACATTCAGAAATAACTGCCATCTGTTTTCCAGAGCTCTCGTGATTAGCAGCTAGAGTTGCCCGATTGTGCCCGCTGCTGGACGGTTTTCTACAAACTGAATCCAAGTCAGCTGTTTACTTTGCATCCACCCTTTAAACTCAGCATCTTTTCACCCACTTTCACAACAAGACTGTGGGACTTTTCAGCATTCTTGTCTTCCTCACACATCTTATGATTCAGGTCTTTCTTTGACATTTTTGTTTGAGTAGTTGTTGAAGTGGCTTATAGTTTGAATTAGTTTAAGTTAGTACTTCAAAGTACAATAAATACAGGTCCCCCCTCACAGGTCTGCCGTCCTTATTTTAGAATCTCTTGTAGTCTTTTCTACTTCCTCTTTAACAGACCATGAATCAGACTTGCTGCATGTAAAGGTTTTGCATACTTAAACTTTTCTGTTCTGACAGATTTTGAAATTGTCCCTTACTGTCACCAACCAGTTCAAGAACTAACCAGAGTTTGAGAAAAAACCGACTGATGTCTTTTACCCTGAGAATGTCATTTGAAGATGCGTTCTGTGACGGCGTTCAAGACGGAGCGAGCAAGCCACCATTTGTATCTCTCGTTTATTTTGTTGACTCACACCAGTCCCACAGCTCGGCTGCATTATTTATAGCATCGAGCTTAAAAAAGAACTTATTTTTTACACTTGTGAAATCAAAGCCATGTTATATCTTTCTGGGGAGCTTTTGGAAGATTTAGACAACATCCTGTACAGTTGTGATGGTAACAGTGCGTGATATGATGTCACTTAACGTCACTTTACATCATGAGATGTGAAGCTCAAGTACCTCCCCTTGATGGGCTTGACTATTTCATATTGTGGAATATATTATTTACAATATAATCAGCAGGTGGAGCAGCTGGACGGATGTTTCAGGAATCCCTCTAAGCAGCAAAGCTCATGTCCAGACCACCTGGGACTTAACGGATCTTGTCTGGTTTTGGAAGCTAAGCAGGCTCAGGCCTGGTTAGCACATGATGGGAGACCACTTAGAAATACTGCATGCTGTAAGCTTATGGTGGGTTTCTAATGCAGCAGTTTGAAGATATTAAGAATGTGAGTTCACCCAATCAGAGGCACAGCTCAACTGATTGACAGGTGGGCACCCTATAACTGTCAAAGCCCCATTTCCAATATGGCTCCCACCAACAATTTGCTTCAGAGCTGTTGTTCAGAAACAGGCGGGTGACATCAGAGACTACATCCATTTGTTATATAGTATGTGGAGGTGACACATTGACTTGAATGGAAACCTAGCTGACCTGGTGCCATGATGGAGATGCATCTGGTGTATTTTGGTCATTAAGGGGATGGGGGGGGTGTAAGAGTTATGGCTTTACTCTGGTTAGCTGTCGAATATTTTAAACAGTCATAACAAATAAATCACAAAATCTAGTGAGACATCATTTAGGAATCCTTTAATATTTAATTTTTAATAAAAGTGGAAGCTTTCTGAATAGAAACTAAATATCACTAATGAATAAATAAAAAGGTATTGTAGTTGCAGCGTCTGTTTTGTTTTAACAGGTATGAGATACTTGCCTCCACCTGAATACAGTAAAGATGAGAGCTGCCCCTGAGCTATTTATCTACAATACACACACACACATACACACACACACACATGCAGCGCATTGAACTCTTGTGCACATATGATGCCTCATAGTTTATTTACTCTCCTTGGAGCTCTGTCTGATTAATAAATCAGTCCTTGTTGATTCTGTTTATGAAAGATTAAATATTGAAAGTCATGCTCAGGACGGTGAGCACCTTTTTTTCTAATATGTTGCACATGTGTGTGACAGTCATTGTTGTCACCTCCTCAGTCTCAGCAGACAGTGTGTGTGTTGTCAGGAATAACAGAATCCACAGTGATCTTGATCCAGCCATCTCGTCTCGAGACTTGTGTCAAGGTGGAACATGGACGGTGTCAGCTGTTTGAAATGTTTCATTTCATTTCTGGGCTCGAGAAAAGGATAGGTTCATTCGACATAAAGCCCCTGACATTGAAAGAGTAAATGTAGCTTCAGCCGACTGAAGAGCAGACTCAAGGTTGGTCTTCCAGCTCTCTATAAACACATTGTTTCTTGTAGGTGTGTTTGTGTGTGTGTGTGTCTTCTGTGAGGAATGGACGGTGCTGAGTCAGTCTGGTAATGACTGTTTACACAACATGGGCTTCAAAGTAAAAAATGACAAAGCGCTGTATCACATTTTCTCCCCCTGATGTCCGCCTCATTCAATGTTGAAGCGTGTTTCTGTGTCATTTCAGTCCAACAAGCTCATGTCAGGTTAGTCCTCTCAATCACATGGAGAGAGGCCAAGCTCATAAAAATGATAAGTCAAGAGCAGTTAGTGCATACAGCTGATAGGAGGACAGTCAAAGGTAGCTCAACTCCTGTTTAAATCACACCTGTAATCTGCTCTTTTCAGGTGAGTGAGATTGAGACAGAAAGGTGAGATGTCAGAGGACATTTTTACGCTTCAGACTGAGTGTGAGTCAGACTTGGGGGCTGTAGTGAGATGGAGGGGGAATGAAAGTACCTTCATTTGAACTTCTGTCACCTCTGTGGTCTGTCACCTGCCGCTGGTCTCCTTCACATGACGGGTTAAAGCTCCTCTCCCTGCAGCTCATGTATGGTATTGATGATTGGCAGTGTCCTAACCCAGTTTCTGTGCTCCAGTTCTACATGTATGACTCTCACTCTAAAGAAGGCAAACACAGATCAATAGGCCGTGAAGCATGACCTGATAGCCTGGTGTTTTTAACTCCGTACTGACCAGGGCTCTGCTTTCACTGGGGCAGAATACTGATATGGTGCTGGTTCTGTTTGTGGCTCTGCATTTTAACAAGGTTACTAACATCTCTGTTCTGTCTTTTTCTCTCTTTTATCCAATCACCTTTCCCCTCCTCCGCTCTGTCCACATGTTGTTCTTTTGGATCCCGTGTGTCGTTTCTTCTCATCCAATTTTCAACCCTGCCTCGCTTTTATTTGTTTTCTATTTCCCTTCTTCACCTCTGGCATCTTATCCATCTTTTTGACACCCCCCCCCCCCCCCCCCCATATTGTTCTTCCTCTCTCACATTTTCTGCTGCTTTCTCTCAGTGTGACCAAGACCAGTGCATTCAGAGCACCAAATTCGTTTTACAGGCCGCCGCCACACCTCTCCTCCAGCAGCAGAGCAGCGAGCCCGTCATCCTGACAGCCTCCCCTGAAAATGGAGGCTCTCTACCTGGCCGCACCTCTCTCAGCCTTGGTGGCCCTTGCACCTCGCTCCCCCTTGGCCAGCCCACCCCACCAACGTCCACTCCCAGCCTTAGCCTTCACGAGGCCACCGACATGATGCCGATCCACGGACACACGCACAACCACAGCCACCCACTGCAGGAGCCCTTAGCCCACCATCACTTTCTCACTCCAGAGGAGGTGCCATCGCCGCCAGGTATGCTCCCCTGCGGCAGCCCGCTGGGTCACAGCCATACTGTGCAGACTGGCTTCTATAACCTGGCCAGCCAGGACTCCCTTCACGAGGACTCGGTCAGAGGACTGGTAAAGCTCAGCTCTGTCTGACAGCAGGACATGCACCCCTTCTTGAAAACATGCATCCCACTCGTGAAACCTTCCTGTGCCACTTTTGTGCCATCTCGCTCTCACCCTGAATTCGTTTTCCTTTCTCCCGTCCTCAGGAGAAGTGAAAAAGGCTGTTTTAAACTCAGCTGCTTGAAACTGAATGGAATTTATCAAAGCTGAAGTGAAACCAGTTTTCCTGAGCCAATGGTCTTGCCAAACCACTCCTCTGGAGCTAAGAGGGATATTTTGTGGGGTGGTGGCCTGTGTGAACAGTCAGACTTCTCCTTTTTTTTTCTTCTTTTTTTTTTTTTTCTAAGAGAAGCATAATCTGTTATTCCAGGAAACATGTCGGAGGAGTTTCTTTTCAAAGTGGCGTCCGTCTGTGAGCCATGTCAAGCAAAAAAAAAAAAAAGTTTTGACAGTACACGACTTTTTGAGTCAAAATGATGAATTTCTGTCCACAGATGAAAGCTCTAAAAATGTTTTTGTACGATAAACTGAAGCCTTTTTGCCTGTTGCTGATTGGACAGCGTGTTTTGCCTTTTTTTTTTTTTTCTTGGCATTCTCAGCAGTGCAATGGTTGATGTCATCATGTTGCATATCATCCTGCTTTTCTATGTTTAAAAAATAAGAGACTGTTGTACTGTACCTTGGTTATTACAGATCTTACAAATTATGTTTCCTGTGGATATTAATAAAACACCAACTTTTTATCAGATATGATTGAATTTATATGAAGGTAGAATAAGAACGATGGGAGTCCTGTGCAAAGATTTCCCTCGTATTGTATCCTGTGACCTAAATTGTTTCCATGGGACTAAAATTAGAAGGATTTTCAAAAAGCTCATCTGAATATTGTTTTAAACTTGGAGACTATGTAGAAAGTCTTTATATATTTGAAAATCTTCATTTGTTTGGACAGAAGTCCTGATTCAAAATCCAAGCAACCACCTGAAGAGAGCTTTAAAGGCTACAAAAATTTTGTTTCCGTCATTTGCTGGAAGGGATTTCTGGGTACCTGTGCAAACTGACTGAAAGAGGTGTGGGTGTTGAGAAGTAGTCACTGAACATTTAACTTTCTCCCTCCACCTTGTGGCTGAGCTCAAGTACTGCAGCAAAGCGTTTTCTTTGCAGTAAAACGTTTCACTCTGCAAACCATCTGCCGCAGTAAATTAATGAACAATTACTCTTTTAATTCGTCTTATAGAGATCATATTCCTACATGCCCACAACTTGCCAAATTATTCTCCTTTAATCATATTTTCAGTCCTAGTCTCTCATTTTTAAAAAAAATATAGATGTTTTCCTACCAGATCAGCATCAATATTTCATCAGATTTATTTGTAACATTAAGTTTTAACAAAGTGTAGGTAGACACTTAAATTTATTTTATCGTTTTACAACTAGTTTTTGAGTAAAATTACCTAAATCCTTAAATCCAAGTCAATCCTTTTTTTTTTTTGTCATAACCAACTCGTCGCTGACTGATAACATCTTTGGAAGCAGGCTGAAAGTGTGCGGCTCAGACACGAAATCGTGGAAACAAAATGATTACAGAATCACATTTATTCGTTATTAAATCTTTTATGGTACATAGGGAAGATTCTTCATACATATTTTACAACAATTACAACAGACTTTGCAAAATAAGCGTTTGCATAAGAAATGAAATGTTTCCGAGTCTTTTTTCTTTTGGAGCACAGAGCGAGAGATTAGCTGAACAAGAAGGTCACAGAAGAGGATTGTGCAGAACTACAATGGTCAAGATTGTTTGTTTCCTAAATGGTCATATTGAACTGATCTTGTACCGCACTGTGCTCGAGTTCTGCTGCACTCTTACTTGTTGAATGGTTTTAAGTGTTGAGTGCATGATGAATAGGAGTCCTGAGGAAAGTGACCTTTAAGCAGACTGAATTCAAGGCTAAAGAGTGAAACAGAAATGACGCAGCCTATTTTTGTAAACCTTTATGTAAAAATGCTTTGAAGCTTTTTAAGTTGGCTGTACAATAGATAAGTCTTCAGTGGGCTTTCATCCTCCAAAAGAATGGAGCCCTTCAGTATCAGTCATCGTTTGCATTCATTGACCTGTCAACAAAGCCAATACTGGAGTACTTTTGTGGCACGTACACAGATTCCCTGTTTGGATTATACAGTGCATGAAGGGTGAGTCACAGCAGAGATGAACTACAGATGGTATGAGAAATCAACCCAGGCAAACCTAACCTGTAGCTGTAAACAGTCATGGTGGCTCACACCCTGATGCTCCAGGGCAGCTAACTCTCATGCATCAGTCGTCTAGAGAGAGCTCGACGCATGGACCATAAACACCCCGTAGCCTGGCCTGTTCATGGTCCTTGGTCACGCACAATGCTAGACTAGCTTAAAAATCAGATTGCTGCGAGACTAACCCGGCTGTAGTCATCGCAGTTTCTCCTGTTTTCCGTTGCAGCAAAGCTAATCTAGCATTGATAACCAGAACACAGCAGTATTAGTCACACTGTCTTCTTTACAGCCCCAAGTCACCACAGCTTCACATCAGTGAGCTCCAGGTCCCCCATGATCTCCAGCTGGTCAATACTGCTCAGGTCCTGCACCCGATGTCTGAACTCGAACAAGTGGGAGCCGTTCACCGCCAGCTTGAACTGATGAGGCTGACAGAGGAGGAGAATCTAACAGAAACACCACCACAGAGGAACAATCAGACGTCTCAAAGCACACGGGCATTTTAAGAAATGGTTTACTAAATAAAGACAGTCCTTAACAGTTTCAGCAGGTACGCAGAATCCGTTTCTACCTCAAAGTACTCCCCTGATGAGAAGGGAAAGAAGGGCAGCTCCCGCTCCTCCTGACCCCAGGATTCACTCAGGTACGAGTTCCTGATGAACATACCCGACTTCATGCGTGGATTCAGATGGAGGGCGATGTTCTCTGTCCTGCTGGTGCGGAGGTTCACTGTAAAACTGGATTACATGGCACGGATTATGAGGTAAACCACATCCCGTAACCACAAATCACACACGTCAAATAAATATGTACATCTGATTGTTTTGTGCCATCTGAAACGGTGAGGTAGTTTCATCAGTTGTCACTTTACCTGTGAGGATACATGCTGACCTGTCCTTTGATTGTGATGTGCTGTCCAGGGCTCAGTCCTTTGAGGATACTGCCTTTGTAAGGGAGGCTCTGGAAGGAGTTGATTGGATTATTTCATTATACATTGATTCTCAGACTATTTTTCAACCATTTGATTAATCATAAAACCTAAATTCAGGATTAAAAGGGAACTAAATTCTCAGCATAAAGCGTGTTAACTCATTAAAAATATACTCAAATAAAAGAGTAATGTGACTTTATGTTGTATGATACTGTGTATTTTTGAACCTTAAAAGCCTGACTCATCAAAAAATAGACAGAAAATTTTTTGGAACTGAGCTGTTAATTGACCCCTTTAACCATTAAAAAATGCTGAATAATTTTGTTTATGATATATTCTTTTTTTCATATTTGATGCATAATAATAATCATAATAAAAGAATAATAATCCTCAAGGAGGTAGAATACTTAAAAAAATTAAACATGTTTTTAATGAAATTATTTATCATGTTGATGAGATAGAGGTCTTTGAAGCTCATGTTTCAAATATAGATCTGTGGCATTGGTTCGTCTTGTGAACCTCCTACCACTAGATGGCAGTGTTGTAGTATAAATAAATCTATTTAAGTTCCCAATCCAAATAAACTAAGAAACCGTATTAAATATGGATGTAAATATGACTCAACCTGACATCCTGTCAGTCAAACCAGCCACACCACTAGAGCACTTTTGCATTGGCTTCATTTTTCAAGACGGTTGCCACTTGATAACTAGTGACTGAGAACTTATTACAACACATATTAGTCAACTAGGATAAACTTCAGCATTTTGAATAAACTTTGTGGTCTAAATATGATCACTTTCTGTTCCAAAAAAATAGAAGCTGATGGATGCGTTGATATGTATAGTTTGAAAAACTGTATTTTTGAGTTAAAACAGTCAAAAAGCATAACTGTGTGAGAAAACCAAGTCAGTGTACACATGATGGGCGGGTTTGGTTTTTAGATTCCAGAAAATGTCCAGTATCAAGAAACAGCCTGTGACCCCCTCTGATTTACCTACACGAATGAGTAATTGCATCATAAAATGTCTCACACATCAATCAGATTCGCTTTAATACACATTTACATTCAAATGATTGATTTCAAAATAGGAATATTAATTCAATTCAACACAAAGATTTCAAGAAAGTCACAAGGCCCTTGTAATGTAATGTTGTATACCTCGACTAAAGGAAAGCGAAGTGTTGATCCAGCCTGATCACTTAAAGGCAACATTTTTTGGCCACATGAAGCAAAAAGCAGGGAAAAGCAGTTCACTTCCTTCTATGCTCTTCTAATTCTGACTCTTCTGCAAGTGTTTTACCATCAAATAATCAGGTGTACTGCTCATTTGTTGACAACCATGTCTGAATGACCGTGGGGGTAAAGCTGAGGGACTGTGTTTGAGTAAGCTGGCTCCACAAAGCCTTTACAGTTTAGGATATTGGGTATAAGAAGGTGGTTACAAACTTCGAAGGTGTCAGCTTTAGTTAAATAAAGAGAACAGCATGTGATAATGATGATATAAACAGGCAAAAAGAAATCAAACTGCAGCTGTAGATAAGGAAAGAGAGGAGTGCTGCAGGAAATGATAGTGTTAGTTAAACAACTGACAGTATGTATTTATTTGACTGTACGCTGCTCTCTCACAGAGAAATACACATGATGTTGTAAAGGTAAGAAATGCAAGTTGACTTATGCTTTCACTTCTTGAAAATTATGAGTTAATAAGTCCAGAATTTGGTCAAATATAGGTCAAACTAAAGTATGGGATTGATTTTAAGTATGGTAAAATGCGAAACTATGGACTTGTCCATTTTACCATTTGTGTGTTTGTTGCCAAATTGCCCAATATAATCAGATTTTGCAAGTTATTATGATCAAAAATTTAAACATTATTTAGTGTGGCTGTGAACAGTCTTTTACTGTGTGTGTGACCAGATGGAATTTAAATCTTCATTTTGCCTTTAGCAAACAGTAGGAGACTGAAGAGGGGGGATTTCATTCCTCACTAACTAAATATATGGACTCCTGTGGTGTGATGCATACAGAAATGACTTCTAATACCTCAGCTGAGGATAATCTGCCTGCTGAATATAGTCAAGTGTTAATCAACAAACCACGGCACATTAGAAGCACTTTTAAGGCATGACACAGAAAATAACCTAGACTTGAGCTGGATATAATTCTGAGTGAGTAAACATTGTGATCAAGGTTGGTCAGAAGAGAGCCAGCTCTGACTTTAGGCTCAGCAGACCCGACTTTCATTCTAATCTTGCTTTATGGCACACCACCCTCCCCCTAGTGTGTTTCCAGATTTTAAAAAGCTACAAAACAAATCCAGAACTCCTAGAAAGTCTGATGGCTGAAGTCTTAAATGAACTGGCCACATTCCACAAACAAAGGAATCATTTAGGAGGTTTAATAGGGTTTTGTGGCATGACAACACTGGGCTCATTTTGGCACTTAAGTTTGTGTAAATGACAGGAAAGAAAACTCACCAAGTCACCTGATTCAGAATATATTGCCTAAGAGAAAAGGGAAAATTCAGAAATATTAAACATGTTATTTTTTTTACAAAAAAAAAATTCTGAAGGCAAAATAAAGTAAAAGAGATATAGGCATTTACTCACTGAGTTTGGGATGTAGCCAATAGCATGCACCCTGACATTCCCAGAAATAGAAAATGTGTCAACCCTGTTTATTGGGATTTTGTGCTTGTATTCCAGCAGGTGAGCACCATTTACAGCCACCTGTAACGTGAAATAATTTCAATCACCTCATTTTCAAGACATAACATACATGATGTTTTAAGGGACACACAAGCAGACTGATGCCTTTGTCTTCAACAGTATGCGCTCACTAACCTTAAAGACATCTTCATGCACCAGGATGATGGTCTCAAAGGGGGCTCCACGTTTATAGGGCAACTGATGAAGAGTTTCCTCTTTGCCCCAGCTCTCCTGCAGCAGGGACTTACAGACCACACAGGGCGAGCCTTTGAAGCGAGGGCTGAAGTGGAGGGCAACGTCGGAGCGAGGCTTGGTGCTGCAGCCGCTCGACAAGTCGATCTGAAACCTTTAACAGAGGGAACACAACACGGCAGGATGACCAGGTAAAGTGGAAAAACCGCCCTGAAGCTTCCAAGTTCAATTCATGACACCGGCTTGAACCTCTAAAAGACAATATCAACAAGAGCCAGGTACTACTGATGCCATCTATCAAATTACTATATCATTAGCAGATGTATCCACAGATAGCTATGAAGTGAGGTGGTCAGGTGATGTCCAGTAAGAAGGTGGTGGAAACAGAAATTTACAAAGCCAGTTTCATAGTTTAGACACAGCAGCACTTTGAAGTTGTTCCATGATTAGGTATCACAAGCTATTATGCTGTAAATCAGTTTCAGAAATATCATATTCAGTCACAACTTACCTGTCAGCATCTGGGGGCACAGTACCCTGGATGATGATGATCTCCCCGGGGTGCAGGCCTCCAGGTATGGGCCCTGTGTATGGGATCACCTGAGGCAGAGAGTTGCAGTGAGGGCTCTTTAGACGTGCACCAACAATGCCTGCAGTCATGCTGCCCAGATGCCTTTGAATCACATTCATGAGCTACAATGAACAATGCCCGCCTGATGAGCTAGCGTCCTGTGTGCAGGCCGTATGCAGACTATTTCTGACAACACTGCGGCTTGCTGTTAGTTTTTTGGCTGATTTATAGAATAAAACTGGGTATCACTGATCAGTGCATGTTGCCATTAATGAGCTGATGTAGAAAATAACAAAATTAATGAGCGTCTTACCGGATTCAGTACAGAGTGTTTCGCATTTGCGACAGACATCAGGCTTGCTGTGTCAGTCTACAACATGAAGCTGTGCTGAAAGACAACGGAGTCTGCAGTAAGTCCGACCGGTTTGTAGCTCTCCTGCGCTACGCAGGATAAATGACAACGGGCATCATCTCTCCATCAGACCCTGAAAGCCATGCGCATGCGCGAATCCCACCATGTGATAAGTTCTGTTATAGTCGATGGTCTTGACGCACAATAATTCAGGCTTTCAGCCAAACTGTTTCAACTGTTAACTATGTCGAACCGCTTTCTTACATTAAAAAAACAAAAACAAAAAAAAAAACCAAACAAACCATATATTCCCTTTGGGTTAACATTCAACTTTACTTTTTGGTGACCATACTACTACCGCTATTATTAGTCGTATTACTTTCATTAATATTAGCATCAATAATAATAATAATAATAATAATAATAATAATAATAATAATAATAATAATAATAATAATAATAATAATAATAATAATAATAAATAACAATAATAATAATAATAATAATAATAATAATAATAATAATGTTTGTAACTTTTAAAAATGTGTCTGATAACAGTCATGCCTTGTTATTTTGATGTTTATTCGTTGAGTTGTAGTCGTGCCTTTATTTATTATTGTGCCCACAGACTGTATGATACTGTGCCACTACAGAGTTTTGAGCCCTGCAGGCCACCGTGCTAGGTTCTAAATAGAGAATGAATGACTCGTTGGCGCCATCCTCTGTTTGGACCATGAAGTGTCTTTGATTCAGATCCATTCTTCAGGCAAGTTTCATTTCTGGAGAAACGCAGGCATCGAACCGTGTACGCAGCAAACAAATCGGGATCTGCCTGTTTGGTCAGAATAACTCCATTTTAGACGGGGCGGATGACAAGAGCTGGTTAGTGACCTAGTGACTGACCAGAAAGGTAACACAGGTAAATAGAATATAACTTTATTTGTCTTTGCAACAAGTACAACGATATTTCATGTACGTCGGATTTAAGTACAGGGACCAACATAGGAAGCAGCCATGGTCCTGTAAAGATAGAGGTAGTTTTAAGGTTCAAAGAATGTGATGCAGGAGGTTTGCACATATGGTCATTCAGTAATGCTGATTCAGGGAATCAGTTTCCTGGAATTAATTGAATATAAAAGACTGCAAACAAATGTGAGAAGAACAATTAAGAAAATTTTGTGATTAGGTAGGAAGGGAGACCAGAGTTTGGAGAATGGTGAAAATGATGGATGGGATAACACGCCAGTGTGAGAATACAGTTTTAAAAAGATGGGCAAACAGTAACCGTTGGTTAAGATACATGGTTCAAGTTTTATTAGTGTAAGTGTGTGTGTGTGTGTGTGTGTGTGTGTGTGTGTGTGTGTGTGTGGGGGGGGGTGATCTTAGCAGAGATTAGAAATTTATTAAATCTAAACTGACACAAGTAATAGTGACAGAATGATGACATCTTGTCCTCAAAGCAGGTTTGAAGGAATCTGATTGAAGCTGGCACATCAGTGTGTGTCTTGTTTTGTTCGGCTGATTCGGTAGGAGGAAACCTGGCTCCAGTATAAAAGCCAGCCCAGTGTCCCTCTGCAACACAGAGACGTAAACATGGACTTTTGTGAGTATTGCTGCACTTTACTAATAAATAGATATGGCTCCAGGCTATGATTCATTTTATTATAAGATAATCACAGTTAGAGTAGAATGAACTTTATTAATCCCCAAAGGGAAATTCAGGATTTTTATTATATTCTAATATACATTATAATGATTATAAATATTATAAAATTTATAATATTGTGATATTCAGTTATAGCTGTTGGTAAACTCCTATTAAACAGATATGCTGTAACTGATTTTGGTTTACATTTTGTGTCAGTCACCGCCGCCGCTGTTGTAGCAGGAGGAGGTAAGATCTTTTCTTTATTTGTACAGGCTTCTTATTTTTTAAAACAAATTTAGGAAAATTCATTTAATGCCGAGTTTATACTTTAAGGACCAATATAATTTGTCTAAGAAGCTAAATTGTCCTCCATCATATTTTCGTTCTCTGAGCAGTAGGTGCTGTGGTCCTGGCACCTGTTGCTCTTGGGGCAGCAGGTTTTACTTCTGCTGGAATAGCTGCAGGCTCCATTGCTGCCAAAATGATGTCAGCTGCTGCTGTTGCTAATGGAGGAGGAGTGGCAGCAGGAAGTACGGTAGCTGTTTTGCAGTCAGCAGGTAAACACCATAACATTACATAAAAAAACAACGTTTTTGGTTCATTTTTTAGCCGTTATTAGAATATTAGGCGAACATTACAGTTTCTAGACAGAAATGGATTAATACTGTTGAGGAGGTAAATGGCTAATTAAAGTCCTCTGTAATCTCTCTGTAGGTGCAGCAGGCCTGTCAGCAGCTGCCAATGCAGCTGTGGCTGGTGTTGGAGGAGCTGTGGCTGGTGTTGGAGGGCTGGCTGGTGCAAGCTTCCGAGGACAATTTTTTTAACTGCTTTTGATTTGTTTGTCTTTTACAAAAAGAGGGGTCTGAAAATTGTTCCAAGTCTACTTATCAAACATCACTTTTCTAGACAGAAAAAATGTCTTGGGTTTTTCTTTTCCAAAACATTGAAAGACCATGCTTCAATTTGCAAACAATTTACATTGTTTTTACAATTCTTGCTAATCTTTAAGTCACTTTTATTAAAATTGTACCACCTGATCTACTTACAGTTTAAGTAAAGTCATGTGATCCTGATAATATTTGTAGAGGATAAACTAGGCCTTACCCTGCGACTGACTGGCGACCAGTCCAGGATGTACCCCGCCTCTCGCCCTAAGACAGCTGGGATAGGCTCCAGACACCCATGACTCTGAACAGGATAGCAAAATAGAAGAGGATATAGAAAATGAATAAATGAAACTTGGCCTTATTTCTTTATCTGCTGTATGAGTACCATGCTGATCTACATAAAAATCCAGTAGTTGCTGACATATCTGTGGTTGTGTCTTTTGTTTTTGTTTTTTAAGAATACGTGCTTCATAAAGGCCACTTCAGCCATACATATTATAATGCTCATAGCTGCAGTGGTTATCAACTTTTCTAAGTCACAATTTACAAGAATAATATCTTTAGAGTTAACTTTTATAAAATGTATCTTCGAGGTTAACCCCTTGATTGCTTGTTGCTCACCTATTTTCTGTCTTTCTTACTGGTTTCTTATGTCTTATTATTCATGGTGCCACACAGGGGCGCCGGTGTGTCGCTTTGCATTACTGCTGTTATATATTAAATGTTAGTACTGTAGTTTTTTAGATTAGTGTCATTGAAACCAACACAATCATGGCAATACATTATTTGATTATCACTTCAAGGTGCATCTGATTTCCTGAGAGCAGATTTAAAGGAGCAGCCATAAAACTGGTTTAACAAACTTTAAGTGTTTGTTGTCTTTTCATAATGTCTCAAAGTTGACTTTGAATGCTGTTTACCCAACTTTATCTGGGTCACATCCAGGGACAAAGGAAAAATGGATCTTGTGATGCCTTCTTCCATCCTCTTTTTGCTCTGTTTGAGTTGGAGCGTACTGCTAGGTTTCTTCACTGATCCTTTCTTATCCTCAAACTGACATATCTGGTGTTTAGCTCAAACTCCTGCGAAGATTCAACAGGTTTACTCTATCTGTAGTAGTCCTGGAGCAGTGAATACGTCACTGCAGGACATGAGTAAACTTCTGAAACTGTATCTGATTTTCCCTTAGTCATTTGCTTTCTTTATCACTTGTAAGCCATGCGTTGCTGTTGACGGCAGATTACAGCAACTCACATGACCCTCAGAATTTGTCTTCTTTGTAAAGTTAATATAATTTCACTTTTTTTTTCTTTTTTTAGGAAAATAATTTACAGCAAAAAAAAAAAGAAAAGAAAAGAAACACATTAACAGCATTTTCAGGCTTTTTAATATTCACAAGTCTGGTCCTCATTGTAGAGCCTGTTTGTGAATTTTATGTTTTGCATAATTATCAGAGCATACAATATGATAAAGAGTAATAATATCTTCAGGACCGAGAGGAAGCAATGCAAACAACCAAACACACCAAGAAAAAAAAAGTTTAAACTTTTCCTGTGTATTAATCTGTGATCTGAATAGGAATGATGTCAAGCCAGTTATGTCCTTTGGGTGGATCAACCTGTTGACATTTACAGGTGAATGCTTTCTTTTCATAGCAGGAACAACAAATATTTTAAGAGGTATTTGGTTTATCTTGTTTTGTTAACTGGCAGGTGAATCAAATAAAGAGAAGAGAGTCTGCTTTGTGATACTCCAAATATTCTGTAACTCATGCAGTTTCTCAAGCATGCACGGTTTCTAGATACAGAATATGATCACAGAATGTTATGTTAACAACACTTCATCTTGTATATGCCATATGTTTGGTACTTATTGCTAATTTGATTGCTTACTTATTATGTTTACTGTATTATTTATTTTATTACTTATCATATCACCATATTCTATTTTATGCCTGTTTTTTTTTATTTCCTACTGCTCTACAAAGTGACGAGCAACTGGTAACACTAAATTCCCCCTTTAGGGATTAATAAAGTATTTCTGATTCTGATACCTTCCCAGAATATTTCCCCATCTCTCCAACCTGGTTGTTTCTCCATAATTAAGCTAAATAATGCAGTACATATGTTTTATTTAAGACATTTCCTCATCAGCATATTCTCAGGCCTGGAAAATGTAAACTATTGGCCTGATTTTCATGAAATCTTGGAGAAAGATGGGTCCAAGAAGAAAAGACAGTGGGCTGGACTCTTGTGCATAATAACTGCATTAGGTTATGTGTGAAAAGAATGAAACAGTCTAAAGTGTTATTTAGTTATGAGGTTGTGACTAACTTTCTAAAAAAAAAAACGTTTTATAACTTGGGATTATATGGTTTGATTGATAATAATGTCCAAACAACCCCCTCCTTTTTTATAGCCACAGTTTCGTTTCCCCTGAAATGAAACCCCTCACAGTATATAACTGCCGTCAAGCCAGCCGCACTTTCGACGTTCGTTGTCAAATGAGCCGCACTTAAATTCTGAGTGCGCAACCATTAACAGCATTGCAGTAGATGTGGCACGCTGTTTGTACTTCCGCTTTTCAAAATAAAGGGATCCAAATTAACATCGTTCGTATGCCTTCTTTACTGCAACAACGTGGAGACAGAGACTCGACAGGCTATGCTAAATATAGCTCGAATTCAGATATCACACAGAGGCTATGTTTTCTGAGATTTTATATGATGCAAAAGACTTTTGATAAATAATTCCTGGCTATAGATGGTATATTTGATTTCTACTCATCCAACACTACACGTCTGCTTGATATCAAGCATTTTTACTGTACCAATGTGGAGAAATTAAACAACAAAATCTATTATTTAAAACAAGAGAATGCATATGTCACCATTTTTGACTTACTGTAAATACACTTTGGTTAACAATTCTTGGCTATAGATGGTATATTTGTTTTCTACTCATCCAACACTACACCTCTGATTAATATCAAGCATATTTACTGTACAAATATGGGGAAATTAAAATGCAAAGTCTTATATATTATACCAGGAGAATGCATGTTTCACCATTTTTGACTGACTGTAAATACACTTTGATCAATAATTCCTGGCTATAGCTGGTTTGTTTGATTTCTACTCATCCAACACTACACCTCTGATTAATATCAACCATTTTTACTGTACAAATAAGGAGAAATTGAACTGCAAAGTCTTATATTTTATACGATTATAATGCATATTTCTCCATTTTTGACTGACTGTAAATACATTTTGAGCAATAATTCCTGGCTATGGGTGGTACGTTTCACTTCTATTCATCGTACACTACACCTCTGATTGATATCAAGCATTTTTACTGTACCAATGAGGAGAAATTAAACTGCAAATTCTTATATATTATACCAGGAGAATGCATGTTTCACCACTTTTGGCTTAATGTAAATACACTTTTATCAATAATTCCTGGCTATAGATGGTATATTTTATTTCATCTCATCCAACACTACACATTTAATTAATATCAAGATTTTTTTACTGTACAAATATGGAGAAATTAAACATCAAAGTCTTATATTTTATACCAGGAGAATGCATATTTCTCAATTTTTGATTTACTGTAAATACACTTTGGTCAATAATTCCTGGCTATGGGTGGTATTTTTGACTTCTACTCATCCAACACTATACCTCTGATTAATATCAAGCATTTTTACTGTACCAATGTGGAGAAATTGAACTGCAAAATCTTATATTTTATACCAGGAAATTGCATATTTAACCATTTTTGACTGATTGTAAATACACTTTAAACAATAATTCCTGGCTATAGTTTGTATATTTGACTTCTACTCATCCAACACTACACCTCTGATTAATATCAACCATTTTTACTGTACAAATAAGGAGAAATTAAACTGCAAAGTCTTATATATTATACCAGGAGAATGCATGTTTCACCACTTTTGATTGACTTTAAATACACTTTGGTCAATAATTCCTGGCTATGGGTGGTATATTTGATTTCTACTCATCCAACACCACACCTATGATTAATATCAAGCATTTTTACTGTACCAATACGGAGAAATTATTCATCTAAATCTCTAATTTTAAGAGATAGAATGCATATTTAACCATTTTTGACTGACTGTAAATACACTTAGATCAATAATTCCTGGCTATAGATGGTATATTTGACTTCTACTCACCCAACACTACACATTTCTTTAATATCAACTA
Source organism: Labroides dimidiatus (assembly GCA_030710495.1). NCBI lineage: Eukaryota > Metazoa > Chordata > Actinopteri > Labriformes > Labridae > Labroides > Labroides dimidiatus. The sequence goes on along the minus strand of CM061156.1, from coordinate 17,558,496 downwards.
TTTTTACTGTACCAATGTGGAGAAATTCTTTCTTTATGCAGAATGATAATGTTTCAACCTAAGGCATGACATTTACAGCAATTAAAAAAATGATGTTAAAGTAATTGAAATATGGTAAGTTATGCCATTTAAAGGAATAAATATGGGAATATGTTGTTAAAATTCAACTATGGGTGTATTGTTAAATGAGTAGAAATCAAATATACCAACCTTAGGTAGGAATTATTGATCAAAGTGAAATAACAGTAAGTCAAAAATGGTGAAATATGCAATCTCTGGGTACAAAAATGAGATTTAGCCGCTTAATTTCTTCACCTTGGTACAGTAAAAATGCTTAATATCAATCAGAGGTGTAGTGTTGGATGAATAGAAATCAAATATACCTTCCATAGCCATGAATAACTGACCAAAGTGTATTTACAGTCAGTTAAAAATGGTGAAATTTGCAACTTCCGGGTACAAAAATGAGATTTAGCCGCTTTATTTCTCCACATTAGTACAGTAAAAATGCTTGATATCAATCAGAGGTGTAGAGTAGGATGGGAAGAAAACAAATATATCACTCATAGCCAGGAATTATTGATCAAAGTATATTTACAGTAAGTCAAAAATGGTGAAATATGCAGTCCCTCACTATACATATGAGATTTTGCAGTTTAATTTCTCGTTATTGGTACAGTAAATATGCTTGATATCAATTAGAGGTGTAGTGTTGGATGAGAAGACGTCAAACAAACCATCTATAGCCAGGAATTATTGACCAAAGTGTATTTACAGCAAGTCAAAAACGGTGAAATGTGCAATTACCTCGCTATAAATATGAGATTTTGCTGTTTAATTTCTCCACATTGGTACAGTAAAAATAGTTGATATTAAAGAAATGTGTAGTGTTGGGTGAGTAGAAGTCAAATATACCATCTATAGCCAGGAATTATTGATCTAAGTGTATTTACAGTAAGTCAAATGTGATGAGATATGCAACATCCTGGTATAAATATAAGACTTTGCAGTTTAATTTCTCCACATTGGTACAGTAAAAATGCTTGATATCAATCAGGGGTGTAGTGTTGGATGAGTAGAAGTCAAACTTATCACCCATAGCCAGGAATTATTGTTTAAAGTGTATTTACAGTCATTCAAAGATGGAGAAATATGCAATATCCTGGTATAAATATGAGACTTTGATGTTTAATTTCTCGACATTGGTACAGTAAAAACGCTTGATATCAATCAGGGGTGTAGTGTTCAATGAGTAGAAATCAAATATACCACCCATAGCCAGGAATTATTGATCAAAGTATATTTACAGTCAGTCAAATATGGGGAAATATGCAATATCCTGATATAAATATAAGACTTTGCAGTTTAATTTCTCCAGATTTGTACAGTAAAAATACTTGATATTAATCAAATGTGTAGTGTTGGATGAGTAGAAATCAAATATACCATCTATAGCCAGGAATTATTGATCAAAGTGTATTTAAAGTCAGTCAAAAATGGAGAAATATGCATTATAATGGTATAAAATATAAGACTTTGAAGTTCAATTTCTCCTTATTTGTACAGTAAAAATGCTTGACATCAATCAGAGGTGTAGTGTTGGATGAGTACAAGTGAAACGTACCACCCATAGCCAGGAATTATTGATCAAAGTGTATTTACAGTTAGTCAAAAATGGGGAAATATGCAATATCCTGATATAAATATAAGATTTTGCGGTTTAATTTCTCCACATTTGTACAGTAGAAACGGTTGATATTAATCAAATGTGTAGTGTTGGATGAGTAGAAATCAAATATACCACCCATAGCCAAGAATTATTGCTCAAAATGTATTTACAGTAAGTCAAAAGTGGTGAAACATGCATTCTCCTGGTATAAAATATAAGACTTTGCAGTTCAACTTCTCCATATTTGTACAGTAAAAACGGTTTATATTAATCAAATGTGTAGTGTTGGATGAGTACAAATCAAATATACCACCCATAGCCAAGAATTATTGCTCAAAATGTATTTACAGTAAGTAAAAAGTGGTGAAACATGCATTCTCCTGGTATAAAATATAAGACTTTGCAGTTCAATTTCTCCATATTTGTACAGTAAAAATGCTTGATATCAATCAGAGGTGTAGTGTTGGATGAGTACAAGTGAAACGTACCACCCATAGCCAGGAATTATTGCTCAAAGTGTATTTAAAGTCAGTCAAAAATGGGGAAATATGCAATATCCTGATATAAATATAAGACTTTGCGGTTTAATTTCTCCAGATTTCTACAGTAAAAATGCTTGATATTAATCAAATGTGTAGTGTTGGATGAGTTGAAATCAAATATACCATCTATAGCCAGGAATTATTGATCAATGTGTATTTACAGTCAGTCAAAACGGGTGAAATATGCAATATCCTGGTATAAATATGAGACTTTGATGTTTAATTTCTCGACATTGGTACAGTAAAAACGCTTGATATCAAACAGAGGTATAGTGTTGGATGAGTAGAAGTCAAATATATCACCCATAGCCAGGAATTATTGACCAAAGTGTATTTACAGTCAGTCAAATGTGGTGAAATATGCATTCTCCTGGTATAAATATGAGACTTTGCTGTTTAATTTCTCCATATTTGTACAGTAAAAATGCTTGATATCAATCAGAGGTGTAGTGTTGGATGAGTAGAAATCAAACAATCCAGCCATAGCCAGGAATTATTGATCAAAGTGTAATTTCAGTAGGTCAACTATGGTGAAACATGCATTCTCCTGGTATAATATATAAGACTTTGATGTTTAGTTTCTCCAGATTGGTACAGTAAAAATGCTTGATATTAATCAAATGTGTAGTGTTGGATGAGTAGAAATCAAATATATCACCCATAGCCAGGAATTATTGACCAAAGTGTATTTACAGTCAGTCAAAAATGGAGAAATATGCATTATAATCGTATAAAATATAAGACTTTGCAGTTCAATTTCTCCTTATTTGTACAGTAAAAATGCTTGATATTAATCAGAGGTGTAGTGTTGGATGAGTAGAAGTCAAATATACCACCCATAGCCAGGAATTATTGCTCAAAATGTATTTACAGTAAGTCAAAAGTGATAAAATATGCAATATCCTGGTATAATATATAAGACTTTGCTGTTTAATTTCGCCATATTTGTACAGTAAAAATGCTTGATATCAAAAAGAGGTGTAGTACTGGATGAGTAAAAATCAAATATACCATCCATAGCCAGGAAATATTGTTTAAAGTGTATTTACAGTCGGTCAAAAAAGGAGAAATATGCAATATCCTGGTATAAATATAAGACTTTGCTGTTTAGTCTCTTCATATTTGTACAGTAAAAATGGTTGATATTAATCAGAGGTGTAGTGTTGGATGAGTAGAAATCAAATATACCACCCATAGCCAGGAATTATTTATCAAAAGTCTTTTGCATCACATAAAATCTCAGAAAACATAGCCTATGTGTGATATCTGAATTCGAGCTATATTTAGCATAGCCTGTCGAGTCTCTGTCTCCAAGTTGTTGCAGTAAAGAAGGCATACGAACGATGTTAATTTGGATCCCTTTATTTTGAAAAGCGGAAGTACAAACAGCGTGCCACATCTACCGCAATGCTGTTAATTGTTGCGCACTCAGAATTTAAGTGCGGCTCATTTGACAACGAACGTCGAAAGTGCGGCTGGCTTGACGGTGTAGGTACCAGATGTGCTCGGGTGGTCAGATCGGCTCGGGGTCCTGCGCCTACCAATGACGTCACACTACGGCATCTCCACTCGGACAAACGACAGTGCGCCCCATTTAATAAGAGTCAGATTTTTTTTTTTTTTTTTTTTATTGAATACAGACAAATTCGGTACATTATCAAACCTTCAATAACTTCAAGAAGTTACATATACTACATACAAATAAACAGGAATAAATAAACAAAAAGTAGAACCTAGGGGCCATGTCCATGTAACAGTTACAAAATAAACCAAAAGTAAGGGCAGTTAAAAAAAAAAAAAACAACAACAAAAAAAAAACCATTATTTTCATATACAGAGTTTTTCTATAAATGAGGCCATTTTTGTAGCGTTCTTGGTGTTCACCAATAATAACGAATTATAATAAGATTTCAATTCTTTTTCCCAGTGAGCTATGTTTGGTTTGGACTTAAAAAATCTGCATTTGTGAATATATTGTTTGCCTAATAAAATTATGTTATTGATACAAAAGTCAAAGGTTTAATAAGAGTCAGATGTGCACGGTTAAAAGCCCCTCACGGTTCTCTTTATTTACGTTTCTTCATTCAGTGAACCTCGAACCTTTGTCTCTATATAGTACGGAAAACTAAAACCTACTGTTCTGTAATTTTGAGATAGCTTTGATTGTATTGTTGACTTTTCTAAATTAAAAAGATAAAGAAAAGAGAGGGATATACTCAGGATCTATATTTATCAATAAATAGTTTTGCTTTTAGTTCACATTTCCTTTCACAACACGAACAATAGGTCCTTTTAAATGAGATGTATTGATTTTTTTCATTTTTGATGATGGTGTGCATCTAGCACAATTATTTGTTAGACCAATCATCATTTATATATCAGATGTACCTCAATACTGCAAAAACACTTTCTTTTTGATTATACGAACACATATTGGCAATATCAACTTTTTTTTTCTCTATGTGAGTACATTAATTTGAGTTTGTTTATTTATGGTTTGCAGCCTGGGTTTTTTTATTGGACCAAATGTCACTTTTAATATTTATATTTAAAAACACGTCTTCCTGTTGATAAAAATATCAATCAAAGGCAGTACCTGCCACCATAAAGTCAAAACATTTAACATTATACCCCACACTATACTTTAGCAGCTATGGTTGCAGATTTTGCATTTTCCTTTTTAAAAGATTAAAGCATCAGCAAATCAATTAATCGCTAATAAAAAGTGCACATCTTTTTCTCAGTTAAAATTTTATTTACATAAAACACACAATATTCAAAATGCCACTCAGCTGAACTGATGAAAATAAAACACAATGAAACAGTTTAATAATCTCAACCTGAGAGAACAAATTTAAAATTTTAAATGGTTGCATTTACGAGCACTGCCCTAAGATGCTACAGTATCACTTCTCTCTCTCTCTCTCTCTCTCTCTCTCTCTCTCTCACACACACACACAGGATACAAAATTCATTTAGAGTTTATGTGTAATTACTGGTTACACTGTGAATCGATGCAGCTCCAGAAACACGATGGCAGTCACATATTGCAGATGTGAACTGAAACGGAGTCGCTTACATTAACGTTAAATCAAACAATAACTTACTTTTAATTGTGTATTTTTTTATGCCTTCCGAATGGTGGCCTTTCGGCTTTCGGGACATTTAAATGTCGTGGTCAGGGTATGGTAAGTCCCTTTTGATAGATAGCAAAATAGTTCTCTGTAAAACTCATCCATCTTTCTCCCAACAACTACAATCCCGCAAAAACTTTGTCGGACCAACCACAACCTTCTACGTCATCCCAACAACTTCCAGCCAATCATAGTGCGTGACGTCATTGGTAGGCGCAGGGCCCCGAGCCGATCTGACCACCCGAGCACATCTGGTACTTACAACGGCAGTCAGTAACTGAATAAACCCGACCGCTTCATTTCTGAGCAGTAGACAACATGGGTCTCTGTAAGTACACTGCTCTTTGAAATAATATTGTTTGAAAATACTAATTATTTATCATAAAATTTAACTATTATAAGATACAAAGAGGAAATATTTGGTAAACCTGATCTTGGTTTTCATCTCGTCTTTTAGTAACTCTTGTTGCAGTTATCGGAGGAGGAGGAGGTAGGATCATTGGTGTTTCGGATTTATATAGATACAGCAGAGAAAATCCACATACAAAACAAATACACACCGTGCATATTCTTTTTTCAAAGCGGCCTAACAAGTCAGCGGACTACTTTAGTGTCTGACGCTTTCGTGTTCATGTCCATGCAGCAGGGGCTGTGGTTGCAGCCCCGGTGGTTCTGGGGGCTGTCGGTTTCACCTCAGCTGGGATCGCTGCAGGGACAATCGCAGCCAAAATGATGTCAGCTGCTGCGATCGCTAACGGAGGAGGAGTAGCAGCAGGAAGTGTGGTGGCCTGTTTGCAGGCAGCAGGTAAAAACCATTACTTGATTCTAAATGTAGCCTATTTTTAACCGATTGTTTTGTACCAAGATGATTCGGAGGTCAACATTTTTAATGAAAAGCAAATGAAGAAACAACGAAGACACACATTAAACTTCGTGCTGAGCTCAAAGAAGGAAAATCCCTGACACAATAGATGGTCAAAGTTTAGAGTTGAGTGTTTTGTTAGAATACAGTCACAGCATAATCACATGACCAACGTGACTGTCGGTCATTTGGTCTCTGTAGCTCCACACAAAAATATGACCCACCAGTATGTGATGTTTAAGTGATGCACCCTGTTTGTTTTGCTGTAGGTGCTGCTGGTTTGTCAGGAGCCGCGACAGCAGCTGTGGCCAGTGCTGGAGGAACACTTGCAGGGCTTTTAGTGCCAATTTTCCAGAAAAAATAAATTCATTAAAATCAGTTTTTGTTGTATCAGAAAGCTGAAAATATTTTGTGCAATAAATCTTAAATGGAAAAATGTAATGAAGTGCCCATTTTTGAGAGAAGAAAAATCAGTTGGATAAACTAAACTCATTTAAATCACTTTTTGTTGTATCAGAAAGCTGAAATTGTGCAATAAATCTGAAGAAGAAAGACGTGTCATGTGTAAATATTTCTTTGTTTCCCCAATATTGTCAAGTTAAAGAGGGCTGGTGTGGGTAAAATTCTTTTGAAATTACATTTTGAAGGTCTTTTAATGCCATTTTTCAGCTTTGATATAGAAAAGGCTAAATGAACTGAATGATGCTAAGTTCATTAAATACTGTATATAAAATCACGAGGCTAACCGGTGCAGCACCTTTACCCCGGCCTATATGCAGTCAAATTTTCCATCGTTGTGTTTTAATACTGAAAGCACTATGGATCAACTGTGTTGATTTTCTGGCGACACCTGGCATAATTAGTCGTGTTTTTCTACGAAGACTGCATTTCCCATGAGCACCATTACCTACTGTCGTAAAGCCGTAGCTCTTGCCAGTGTGTGCATTTGTCGTAGGAGCGAATGAACGATTACAGATCTTCTCTTTACTATTCTGCCTTTCTTTTTTCAAGACAACTTCTGGTAGTATGCAGAGTGATGACGTAAATTATTTTTCTGTGGCTACATAAAATTGTATGTAGTTTAGAATCTTTAAAAACTCTTTTTTGTTGTTGTTCTGCCAGCGTACAAAAGGTGAGCGGATATTCCTATTTAACGTCGCAGTCCGTGTCTGGAGGTTGCCCTATTGTCCGATTAACTTACTTTCTGAACGTACCGTAACAAAGTGCGCTGTGGGTGCCTCTACAACTGACTTAATGCAAAAAAGTAACCTCTCTTGGCCATCCAGTGGGTTTTATAGAAAGAAAGTGCCCTCAGGACTCACCTCTGGAGAATTTAATGTCATAAAGTTCATCTTTGAATTTCCCGTAGTGAACTGAATACAAATATGTGGGTCTGGATGCCCTTGTAGAATACAAAATTTGATGAAGTGCCAATTTTTCTAAATTTCTTTTTTGTGCAAATTTTGTGAGTCAGATTTTAGGGGCTATCTTAGAAAGTCATTTATTGTCAAACCAAAGTACCTCTGAAATTACTCAGTTTTGAAATGACCCTCGAAACAATAACAACACATATGCGTAATGTGAGCTTTATTTAGGGAGAGGAATTCTTTTTTGTTTCTGTTAATGATGTATCAATCCCTTTTACATGATTGAGTTCTACTTTGAATGGTCACCAAATTATTCACCAGAATTCAGGGATTTAAGTTTTAGATATTCAAATGTACATCTTTTTGCTAATCCTGCTCATCCAATCCACAGAAAATCTGACCTGGACACAAACATCTCACACTCATGAAGTCATGGAGAGGCATCAGTGATTCATTATCAGTCACTCAGAGTGAGTGAGTGCTTGTTTCATCCACTGACAGGCTAAACCCACTGTGGGACATGACAGGAGGGATCTCTTTGAAGGTAGGCTCCTTTTATACAGATACTTTTTTCTCAACCAGAAAAGTATTTTTGCATTGCTCTATTTAAAGCATCAAACCTCCTCTGATAAAAACAGTAAATGTACCTGACAGAAGCTGAGTTTCTTATCCCCCCGCTGACTGAATTTGTTCATTTGTGTTTTAAATTGTTTGTTACACAAATAATGTGTTGGATCTGAACTTACTATGTGCCAAAGAAACAAGCAAGGGTTTCAAAAATGTATGAACTCTTCTGAAACTGTCCGCAGAAGCCTCATGATTTTTACAAGCTGGATTAGTAAAATAATGTCAGGCAGTTACACACACTGAATGAGACAACAAGCTGAACTTTGTAGCCTTCGTCTTGAACATAAACATGTCAGCTCTGTCATTATAAACTCGTTAGCATTAGATGGTAAGCTCAGAGAACCACACTACCTATGATCAGCCTTACAGAGCTCAGTGAACGGAGACATTTGAGTAGATCATTCATAGTTGATTCAGTTTAAAGTCATTTGATTTTATTTATTTTCAAAATTAAACAGTATATGAAAAAAATCAAAGAGCAAAGAAATGTCATCTTTAAGTCTTCAGATTTGAACAAGTTGTATCAATCAGTCACATCTTCACAAAAAACAACCTTGTTTGTGTGTGTGTGTGTGTGTGTGTGTGTGTGTGTGTGTGTGTGTGTGTGTGTGTGTGTGTGTGTGTGTGTGTGTGATGAACACATGAAAGCTTAAGTTTCGTGCGCTGTTCGTATTTCTAGAACAATCTAGATCAATAAGGCAAATCAGATCATTTTTCTTGTGTCACGTTGTTCCTTTTACCTCTAAGCTCTGTTGGGTTCACTGTAATCTTAGTTGTTTTTCCTGACAAAAATGCGAACAGCTTTGTTTTTTAAACAAACCTTCAGATATGTGTTAAACTATCTGACTATAGACAGATGACACCTGAAGGGCAAAAATGGTTGGAAGTTAAAGGTGGAGTTTAATTTTGGTCACAAATGCTTGACAGAAGATATCCAAGTATTCCTCCAACTGCACCAACAACTGTACCAGCAGTCATCTTCAAACCGGTAACACCTGGAGGGAGATGACATGACACTCAGGGTTTCTAGATGTTTCATTCTGATTTGTCTATGTCTAAATCAAGTTTTTAATCCACACATTACATTGAGCTCAGTGTATCTGCAGGAGAGATGAGATCTGTTCTTTTAAACTGTTTCCATTTATGTTTGAGAAAACAGTACAGTTCAGGTTTAACATTTTAACATTTTATTCCCCTCATCACTTTGTTAAGTTTCACTTTGTGCCAAGTCTGTTATTTCTGAAACAAACATATTTTTAGTCTTCAACCCAGCTTTTCTGGACATCTGTGTGGACATCTGTACTGACTAGAGACTGATGGTGGTTAAAAAGGAACATAGAAATAAATACTTCAGTTTACCTATTGATTGTAAAAATGCAATCAGACCCCCTGCTGCCACTCCTCCTCCATTTAAAATAGCGAAAAAAGACATCAGTTTGGCAGCGATGGAGCCTGCTGCTATTCCAGCTGAGGTGAAACCTATGGCGGCCAGGAATGCAGGAGTGAAGATAACAGTCACAACTCCTCCTGGAATAAACAAATAATACAAGCCTGTAAAATTAAGAGTGCAACCGCAGGTTATAATGTCAGATGTCCAAAGGATGTTCAGTTTTTCTCACCTGTGCCTACGACCACACACTTACCTGTTAAAGAAGCACAAAGCGAAAAATAATAAAGCAAAACATAATCTGTGCTACCAACGCTGAAATAAAATGCGAAGTTATGTAACTAGATCTGCTGATTAGTGTGTCGACACTGACAGACACAGGATTGTCAAAAAACAGAAAGGAGAACTTACAAATAGTTTCACGCACTCCAAAAAGGTCATTACCTGTTCATGAAACACAGAAAACACTCTTTAGGCTCAGCTGTTCTGTTTGCAAATTTACAGTAATGATGGAGAAAAAGAGCTACTCACAAATGTCTATAAGAGGACTATAAAAGAGGTAACCACCTGTTATTGAAACAAAGTGGGGGAAAAATAAAATAATTAAACTTGTTTTTTTTTTATATTACATTAATTGACCCATGTTAAACAGTGAAAGAAAAAAACTCACAAAATCCTGCCATGTCAGCTTTCAAGTGTGTGTCTTCAGTATCAGAGCAGAGATGAACTAAGCTTAAGTAACACTGTTGCATGAGACCTTAAACTAGGTGAGGGTGGGGCTCAGTTTGCTCTCCTCCCATAGTGATGATGACGAGAGTTAAACATGTTGTGGCTAGAACCATAAGAATCATTTCTGAGGAAGTGAAACTTATTTATGTTTTTGGAAATCAAAACAGAGAGCTCCTTCAAATAAAAATTACAGTATTTTTTCTATATTCGGTTTTTGTAAGCTTTTATAAAATGAATTAAGTAACAATTATCACAAAGACTTTCTGTTTTTATGACTCTAATTGTGCAGCTATTAGGACTGTGAACCTTTCTGAGGAATATATTTGCCAAAAAAAATGAAAACCTTTGGAATTGCTCCCAAATTGTGTACTTCTGCCCTTACACTCACTATTTTGAGTGCATGAGTGTGTTCACACTGACAGTATGGGAAAGCACAATGCACTTTGATTTCAGAAGGGTCAGAAAGTTGAGTGTGGATGCTGGACACTTCTCACACTCAATGGTTGCCATACTGGCTACGCAGAGGAAGGGGCAGGAATGAAACAAACAATGGTTGATGGTTGTAATCAAGTGACAGTCTGCAGTTTGTTGAGCGTCCACTTAAGGCTGGCTGCTGAGAGACTGGACACCACATACACACCAAGCCCAAAAAAAAAAAAAAAAAAAATGAGGAGGGAATATTTCTAACTTTAGAGTTTAGAATATATTTAGAACGCCCAATCAGAGGCACAGCTCACCTCATGTGATTGATAGGCGCACTACAGCAGTATTTGTGGAGACTCAAAGCCTGCTCCATTTCCAATATGGCCACACTAGCCGATTAGCTTCAGAACTCTGTTACAGAAACAGATGGTTGACGTCACGGAGACTGTCGGTTTATCATACGGTCTCGGTGTGCTGTAATCAGTGAAGACCGGAAGAGCACCTGTGAACGGTCATAATTTCCAGTAAGTGCAAAGCTGCAGTGTTTGATTTGAGGCATCACTACCCTGTAAGATTCTGTGCACTGTTGTAGTGATTACAGAGTGTACACAGAGAACTTTAAGTGTACTCACAGAAGTATGCGATTTGAGCTGCAGCCACAGTCTGCTTAAACTAACACCACACAGACGGATATGTTTTCATGTTTTTTACATTTTGCTGCCACCTGCTGGCTGGTGGTCTGTAATGGTTTTTTTTTTAGCTCCTTGGAACTTTTAGGAGTCTTAATTTCACTGGCAAATTTTCAACCAATGTTATTTTAGGGTGGCCAGTCAGATTTTTCAGGGGTGGGGGGGCCTGGTACACTCCTCGGCTCTAGCCCTGCTGGACTGAAAACAAAAAGTTCAAACTCTTTAAAATCTGCAGCCAGACAGATTGTTTGTAGGGAAAAGGAACAAAAAGGACCATTTTTAAACACAAGTCATCTTTACTTCAGTCTGGAAACAGCAAAAGTTGCTTGCATAACAGTCCACAGTGCTCATTTTTGTCGAGAACGACACAGATTGCACAGTTGAGCGAGAGGGGAATCAAAATTATCATTACCATACAGAAGCATAAACAGCAAAACAACGTACGTACCATCAACAACCCAGCTATCGCTTTAAAAGAAAACAAACAACAACACAGGCGACAAGTAGTTTTGGGCACTTTAGGGACAAAAGTGCAAACAATAGAGGCAAAGCCTGTTAAAATGAATATGTAGTGTATGCAATGAAACACATTTTTAAATAAATATGACATAAATATATACATATTTATACTTGTGCAACCAATTAGTCAATAAACTTTTTAACTCATTTAAATTTGACATTTTAAAATTACATTCATTTACATGTGTCAAACAAATACATTTACGACAGAAGACTTACAGAGGACATGCAAGACAGCACTAGTGAGAAAAAGGCACCAGTTTCAAACACAGACTGAAAGTTAAGTGTTAAAAGTGATCCAATCAAATGGAAGAGATGTCTTCATAAAGGCTGTGTAGCTTCCTATCATGTTTGCTTAGTAACTCAGCCTCTGAGTACAAATGAAGAACTTTTACATTTACCTGTTAAATTTGATGCTTCCTCATTTTATTTTCTTAAGTATTTTGTGTTACATCTACAAATTTTAATGGAAGAGTAAATGTGGAAAATAAAACAGGAGGTTGCTGGTTTGCTCAGTGAATATCTTTAAAAGTTGTAAACGATGGCGTCATTATTAAAGATAAATCGTTAAAATTTAGGCTGTTATAAAGAATGTTTTAGAGTTATTGAATAATCCCTTTGGCTGGTGTTTCTTTGTCCTTTAGGTAACAATGCAGTTATTAATGTTTGTGAACCACTGAGATGCAGTTTGGGTTTTTTTTCACCATTAACTCTGAGAAGTTAATTTTTAACCTGGCAAATCCAACATTGTCCAAATTAACACTTTAAAACTGACCAGGAGAGCAAAACTTAAGTCAACTATTCATGATATATAAATATAAATTCATGTTTACGGGTTATTATCTGTCATTAAATGGGTTTCTTTTCTAAAAGTCTTATTAAACTAGTTAAAGGACAGCCAATAATAAAACAACCTTCTGACATCGAACTTTGTTTGGTTTTTATGGTGGGCATAAAGTTAGTCTCATGGCTATAATCTCACAGCATCATATTGCATCACTCAGGATGTTATTACGTTTCACCCACTTTTCAGGAGACTTTTGTTTTAAGAACACTCCTGACATCCTCACTGACTAAAAGTCAAAGTAAACATGTCCCTTTAAGCTTCCATACCTCTTCACAGAGACATTCAGGCTATTTTGGCGCTGAAGACATCTCTCTGTCTTTAATTCCTATCTTGGCGATTCTTTGAGCAATCCCGTAGGGCACGTGGCACGCTACTGTCCCCATTTCTGCCGCCCCTTCCACGTGAAACATCTGGTCATCAAAGAAAATATGGGGCCTGATCTTCTCAAGCATGGGCCCCTTGGGTGCTCCTGCCAGAAACAGTGCCTCGTCAATCTCCAGACCCCACGAGCGCAGAGTTTTTAGGGCTCTGGTACCAGAACTGGCTGCGCTGCGAGCCGTCACCAAATAGGTCCGGATCGGGCAGTCCATGCGCTGGCCTTTGCCGTAAAACTTCTTCTGCAGTTTTCCCAGTGCCTCCAAGAACCCCTTTAGTGGTCCCTGCAGATCGTAGAATCATAAAAGTCAGCTCATCCTCTGTTAGATACTTTTTAAACATCAATTTGAGTTCAATCTTTATTATTACAGCTTAGGAATTTCGTCAAAAAGCTGAAGTTTTTGACGAACAAACTGTGACAGAGTGAATAACCTCTTTTCAAATTTTTAGCACAACAGTTCAGTTTTTTGCCTTTCCTTCCCCACCTCTTGAAAAATTCCAGTTGGCGTGTAATTCAGAATTAGCCCACATTTAAAATAAATGAATAAATAAATAAAATACTCCAGTCTCCCCATCTGATATGTTGTCTTTGCTTTGATATCAGGTCAGTGTGTTTAATAGGCTCAGTTGTTCAGGGAAATCTGGTTGGCCACCCAAAGTCGATAACTGTGACTGGCCATTTCTTTTTTGTGCTTTAATGTGAAATATTTCTTTTGGATGATTCTTTAACGTGTTACTTTGGACAAGCATTTTCTAAGAATCAATCCAAGATTGTTTAACCCCTTACTGCCTGAATGAATTTACAATTATATAAAAAATATTTTGTTTTTGCGTTCTTACAGATGCTAAATTGAGTGGAGACTGTAAATTTGAATATAGCACATACAATAGATGTTGATAAGTTGGAATATATATATATATATATATATATATATATATATATATATATATATATATAGATAGATAGATAGATAGATAGATAGATAGATAGATAGATAGATAGATGGATAGATAGATAGATAGATAGATAGATATAGATATAGATATAGATATAACAAGTTCAACCTCTGACCAATATATGCCAACAATGTGCATTTGATATGATCCTTTGTATGTGCAGAATATGAATCAGTAGGCATTAGTTGGATACAAAGGTTGTCTCAGCTGCAGCAAGACCTGATGTGGCATGTTGCAATATTGCAACTGTCATCAAGGGGTAAAGTATTACCACTTTGTTGTTTTACTTTTAAAAGTTAAAAAAAATTCTAAACAGGAATATAACATCTTCAAAGTATATCAGATTACTGGGAATAGATAGGGTAGATAAATGTTGTTTAATCATGTGTTCGGGGTTACGCCACCCCTATTTTACAGTAATTACAAAATTAGTTCCCAATATCTGACAACACACCAGCATCACAAACATGATCGCAGGGTTGAATGGTATAAAATAACCCAGACTTATGCTTGTATTGAAAATCATTTGAAGGTAAACATTTAAAATTGAATTCCCTGTTGTTTATATTACAGATTAAGGCCACCGTCTTTGTTCATTTCTCCTACTGTACTTCATGTGCAAAATTTTCCTGCTTAGAGAGGCATCACTTTCATCTAGCTGAAGTTCTTTTGATAATTTATTTATAACCTACCCCATGTCTGATTAGTATTTTTTTGTCACTTTTTTTTAAAAGATTTAACAATTTAAGCTCATTTCACAATGGTTTTTTTAAAATGTACCCTTTGTAGGCTTCTTTTTGATCTCTCCATGCACCTTGGACGTAGGTAAAGATGAGACAGAATGCTCTGCTTTTGTGAATTCATCATATATCAGAGATATGATCACTAAAAGGGCATAAATAGGACCTTTGACTTAACTGGAATTATCCTCAATGTGAATGTAAAATTCAAAAGCTTTAATAGCTGATGACGTCACTGTGTGTGTCCGGTGTGTGTGTGTGTGTGTACTGTACGTGGTCCAGAGGCTTGTTCTCGTGCGCCTTCTCATGCTCAAAGAACTTATCCAATCCGTGAGCTTTGTAAATGCGCTCCGACTCATCTGAGAAGAGTACAGCATCTCCATCGAAGGCAACTCTCAGCTGAGTGTCTGATACTTCTGTGATTTTCTCAGGGGTGAACATGGTGGCTGAGGCAATACCTGAAGTCATAGTTGAATATCAGCTTTACATCACAGCATCATATATAGCATTTGCCTCTTTGGATCAATAGTCCACTCAGTATCATACCTTCCTCCAGAGCTTCTCGAACCTTGGTGGGATCAGCAGACAGGTAAAGGTTTGTGTGGTAGGCCTTTAAATATCCTATAGGACTGTTTCCCCCTGTCATACAAAAGCGCTCGATGAACAGCTCTGCAGAGGGGAGACATCAAAAGTTGAGAGAGCAGTGTCAAATTTAACGCATGCAAATACTGACTGTCAGTTCTGTCTTATGGAAACAGATTAAGAAAAAAGGGAAGAAAAGCCCCAAAGTGACATGAAAGGAAAGAGCCTGACATCTTGTCTCAGGCGGTGCAGATTTTTCCACTCCGCTTCACTACATCAGTGGGTGCTCAGTGTGAGACTGCCAAACCTTCTGCAAAGAGTCAAGACAAGCAAATCCCTAACTCCCACCACATATCCCCGAGGGTCATATTGTGGTGTGTGGACCATGAGAAAGAGCTCATCATGACCATCAGTCCCTGTTCATCCTCAAGGACAGAGTGACTCCTTGAACTGGGCGACAATCTGTCAGCACCCATTTTTTAAGACGGGAAATAAACCCAGAATACACTAAGTGGCTGTAGTCCAGGTCCCTGTTCCCTGTAAACTCAGTGTATCATCATTTTGATGTTACAAATTCAATGACGATTCTAACTCCATTCACCCCTTTTCAGCCATGCTTTTTATCATCAGTGCGCTTCATGAATACAAAGGAGCTGAGGTGTATGAAGAGCCGCATTTAGCTCCTCAGCCTCAAGCAGACAACAAGCCTCAACCTCCAGTTTGAAAATCTGCAGTTAGTCGAGTGTCTGCTTGAGGCTAGCTCCTAAAGAACCTGAAAATGCCTACACAACAAACCAAAAGAAAGTGATTTTACAGCAAAAATAAACATGTTTACAGCCTGGTACAAAAACAAAATCTCCCGTCTGAATAGTTAATTTCTCTCATAGCACACACTGTGAGTGGTGAACTTATTTTCTTGAAGAGGTTGTGAGGACTATCTGTTTGAAGTGGTTTGCAGTGACACCATTTAACTGGAATCGCATGCACACTGTCGTGATTACATGACTCTTAATGAGGCGTGTGTTTGTTCTGGAAATAAATGGGGATCAGGTTGTCTTTTTACACTACTTTTCTTTTTTACCTCATACAACACGACGAGGTAAGGTATTTATCAACAGTTACACAGCGCTGCTTTTTAAAAAGTGACAACAAATAAACTTTGTCAGTTTGTTCTGTAGTTTAGTAGCCGGCTATTTTAGTGCTACTTGCAGCCCGGTGGTCTGTCCTATCCTTAAGCTAACATGTAACGCTAGTGAATCCTTATGTCCTGCTCATCTACAAGCAGAGCTAACATAACCTCACTCTTTATTTTATTGACAGACTCTCAGGTTTGATCAGATCACTGCAGAATAACTGCTGCATGTGGGTTGGAAGGAACATTATCACAGTTTGTGTTTCAGCCTTTAGCCTGTGCGCTATCACTCTCCCGTTTAGCTTTCTTCTGCTCTGACACCCTTTATCTGTCTGACAGTTCAGCTACAGTCTCCACCATCACTACTAAATAAATCACAGAAGTAGTTTTTTAGAAGAGAAAAACACAGATCCCTCTTCTCACTACTAAATCTTATCAGCCAGTGTGGTGTTGTCATAGAGACTTCAGTGTGCCATAAATCAATCTGGTCCTGTCCGACCCGATCTGGAAGCTAAGAAATAGCATTTAGCACCTATACTGTTGCTGATAATCTCATTTTAATTTGTGGGTTACAATCAGGCATATATCTAGATGTGAGACTTTTTTAAGATCACTTAGAAAGTCCTTACAGTCCCTCTAAGAGGCAGTTTAGAAGATATTAAGTTTACAAGTTTACCCAATCAGAGGCACAGCTCAGCTGATTGACAGGCGGATACCCTATAGCTGTTAGTGTGGAGGCTCAAAGCCTGCCCTTATTTCCAAAATAGCTCTCTTTTATTACTTGTTTTAAAACTCCAAGTCTGAAACAGATGGGTGAAATCACAGAGACTAAGTTCATTTATTGTACAGTCTATGGTGGACACTCAATGTACTGCATTTTTTAGCACATATTTTTAGACCAGAGGTTGTTACTTGGGTGGGAAGCACAAGAAATCTCACCTCTGTGCAGCGCTTTTCTGGTCTCCAGTCGTCATGGCGTAGTCATCCTCTAACACACACATTTATACACTCATAGTAGAGGCTGCTATGAATGCCAAGCTGCCCATCATACATGAGTATTCATCGATGGCTATGCCAAGGGGAAGTGAGGATTCAGTGTCTAGCCTAAGGTGACTTCAGCACTGCAGATGTGTGGGAATCAAACCACTAATCTACCAATTAAAAGATAAACCACTTTACCCCTGAGCTACAAAAGCAGTGACGTTATTAAATTTCCAGTGTCTTTGGTTTATTTCTGAAGGAAGATCAATGATTAATGGGAAACAGGGTCATTTATCAAATATGCCTTAAAGGTATTGCTGTTATGTGCGTAAGTTACTCACGGTGATGGTTGATGGTATTGATGAGTCTCAGGCCAACGTATGCGTGGTTGTTGGTCATGAGCACAACATCAAAAAGCTCCTCGCTGTCAGGGTAAAGCTCTCTCAGCTGGGTGTTCACAGCCTCCAGAGCCTGGCACCACGACAAACAGAGAATTAACTTACATAGAAATAACAATATCACTGCAGTGGGGATGGAAGAATGCCTGTGTGTGTGTGTTAGAGAGAGTGTGCGTTGGAGTTTAATCCTTTTTCTTTATTCACCGCCTCCAGAGACACGAACCAGCATAAAACAGTGACACTAAAATCTGTCTCTGCAGTGGGTTTGATATATTGCGTGTGTGTGTGTTTGCGTGCGCTCGTTTCTCCACCTCTCCTTTCTCCTGGACTCTGACCTTGACAAAAGAGAAGGCCGGTCCGGGGCTGAAGGGCTGCGTTTCGTGCTCCACCTGATACTTGATGTACTCCTCCATGCCTTGTTGCTCGTAGATCTGTTGCTCTTTCTCCATATTGAAGAGAACTCGGGCTGACACGGCGATGGTGATGGCATTCTCAGGCTTTGGCTGGAGGATAGAGTTAATGAAATTTTATTTGTGTTCAGCTTTTTCTTGTTGCCTTATTGAAGTCAAGAGAGCTGATATTTTTAGTACGAGTAACATCAGAGTGCTGGAGGACAGTCTGCTGATTTTCTGCTTTTGACAGTTTTGAAATAAATAATTTAATGAAGGTTTTATTGCCTCTTCCTGACATACAACTGAGGGTAAACTGAGGGAGCTGAGGGGACTAAATAGAAGCGACAGTTTGACATGAAACACTTTCCTCTGCAGGCCTCTGATAGCACGGACACACATACCAGACTGAGTGCCACCTGTTAACTCTTTGGAGACTGGGAAGTGTGTATATAGCATTACATTTGGAGTAATAATAATAAAAAAACAATAATGAGATTATCTGTTGGTTTTTGTTATTATGAATGAGCCAAACTTGAAATAGATATAAATAAAACCGAGCAAGATTAAAAGAAAAAATAAAACAAAAGTGTAAATATTTCTGCCTAAGTTATAATATGTACGAGGTAAAAAAAAAATCCCCTTCATAAAACAGAATTGGAAAAAAAAGCTGCCTACTTTTTCAAAAACCTCTCACCAAGACCAACTTTTGAATCCCAAAAGTTGCTAAATCTTAACTTGTGATGTCCGTTTTTTGTATTTTGATGCATCTTCTCTCGCTAAGAAATCAACACGAGCCAGTTTACAGAGCAGCATGCACCTGACCTGAAACAAGAGCCCTGTATGCTCTGCTCAGTTTCCAAAACTCAACTGAGCCTCAGTTTCATGTTTCAGCTGACAACATTTTCTGCAAATTTCTTTACAGAGGGGCTCCAGATGCAGCCTGGTTTCAACCCTCCTGCTGTTGTTACCTGACTGTTGACTTTGATAAAGTCAGTGTCTGCTTTCTCTCATCTGTCAGCTGTCATGTGACAATAATCCCGGGAAATAAGCAGCTAGTAAGCAGGAGCTAACAGGTTACAGCGACCAAATGCAGCTCAGAAGAGATGACAACAAGATAATAAAATGTAACTTCATAATTACTGTGAAGCGAGAATGACAATACTTTTCAAAGACGTGCTCATCTATCGTAGCTGTTTCTGCTACATTAGAAGGCTGTTTGGATACTCACTGGTTTAGGTTTCCTGGTGGGGGTTGAAGGCTTTAAAACCACCCTAGCATCCTCCCAGGGGGCTCGGCTGTCCTGTCCACTGACGGTCAGAGTTTGACTGTTGTTCACACTCATCTTACCTCTTCAGCTCACCACTCTCCTGTCTCTCCCAGGTCCACACTGAGCCCCAGTGTGTCCTCCCAGAAGGCTCTCTCTCCTAGTATCTCTCTTTGGCAGGAGTTCCCAGAAAAAAAAAGTCCTTGCTCACTCTTGCACATTCACTATTTGAATTCAGTGGTGGTGCACTCAAGAGATGAGATCAGACTGACTGCAGCTGCAGAGGCACTCAGCAGAATGCATCAAAGGGAAAACAGCAGAGAAGGAGTGGGATGGTGCAGTGTAAGAGAGATACAGGCTTGATTAACACATCATTTTATCTCCAGCATCATGCCTGATGTATTCCTCCTTCCTGTCTTCTCTTCTTGTCCTTTCCTGTGTTCCTCACTGCTGACTTCAAGCCATTTTGTATCCTCCCCCTTTTTTAACCCTTTCCCTGCAGCAGCAGCAGCAGCAGCGGAGCATGTGATTTAATGTGTGTGACAAGTGGCTGATGCACCATATTGACAAAACAGGCCGGTGTGTCAAGCGTTGGGTGCTGTGATGCTTGTGATGCTGTCGTGCATTTTCTTTTCTCCTAACGGAGAGTTTGAGTTGGAGCTAAGAAGACGAGCTGTGCTCACTGGTTTGTCAGATAATTTAAAGAGGAAGTGATGATTATTTTCAGTCTTTTATATAGATTTGAAATCAGAAATGACATTGTTTCCCACATGCTCTTGTCGTTTGCCTGTGTGCCTTCTTTTCATTTTCCTGCTCAGCAGTGTGGGAAATGAGGTCCATCCTTGGTCACCCCCCCCCCCCCTCCCCTCCCCTCCGTGCACCTGATGATGATAATTTCTTCTCCCTCATGTAAACCCCTGCAGGATCTTTCAATGGATTGAATTACAGAGAGCAGCAACCCCAGTTGCCAAGCAACGGCCGGGGAGTCAGACATGCAGGGACTTCCGCATCTGCGATCTGATTGGCTACAGGGACACCAGACTGCATATATAGCCCCCTAAATATGGCATTAGTGAGGAACAGGCTGGTGATGCAGGGAGGAAAGATGAAAGTCCGGGTTTAAGCTTTGAAGAGCATGAAAGCGTGAGAAATAAAATTAGCTTTGCTTTTATCTTAACAAACAGGCAGTTTAGTTACTACAGATGTTTTCCAGGAAGAAGATACTGAGCAGACGGCCATGCAGAGACTCAAGGAACACAAGGATGAATACTCCCTCCTTTAGGGTCCTCTTCTTTACAAAAGGTAGCAAATACTGACTGTTGATGCCAAAAGTTGTTTGTAAGGAAGAAAAATTTGTTAAGAGACTGTCAGAAATTCTTTCACAGTTGTACATTTTTTCTGCAAATTTAGGCATGAAGGTATTTATTAAGGCATTCCTGAATTTTCCCTTTGGAAATTAAAAAAAGCTTTTTTTTATCACATTACTAAACAGGACAACTCCATCACTCGTATCTATTCAATACTAGAAGCAGCTAATGTGAAACTGACATTTAGCATCTGTACGATCGTGTGTCTGGCTACTCCGCCACACTCTCCTTCAGGGTCTCCAGAGACAAGGCGCATAAAGCTTTATTGATTTCATGAGGACAGCCAAAGGATGAAGACGTGTGTCTTTTATCCTCAGAAACATGAGGAAGTGTGGATCCACACAATTCCCTCCCAGATATTTGAAATGTTTGTAGTGTTAAAGAGAAAAACTTGCTCATTCATCTGCACAGTCCAACATTACGTATGAACACAAATGATAACAGAACAAATCTGTGACTTGTGAGATTAGAAAAAAATAGCCTTGAGTGAAATTTCCCTCTCAAGTTGTTGTTCTTTTTAAGTATTTAATTAAGCTGCTTTGATTTCTTTCATTTCCTGCTGCTAGCCACTAGAGTGCAGCAGAGAATAGACAAGCCTCTTTCCTGTCTGGTGAGGTCCCCAGTTCTTTTCAGGTCCATTCATTCCTGGGTGCTGGAGACAAAGAGGACCTGAAAGAGAACCAAGAGTATAAGAGAGGAAGTTGAGCTGAAAATATATTTTTTTTTGGTTTGGACTCAGTTAACGTTTGGTGTGTGTTTTTAAAAGCAGTATACTTGACTTCTCTCTGTTAAGTGTCTGTGGGTATGAAAAACACTGTAGTTATAGAATATTCTTTATTGATTCCTGATGGGTGGGATTTTTGTGTTACAGCAGCAGTACAACAAACAATGAGCAAAATGCAATTATAAAAATAGAAATAATAACAAAAACTTAAACTGAGAAATTAAAAAATATATATGATCTAGAGTCTATTGTTATATGGAAAAAGCATGTTTCAGATATCTCACCAATGCATTTTGTTCAAGCCAAGACTTTTTAAAAGCTTCAGTTCATTTGAAAATGCTTCATTTGATGCAAAAAAAAAAAAAAAGCTTATGGCAAATACATTCCACATTGGTAACATTTTGTGAAACCTTTTTTGACGTTGAGCTTTTTAGAGCATCAGTGATACATTTATTTTTATATCACAAAGCCCTTTGCATACACTCTCCTCTGCCTTTGTGTGTCTGCTCTGCAGCTCAGAGGGGGTTAACAGGACATGGAGACAGTTGAGCCGCACCCACTGAGCTGATTTGAATAACGCCGGCATTTGGCGCGAGGCTCTGAGGAGCCAGCCTTTCTTCATACCGGCTGTGACACCACTCCTCCCCCCCTTCACTCCCCGCCCAGTGCACCCTGGAGTGGCGGGAAATGCTGGGTAGAAAGACAAACGGGAACAAGGAGAAGGATAGAGACAGGGGCTGCACCCACTGAGCTTTAGCACATCTAGTCTGTACCTGTAGTCACTGGGCTGCCTTGGAAATGTATCTGATACACAGTGTACCTTAGAGAGAGGACAGAGAGAGAGAAAAGGAAGGAGAAGTAGTAGAAACACGCCCCTTCTCTGTTTTGGCGCGAGACGGATGGGGAGATTATGCTCTCTCTGTGGTAGACTGTGGGTGGAGACAAAAGCAGGCATGAGTGGAGAGGGTAAGAACAAAGAGGGTAACAGCCTAAACCCCCACCACTACCACCACCTCTTATCCGGTCCCACCCCCCGACACACAGCCTGAAGGCTCAAGGCAAGGCTGATGCCTATTATAACCTTAATCAGTCCTTCAAAGCAACCACTCCGGCATGTTTGCCTCCACCAGGTTCTTTGTTCTAACTGGGGTTCCTGTTCCTCTCACTTAAAACTCTTTCTTAATTTCCCTTCTTGAAAAACCACAACCACATGTACACACACACACACACACACATGCTGGTATCACACACACAGTATAAGGCCTTCATCCTCTTCTTGCTGACTTAGGAGCTGGCAGGTTTCCTCTGACAAGATGACTCCATACCATATGAAGGTCACCTGCTGAAGAGGCAGCACTGATCATTAACGGCAGCCTCTCTACTCTAAAGTGACTTTATTGGGTTTGTTTTATTTGATTTCAGAGAGTCAGCCCGCCTTCTAGATTGGTAATACCAGTGAGTGAGTGAGTGTTTAGTCGCTGACTAAGCTTCAACATCATTTCATCTGGCAAAACTTCACAAAGAGAAAAGAGAGCAGAGCGGCGGTACCTCTCACTTCCTGCCTCCAGTGGGTTCAGTGCAAAAACAGGAAGTGTGTGCTGCCTGTGTGAGTTTCCTACAGGCCTTATAACAGATCTCTCTCTCTCTCTCTCTCTCTCTCTCTCTCTCTCTCTCTCTCTCTCTCTCTCTCTCTCTCTCTCTCTCTCTCTCTCTCTCTCTCTCTCTCAAAATGTTTCACAAGCACACAGGCTGATGGAGGGGGAAAAAGGAAAGCAGTGCACCGTTTATTACATAAGCCTCAAAGTAGTGGTCACCCAGGCCCGGACTACAACAGCTATCACATTCATTCGGATGAGGACTAAAAAGAGGGTATTGTAACCAAGCAGGAAGAACAGAGGCTTCTATGCACTATACATTCAGCATCTGATAAGACACAGTCTGATAGCACAAACAATGTGAGTGTTCCTGGTTATAAAGCGGTATTTTAGCACTGCGATGTCTATTTATGCAAATATGCTCAAAACATTCTAACATCGATGTAACTGGCCATCAAATGTTTTTTTTTTTTACTGTTTGTATGTCTGAACTGGGGGGGGGGGGGGGGGGGTGCTGATTACTGAAGGCCTGACTGAGGGGGAAACAAAGAGCATGGATGTTGATGGGGGTGAGGTGGTGGAGCGACTATATGAGGTCTGCAGGGGGTTAAAGGGGACGGGGGAGGGGTAAAGCCCCTCAGTGAGTAGCTTGGGGGGCTGATGACGGCACTCAATGGGGCTAAATTCAAAAGATGCAGCAAGTGTCCCAACTTCAACTGAAGCAACCTTACACCACAGAGCCAAACAATGGAACATCTGCTGGCTGCCTGAGAGAGCAGCAGAGGCTGATTTAAACTGTTCCTTCCAAAAAGGCAACAGGTTCAAACTTTAACTAGTTTAGTATCAACAAACCAGTGGTAACAAAGTAACTGTAATAAAGTAAATCTACTTGGAAGCTGAAGTTCATTTTTTGGGATTTTTACTTTTCCTTGAGTATTTGTGTTTTTAAAACAGAATTTGATGATGCAAATCATTTAAAGCCTATATTTGACTAAACATAGTTAAAATACAGCAAATCATATATTCAAACTGCAGAAATGTTATTGTTTTATGAAGTGTACCTACTCTTTTTAACTTTAAAGCCAGCAACATGTTTGAAAAAAAGTTGGTATGTTGACAATTTACCATGGAAATTTTTTTGTAGTCCAAATGAAAACACCTGGAGGAACATGTCCCAACTTATTACATCAGTCAGCAACACATCAGTAACATGACTGGGTACAAGAAGAGCACCTATGAGATTCGGAATCTCAGCAGTAAAGATTGGAAAAGATTTACCAATCTGTGAGAATCTGGTTTCAGTTTCTGCCTGATTTTTTTTTCTCGTTTGAGGCTAAACATTTGAGCTAAACATTTAAGCATTTCACTGTACATATCTATTGTAACCTCTCTTTCCAATCCCAACACAATCATAGTGATGCTTTGCTTGTGGTTTCTTTGTTGCTACTGTAACTTAACCCTTTAAGCTCTGGCCTCTTTTTTGTGTCTCTGCTCAAGAAATGACATACCCAAATAGAAAAGAGTAAAGCTTTGTGACTCTAAGGTCTGTTTGAATCATTCTGGTGTCACAGTAAAAAGAAACACTTGTGAAATTTGTTCAGAGGTGTCAGCAATAGTATTTATGTCACTGGCTGAGAGTAATAACAGAAAGTTTGGCCGGAGTATGACATGATAGTATTTGTAGCTGAGCAATGCTTTGTTAAACACTCTTTGTTGCAGAGCAACCTCAAAGTCCCCCAGTTGGGGGACCTTAGGGTTTAAAGGGTTAAATGATGCAAAGGCTTTATTCATTGTGGATTTGGGTGAGGTTATACAGTCTTTTATTGTATGCTGAGACTGAATCTAATCCCGTCTTAATAAAAAACAGAAACAAAGAGAGCAATCCATAGCTTACCTGCTCTTTTTGTGAGGCATCCTGATTGGTTCTATATAGATCAAGATCGTTTGATTGACTGATCTTAAATTCCTTTGAGTAGATTTGTAAACATATCATTGTGTCGGGTGTTAAAACTGCCTATTTTTAGGAACTTGCTAACCTGTTTTTTTGAGAGTGACATTTTTTTCTGAACATTCCTGTGACTTAACTTGCTAGATGCCAACTTAATCCTTGTTTTCCTTGTTAAAACTGTTGTTAAGTCTTGCTTTTATCATTTAAGGCGGTTGGCAAAAATAAAATCCCTTCTGTGCAGGCAGCGTTTTGAAACAGTGACCCATGCTTTTATTTCATCTCGTTTGTATTACTGTAACACTCTTTATGTTGGCGTGAGTCAGTCCCTGCTCCCTCGTCTGCAGCTGGTTCAAAACGCTGCTGCACGACTTTTAACTGGCACCGGTGAAAGTGTACTGTACTGGCTTCACTCCCCTGGCTGCCTGTGCATTTTAGAGTTGATTGTAAAATTCTAGTTTGTTTTTAAATGTTTAAATGGTCTTGCCCCACCTTACCTCTTTGAGCTTCTTCACCCCTACTCACCTTCTCGGTCCCTCAGGTCAACAGACCAGCTGCTCCTGCAGGTACCAAGATCCAGGAGGAAGCTCAGAGGGGAGAGGGCTTTCTCTAGTGTTGTTCCCCCACTGTGGAATGATCTACTCTTGCACATTAGAGGTGCCCATTCACTGTCCACTTTTAAAAATTGTTTAAAAACCCACTTTTATTCTTTGGCCTTTAATTGCAGTGAGACTTGTCTGATCTTATTTGTTTTGCTTCTTTTTTTAATGCTTACTTTTATATGTGTGTCTGTTTTTCCTATCTGTTTATTTAGCTCTCTGTACAGCACTTTGTTTTCAGCTGTGGTTGTTTTGAAGTGCTCTATAAATAAAGTTGTTTGGTTAGTAAGTTGTTAGAGTCTGGTATGTAACAACTACCTGAAATGTAACAAAATAAATGTTATAAAACCAGAAATGAAATAAGTGGTCAATAATGTAACAAAAGTGCTGAGCTCCTAATGTTATAATAATAACTGGCAAAAGTAATTACAGTTTGGGCTCAACATTTTGTTACATTTTGGGTTTTATTTCTTTTTTTAATTAAATTTCAAATCATTGTTACATTTTATATTCTCTCATACAGATTTTGGAGACAAGTAGGATTAAAGATCACCTGACCAGTGTAATAAGATGTTGTACTGCTGAAGCTGTTAATTCACTGATTGATGATAAGGTTATTACTTACTGTTGATTAATTGTTTTGTTCTGTTATAAAAACTGTTATGTTCCTATCTTGATCAGGACTCACTTGTAGAAGACATTTTGTATCTCACTGTGAATAAACCTGGTAAAATAAATAAAATAAAATAAAATAAAATAAAATAAAAGCTCACAGTGTGACACCAGTGTATGCCATAAGGGGGTTTATTGTAAAAGTGCAGATTTGTGTCAGAGAGCTTCATTACGCTGCTGTGGTGGGGTATTACGTCAAAAAGAGGCTCCCCTCTTTTGAGGGTTTGGTGCATTTTGATGGACAAAAACATGACTGATGAGAGGAGTAAAGTGATCCAAAACAAAGCACTGAAGGCTTCAAAATGGTCTGTAGAGAGAAGGAAAACCTCAGATCCAGGAGACAGTTCTTTGTGGAGTTGTGTGAAAGTGACATCTTTCACGTTAAAGGTGAGGACAAAATTCATCATCACTGGCCAAGACTCGTGAGTCAGTGTGGAAATGAAAAAGAGTGGCTGGGCGCTAAAGAGTCAAAAAGGAGTCAAAAAAGAGTTTACTCAAACCCAGACAGTCAGAAACTAACCAGGTTAAACATCAAACCTCTAGTATTATTTAAAAAGCACTGATAAACCAAAGTGCATGTCAACAAACTAACTCTACCCATCTGTGTGTTTCACCCAGTCGGTGCATGCTGTGTGAGCTGGTAGCTGGGGTGATGGGGAGGTTGCCAGGGTGAGTGCAGCACAGCACAGTTGACCCCCTCCCTCTTTTCTTGCTTATCCATTAACCATCCCTGGTTACATCATCACAGCTAATGCTCCAGCGGCCGCGGACCCTATAGAAACAGATTCATATTGTGTGAGTCCGTAGTCTCTAAAACACACGTCCATGGCTTTTTTCCTACTCTCACACACTAATTACCATCTTTATTAGATCATCTTATTTACAGTGTTGGCCGTGCATGTGTTTATTTACCCCTCAGCTGTTGGACTGTCCATCCTCTGAGAGGTTGTGTCATAAGCTCAGGTCAGAGAGTTTAGTGCGAGCTGCTGACAGCACACACAGCGTGATGCTCTGAAGACCTTTTGATGGGTTCATTATAATCACAACCGTGGTGTGTTTTGGTCCAGATGGCAGCAGTGTTTACTCTAACGGGATTAAGATTAGCTCCAGATTAGACAGGCAAGTTGAAAGGCCTGCTCTGCTAACACGGCATGACCGCCTGGCCCCACGCTAACCCTCCCAAATTTAACCTCAGATGATACAAAACAACAAGGATGACGAGGGAAAGAAGGTGCTAAAAAAGGGGTTGAAACAAAACATTGTGCTGCACAACAGGTGCTGCACAGGAAATCCTTGAGCCTCAGGTGTTTGTTTGGCTGAAAGGCAGGACTATTTGTCTCACTGGCAGAAGTTTAAAGCAAAACACTTTTATGACAGTAGTCAGCTGCTCCCAGATGAATCAAGAGAAAGGCACATATACAGGCTTTTCTGACTGAATCATCACTGTTATGTAACACTGGCTTCAGGATGGGGAGGGGGAACAACACAGGGAGAGAGAGGGAGAGAAACTGAGCTAAGAAGACTGACCTAGATCAGCAAATGGTGGTGATAAGTACCTGAGGGGAGGGCAGGAGCCAGCAGGCTGTTTTAGAGGGGTGGTTTCTAGAAAGGATGAGGTTTTAAGGGAGAGAAGAGGAAAAAAAGAATAAAAAGAGAGAAACAGGAAGTTAGCGAGTGAAAGAATGAGATCTTTTGCATGCCAGTGCATTCGGGTGGTTTTTCTGTGGCAACCTCATTAGGATCAGATGGACAGTAGTGGCCGCAGTCCTGGCTGAGTCCCAGTGACACAACCAGGCAGGAATGTGGGTCAGTAGGCAGAGAGATGAAAGACTGCAACTGGGGAAAGAGCATTTCTGTGAGTGTGTGTGCCCTCAAAGGAAGATGTGTGTAACTGCGTCTCTTCCCGCTTATGTTTTCTAAAGCTCCCCTGACCGTCAGTCCTTTAAAAAATAGAATAAAGGGAAGGGTGTGAGTTAAGTGTTGGGTAAGAGAAGGATGACAATGAGTCTACTTCTCTCTACAGCTGAAAATTCCCTCGGAGCATGTAGCCGTCTGAAATCTCTGAAAGGGAGATTTTTCAATTACACCACATCTCATTCTCACATCGGAGGTCAAAGGTCATCCTCAGATAAGCCCTTTTCCCTTCTGCCTATATTAGTATTATTTTGTCCCATATTCACCAACATCTAGGTCAGAGATAAGCAGACAGTTCAGCCGTGCTCTTGGAATCACAAACCAGTGCGGTGTGTTTATAGTCCGTTTCCTCCTCTGCCCCGCTGTGTAAACACGCAATGTACACACGCCATACAAACTAGGCCAGTCAGGACACAACCAGTTAACATGGTGGAAACATTGCTCAACATGTCTGAGTATATTGTTTTTTTTCACTCCTCTAAAGTGCAGAGTAAAGAGATTTATCACAGTGACAGTGAGGGGATCTCAGTTGCAAAAGTTTATCCTCCCACTTACCAGGAACACAGACACTCTTCATGTATTGCTCAATGAGAAAAATAAAAGTTAAGGTAAGCTACAGTCATCAGACATATTTTCAAAGCTCAGATTCAAGACTGTTTAATCTTGATGTTGGTTTAATGAGCAAGAAATACCAGAGTGACGAGTATGACTGGTTTTGTTTCTTGTCAGGGAGACTTTCCAAAGATAAGACATCTGCATCTGTGTTTCATCTGCCAACCATTTCGAGTAGAGTATGTTTTTTGAGGTTATGCAGTTGTGTGTCTTAAGTGTCATGGATGAACTATTTAGCTATAGGAACAATTAAAGAGTGACACCGCAGGCTGAACAATAGAGCTATCTCATGAAGTGAGTACACACATAAAGGGTTGCACAACTCCTTTGCTTTTTATTGTGCAAGTCAACCACTGCAGGATTTCCCAGGCTAATGCTGCATGCTTCAGTGTATTTGGTTAAGATTAAGCTTTCCAGTCTCACTCTAACAGGTCTGCAAACGTCACCACGCCCTCCTTACTGCAACAGTAAAGAAGTATAAGAATATGGTCAAAAAGATTTATGAGATTGCTTTTATCTTAAGTGTGTCTGAAGAAGAAATATAAATCAGGGTGTCTGCACCCCACCCAGCCAAATCATCAATTCTCCACAGTCCCACCCTGATCACACACACATCACACACACTTCTGTATGACCACCAGGGAAGCTGTCGCCTGCTGCCACGCATCCTGGGAATACACAGTCCTCTTTGACACAACCATGAATGGCTCTCCTCTTACATACACATTATATTTAGTATATGGGACAGCAACAGGGTGCAGCTGTTCATGGCCTGAGAGGCTCATTTTAATAGCAGGAAATAAAGACAGGCCCGCAGATGTGAGAGAATAAAACACATGTGGGGTAGAAGGATTCAGCTTGGTATGAACATGTGTTTAAGAAAGTGTTCACACATGCTCTCTGGAGGTGGGCGTTGCATGAACTAGAGAGCAGAAAATCTGGTTTGGCAAGTTAACCGTCAGAGCAGAGCATCGCACCGGAGAAAAAGATCCTCTTACCTCATTGCTTTAAAGAAAGACCCTGACATCCAGCAGCAACACAACCACATGAGTGCTTAATGTTAGCATTAGCACATTTGCTGCTGCTGTTCTTGACTCTCATGGTGATTTTTCTGTCATTTTAACTGCTGTGAACAAAATCCTTGACAAAGACACCAACAATTTTCTCATTTCCATCCCCACAAACACACTGTAGGCCAAAGGCATTGCATGTTGGTGTGTTAGTTATAGTATCCTAAAATGAACCAGCAAATCATTTGATACTGAGGAATTATTTTATTGTTCATTGAGTTCATTCTCTTCACACCTGGGGAAATGAATTTCATGGTCAGAGGTGAACAGGAAATGTGTTCAGTTCTAAACCTGATATCTGATTTCTTCTTTCACTTCCCACATAATGTGAAGAATCAGCAACAAAGCATCTGCATCAGATTCAAACAACAGGATTTTTGCTGTTTACTCCCACACTTTGCTATCACTGGATAAGTTAGCTGATAGTCTGTCTTTCAAAGAAAGGTGAGGACTCCAAGGCTGTGAGTTCTGCTGAAAACCTATCGGTAAAATGATTCCAAATCAATATTGTTGCAGATCCTATGAGCTATTACTGTAATTTCCTTCCCTCTGAGGAGCCTCCTGAGACTTAATGCTGATTCCACAAAGGAAAAGCTCAGTTGTGATAGGAAAAAAAGTGCCCTTAAGGCTGAAAATGAGGCCCAGAAAGTGAACACAGGCAGATGAAACAACAACCAGCCGAACAAAAGAGCAGTGAGGTGTGAGACGGTTGGACTTAAGGGCGTGCCGGGCTCGTCTGTCAGGCTGTACTTGAACCAAGTGGTTGTTTGAGTTTTATTCCAATTCACTGGAGCACAACCGCCATCATCCAGGCTTGTAGAGACTCGTCTGTGAGGTCATCAAATAGGACAGGAATTCAAGTTTTTTATACAGAGAAATTTATATATCAGGAAAGTTTGTATGTGTCAGGCATTTGGCTCAGTTTTTATACAGAAACACAACCAGGAAGAGTTTGTTTTTTTTTCAGACAGTTTTCTAGATAAAGGCCTGATTGGATCAATATATCGTCTTTATTTAGTCCAACTTAAAGCCAAATTCCCCAAGTTTAACTTGATTTGTTTGTCTGTTAACCTACAGAGCTAAATATAGGACAGGATGTGCACACAAAACCCCTACAGCTAATTCTGAATGTTAACAGGTTTTTGAGCAAAGGTGACCACATTTTTTGTGTGTGAAACAGGTAAACCTGATATCCTTTAGGTTTCCTCAGAGTGTTCTGAGAAAAGTAAAATATCGATTGCCTTGTTCAGCCCTCTGCCCCCCCCCCCCCCCCCCCCCAAAAAAAAAAAAGGATGGTGGGTTTTTTTTCTGATGCATCCAAATGCTTTCAATCATGTGGGGTGATCATTTGTGAAGACACCACTGTGTAAAACAAGGGCCCAGCTATCACAGCCGTTAGTTCAAGACCTTGCCTCTGCAGAGATTTTTTTTTCCCAGATTCTCAAGATCTTCTAACGAATTGTAGAAAAAGGAATTCCCAAATTCTTTAAAATATCTTGATTTTGGGTTTGTTATTCTAAAATTTTGAACTCTTTTCTTATGAGGTCTCTCACAGACCGACTCTTTACATCTTTCCTCTGAGACACTGCAATGACCTTTTTCCCACCAAGTCATGTAACCAACCTGTTGCAAATTAACTTGATGAGTTATGGGATGTTCCTTCAGGTGTTTATTATTATTATTATTATTATTATTATTATTATTATTATTATTATTATTATTATTATTATTATTATTATTATTATTATTATTATTATTATTATTATACCATACATCTGAAGAAAAATGTTCTCTTTTTTTCAAATAAATGATATACTCAAATCTTTTAACTGTTTTCTGCTGCCCACTGGGTTTTACCATTTTACACAGCATTCCAGCTTTTCATGAATTTGGGTTGTAATGTTTAAAGCTAATAGCTCAGAAATCTGTATATGGGGGAGCGTCGCTCTAGAAAGGTTATAAAACACAAGTTATAATTTATTTCAGTTTGAAAGGTGGACAGTTTAGTGAGAATAGACATGCAGTCAACGTGATTGTATGCTTGTAAAGTAAATAATCAACCTGAATAAAAAAAATAAATTATATGTTCTTATCTGCTATTCTATCCCCTTGCTATACCTTTATAACACAAGTAGCTCTGAGGAAAAGCAGCCTCAAGTAAGTGAATTTAATATTTCCCCAGGAAGATCTAAATCTAGAGTAGAAAGTTGTTTATTTGCATTAAACAAAATTGTATACTCGAACTATCCTGATTAACTGACTCAAGTCTAAGCTACATATCGCATTGTCGTGCTTTTGTTTCTCATTGTTGTGGAGAGCTGGGGGAGAAAGGCAGCAAAGCAACCCAAAATAAGCAGCTACATTTTAGAAAACAAGCCTGAAAACTCGCAGCTTTACAGAAAAACAAGCCCAGAGTCACGTATGACAAGCGGACTTGGCCTCTGTGCTGACAGATCGATCCAGTCGCAGGAAACTATTCTGTGCAATCGGGGGATGGAGGGAGAGGCGCCTTTGAAAAAGACTCCCCTTCTTACCAGACAGGAATTCATGTTTGTTTATTTATTGAGACATTTTATGTCAGACCCATTAAGGGGCCCCTCCCAATTTGGGTCTTAGGTTGTCAGTCCCACTTACCCCCCATTACATCACCCCTGGCCTTATAGGGATAGAGTTAATAGTGTAACAAACGGTGGTGAAAAGGTAGCATGAGGGTGAACTATTATCCAATAATCAGAAATCACAGAGCAGTGATTTTTTTTCTATCAGTCCTTTAAGTGTTTTACAGCGTCTTACATAACTGTGTAGCTACCTGTGTGAAGAGAAGGCGCTGGATCCAAGTAGCTGCTCACACAATCCAGTCTCCAAACCCATGGGACTGTTCTAAAGATACCAAACCCTCTCTCTTTGTGTGTGTGTGTGTGTGTGTGTGTGTTACTTCAGAGCACATCAGGTGCCCAGCATGCAGCAAACACTGCAGAGGGGAGGATCCACAATACTGCCACACACACTTCTCAAGGGTAAGTCTCAAGGACACACACTCTACATAGTCTAACCTTGTGTATACGAGCAGCTGGTGGACAAGACACACACCTTTGTACACCAGGTACAGTAAGAGGGAGGGACTTCACATGATGCTTGCGAGGAATATTAAGTTGTGCAATAATGACATGAATGAATTCTCTTTGGTGTGAGGTTTTTAGAAGCATGTAAGCATGTACTTTTAGATAAGCAAGTATTTACTGTGTGAATATTATCTACCATATCACTGCTATATTATATCATGCACTCTTCCAGTGTGCTGCTTTGTCTGATAATTAAAAAAAATAAAATAAAATGACAGACAGACCTCTATTTTGTTTGCAAATATGGTATAAAAATTTAATGTTGCTGTCAATGAGAGCATGCTTAAAAACACAAATCAACCAAAATCAGAAGCATTAAAATCACAAAGTGACGCGTGTATATAAAGTACAGTAGTGCTTCTTACTCTTTTTTTTTTTTTTTTTTGCTCCATTTTCCACAGTTTTCTTATGAAAATAAAGGTTTCCTTGATGCCTGGTGGCCTCTCTTAACGAGGAGCAAAGCTCATTGATGACTCTTGATTTCATCTCCTTCACCAGAAGGGATAAGCTATTATTTACAGAACATTTAGTACATCAAACATTCAGTCATACAATCCAAACACACGGGGAACTGACTCTTTCAAATATGTACACAAAAAAAAGACTTCCACACCTCTCTCCATTTTAAGTGTGCAATGATTAAAATTAAGACACCTTAATCAGCTTTCACACACACACACACACGCATGCACACACCCTGATGGCTACATATGTTCATGAACACACAGGTCATCTATTAAAATATTCTTTTCTTGTTTCCCTGTCACATCACAAGGAAATACCTCAACTAAAAGTCATAGTCATATTCCTCGCTCATTACTAAATTAATGTGCAAACACACGGCACACAAACTGCTGCTCCCCTTCACAGGTTCATATGCAGTCATTTCTCAGGAAGCCCACTCTAATATGACTTCTCTCCACACAAACCACACAGCTATTTACATGAGGCATGGTGTTTAGAAAAAAAAAAAAGTTCCTGAACTCAAGAGCTGAGTTCCTGACACTGAATGAGGCAGATTATTGTTCAAAATAAAAGCATGTTCCCTTGTGTTTCAGGAGCGTTTCAGTTCAGATAATCTGCGGAGAAGCAGCTGCTGTCTGGATTTCAGACGTTTCTTCTCCTGGAGTTGCCGTTTCTCTCTGCTGTGAAGATCAACAAGGTACTCTGTCGCGTGAGTCAGGATCGCCACCTTTGGGGTCTTGGATGACTCCAAACCAGGGATCTGATCCCTTAAAGCGAGGAAACGAGATCGCAGATCGTTCCTCCTCTTCCTCTCCAAGAAGTTGTGGTTCCTCCTGCGGTCAGTGTCCTCTGTGTCAGAGTTCTGGGGGGTCTCTGAGGGGGAGGTGGGCTGGGAGTAACGAGCAGGGGAGTTCTGTGAGGAAGCTGTGCAGGTACGCTTGCTTTGAGGCTCTTCTCCATACTCCTCCTCTTCTTCTTCCTCCTCTTCCTCTTCCTCTTCATCATCATCTTCAGGTTCCGGCTCACTGTCTGGGGAGCGGGCGGCATAGTTGTGTTGCTGCCGGTGGACGGACAAGTGGAAGCGTTTTGGGCAGGGGTCAGCCCGGACAGAGATGGTCACAGGTTTTCTGACATTCAGCAGGCGCATTCTGTTTTGCTTGCTCTCCACGGTGACAACGTCGATCTCCTCTTCATCATCTGGGATTACAGAGGGGGAAAAAAATCATTCAGACACAAAGGGACAGGGTTTTGTAAGGTATCATGTATCAGTGTGGACACTGACAAAAAAAATCACACTTCTGCAGAGAGAAAAGTCAATCAAAGATTAACAAGTGACTATAAGGAAGTGCATTCCACGGACTGACATGCAAATCAGTAACCCCTAAGTTGAGTCTGAGGTGTTAACAGAAGTGGTCATCCATGCCACAGCCTGCAGGAATTCAGTCTTCGTCATTGAGCACCGACCATTAATCAACCATTCAAATGAGCAGAATTACTGTCAGGAGCCTTTCACTCAATCGGTTAATGTGAAAGAGTAACTCTCACACTTGGTGTCTATGTCAGAGTGTGTGTAGTAGTAGTGATAAATCATCTGGACTCGGTCACCCCGCCCCTCTGCCGCACTCTGATTGTAATGCAGAGCCACTGGCTGATATTGAAAGAAGGGAAAATTCAAGTTTAAGTGACAGGGCGCGGTTTTTAAAAAGATAGCGCCACTATTCTGGAGAACATGTGGCGCAATGTCAAAGTGTGCGTAAAAATCCGGATGTAAAGGTGACAGGCTGTTGTACCTGATAACCCCGCTGCACCACAGACCACTGTTATGCAACAGCAGCCCAGCTCTCGGAATTACGCATTGTTGGAGGGTAATATAATCCTGAGGCAGGGGTAGGGTGGGGCAATTTACAGCATGATTGCTTCCTTACCGGAGGAATCAGACCGGGACTCGGATCCAGACGACGCCGGCTTCCTGCAGCTGTTCGCCGGGAAGGTGAGAACAGCCGCGGGGTCGACGCAGTCTGTCGCCGCTGTGGGGAGCGCGCCGGCGGGGGAGACGCACTGCGCTTTGCTCGGTCTCACGGAGATCTGCGCCAGCGGGGAGACGCCGGTCTGTGCCGCAGCTGACACCACCTTCCCGCTGACCTTCTCCAGCTGCTTACTAGCGGAGAAACTACTCCACATGCAGTCCTGGATGATGATGGAGCTAAGGTTCCCGAACAGCTCTTCACTGTCCGGAACGAACTGGCCCTCGCACTCCTCGTCCTGACCCAGGACTTTGGACAACCAGTTCAGCTTGTCCCCCGGTGAGAGGTGCAGGGCAGCGCCACTCAGAGTCCGGGTGGGGGACATGGGAGGGGTGGGTAGTAGCTCAAACTTTTTCCATATGTCCTCGCTTGGTGCGGTCGACTTGTAAAAATCCTCTTCTGTGTCGAAATCGTCGAGAAAGTAGTGCTGGTAACAATCGAACTCCATAGTTCCAGTTTATAAAATCCTCAAGAGTTAATTCCAGGAGATGATCAAACGTTCCCTGTGAACACCTTCAACCTGAGGAGAAACATCACCATGATTAGCCACGATCTCTTTGAAAATAAACTTCCTGTAACACTCCAGCTGTCCTTTGAATAGACCCTTTATCACAGCAGACTTTCACCAAATGGGACTACATTAATAATTGATCTGGGATCTTGCGGATGCACTCCTTGCAGTGATGAACTCATCTGTCCAGACATACACGATTATTACATAATGTAGGAATTATATTTATCGGGATCTCATGTGATCCAGTTTGCGTTTCAACAGCGAGAAGAGTTAAATTTCAAGGACTTTGTGTGAAAAAGTGTTCTCAGGCTGCGTTTCCTGAAATGTAAGCAGCGCTTTGTTTCATCGGAGCAGTTATGTGAAGAAGGAAAGAGTGGACTCAGACTCCTACAATCCCGTTTCCTCATTTAAAACTTTCACAGTCAGACTTAAGAATATAAAAAAGAGACTCACCAGCTCTCCTTGAAACCTTAAAGTGAGATTTAGGGCATGGAAAAATCACTCCGCAGCAAAAGATCAAAGTGTACCCGGTGTACAGAAAGCACACAAATAAAAGCTGTCCGAGCTTTCACCGAGATGAGATGTCTCGACGCTGCTTCTACTTCTGTTAAATTCTATGATTAACAACAAAAACACAAAAGCCGGTGGCTCCCACAGCAAGCACAAGGTCCGCCCCACAATGTGTAATAGAAGCCACACAGTGCGTTTTTCGCGCCAGTGAGATATCCTGTTATAAGGCGATAAAAAGTGCAGGGAGGAGCCTCGCAAATATCTGCAGTAGATCCGGGTAAGCCCCTCCGTTTGCACGAGAGGAGGGGGAGGCGCTTAGCCCCGCCCCGTCTACGGCTCCAATTATGGTCACACTAACTGACACAGTTCTCCACTGTTTGTTGATCTCTGTAGAAGTAGAGGTATTTA
Source organism: Labroides dimidiatus (assembly GCA_030710495.1). Taxonomy (NCBI): domain Eukaryota; kingdom Metazoa; phylum Chordata; class Actinopteri; order Labriformes; family Labridae; genus Labroides; species Labroides dimidiatus. Next base: position 17,521,339 of record CM061156.1, on the reverse strand, counting down.
AAGATATTTCCACTTACGTTGTATGTTCGTTCAGCTTTATCTCATCCCAATTTCATTTGCTGCTACAACAAAACGTTTAACAAAGCACTGTTGCTCCTTTCACTCCACTGCAACATTAGTTGGACTTTACACAGATTTCAACACAAGGGTCAAATAAATACCAAGCAATGAAGCTGCTCAACAGTTCAAATCTGTTATTAGTTAAACGAAAGGAAGGAAGGAAATATAATGCATTGTCTTAGTATGATATAGAACAGAGCATGTAAAATAAATAAATAAATGTACACATTTGTGTTAGCAGTAATTTAACTATGTCCTTCGGTACCAATACTGTAGATGTTATGTTATGGTATGCTGTCTTATCTTATCTTGTCTTAGAAATTGTTGCTTAAGATGAATTATTTCTATTTATTTATTTATTTATTTATTTATTTATTTATGGGGAAGGTGTTGCACAAGTCAATAAAAAGCACACAGAATACGCTACCTTTTTAATATTTTCCGCAACAAATTCTCACAGATATATTCACAATTCAAAACAAACAGAACATAGACAACATAGAACATGCTATATTTGATTCTCATTTTTTCCCCCTTATTTTCATATCAATCAATCAATCTTTATTTATATAGCGCCAATTCATAACAAATGTTATCTCAAGACGCTTTCCAAGCGTTAACAGGTCTAGACCTGTAAATGGTAATATTAAGTACAAAAAACATTTCATGCAGCCAGTTTTTAAAGCATAGGGGAGTATACTTAAAAATCATGTAGTGGACACTACTTTGAATAGGTGTAGTGTTAATCTTATGACGTGTACTCATTGAAATTGCTGATTTACAAATTAACCTTCATCACTGTTAAGCACTACATCACAACCTGACTTTGCATGATTGCATGCTGCATTTAAGGTCATCAGTTTAGTTCCCTCTGTCCCAGTGATCATGTCCAGTCTGAAGTCTTCATTGTTGTCTGTGCCCTAAAGCCTGACATAAAGCTGACACATCTCAACCCTGACGCCAAACTTTAGAATTTCCCTCTTAATCCTTTGGAAATCAGAGATCAGGAGTCTAATTGGCTTCCTAACTTTAATCTGCTGAGGCGTCTGTGTTCTTGCTTTTGGATTGTTTTTGTCTAAGTTCTTTTTTTGTGTGTAAATGTGAGATGCTAGCTGTACATGTTGGGACACATGTGCGAGTTCATTCCGGTGCTTTTATTTCTCAGTCTGTCAATAACTACTGATAAACAACTCTTAGCAGAATAGTTTGAAAGACAAAACAAAGGAGGCTGCAGAGCCGTTTGTGTTGTGGTGTAAAATTGTTGATTTGTAGTAGCAACAGTTGTTTATTTGTGTAACAAAAGGCAGATAGTCAAAGCTAGAAAACCCTTCATTTCCTTATCTGCATCTTGAAAAAACAAGTTCATGCAGTGCTAAAGGATGACTTCTGTCCCAAAATACAAAACTCTTTCACAGTGCAGGGTGGAGTACATCTTTAAACGACCGGCATTTGAGTACAAAAGAGGACGAGGAGTTCACAAACAGTGACCATTCAGCTGCTGAAATATCTGCAGGTGGTGAAGAGAATAAACAACTCTACAATGAGAGAAAGCTACTTCAGAAACACACAAGCTAATGTGTTTGATAAACACTTTTAGATTTGTTCTTAGAATTTTGTTTGCAGCTCAGCCAGAGAGGAAGGAGACCACCTTGTAAAACTTTAGTGCACTCACTGACATTAAGCAATCAATTATTTTAACGCTAACCATGATGTCAGCACATTGAAACAGGCTATGATTAAGTGGACACATTATTTCTCTACCTTGCTTGAACAAATGCTTTATGTTAAATGTGAACAAAAGGTCAGAGTTCGCCAACGTCTCATGACCAAACAGCGCCGGGTCAAAATCAGACCCGACCTTCGACCTTGACCTGCTCGTGTCTCACATATTGATTGGTTTGGTCTTCAGTGTGAATGTCTACGTCCTAACTAAGCATCTTGGTGTGTGGAAAAAAAGACCTGCAGCACCTCAGGTCGTACTCACGCCAGGCTGATGACACTGACTAGCAATAGACATCTGCTGTCAGCGTCCAGCCTCAGGTCAAACATGCTCCCCTTAACGTATGGCATCTTTAAGTATTGTAGCCATTTATTATCATATCAATTATTGAGGTTTGATATCACAAAGGACTCATCTGTAATTCAGTAATTTGTAAAATACCTGCAGCTTTGAGAATGACTTGGATGATGGGCATTTTATTTACTGTTTTATTATATTCCTCTCAAACTACAAAGAAATAAATGTTCAGAAGAATCTTGTCTGTTTTCCAGATGACTGACACTCTGAATGAATTCCACTCCAGTCAAGCATGTCATTTCACACCATTAGACAAATATATGGCTTTTTTTTTACCCTTCAGCCCAATTTCACGATAATAGTCTCACCATAACTTCATTAAATTTCTTTTCTGGAGCTTTTGTTTTACTCACACTGTCTTGCCAAGCCGTGTTTTAATGATGATGTTGGTTTTGCCACTTCAGACTCATGCAGGCTTCATCATGCAAACTTCAAGTTTAGTCTTGATTGGAAAAACTGGAATCTACAAAAGAGTTTGACCAAAAAGACTATCAGTAACTGCTGCTTGTTAGCTGCATTTCATCTTTACTCTCAGCAATTGAAGCTAACTGATCTACTCCAACTTTTTATTGGAATGAAACAAAATATTAAAGCTCCTGTGAGGGAGTTTTTAAGCTGGTTGTAAATCAGACAGAAATCAGTAAAGGCGTCTCTTCACCACTTAGAGAGGCAAATAAATCCACCAACAAGAAGAGTGACTCTTCCTATAAAGTTATTTTTGATGTCTGATTTGGCCGGCAAGGGTAGGGATCAGACTGCATACAGCCTTCTGAAACACAATGAAAGTTCCTCACTGGAGCTTTAAAGGTCTTGACTTAGGACTCAACTATGGATATTTTCATATCCAAGATATAAGCCTAACATAATTTTTTAACAGTGATTTTGACCTGTTATAGGCTAGGAAAATTCTGAATTTCATTTTGTTAATTTTTTGTCTTTTGAGTAATTATTTTTTTCTCTCTTTTCCAGTCAACAAAAAAATCCCTCATAACTTGTGTCTCTTTACACCTGAAGTAAGAAAATAATTATATTTAGGGAAGATTCTTTACTATTTGTTTTTAAGACCTTACAAGTAACATTCTGTTAATGCTGACTTTAATGCCCCCTGTGGACAAAGCGGTACATATTTTTTCTCTGCTGATTTGGTCCTGTTCATTCATAGGTTCATAAGAGTTCTATGATCCCCCAAAAATCGGTCTTTCTTCATTTACTGTCAAATGTATCACTAATTTGAATCTTTACTGTGGGAAATGTTAACAAAACCTTTTTTTAGCAACTCACATAATCTGATGTTTACCCCTTCAGCAGTGATTTCAAATGTTAGAAATAGCTTGAAGTAATAACATAGAAGTTATTAGTCTCTATGCTAATAGTTGTTTTTGCTTCAGTAGGTCATAAGTGGCATCAAACATGTTTCCAGTAAGTTTCTTTCCCAGCTCAAAACTCCTCACAGGAGTTTTAAGTAGGAATGAAACCTTTATACTTTTCACAGGGAGAATTTGAGTGTATTATTTAAACAGTTTTTATAATTTTGGGAGTTTTAAACACAGTTATACAATACATCATGAAGAAAGCATAATATCTTGTGCTGTCAGTTTAAATCTGATGCACCTAAAACAAGTGGAGAAGTTAAAAAAACATACATTTTTGCAAACTTTAAATCTAAGGTATGCAACTCGTGAGTTCAACAGAGCTTGTAGATCTTATAGCTGCACAGAAGACCAACTTTGTATCTGCTAAGTTAGGAACAGAGACGAAAGAACGAAAAAAAGAAACAACTTTGAGACGATGAAATTCAGATGAGGTCCTCCCCCCTCCTCTTTTTCCTTCATTTAAACTTTTTCCTCAGCAGAGACATTGTCAGCGTAACAATGCTTAACTCCAACAATAGCCCTCTCTCCAAGTCATCCTCCAGCTTAACTTCAAGTACCCGCCATTGTCTTTTATTGTCATAGTAGCATATGTGTGAGGATGGTAAAGAGGAGGAGCTGGAGAAGGGGGGTGGGGGGTTGTAATCCACCTCTGCAGAGTCCTCGTGTAGTCTGAGACACCCACTCAGCCGCCTGTTATCGCCCACAATTCTAGATACTTTTCAGGGACTGTCGATGGAATTGTCTCAATGTGCAACATGAGGGCTCGTCCTCCTTTTTCCCCACGACCTCCTGTGACACAGAAACCCACTAACTCTGACCTCTGACCTCGAGCCACCCAAGGAAAAAACACACACAGTAGCAGGTTTGAAAGTGGGACCAGTGACCCGCAGCTCAGAGAAAAGCCATGCAGATGAGAAAAGACAACATAAATAATTCATGCAACTGTTATTGCTCCCCAGGGATGTAAAACAGCATAGTCTGACACTCCCCACGAAAAATACCATGAGTGTATGAGCAGCAGGGAGCCCTAGCTTTACCTGTAAACAGCTTTCACAAACCAAAGAGGTAAATTTAGCAACATCAGGGTTTTACTGTTGGTGTTATCGCCCGTCTTTACATTTCCTCCTCAGCAAAGCTCTGCATCACAGAGTGTATTTAAAACATAACTCCAGTCTAGGCTCCCTGACCCAACTTCACCTTTAAATTATGAATACCTTTCTGTTAAATTTCAGATGGAAACCACATGTGTGAGTTCATTATTGATGAAGGACATACTCATGCCATAAATATGTATAGTGTAATGGTGCATGATGCAATGTTTACTCAGGAGGAGTATGCACTGAACATTATATAACTGAACTGTTACTCAAAGCAAACTGAGAATAGCACAATAGGGACATGCTTTATACATGAAACCAAACCATGAGTGTGTGATGAGTGTTAGGTAATAAAGGTATATAACAGTAGATGGGGGGGATGCAACTGGGTACAACCACTGCCTCTCTGCAGCAACAAATTGACTGATTTAGGCTGCCCCCTGCTGTTTATTTTGTGTAAATATCTCAGTTTTTCACAAACTTTATTCCAGACCCAATCAGATCCATATCAATCTGATTATCTGATTATCTCTGCACTGAAATTCCTCCGGTGGTAGAAGAAGGGCGCAGATTATAAACATTAGTTCAAAAAAACTTACAACTACATTAAAATACTCACACTGATTCGAAATCTGGAATATTTTGCACAATACTTTCACCTGAAATAAGGTGGGTTGTTGAAGTTTGATTAAAAAATGAAAAACTGAAAAGAGTAAGTATGATATATTTATACCAATAAATATTTGCTAACAAATGTACTTACATCTGTTCAAACACTGAGCTTAGACTCGCAAAACAAGTGCTGCACAATGAAGCACAGGATTTAACACATGTAGACCAGAATGTGTCTTCAACCAAATAGGTATTGATGGTATATACTTATAAATTATGTCTTGTGGTTTCAAAATTAAGACAAAGAAAGATAAAAAGAATTTCCTTCAGCTTTGCAGATTGTCTTCTGATACAATAAAACTGAATATGAAATAATGAGCATTTGCACAGGTGTAGGATATTCACTGGAACCTGTAAATGCCTTGCTCTTACAGTAAACTTTGGAAAGTTTAATATTTAGAGGTTAAAAAAAATAAATAAATAAATAAATAAATAAATAAATAAATAAATAAAACTATTATTTGAGTGTGGACTGGGTGTTGTTTTCCCTGAGGATGCGCTGCTCTTTTCCCCGCAGCTCTCCCCCCACCTTGTGTTCATGGATGGGAGGTCAGAGCAGTGATGTTCTGTGCTATTTCAAATACATGTTAAAGTACGTCATCTTAAATAAATTACTCCAGAGTACCGACATGGGAAAGATCATCACTTCACCTGGATTAAATTTAACCTCTATGACCCAACATTGCATTTAGAGCAGGTAGTGTGTTGTTAAAATCTTTACATTTCAAATCAGAAGAGGTACTGTCACCAAATGCAACAGTAAACCTTAATATTAATGAAATGTTGACTCAGCATTTAAAATAATAAACAGTTAATCACATATGAGATGTCTCAGGTTTGAACAACTTGTATATTGTTAAATTTGTTTGTTTTTACACAAAGAAAAGGAAAAATATGTGCAAAAACAATATTTCCTATTTCATTGTCAGCACTAAGAATAGCTTCATGTAGACACAACCTGAATTCAAATGTATTAAATATCAGGGTTCTGCAGTGTCACACTGATGTCCAGAAGATGGCGCCATGGTAAAAAGTTTCCACCTGGTTTCCACCTTTTGAGCTGTAGTCACGTTTCCTCAGCCTCTAGAGAGTCAAAGAAAGCAAGTTTTACTGAGAAAAGCAATAACCCTTAATGTTTTTTGTACGAGAAGCAGCCTTTCTTTAATGCTGATCAAGAATTCGCATTAATAACATTAGCCCAAATTGTTAAGAATAAAAGAGCTATGAGACTGAGAAGGTGTCTGCTTGGATGGATTTTTTTTTCTAAAGCTAAAGCGGGGCCAGGATCATTCACAGATGATTTCTCCACTTCCCCATGAGAACTTCTAATCCCTGATTGTTTATTTAGATCTGAACTGATTTATCTTGCAATAATATAGCTTGTCTTTTTGTTAACATAGCTTGACTTATCTAATCATCTCACAGTAACAAAGCCTTCTGATGATAGGGATAATTTTCTTATCAAGAAAAAAAAAAACAAAACAGTTTGCTGGTTGCTGTGCTAAACCAGTGTACAACACACTATGCTGTCATTTCCCACCTGAAAAAGGTAAGTCTGGCACACTTCTATGTTTGTGATATTACAAATCCATTTGTTTTCTGAGATCTCAAGTAAAAGTTGACTCTCTTCTGAGTCTACCTTAATATTGGTACAACAACCTCATTTCAGCACAGATCTTTGATTTTTTTTTTCTTTGCCCTAAATGCATCATCACCACTGTTTGCTGAACCTCAGCTGTGCTCTGACAACAGGGCCAGAGTAAAGTCATGGTCACAGGTCAGTTTCACAGCAACTAATTCTTGATTTTACATTACAGTGTTTATAATCTGTACCTCATATTTCTCTATGAGGTCTTATACATGAAAGTAGGCGGGACAGACAGAACATTTAGTAACTTCAAAGAAGAGACAGTTTTTCTTTGCTCTCTTCCAGTCACAGAGTGGTTGCTGGTTTCACTTTGACCCTGCAAACTTCAGCCAAAGACATTTTCTCACAGAGAGAAATGTTTGTGTCCAGCAGCCTTATGATCTGATGTCACTCTTTAACTGCCTGCATGCATGACTGGTTGTCTGTCTCTATGTTATTAACCATGTGATGGGCTGTCCACTTGTTCAGGGTGTAAATGTAAATATGGATTGAAATTTCATGTAGTTCACACAGGTTATGGCCCAGTCAAGTACTTATATTGCACCTTTCTAACCACTCAAAGTGCTTTTATGCTGCTGGTCTCATTCAGCCACTCACACCACACACACTCTGAAGGTGGAGGCTGCTAAAGTGAGGAACCATCAGCATTATCTAATCTCATTCATACACATTCAAACATTGCTGAAAAACAGTGATAGCCAGTTTTGGTTCAGTGTCTTGTTCGAAGACACTTCAACATTCGAACAGCAGGAGCCTGACCCTCGGATTGAGAGACAACAACTCTGCCAGTGAGCGACAGCCACAACAAATCAAAACACAACAAAATTCTTATTTGATGAACAACAGCTCCAACACCACAAAACAGGACATACTTTTGTTAAAACAGGGCATGTACTTTCATATGAAGACCTGATTCTTAAATATTTATTACATGTTCTGATTTCATATGTGCATTTTGGGTTCATAGATTCACTTCCAAACTGAGTTTCTATTTCAGTAAAAGGGCAGGGTGAAGTGTTTGGGAATAGATGACCACTGATGGAAAAAATAAGACTCCAATGACATCATTTGGGAAAAATGTACTAATAAAGTAAGGCTAGACCTTACTCATTCATTTTCATCAAAACAAAGTTCACATTGGTCAAAAAGTAAGTGAAAGTAAGAGCAACTGCCTTCATACTCATGTTCGAGTTTATTTCATATATGTAGCACCTTAAAAGCAAAAAGAATTTCTGCACCAAGGTGCTTCACAAAAAATGAAATTAAAAACAGATTTCATGAAAACAATACAAGATTAAAATTGAAACATTTTAAGCAGGTTACACACAATAAAAACCAAGTGAATAGAGGTAATTTCTAAGATGGTTTTTAAAAGCACAGACTAAGTTTGTCTGTTTGTTAACCTCTGCAGCTACTCCATAGCTGAGGAACTGCCACAGAGAGATCCCTATCTTCAGCCTTATTCTTCCTCTAACAGGGCACAGCCAGTTAGCCCTGCAGAGAGGATCTGGTGGCGTTGTAAGGGTTGAACAGTGCTGAGATACAGAAAAGGGCAAGAACATGAAGGGATTTGGAAACAACCTGAGGAAATGAAATAAATTCTATAAGTGGAGAGGTGCTTGGGGTTCTGGGCATCCTCTGTTTTCTTCTCATTTAGCTGTAAGAAATTATGAGCCAGTCTGTCCTTGATATCTTTGATACAGTTCTGTTATTAGCTTATATCGGTTGGATTTTAAGAATTGAAGGGGAGATCAATGTATCGTAAGCATTGTAGTGGAAACAGATGTTATGAGCCTGGATGATTCTTCCTAATCTGAGCATTTAAAGACTGAAAATTGTATTTTGAACTCTGGTCGACCCCTCTTGTTATATTCACCAGTGTGGAATTACATTAAGATTTAAGGCTGATTGCTTTGGCTGTTGCTGGAAGCAGCAGGGCCTTTTCGACTATTGATATGAAGAATATCCCAGCACTGTGTTATGATTCATGACATCAGTTGATGAACACGTCACCAAGCTATTATCCATTTTATGGAAACATGGGCTGCCGGCTAAGAGGTAAAGGTTCACATCCTGAACATGTCTGAGGTGCCTGGAAAAAGATAGAACCACAAACAGCTCACAGCTGAGACCTTTATTTTTTATCTATTTATTTTGCAGCCCCCTGATGCATCCCTGGCATCTCTCCATTAGAACCCTTCCATGATGTCCAGTTTGTACATGTGTTTGAATTTCTGGTCAGTGTGTGTAGTATGTTTAATGGTAAACAAAAAGTACTCATCTCTTTTCTCTTCCTCCTTCTTCCTTTGCTGTTCTCCCAAGGCCCATCTGCTATATCTCTGAAGACCACCAGGGGACCACATGCCACTCTTCGAGAATTACCGCTTTGGAAACACATACTTGAAACTCCACTACCATGTCTTCACCTGATTAACAGAGAACTTTGAATTTAGTCTGATTACCGTTCTGTTTTATTTTGAGACGCTCATAGACACATTTAGATACTTGAATTCCTTGATTCTCAAAGCTCAGTGAATGGTTTTATGTTGCTGCATGAAAAGCCTCCAACTATAATAACTCTTTATGGAAGATAATCACACAACATATAAAGATAAACTTTGATCACACACCCAGGAGTGGACTTTGTCACCTTTGGTTTCGTCTAAAGAGTTTTAGTCATGACTTCTCCAAATCCCCCTCCACACGCAGGACCTGAGACACAGCTGAGTTTGGACATTGAGGTAAGCCAGTGGTGTCTAGTGTTCATTTCTCAACATGAAATAAGAATTTTATTGAGTTGTTTAAAAAAAAAAAAAAAAATGTGTAGCATGCCGGTATCAGATATAATGAGACTTTTAACCCAGGTGACTGTTCCAAGCTGGTAACCAAGACCAAAGAGGAGTGTTTCTTTAATGTATGTTCCCGACCGCTTATCAGTTGGACAGCTGATTTGGAGCTTGAGGATACAATATGTAGCACCCTCTTTTCCACAGGTCTGAACTGGCTCAACTGAACAAAATGTAAACAACAAGATACTCAACTGGTGTTTTTAACTGTTTAATGTAGAAAGTATCCAATTTCCCAATTTTGAATTTACTTGAATATTTTATCTTTTTTTTTCCAGTTGCACTCAATAATTATTCATCAATTGGGTTTATTTACATAATTGAAAAACTTTTAGCTGTTTGAAATAAATAAACCAATCCAGAACTATATCTGCAAGTAGTTTCTTAAATTTCAACACAAAATGCCACTTTTAATGACCTCTGCATGCAGCCTCAAAAGTTTTCAACCACCTGAACTGAATCACTCATTTGCAAATCTGGTGTTCTCTTATCACACTTAATGCAAATGAGGGTTTGTTGATGGTAACATCTGACTGCATGTTAGAAAAACAGCTAAGTAGGCTGAGAGAAGATATTGCCTTAAACAAACATGAAATTAATACAAAATTATATAAAAGGCTCTAAATGTTCCTAGGGGTAGATTTGGAGGCATAGTTTGCAAATTTGAAGTTGAAAGAACAGTGGCTACACCACCTGGACGGGGAAGAGAGAGGAAGTTGTCATAAGAAGCCACCAGATCCCTGAGGAGGCAGGTACTCAAAAACCCTCAAGTGACTGTAATAGACCTGAAGCAAGATTGATGGCAGCAGGTGCTTTGCATAGGAAAATTCATACTTTATGCTAAGGGCATGCTGCGGAGTGATGAAAATACTAGATCTTTTTGGGCCTTTGAATAAGTAGTAGCAGTAGCAATAGTCGTAGTAGTAGTAGTAGTAATATTAGTTCATTGTCCCTGTGGGGAATAAGTGGTATGTCTGGAGGAGGAGGAATTAACCATATTTTAAAAAGAACACCCTGCCCACAGTGAAGCATGGTGGTGGCTCAGTGATGCTCTGCAGCTGCTTTGGCTTCTTCTGGCATTGGAAACCTGAAATGTGCGGGACAAGAAGACAACCATCAGGAAATCCTTGGAGGAACTGTCATGCTATCTGTGAGGAAGCTCAAGCCTCTGCGTGTTTGTTTCTTCAACAGGAATATGATCCAAAGCATGCCTCAAAGTCCACCAAGGCTTGCTCTCAGAAGAAATCCTGGAATGTTCTTTGGTCATACAGTCACCTGACATGAACCCCACTGAAAATCTCAGGTGGGATTTGAAGAATGCGGTAGCAGCACACCAACCCAAAAATATTATGGAACTGGAGGCTTTTACTTTTGAGGAATGGGCTGAGATTGGAAGGCTGCCAGAAGCTGGTACCTGGCTATGCATCCAAAGATTCTTCTCATTAAAGGGTTGAATAGTTTTGGGACTACGACAGTCATTAAAATTTAGCCTCCTTGTTTTAGTTTCAGAAACTACTTGCAAATACTGGTTGTGTCAATGTATTTGAGTTTTCTTTGTTTGATGAATTGCTGAATTGCTGAAAGATTGGAGTTTTCCAATAAATCCATTTTTTCAATAGGTGCTGGATAATTTTGAGAAGGACACTGAACTGTCTGTTTCATGTATATAAAAACAGGAAAAGGTAGCCCAGCTAAAAGATATATATATATATATATATATATATATATATATATATATAGGGGAGAGTGGGGTAAAGTGAGACATTTTTTACATTTGCTCCCCTCTACGCGAACTAAAATGATATATCAGTAAAATTTATACATTTCTCATTAATTCAGGATGTTTCCTAGCAATGGAAATTATCAGACTGTATTTAGGATGAAGGGCAGTGAAAATATAAGTGTTTTAAAAAAAGTTGTATTGTGTCTCACTTTACCCCAGTTTAGGGGTAAACTGAGACAGACCAGAGAATTCAAGGGGGTAAAGTGAACCTGCTGGGGATAAACTGATCCACTTACTTTTTCCAATCTGAAACAACCATAAAAACACATGGTGTAACAGTTAGAATCCTGACAGATGGCTTGACAACCACATAATCCAGAACTAATGTCGGACTAGCAAAAGAATCATGGGGTTTGGTCAATGAAGCACATTTTTTTTCTAAACACTTGAAAGTAACTCTGAACAAAATACAATACAACGTAATATAATTCAAAATGTTATGTTTGAAAGACCCGTAACATCCGATGATCTCAGGTAACATCACTGATGATGTGTTCAGGTGCATCAGTAGAACCTGATGTATTCAAGAACTAACTTTTCTGGCGAAACCAGTGACAACCAGGAAGAGGCTGGCTGACGACCAGGAAAAGACTGGTGACTACTGGAGAGACAGTTGACAGCCTGGAAAGACAGCAACCGGGGCGGGGAGGGTCTGCAGCCCAAACCGCTTCCTCCGAGAGGAGGAAACCAACCTTAAAGCTACAGATCGACTCATGGAAGAATACCCCCAGGGGTGCCCGAGAGGGGGGGATCCAAGAACACGAACAATGGCGATGGCAAAACGACTACGACCGCTGTATGCAGATGCGGAAAAATCTGCAAAAATAGCCGTGGCCTCAAGATTCATCAGGCCAGGATGAAGTGTTTGGTGGAGGAGAACGTGTCACAGCGCACAGATGCCACATCTGATGAGATGCAGGAGGAGCCGGGCCAGGAATCACCCCACAGGGCCCAGAACCTCCATGTGGCAGTACCTGTTCCCCCAATTCTGCCCCTGGCGAAGGTTCGAATCAAGTGGCCACCGGCCTGTAAGACGACAGTTTGGGAGCAGTTTGACGAGGACGTCGACAAAGTGCTTGAAGCATCTGCAAAGGGAGATGTGGAGGCTGCAGACAATGACAACCATCATCATTAGTCTTGCCCAGGAGAGGTTTGGGGCAGAGGAGAAGAGACCAGCTCGGACACCCTACGCCATGAACCGAAGGGCTGCCGAGATCCACAAAATCTGACAGGAACTGAAGTCCCTCAAGAAGCAGCACAAGGAAGCCAGTGAGGACCAGCGAACTCCCTTGGCAGGGCTGCGGGCTATCTTGAGGAAAAGGCTGATGATCCTGCGCAGGGCTGAGTGTCACCGTAGGCGTCGGAGAGAGAGATCCAGGAAGCGTGCTGGGTTCATAGCCAACCCCTTTGGCTTCATGAAACAGCTGTTGGGGCAGAAACGGGATGGGAACCTGGGCTGCTCAAAGGAGGAAATAGACCTGCATCTCCACAACACCTACAGTGATCCTTGCAGACAGGAAGAGCTGGGACAGTGTGATATCCTGGTAGAACCACCACCTCCCACCAAGGATTTCGACACCAAGGAGCCACTTCTGAGAGAGGTCCAGGAGGTTGTGAAGAAGGCCAGAGCTAGCTCTGCCCCTGGACCAAGTGGTGTCCTGTACAAGGTCTACAAGAACTGTCCACTGCTGCATAAGCGACTCTGGAAGATGCTGAGGGTCATATGGAGGAGAGGGAAGGTGGCTCAGCAATGGAGATTTGCTGAAGGTGTCTGGATCCCCAAAGAGACAGTGTCTCACTTTACCCCCCAGCATTTGTCTCACTTTACCCCATTGCCACAATTTTAGAAAAAACAACCTCTCTTAGCATTTCAGGCTAATCTTCAGCTAGTATCATCACATGGTTTTATATGTTGGTAGTTCATCAACATGTGTGATATAAGTTTTTCTGCCTGAATAAATTTGCTTTGGCACAACAGCTGTTTAAGCTGTCGGCAAGAAAATTTACTTTTACATGCAAAAAAGATATTCATGTGAAAAAAACATATTTACCATAGTACCATGAGGTCCTCTCCTTCATGGCCAAGGGGAAATAGGAGGGGCCTGAAAACATAATGGTCACATGACCACAAATGTGTTCCGTTGCCTAGATACAGGGGGTGTCTCACATTACCCGATGTCTCACATTACCCCACTCTCCCCTATATATATATATATATATATATATATATATATATATATATATATATATATATATATATATATATATATATATATATATATATATATATATATATATATATATATATATATATATTCATTCATTCATTCATTGTGAGAAAGATATCTCTCTTGTTTGTCATCGTGTCAATATTTCTACGTCCTTAACGTGAAGTGTGCACTCCAATTCGCACTTTTTCAAGGTCAGTACGTCCGCATCACAATGAATGAAGGAATATTTCCTCCAGTACCTGAAGCATCTCCCACAGAGCTCGAGCTGAAGAACACGCGATATGAACGTCATGAGCTGTATGACGTGTTTGTATATAACAGTCCGTCGTAGTAGAAGGAGTGAGTCGCCGTAGAGCAGAAAGGAGGAGACGTGGCTAACTACCGGCCAGAGCACTGAGCTAGAGAGGAGGGCGCTTAAAAATGCTGTGAAGCGTTTTTTCTCCTGGCACAATAATTTTTTGAAACGGGGAAATTATTTAATAACTTAAGACATCTTGAAAGCACAATGGCACGAGGAGAAGGCGCAGAGCAGTACGCGGCGAGTTTACTATCAGTCAAACCTATTAATACAGAAATCAAGACGGCAAAGGTAAGAGGTAGCGGTTTTATTTAAAATTTCGGGTTCCTGTTTAAATAAAGTGCATTTCTTTCTGTAGATGGACCTTAAAGGGCGCCTATATTGAAGGCAAATGAAGATAAAATGTGGTCGTTACTTCCTTCAGCATTTTAAACGCCCCCCTCGCCTGTCGTCGATATTTAAATTTCTCTTGTCCGCCTGTCCCTGGGCAGCTGCTCACGGGGCAGATATACCGGTTTTAAAGGGACCGCCGTGTAATTACAGCTAATATTGTAGATAAAACTGTTTTAACAGCATCGCCCCGTAAATACAGCAGCTTTAGAGATGACAGATGTGCAGCAGGGAGGTGACGTGTTAGCTTAGTGCTGCTCCTGAGCTGAAGAATGAATCACCCTTTGGTTTGAGAGAACAAAATGAAATCTATTTTCAACAATTCTTCTCAGCAGAATTTTGGCCATCACTCTGAAGCTCTTAAAGAAAGACTTGCACACGTATTCAGTAAATATGGGAACTTTATGATTCATTTTTGTTGTAGATGAGTTTTTTGTGTCAGCTTTGTATTTCAATCCATGGCATTTAATATCGTCCACATCACATGAGGAGCATCTCTTTTCTTTCACTAAAACCTTGAATTGCAGGACTATTTGAAGGATTTATAATGTGATGTATAATTAAAGCTTTTGGGGGTTTCCCTGCCTGTCATCAGCTTTCCCCTAACATTAAAAATAGTTTTTCTTTATGTAGTTTTAGTTTCATTTTAACTCTTTAAAATTCTCCCATCATGGATGAAGACTAATATGTAGATTTTGTAGAAGAGCATGTTGTAAATGCCTCCTCAGAGATCAGGTGATGCTGGTTGCCATGTCGGGTGTGCTATCCTTCTTTGCCAGAATCAGCGCACTCTAGGACTCAGATGATTGGTCGTAGCTGTGGGATGTGATAAGTCGAAAGACTGTCTGCTGACTGTTGGTTGCTCAGCATGAAATGTCACACCTCAACCAACATCCTATTTCTAGAGCCAATAGCAGCGCAGGACTCTTTGTGATGCAGCGCGAGATTGTGCACTACAATAACCTCATAGTTTTACACATCGCACCACATCATCAGTGGGGATTTGCTACTAATCTGACATTCTAAGCTATGGGGTGAGCAACTTGAGCCAATCTCAAGCCCTCGTGATAGCAGGTTGTTTAACACAGTATCACTTTTACTAGGAATTTTTCACAGAGGGCTGGATGAGGGGAGCTGAAGCAGAAAAACAGGGATTAACAAACCCCAGACTACAGAGGAGTGCTGCAGATTATAACCCCATTTCGCACCACCGCCTGCATCGTGTAACCTTAAATCATAGCTCCCGAGGGGATGGCATGTCTGTGTCTCACTGCATAAAATTTCTTTTCTGTCTCTTCCTCATTTCCAGCCAAAGGACCGGAGAAATCGACTGACTGTCTGGAGCAAACTGTGCTACGCCATTGGTGGAGCTCCCTATCAAATCACAGGCAGCGCTCTGGGCTTCTTCCTTCAGATCTACCTGCTCGATGTGGCGCAGGTGACTAAAATTAGACACATAAAATCACAGTGGAATGAATCACGTACTTGTCAGTAATAAGATATGGTGCATGACAGAAAAAACAGCTCATAATAATCCTTTTCTTCTTTTAAACAAAAGTGACCCATTTGGTAATTCGCCCAAATACTCCCTGGACACACATTCGCCTGTTTCCCCCATCCTTCATAGGTCAAAATACTGATTAGCTCAAAGAACAGAGTTAGTGTACACTCTTCTCAGCCTTGGATCGCTTTAACACTTTCCCCCCCTGCAGCAGCTGGTCAAGCGCATTAGCTTGACCTCCTGCTGCTTTGCTTTGTTACTCAATTAACGAATCAGACCTCTCCACTGTACACCGCAGGAACTTAAGCAAAGACCTCTCAGCACAAGAAATTAGATCATGAGAGAGGCTTTGAATGGTCTGTTGTTCTTAAACAAATGATACAGTTGTGTATTTCTCTAAGCCTCAAAATGTCTCCATAACCTCATTGTGTGTGGGGTTTTTTTTCTGTCATTCTCTAGCAGCACCATATGAGGTAGTGTTCGGCCTCCTCTTTGTTTCAGCTTCACGCCTCACTCTTCTTTTCCGTTCTCGCCCTTCAGCTGGATCCCTCCCATGCCTCAGTCATTCTCTTTGTGGGCCGGGCATGGGACGCTATCACAGACCCCACAGTGGGTTTCCTGGTGAGCCGGAGCAGATGGACCAGAATCGGCCGCATGATGCCGTGGTAGGTGTCTGAGTGTCTCAGAAGCACGTTACTTCAGTCCAGGTTCACAAAGCAAAGAGGGTAACCTGTGTTGGATTCTGACAATGGGTTGTTGAGTAAGGGAGTCGAGGCAAACGTACCTACTGAAACCAGCTCCAGAGCAATTGGCAGTAACCATAGCAACAGAGCTGATGTATAAGGGAATTTGGTCTGGCTGAATATGCACATTATGTGTGCATCAGAAATCACATTTCGAGAGTTCAAACAGCGGCTACAGCACAAACACAAGTTTGATTACTGTCTTCGCTTTCTCTTAAATTCATGTGTCTGCTGGAGCCAATCAGCTGGTTTAACATTTATAGGAAAGAAACACGTCTTAGCAGTTAGTGTAACAGCTGGTAGAGCTCTTCAGCTCATAGCTGAATGGGTCTAATAGGTCCTCTTGTCTTTTGCATTCACTGATTCTCTGCTGTGTTTCCTGCATTGATTGTATAGGAGAGGATGTATTTCCTGTGACGTGACCTCGTGGTTGTACAGGGCTGATTTGAAGCCTCTGGTTTGGTGATGTGGTTGTGAAACACCAAGTCATCTGAGCAGTACTGTTAGTTTCCAGTGAAGATTCCTTCATTCATCCATAATCACTTTTTAAACAAAAGCAGCAGCAGAGAATTTCCTATCTAGGACCAAGAATCTTTCATCCTGACTCTCGCTTGTGGACTAAAGATAGATGAGATGGCAGCTAGAAAGCAACACCCATACATATATATATATATATATATATATATATATATATATATATATATATATATATATATATATATATATATATATATATATATATATGTATGTGTGTGTATGTATATATAAATATAGGTGCAGGTTGGAATATTCAAATCATCCGCTGTACCGCGTTACAGGACGTCCACAAACCAAATTTATACCCAGTGATAGTCGGGCCAGGTGGAGCTGACAGTCGAGCTTGTGGAGAGTCAGCTTGTAAAGAAAGATGACCTTCACATTCAGCTGGCATATTGAGATGTGCGAGTGTGTGAGGAAGGAAGTGTGAAATGTGATTGTTTGAAATATCTAGTGTAGGAATGCTGGCTGCTGACAGCCGCTGTGATATCATTTGCTGAGGAACAGATCTAAATATTTAACAGGCTTACTTCCCATGTGAAGTCACGATGATATCTTGAGGATCGTGGGTGTTTGAGTCAGAAATGCCGGCTGTATGCATGAGCTGAGGGGGAGGGGGGGATCTACCGGCTTCTGCTGCGATTGGTCCAACCCACAACACACCATGAGCTTCAAACCAATAGGGGTGTGTCCATTTCTGTTTGAGTTCCTAGACCGTGTGTGTGTGAGGAGAGGGGGATTTCACGGTAGCAGAAAGAGGTTACCTTGGGTTAAGAGGCATGCCCGGGTTGAAATAATGGAGGTCATTGTTTAATTGCAACATGTACATGATCCTCTGTGAAGCCTGTCAAATGGAAGTGTAGGAAGCAGCTGTTAGAAAAGAACACAGATGTCTTTGTCATATTTCTTCATGCTGATGCTGAAGATGTTGAGTAACCATGCATGTAGAATCTGTGACAAGAATCTAGGGACCATGTTCTCTTGTCTGCATGTTTTCTTTTAGCAAATATGTTTTTCTGGTCCATCTGTAAAAATGAAAATGGCATGTTCTCTTCAAGGTTATTTCCTGCGTCCAAGCGACAAAATGTGACTCATGAGGAATCCGCACTATGTTCATTCAGCCACGTCTGTGTGCCTGACAGTCAAAGCCTCATCTCTGTCTCATTAACCCATTTCAGACATTAGATTTAATCAGGAGGGGCTCACTGTCTTATTTCCCTCGTGTGTCACATAAAAAGGGGGGCAGAGGGGTTCCACGAGGGGGACCACGTGTGAGCGCACATGTGTCAGATTCAATAATAGAACATCTCTGTGCTGGGTTAGAGGCTCTCATTTATCTATCTGCTCAGGTTCATTGTCTTTAACAAATTCAGTCACAATTTTTTTCACACATTTCAGAAGGATTCTGTCTGAATGAACCAACAAACCAGACTTGCAAAGACATTTCAGTTCTGTTGAAAAAGCTGCAATTGTTGCTGAAACTATTTCTCAACAGACTCATTTCGTTAAGTGTTACAGTTCAGCTGGGTTGGGTAGGTGCTAAGACAACATTACCTGTACAGTGTCTCTGCACTGCCTGCAGCCATGGTGATTTGTGTTTGCAGCAGTTAGAAGCTTGTGTAAATATCAAACAGACCTGATGCTCATCGAGTGGAAACTTCCAACCATGAGAAATGAAACTGATGTAGAACTGCTGAAAACTGCAGTTCGTCAAGTGTCCGCTTCAGGCTGGCTCTGGTAGTACCAGAAACCACAAACACAGCAAGCCAAAAAAAAAAAAATCCCAACAATATAGATTTTTACAACAGGAAGAAACATGTTTACAGTCTGGCACAGAAAATGACTTGAGTCTGAATATGTCATTTCTCTAACAGCACACACAGTGCCTCTTGAGTTTAGCAGTTTCAATATGGCTACCAAGTACGATAGGCATCAAAACTCTGTATCAAAAACAGATGGGTGACATCACGGGTATTACCTACATTCATTATGTTTTCACATTAAGTTTGTGAACCAGCTCCTGCCTGTCCAGTCAGTTGGAGGGCACACACAGCTTAGAGAAAGGCTGCTCAGACTGAGCGGGGTTAGAGCAAGGTGAGCCAATGGAGCCACACGGTCAGGTCAGCCCACCATGTCTCCGTTCTCAGCCCAGACTGAGCTCCTTCTCTGCACAGAGCCCTAACAAGGCTGATTAAAGAGATTATACACAAAGAAAAAAGGGAAAAGAGGGAAAATACAGTAACACTTGGCAGGAATTAATAAACAGTCTTCAGCAGTGGGACACAGCAGGCTGTAGACTTGGCACAGCAGGAAATGCAACCCTGTCCCAGTGACTTGAAATGAAAGAGCCCTGTTCTTTGTTTAAGCATGCTCTTTTGGTCAGCATCATCATGAGATGTCTTCTTTTTAACTCTTCTTAACTCTCCTCTCTTTCTCCCAGGATCCTTTTATCCACTCCATTTGCTGTGCTAACGTACTTCCTGATCTGGTACGTGCCCCCCTTTGAGCAGGGGAAGGTGTTCTGGTACCTGATCTTTTACTGCCTCTTCCAGTCGATGCAGACGGTCAGTATCACACTTTGACACTTGCTTTGTTTCCTTTGTGTCAGTGTGGGAACACAAGCCTAAATGTGTGTTTGTGTTCATTCACAGTGCTTCCATGTGCCATATTCTGCCCTCACCATGTTCATCAGCAGCGATCAGAAGGAGCGGGACTCTGCCACTGCTTACCGTACGTCGGAGCTGTGTCTTGATCAGATGTTATAACACACGCTGTTGTGGGCTGTGCACTTACTGAGTTTCTGTGTGGCTCTCAGGTATGATGGTGGAAGTGCTGGGTACGGTTCTGGGCACAGCCATCCAGGGGCAGATCGTTGGGGGGTCCTCAAATTGTCCTGATGAGCTGACACCCAGCAGTAACCTGACAAATATCAACCCATCTAATGTAACACTGGATGAGACGGTGAGTATTTAGAGCTTTGCTTTGAGACGGATGAATAATACTTGTTACCTCCATGCCATAAAGGGAGGTTATTTTACATACATACATGTTAGCCCAAGTCAATTTGATCTTTTCTGTCCTCAGAAACAAGCTTACCTGATTGCATCAGGGGTCATCTGCATCATCTACGTCCTCTGCGCTGCAATCCTGTTTATAGGTGTAAAGGAGCAAAAAGGTATGAATTCAGTGAGAGATGTTTTCATCTGACTCACGCCAAGGTTGAAACTGTGAACCTGTGATACATGACTGAGCATACACTCAGACTAAATTCTGATGGCTTTAAACTCCAAAAATAAATCACTTGGAGTGAAACCTTTCGATGTATGAACAGAGTCATGTTTCAAAAGTGACGTGCAGCAAATCAGATGAACTTAAATTAAATAAATTAACCTATCAGGTCTGTCAAGGTGTGTCAGCGTAGGGGGCTTGTTTTGTTGGAATAATTCACTAAAATAATGTCAATTGAAGTTTTTAACTTGAAGTAAAAAAAAAAAAGGAAATAGAACAAGCTGTATACAATGTATTAAACTCCTTTAATCAATCATAATTTCATGTATGATCATTTTGTCTGTCCAGGCCAACGCAGACTTCTTAATTACACTAAGGGTGCTGTTTTAGGATCTACTCATGAAAAATTCATTCTGACAAGTATGAAGTATGAAAGTTTAATCTCCACAAAGGGCCAATTTGTGGTACAACCAAGAAACTCAAACTCTTTAAAAACTAACAAAAACAAACCAAAAATCGCTGCTGGTCGCCAAAATGCAGCGCCCTCTTTGTCCTCTGTGTCTGAGTGATACAGTACGATGGTTCAAATTAAACTTATTTATGTTAAATGATCGCTACATCTTTTTTTTTCTAAACTGATTACCAGATCAAAGTCATCATAATCCTACCCAACACACCCTGAAAGTTGAACCCAGATCAAATCGGCTTACATGATCTTATCCAATTTCAGTACACCTTTTTCTTTTTGAACAACCTGTTCTCAAGATTTGATCGAGTCTGGGTCTCAAAACCAGATGAAACTTCTGAATAAGGGGAGAAAAACTGACTGACAGACAGACAGACAGACAGACAGAGAGACAGTCGGGTGATCTCTTGTCTCATTATTTTTAGATGTAGTGTTTGTTTAATGTTTCTTAGAAAATATTTAAGACTTGGTGAAAACTTGCAAAAATAATGATTTGTTCCATGTGATCTGAAAACTGAATCAGTCTGTATCTGTCGTCCCTGGAAGATATTTGGCCTTTTCTTAAATGTGTCAAAAAGTAATTTTTTTTTCATTAATTTGTCTTAATATTCGTTCTTGTCTCCTATCTGTTTGTTTACAGAGAGTGGGAGGAAAAAAACGGAGCCCCTCGGGTTCGGTCAGGGCCTGTGGCTGGTGATGAGTCATGGACCGTACATCAAACTGGTCATCGGGTTCCTGTTTACATCGCTCGCCTTCATGGTATTTATTGGTTTTATGATCAGTCTCGTATCAGATACAGATAAAAATAAGCCAAGGAATTTGTTAGCTTAGCATTAAAACAAGGAGCAAAATAGGACAGTTAGCCTAGCTTTTTCCAGAGGTAAAGATACTCATTTATTTTTATTACAGGTGTGAGAGTGTTCCCTGTAAGTCTGTTGCTGAAGTTTGTACAAAGATGTAACTTCCTGATTTGATGTTTTATAGCTGCTGGAGGGAAACTTTGCTCTTTTTATCACCTACGCTCTTGGCCATAGGAAAGACTACCAGAATATCCTCCTGGTCATCATGGTGAGTGTTTCTATTTCCTACTGAATGACCCTTAATCATCTTGTAAACGCTCTCATCAGATTGAGATTTAAGGGGACAACACTACAGCAGAAAAGCGTCCATGTAGCACAGAGTAAAGCCTCCTGTCTTTGTCGTGTTTGCTGTCCGTGCTCTGCGGTCTTTCCTCACGTGCAGGGACACATGGCACAGGGGCTGAAAGGGCAGATTTTCAGGGTGAGGGGAGATGTTGTTTGGGCTCCTGGGAACCTATCTCCCTGTCACACTCACCAGGGTTCACAGGGAATCGAGGGAGAGACAGGCACACAGTGGAGCTTTTGTTGCCCTGGTGATCTTTCACTGCCACCATGGGAACTTCCACTATTAGGAGTTCTCCTTGTTTCATCCTCCTGCCTGCTTTCTGCTCTGGTGCGTCCCGCTGATTAGGAGTGGAAACAGTTTTGGGCACGTTGTGACATACTGAGAGAGGTAGAGGTGCAGAGGAAGATTTTGCACTTTATTTCCTCATGTTCGGGTTGTAAAGATTGTGCTTGTTCTCATGTGGTCATTTAACATCAGTTGACCAAGTTTGGCCTTGAGGTCAAAGGTCATCTGCCCCCAAAGTCAAGACCACACAAAGCATATTGTGCCTGTGTCCTTTTATCTCCTCAAGCTGTGGTCATCTTATTCCTTCCAGTTCACACGTTGCCAAGAAAAACATCCTGAGCTGATTCTGCTGGGATCAGATTTAGCCTTTTCTTTCTTTTCTTTCTTTCTTTGGATCAAATAGTTTTCAGGGCTATTCCAAAACTTTGAAAAACACAGTGCGAAGGTTTAAGCACGATTGAAATCAAAAGTGGATTATGTAAGACAATCTGATTTCATATTCACTTTTATTTGTGAAACTACACAATCCATTTTCAGGACTGAATCCAGTCTGATTGCTAAATTCAACCAGATTACATATGAACCAGTTATTTATTGAGTCTGGAAGGGTTTTTTGTCTTTTAGTGTGGTTTTTGAAGCCTTAAATTTAAAAAACCCTTTTTGATGAGAAAAAAAAATACATTTTTAAAAGTATTTCTTAATTTTGACTGAGTTTTAGTAATTTATTTTTTCCTTAAACAAAAAAGATAAATAAATAAAATAAACTCAAAATTGATCACAGTTTATTACTTTCACTTCCTTTGTGGAATGAGGTATTTATTTTTCTGCAACAATTTTAGAGTAGGTACAAATAATCTCTCTGTTTGCTGTCTCATCTGGTTACATAGATAAATGTGATGAATTAACATCAGAAATAATTCTGTCTCACCGCTTTTCTTTTTTAGTTATCTGGAACTCTAACCATCCCGTGGTGGCAGTGGTTTCTGACTCGCTTCGGGAAAAAGACAGCAAGTTACTGCGGTATCTCAGTAAGTGAAATAAATCTTTATTTTCAGTTCAACAAACACCTTTGTTTAAGGAGGACGTGCTGTTATGCAACCACTCACATGCCTTCACATTATTTTCTCCCTCTATAGTGGGCCATACCCTTCATGATCCTGATCGTGAGTATCCAGAGCAACTTGGTCATCTCTTACCTGGTCTCAGTGGCGGCAGGAGTGAGCGTCGCTGCAGCTTTCCTGCTGCCTTGGTGAGTTTATCTGATGGATATATCCCCTGGATCTCAGAGTGGATTTTCTTCGATTATGTTCTGATTTGCCTTCTTAATTTTACATGTGCTTTCAGGTCGATGCTTCCTGATGTAGTTGATGACTTTAAGGTTAATAACCCGGGCATCCACGGCCATGAAGCGCTCTTCTACTCCTTTTATGTTTTCTTCATTAAGTTTGCCTCTGGAGTCTCCCTGGGTGTCTCGACACTCAGCTTGAAGTAAGCAAACTGATCCATTTTTCTATTTAATGCATCTGTCTTGTTATCTCATCTCTTGTTCATTCATATTTCTCCCCAGTTATCATCCTTAACCTGTTCTGATCCCTCAGTTCATGTCTGTACGGCCTTAATCTGTAACACGATTTGAGATAAGCTCCTCATTACAACTCATCAGTCCAGCGGTCATGTGGTGTTAAATCACATAATCTTCCACTTACTGTACTCACATCAGCTTTTCTGCGTCTATCTGCATTTTTTCTCAGATTTGCAGGCTACGTGACTGGGTCTTGCACACAACCTGAGGCGGTCAGCTTAACCCTGAAGGTGCTGGTCTCTCCGGTGCCTGTGGTTCTTATTATTGTTGGACTCCTGATACTTAAAACCTACCCGATCGATGAGGAGAGGAGGCAGGGCAACCGCAAACTGCTGCAGGAAATGCTGTAAGTGGAATGCACACACACATGAACTGCAAACGGAGGTGTAACTTGTTTTAGTACCCATTCAACAAAAAGACACTTTTTATTGCAAGAATTACTTATGACCACAGCAGATAAGCCAGTGGGGGGTTAGTCCTGTCCTGCTTTCTCAACCTGAGTTTAATTCAAATGTTTTTTTGTCTGACTCCTGGCTCTTCTCCCGTCCTCTGCAGGGACTCCGAGGCCGATTCGGAGTCTGAAACTTCAGCTCTTGGGAGCAGCGTTTAGCAGTGTGCACAAACCAACCACCCCAGCTGCTTCATGTGTTTGCACAAACTGTTGAGGGACAAACCACTGAGTGTCTGGACAAACAGAGGAGGGACCGCAGACCAGCACTGCTGCTCCAACACCATCAGCACTAACAGGCTCCCTCTGGTGGATCACACAGGTTTACATCACCCCCTAGTGGCCTGCCTCTGTTATAACGTGTGTTCAACTATTTTCTGTTTTCCTTAACTTGCATCTGTCCCAGTTAAAACTGCATTTAAAAATGCTTATTGTGAAGCACAAAGTTTGAAGATCTCTACGATGTGTCATCACATGGCACATAAGAGCCAAAATGAAGAGTTAGCTTCTGTTTTTCTTTCTTATGAAAGGTTTCCTTTTTCTGTTCAGTTGAAGCACAGCACTGGGATCTGTTCATACCTTACTTGGATGGATACAATCTCTAAACTGACAGTTAAACCTGCTCACCTTCTCACTCAAAGGAAATTAAGACAGAGTTTTTTACAACATGCAAGCTCCCTCAAGACTCATGGGAGCTGTAGTCAATTTTATCTTGAAGGATTTTTCCAAAGATGAACTGTTTACAGAGATGTTCATGTAGCTGTCTGATCTGTTTTTGACTTGGCTGGCTCTCAGTGCCTCCTTTATTGCTTTTATGTATTGCATTATGGGAAACAAGTACTCGTACAACATTTCTACCATAACTCCAGTGTGCACGCACTAAACCGAACACTTCTTGGACTGGGACGCGGCTCGTGAATTGTGGTTTTATTGAAGAAATATTTATAGGCCAGTTTACGAGCTCAGACTTTCACTGGTGCAGACTGGAGTCTGTTGTTACCCCTGATGTTTACACGCTGTAAAGTGTCCGCCCTGATTTCTAAAGGGCTTACCAGCGCTACTTTTGAAGCTGTAAAGAGCTGTGCTACCATTTCTGCTCTGAATTTGGTGGAGTTGATTCCTGCAGAGGGTTTTATGAAGGAAATAACTTTAAGTGTACTTGAATCTCCTGAAGGTGGAAAGATGTACTGTATGTAGGCTGAATCACTGCCTTACACACACATATCTTCTGTAAATAGTTGCTTTGAGATTTTCTCAGAGTAGGGTTTCCCATCACATCTTTATGTGCTTGAACATTTCAGCCACTCACTACGATGCTAAAAGGACATTTCTGAATGTGCTTTTATATCGACTTCAGTACGTCATAGAGCACACTCTCACTTCCTGAGAGGAAGGAAAATGCTTTATTTAACTATTTATTTAACTATTGAAGGGATTCTATGTTTCTTATGAAGGCACATGTGTATAATACTGTATAAACAGTGGCTGGTTGTTGACATGATTCTTTTTCTAAGAAAAGAAGTCTGATAAGCTGCTGCAGTGTGATAAACAAGCTGTCTTTACAGAAGTGTCTCAAACAGCAACCTGGCAGCAGCTCCATTATTATAAATTATACATTTATCCTCACTTTGTATGACTTGATTAAAACTCAAATGATCGTATATCTGTATGGTTAAGTTATTAAGATAAAGGTATAATATATTTCCTCATAGCTGACATTTTGGCTTTGCACTAGATGAAGCACATCACATCTGTTCCTGGTGTTAATATGCTGCTGTGTGTATAAAATGTAAATATTTTTCTAAGTTGGACCTTGATTAGCAGCGTACTGTAAAATTCAATGAAGTGATGAACTGGTGTAGTATATTTTTAATTTTATGGATGTAAATAAAGTTTGTCAATACAAATTCTGATGTCATCACAGTATTTATGCTTGTGCGAGCACCAGTAGGTCTTTAAAACAAACTCAGATTGACTTTGAATTACCTTTAATCTAATACACTCCACCAATCAATCAGTCGATCAATTAATCAAACTTTATTTATAAAGCACTTTTCGTAAAAAAAAGATTTAACACAAAGTGCTTCACAGTCCATTAAAAACAATCCCACATGCCCTTCTACCCAACCACCCTTACCCCACATAAAACTACAGTCAATAGTCACATACACAGTTTCACCCAAAGGGTGGTTCCATCTTACTCCTCGAAGACGAAATCATATGAAATTAAGAGATAACACACATTGTGACTTTTGCCCAGACAACACAACTGGGACTTTTATTCTCATGTTTTGGCAGAGCCCTGAGGTCAGGGTTCAGGAAAGTTTTTTTAGCACCTTATCTGTTATGCAAATGAGTGAATATTTGGAAAGAGACGGTAAAGTTTATCAGTTTGAACAATAAATTTCCTGTCTTTGTAGTGTCTTTAAATCAATAAAGGTTAAACAGGATTTGCAAATCATTGTGTTTTGTTTTTATTTACATTTGACACAACATACCAACTTCACTGGAGTTGGGGTTGTAATACCTTGTCTGCTCACCAGCATGCTCTACTTCCAACCATCAAGCGCTTTGGGTGGGTGGTGGGTATCTGATTTTAAAATATGTGCACTTACAATGCAACAGGTGAAGGTGGAAAGGATTGTTTCACCCCAAAAAGTGTCAACTTTAATTATGACGCAATTGTAACGCGACTTTATCAATTACAGCCAATGGCCGTGCGAAACTGCCAACGTTCCTCAATATTCTTCACCAATCGCGTCGGCGAATTCTCCCCAGCGTACAACATTTGACCAATCACGACTCTGAAACGTTGGAGGGTTTTTTTCCTCCCTCCTCTTCCTACTTTCTCCTCTCGGCGACTATTTACTTGCCGGTCGCTGATAAACAAACCAGTTTTTACGAGCTACCTCATCTCTCTGTATTCTACGAAATGGTGAGTTGTTTTTTTTTTTACAATGATAAAGTGTTTGGCACTAATTTTACTTGTTAAAACTGTCATATCGACTTATTTAGCTAACTCTACCGGGAGATTGCCTCGTTCAACTTTCATTTGCAACGGTAGTCTTACCGACAGTCTGTGTTGCGAGTAAGTAATAAAACAAGAAAAAAAAACTCAGCTGCTGACATTCAGCTATTTCAGTGTGATGATCTCATTTTAACTTTTAAGTGACTAGTAGTTAGTCACACTGTGACGATCCGATACAGCGCTGACATTACCTATTTTTATAAGGTAGGTTGTGTGAACCCAGTGCCGAACATAACAATGGCACTGAAGAAACGCTGGGTTAGTCAAACTGTCCGATTTGTCCTGGCAGAAAAAAGAATAGCATGGAACTGTTCTCCAAACTAGATTAAAACGGAAATCAGTATTGGAACTGACGAAAACCCTTTTCAACCGACAATTCAAAACCGACTGTCACGTGGCAATGTGTGTAGTTTGGTTTGGGACTCAGTATCCACATAACCATCAGCTGGGCAGTCAGTGGACTGTAGATTTTTTTTCAGTGGACTGTGGATTGTCTTAATCCACTTCTCAGACATCTGCCTCCTGTGACTCCATCTTTAGATCACTGTGTTCTTGTGTGATGCCATCAGTCACATCCTGAACACTGTAAATAACACCTCTCTGTGTTGATGGCACTCTGAAGTGAACCCCCCCCCACACACACACACACAATTAAATAAATAAATATGTGCATAAGTAAGTATATATATTTACATATGAACAGTATTCTCCAGGCTACATAGTTTCAATTCAAATTGATTCTAATCTTACTTTAACATTCAACTAAATTCACACAATAGTGTCTGGATAGCCTACTGCACTCTCTACTTATCATCCTAAAAGAGAATACTTCACACCCCAACACTCCTGACCCTGAACGATGCAACCAGCATCCCCTGAAAACATGCAGAACCTGTTTCTGCCTTGAGTAATGCAACAAGTATTACAAAGTTTTACAAATGTTTTCTGAAAACATTTTATGTAGATAATACATTTAAATTCCCTCTTTAACAAAATTGAATTTTAAAGTTGTGATAATATCATTGGCATCATCAAGTCTTTCACTAATGTGAGCTGGTGTCCTGCTGTGCTTCTCAGGCAGATGGTGGAGGGTCAGTGTCTGTCCCCCGTCCAGCAGCAGAAGTTGCCGCAGTGTCTGTAAGTCGTTTAACTTTTTACTTCATAGTGCGCAAAAGCTGATGAGTCTTTAAGTTTAGTATTAAGTATTTTTGTGTTTTGTTGTTTTTTATGTTAAAGACTGCTGCTGACTCTGGGGCAGAAGCAGCGACTTCCACAGGCCGCCTGCCCCACATGTGGTCAGAGGATTTGCCCCCTGAAGACCACAAGTGGATTAAAAAGTCCATCTTGAAGTTGGGGCCCAGAGGGAAACTTGAGCTTCAGGACCATCTGAAGCTCTGGTATTCCCCCCCTGAGCCAAGCAGCCTGTACAACCAGGCTCCAGCACCAGAGAACTTTTTTGCCCACCCTCTCTTTGTGTGGATGCCGTACAAATTATGGAAGGTGAAGGTGGTCTGTCCTAACACAGCCTGTGAGCAGCACCAGCTCACTGGGGCAGGGCTGCACAAGAGAGCACGGCGGGTTCTTGACCTGGACAGGACCTACAATATGGTGACAGAAACCCTGACCTGCACCAAATGTAGAGCCAGTCATGTGTCTTGGAGTCAGACTGTCCTCAGGCAGCTGGACTTGGCTCACAGGTCTGAATTCAGGGTCATCCTTACTCAGAAGTAAGTAATATCTATTTTCTCTCTTGCTTTGTCAATAGAAATATGAAAGACAATCTCACTAATATATCTGTCTTTGACTAAGATACGCCTGTGACATCCGGGTGATTCAGTTTCTACGGCCGAGAGGTCGGGGTAATCGTCCAACACGGGTTTTGAAGCAGCTGAAAAAAGACCACTCAGAGGAGTGGCTGCAGCAGGTTGCACGGTATCTCACAGTGTGCGCTGACTTTCAGCAGCACCCTGGACTGCTGCCCATGACTTTCCCTGACCCCCCTGAGCCTTCTGTGGTTCCGTGCTACAAGGGGCTCCTCTCCGTTTACAGCCAGGACATCTTAACAAGACTGGAGGACATCAACGCCCAGATCACATCCATCTATGGCACTATTCTGAAGATGGAGTCCACAAAAAAGGTTTATATTTTTTCTTCCTCTTTAATACAAGAAACTTATATCATTAACTCGTCCCATCAAATGAGCATCTTTTAATTTTTTTTGTGCTTTAGGTTGTCAAGAAGCTCGCAGGCACAGCCAAGGGGACGGCTCCCTGGCTCACCTCTGTGGGAAATGAGTATGGTCAGATCCTGATCAGCGTTCTGACCGCTCAGGAGGGATCTGGCCTGGACATGATGGCAGCAGACCTGGTGAAGCGGTACCAGCAGGCTGGTGTGGAGCCCCCTGTTGCCTTGTATGTGGACTGTGGCTGCTGCTCCAGTACAGGGGAGACCAGTCTGAAGACCATTTTCAGTGGATGGCAGGACCTCATCGTTCGACTTGACATCTGGCACTTTATGCGCAGATTCGCCCTGGGATGCGTAACAGAAGCTCATTGGTTGTTCCCGATCTTTATGTCACGCCTGTCATTGTGCAT
The DNA here is from genome assembly GCA_030710495.1 of Labroides dimidiatus. Taxonomy (NCBI): domain Eukaryota; kingdom Metazoa; phylum Chordata; class Actinopteri; order Labriformes; family Labridae; genus Labroides; species Labroides dimidiatus. The sequence continues at coordinate 17,491,306 of CM061156.1, read as the reverse complement.
ATTTGAGTGGGATGCAGCTGATTTAGCTTTGTTGTGTGAAGCAAAAAAACAGCAGCTTCGATCCCAGGGCTTGCCAGTCACTGATGCAGACATCAGTAGAAATCTGTCCAGGGAGGAGCTGGCTCTCCACTGTCGGCGGAGAACCCGGGGTGAAGTGGCCACCACCCAGCTGCTGGAGGAGCTGCTGCAGGGGCTCATGGGGACCAGCGGCAATGACTCTCTTGGAGGTCCCCTGTTTGACATTGAGAGGATGCAGCACATCTGGCATGTCCAGAGGCAGCATGTCAAATGCATCCAGGACCCGCCGGGTGTTGCTCTCTATGTTAAAACAGGAGAGCTCACAAAGGGAGGCGTGCGGTTACCCACCTACAGGTGTGCCAGGGGCTCTACATCTTTGGAGTCTTTCCATTTGCACCTCAGCCGTTTCATCCCAGGTTTGTGTCTGTGTTATAGAGGGTGATATTGATGTGTTACCAAGTCTTTATAACCAACTTTACCTATTTACCTATTTACCCCTAGGAACCAGTGTCAACAGCCTGAATTTTCAGGTTTTCCTGCTAGAAGGACTCCATAGGTGGAACAAAGACCATAGCAGTGCTGCTCTGTCAACTGGATCATCTCCTTTCCGCAGCTGCTCGAGTGACCTGCTTCACTCAGTCAACATAAGTTACGAGAAGCTGTTCGGCAAGAAGTTTGTCCCAGAGTTCTGTCCACCTGCACCTTACACTGGTTAGCATCACTGAAACCCACTTGATGATCAACTGAGAAGGAAAAGAAATCATTTAAACCGTTTTCCTAACGATCCATTTATTGTTTCAGGAGAGCTCATTGGCCTGCAGTATCTGTTCCGGCAGGCTGGTCAGGAACTGCAGGACATGCACCCTGATTCTGAGGAGACTGCTCAGCTGATTGAGGAGCATAATGTGGAGGAAGATGAAGAGGAAGATGAGAGCTTTGCTGAGGTGGCGGAAGACCCAACAGTTGCTAGCCTGGAGGAACTGTGATGATCTGGTTTTTGATTCCCTCTTTGTGCGAAGCCGCAGTGTTTGATTTGGGACATCACTACCCTGTAAGATTTCGTGCACTGTTCCAGTAAATGCAGAGTGTATACAGTGCACTTCATGTGAGTGCTAAGTGTGTGATTTGGGACACATGGTGTGTTTCCGAGGTATAAGTTGTTCTTGAGTTTTGGATTTTTTAATTTGCATTTAGTGTTTTTGGACTTCTCATTTTAGTTTAATAAATACTTTGAGTTATCTGCACTTGGGTCCTCGGTTCTCATTTTTCCTGCTAGACTTGTGACAGGAATTTCATGCCCCTGCCTCTCTGACAACGGGCCCCTCCCTGGGCATCAGTACACCAAGTCTGGGCTCCAGTGTGTCCACAGCTCCCAGCACAACCACACAGCATCAGACACCTCCTTCACCCAGGCTCTCAGCAGCTCCTTTACTCAAGCTCCCAGCACGTTAACCATAGCTCACGGTAAGGCTGAAAAAATCTTGATTTTTTTTATGTAAATAGTTGTATGACCAGGTGCAGTGCAGTGAAAATGAGAATTTTGATGAATCACAATAATTTATCTCCCCTATTTTTGCAAGTCATATTGCAGTTGTTACATGTGTGCTAATTAATGGTGTTTTTTCCCTGTTGTGCACCACCAGCTCCTTTCTCATCTGCAGTGGCCTCTGCTCCTTCAACTTTGCCCCCAACTTCATCCTCTAAAGCTGGCATTGATATCCCACATCATGGTGAAGATATGGTAAGTGTTCTAGATAAATATGCACTACTGCTCAAAAGTTTGGGATCACTTGGTAATTTCTTTGTTTTCCAAAGAAAGACACATTTTCACAAATATTTCAATGCAGTCACAAACAATTTTATCCAAGCGACCAAACGCTCACGTCCAGCTCGCCTCCCTCAGTCTGGCTCCAGGAAGATGCCCCAGTTTCCCTCTTCCAGGCGAGATGACTCCATCACCTATCTGCAATTAAATGTGGTCTTAAATGAATCACTCTTGGTCTGGACCCTCCCCTGAGACCAGGGTTGCCATGGGAGACCCTACCAGGAGCTGACGCCCCAGACAACATAGCTCCCAGGTTCACAGGACCACACAAACCCCTCCACCGCGTTAAGGTGGTGATTCATAGAGGGGTACAATAAAAAAAAATAAAAAAAAATAAAAAGAAATAAAAGACAACTTAGAAAAACTAAAAAAAAAACAAAAAAACGGGGGGGCTACGGAAGACGAGAACGGCCATGGATTTCTCATTTTTATGCACTGTTATTTCGTGATAATGACTTATTGTTTCGTTATCTCAATATAACAAAGACTATTTTCTTGTTAGCTGTAGACTACCAATTAGTTACACTTTGTTTACTTTAGGGGCCACAGGTTAGCAGATGAGAGGCTGAAACTATCTATCCGGCTGCTTGAGCTAAGCTAATGTAACATGAATGTAGGCTAACCTCAACTTCGCAATGTAATGTGAGACGAAATTAAACGTTTATTAATTAATTTAATAATGCTTTGGGCCAGCCTCTCATCTGCTAACCTGTAGCCTTTAACGTAAACAAAGTGTAACTTACTGTTAGACCACAGCCTCACCCAGATGGTGGAAGCCGTTCATGGCAGCCCCTACAGATTAAAATTAAGACAAACGCGTTATTAATTCATTCATAAACACGAGAAAACTATCTTTTTTTATGTCACGATACTGGAAAAAATTAATTTGTTATAACGAGAAAATGATCGTTGTTATATTGAAATAACAAAATAATAAGTCGTTATCCCGAGATGACAGAGCATAAAAAAAGAGAAATCCATGGCAGTTCTCGTCTTCCGTAGATGACAATACAGAAATAATAAAAAAAAGTAAAAAGAAATAAAAAACATAGTTGTAAAAATAAAAAAAAAGAGAAAAATACATGGCATATAAAACAAATACAACTAAAAACATTTTTTAAATTAAAGAAACGATACATAAATATATTAAAATTAAAAACACCACACACTCTAAATTAAAAAATCAAAATAGCAAGCTCAGATATACATGAAATAACAAACAGTCACAATCTTAATAAAAAAAAAAAAAAATTCAAACAAAATTAAACAAAAATTATAATAATACATTTAAAAAGCTAACAAAATAATAAATTATACATGTACATAAAATAACAAAGTAACAAACTACAAAATAATACATTTAAAAAAGAAAATCCCAAAATGTTAAAAGAGCTTAGTGCCCAGTCGAGGTCGCTGTCTTTTTAAATAGTCTGGGTCAAGGTCAGTGTCGGTCATTATGGCAGAGGAAGCAGGTGGACTTTAGAAACACGACGGAGATGGATGCTGGTGTTTTTGTGCAGGTGGAGGCAGTTTTAGTTATGAGGCTGAAGCTGGATTTTTGATGGTGGAGGCAGAGACTGATGATGTTACTTTATGCAGCAGTTTGGTGGTCGAAGCTGCTGCACATGTTGGAGCTTTAGATGGAGGCAGGATGGAGGCTGATTGTGGTGGTTTCCAGATGTTATTTGGAAGAGGCAGGAAGGCTTGAGGTGCTGAATTAACTTAACTTAAAACTTAACTTAAAACTTAAAAACTACACTTACTTAAAATTACAACACTTACTTAACTTATAGTTAACTAAAACTTAACTTATACTTAACTTATACTTAACTTATACTTAACTTATACTTAACTTAAACTTAACTAAAACTTAACTTATACTTAACTTAAACTTAACTAAAACTTAACTTATACTTAACTTATACTTAACAAATACTTAAATCTACAGTTCTTATCTTAATTCTAAAATATTTACAGGCCTAGTTTATCAGCTGAGTAAAGACATCAAGTCTTTACTCGCTTCCTAGGCAGAGTCTCAGGCTTTGGCTCGCCAGAGACGTCCACATCGTAAAGAGGAGGATGATCTCCAACCCCGTGTGTGGCGTTCACTTGAAAGAGTCCTGTCTCTGAAATCGTTTCAGTGAACGAAGGGCGTCCCAGGCGCTCCCACAGCTGCTGCTTGATGCGACGTCCCAGAGCCCGACTGTATGGACGTGGACGACCGTTCTTGAACCTGTGAAAGAGGCAGAACAAAAATGTTTGAAAAAACCTGTGATCAGTTTGGGATGTAGACAAAGGTAGATTCCAGTTATTTGACACAAACATACTCAAGCTTGTCATCTACCACAGCGTGGTAGAGCTGCTGATACTCAGACACTGAGCAGTGATGGATCATCACTGGACAGTCGTCTGGCTGTGGAGCTGTGGAGGGCTGGTCCCTGGGAACCACCATGGAGACTGAAGGCAGCTCATCTGGTGGAATAGGGAGCCGAGAGCCAACATCTTCCTGGACGGAGTGTTGAGGAGCAGGGCGTCTCCTGGAGGTCCTCTTCCTCTTCCGTCCAGCAGCAGGAGCTGGGCGACGGTGATCTGAGTCCTTTACAGAGATTCAACAAATGGGAGAATGTTAAGCACCAACAAAGTTCTCAACCACTTCACAAAAAATCAGACTTCCTGTGGAAATAATCAAGTTCCAAGTTGACTAAACACCTAAACAACACAGATGTGCATTTTTTCTGTTAGTTATTTCAGAAGTTTGACCATCTTACAGCTAAAAGTGAAATATTGTAAACTTTAGATTTGTTGTCACGAGCCACAAAAAAACTGAACCCTTAAAAACTGTCAACTTGGTCCTGATTCTACATTGCTCATGTTAAGGATTGGTGTGAGATCTTCAAGAATGAAAATCAAATGTGTTACCTGGTCATTCCCACAGCAGAAACAGCGAGTGGAAGCAGGGCGCTTTGTCCCAGCACGGCGTGCTGAGACCCTCCGGATCGTATTCTGGTCCTGAAGATGGCGAGAAACAACCGACTGCAGCAAAACATGAAACATAAACACATCTGAGAATCTTTATCTATATAAAGATCACATTTATATGTAATTGTATTATTATTATTATTATTATTATTATTATTATTATTATTATTATTATTATTATTATTATTATTATTATTATTAATAATTAGGAAATTACATAGAAGTAATGAAGGTTTGAATCCTATTTAGATCAACTATTGCAGTGATCTGAACCCAGGATGTGAAGATTATCATCTTACTTCACCAAATCACACAAACTTTGTTTGACTTCATTTGAAATCGACTGCAGGACTTTTTTAAAGTCAATTCAAGTTATATTGTTCCAGTACATCACTTGTTTTTAGATTGTTAAAGGTGATGATGAGATAGAGAATAAAAATCTAAATCCAAGTTTTAGATGATGGACTTTTAGCTTTAGAGTAACAATTTATTCAGACAGTTCTCTCGTTAAAATGAACTAATAACAATAAACTCAATCAATAATCTACAAGAACATTTGAATAAGGAGGCTTTGCACAAATTTATAATTTGAATTATACAGTGTAAAGTTATAAAAAAAAAGAAAAAACACACATTTTATTAATTTACTGATTTATTCACACCACAAATAAAAAACAACTTCAAGGCATTTGTGTCAATGTAAGAACATGTGTGTAGGTCAGGCAGAAACCTATAAATGGTTTATAAGAGAACTACACCTGGAAAACAGTCTGAAGATAAAACAAAACCTCCAAAACACTTTAAATTCAAGATTCAAGAAGCTTTATTGTCGTACCAGCACACGTTTACACATGGGTAACTCAAAATATCACTCTCAAGGTCCTGATTTTAAAGCTGATAAATATCACAGAAAACAAAGAAGAGATCTTAAGAACAAGTAAGAAAATTAAAACTTCAGAGGTCATCTGAGAAATTTAAATCAAAGACAGGAATAAAAACACTTTAAAATAAAAACAGGTATGATGCTACACCAGACAAAGGAATAACTGACACTTTCTTATAAACATGGATACTGTTCCAGTGGATGTTTTTAACAGTGAAGTGTTTTTCTGAGTCTTTTAGACCAAAGTTTAAGTGTTCTCAGAGCAACAAGTCAAACTATATTATTCTTGATTACTATAAGGGGTTAAAAGTGCATCTATGGACAATAAACAGTTTTGTCAGAAACACAACATTCTGCTTAACTGTTTATGGTTTATAACAGATTTAAAATGAGCCACTTGCCATCACAATACCAATAACATAGAGCTTTAAAACACACATACAAAGAAAAAAACCTTTAGTCAGCTCCTCGAGGTTGGCAAACAAGTTTAAGTTGTTTTACTCTTCACCACACATAATTTTTTACGACAGAAGTTGGTTTGTTGTATCTACGTGCATTCAAAAGTTTAACCAGTAAACAGCTGTAGGATACAATGTGTATGTCTGTAAATCGAGAGAGATGCTGTGCGTAATTTACGCACATCCGCCTTCCAAATGACAACAGCATCAGTTCTAACGGTCTCTTACCACTGATATTATCTACATTTAGGCAAAGTGTTCTGTTAAACACTTTAATTCAGGCAAAATAAAACAAGTTGAAGCATACTTTCGGTCTACATGACACATGCTGCTCCATCAGAGCTCACGACAAATCTTACTCAACTGAATCCGGAGGAGGATTCAAACAATTCTTTTAACCCTGCAAAATCTAATTGGATCTTATAATGGTACTCATAGTATACCCGTATTTGTTATTTTTTGTGGTAAATTACATGTAACCATAAAAATATGGACACGGAGCCTCAGGACGCTGCATTACTGAACTTTCTCCGAGAAACATCAGCATCAAATCGGTGTCCCGACTTTTACCGTTTAAAAAAAAAGATTATTTAAAATCAGACACCTTACAAATATTTGTGTTGCATTAACATTTAGATGATACAACAAAACTGATGTTAGTTTGTTGATTTACTTCAAAAATGATTGTTAAGTTTGCAAGAAATTACAAGAAATCCTCTTTTCTGTCTTCGTAATATGATACAATATGAACAGTTTAAGACTTTTGATACTATACGGAGTTTCAGAGTCAGAAACTTCACCGTCTTAAGCTATTCGTCTTATAATTCTGCTATTATTTGACACATATAGAGACCATTTAATTAGGCCAGTTAGTGTTTGGGTTTTCTTATCAGTAAAATGCATAAATTATTAGATTTAATAGAAAAATGAGCTAATTTAGGCTAGGCCTGCTGTAAATGTTAGCTACATCATAACGGTAAAGACCGGAGATCGTCAGAAGTTCATAACTTACGTTTTCCATGACAGAAGTTGGGCCTTTATCTTGAAAAACTTTCGGGAGTCTTTATTTGTTGTCTCTGGAGAAGATTCCGCAGATCGACAGTGGATTTCGTTGGAAAAAAAGTAGATTGGAGCTCAAGGGAAAGACTTTCTTGCTGCATTCGATTTTGTTTTCGATGAAATGATAAATTTATATAAATGATGCACGTGGAGGAACCATGGAAACCATGGAACGCTTAGGAGCCAGGTGAATTATGGGAAATTCCTGCACACTTGCGTTCAGCCGACACGCTCCATCCATTAGCATTACAAACACTATAGCACAGAAACTGGCGCTGGAATTAAAAGCACCTCCAGTGTGTTTGTAACTAAAATTTTAATGTATGAATTAAAAACACTCTTTAAAGATCGAGTCAGAGCTCGCGGTGGGTTACAGTGACCTGGGATTCGTGACCTATGAGCGCAGACCACTGAAGATGTCAAAACACAGGGTCCCATTTCCAAACCATGACAATGTATTTGTACTTCTGAATGCATTTTAAAGTTAGATCGACAGCTGTGGGATAGATGTGTATGTCTGCGAATTGAGAGAGGTGCTGTGCGTAATTTACGCACATCTGCCTCCAAAAGGACAACCGCATCAGTTCTTGCGGCCACTTACCACTGATATTACCTACATTTATGCAAAGTGTTCTGTTAAACACTTTAATTCAGGCGAAATAAAACAAGTTGAAACATACTTTCGGTCTACATGACACATGCTGCTCCATCAGAGCTCACGACAAATCTTACTCAACCGAATCCGGAGGAGGATGCAAACATTTCCTTTAACCCTGCTAAATCTAATCGGATCTTATAATGGTACTCATATTATACTTGTGTTCGTTTTTAATCGCTTTTATTGTGGTAAATTACATGTAACCATAAAAATATGGACACGCAGCCTCACTATGCTGCATTACTGAACTTTCTCCGAGAAACATCATCATCAAGTCGGTGTCCCGACTTTCACCGGTAAAAAAAAAAAAAAGATTATTTAAAATTGGACACACACCTTACACATATCTGTGTTGCATAAAAATACAGATGATAAATAACCGATGTTGGCATATAGATTTCCGTCAATAATGAGTGTTGAGATTGCAAGAAATTACATGAGATACTTTTTTTTTTTTTCGAAATATGATACTGGGACGCGGCTCGTGATTTGTGGTTTTATTGAAGAATTATTTATAGGCCAGTTTATGAGCTCAGACTGTCACTGGTGCAGACGGGAGTCTGTTGTTACCTCTGATGTTTACACGCTGTAAAGTGTCCGCCCTGATTTCTAAAGGGCTTACCAGCGCTTCTTTTGAAGCTGTACAGAGCTGTGCTACCATTTCTGCTCTGAATTCAGTGGAGTTGAGTCCTGCAGAGGGTTTTATGAAGGAAATAATTTGAAGTGTACTTCAATCTCCTGAGGGTGGAAAGATGTACTGTAGGCTGAGGAAAATGCTTTATTTAATATAAATAATATAAATTTTTCCACAGTTAATTATATTTAACTGATGAGACATGGATACAGTTTCAAATACTGAAACCTGAAATAATTTATACACTTATGGTCAAAATTAAAAATATATATATACCAGAAAACACATTTAGAGTTATTTGAAACAGTAACCATCAAAGAGCTCTAATATTTCTGTCAGTATATATGCCAATATGTGAACATGTGTGAAGACTAATGTCCCCATGTAATGTGTAAGGTGCTCTGTTTTTTTCGCTACCCTAAACACTCAGTATTGTAAAATTACATCAACATTACATGCTCAAAATTACATGTAATGCATTTATTTCACAATAAGTTGAACAACACGATGAAGACACATCATAGAAAAATATTTAGGACCCTTTGCTTTCTTGAATCTTGAGAAATCCAGTCCAGGAAAACAAAGAGCTGAGTCCAAAGAAAAGTTTGTGTGAGTTTGTGGCCTGATGATGGTTTATATTTTTTCTTCTTCTTTAATACAAGAAACTTATATCATTAACTCGTCCCATCAAATGAGCATCTTTTATTTTTTTTGTGCTTTAGATTGTCAAGAAGCTCGCAGGCACAGCCAAGGGGACGGCTCCCTGGCTCACCTCTGTGGGAAATGAGTATGGTCAGATCCTGATCAGCGTTCTGACCGCTCAGGAGGGATCTGGCCTGGACATGATGGCAGCAGACCTGGTGAAGCGGTACCAGCAGGCTGGTGTGGAGCCCCCTGTTGCCTTGTATGTGGACTGCGGCTGCTGTTCCAGTACAGGGGAGACCAGTCTGAAGACTATTTTCAGTGGATGGCAGGACCTCATCGTTCGACTTGACATCAGTAGAAATCTGTCCAGGGAGGAGCTGGCTCTCCACTGTCGGCGGAGAACCCGGGGTGAAGTGGCCACCACCCAGCTGCTGGAGGAGCTGCTGCAGGGGCTCATGGGGACCAGCGGCAATGACTCTCTTGGAGTTCCCCTGTTTGACATTGAGAGGATGCAGCACATCTGGCATGTCCAGAGGCAGCATGTCAAATGCATCCAGGACCCGCCAGGTGTTGCTCTCTATGTTAAAACAGGAGAGCTCACAAAGGGAGGCGTGCGGTTACCCACCTACAGGTGTGCCAGGGGCTCTACATCTTTGGAGTCTTTCCATTTGCACCACAGCCGTTTCATCCCAGGTTTGTGTCTGTGTTATAGAGGGTGATATTGATGTGTTACCAAGTCTTTATAACCAACTTTACTTACTTACCTATTCACCCCTAGGAACCAGTGTCAACAGCCTGAATTTTCAGGTTTTCCTGCTAGAAGGACTCCATAGGTGGAACAAAGACCATAGCAGCGCTGCTTTGTCAACTGGATCATCTCCTTTCCGCAGCTGCTCGAGTGACCTGATTCACTCAGTCAACATAAGTTACGAGAAGCTGTTCGGCAAGAAGTTTGTCCCAGAGTTCTGTCCACCTGCACCTTACACTGGTTAGCATCACTGAAACCCACTTGATGATCAACTGAGTAGGAAAAGAAATCATTTAAACCGTTTTCCTAACGATCCATTTATTGTTTCAGGAGAGCTCATTGGCCTGCAGTATCTGTTCCAGCAGGCTGGTCAGGAACTGCAGGACATGCACCCTGATTCTGAGGAGACTGCTCAGCTGATTGAGGAGCATAATGTGGAGGAAGATGAAGAGGAAGATGAGAGCTTTGCTGAGGTGGCGGAAGACCCAACAGTTGCTAGCCTGGAGGAACTGTGATGATCTGGTTTTTGATTCCCTCTTTGTGCGAAGCCGCAGTGTTTGATTTGGGACATCACTACCCTGTAAGATTTCGTGCACTGTTCCAGTAAATGCAGAGTGTATACAGTGCACTTCATGTGAGTGCTAAGTGTGTGATTTGGGACACATCATGTGTTTCCGAGGTATAAGTTGTTCTTGAGTTTTGGATTTTTTAATTTGCATTTAGTGTTTTTGGACTTCTCATTTTAGTTTAATAAATACTTTGAGTTATCTGCACTTGGGTCCTCGGTTCTCATTTTTCCTGCTAGACTTGTGACAGGAATTTCATGCCCCTGCCTCTCTGACAACGGGCCCCTCCCTGGGCATCAGTACACCAAGTCTGGGCTCCAGTGTGTCCACAGCTCCCAGCACAACCACACAGTATCAGACACCTCCTTCACCCAGGCTCTCAGCAGCTCCTTTACTCAAGCTCCCAGCACGTTAACCATAGCTCACGGTAAGGCTGAAAAAATCTTGATTTTTTTATGTAAATAGTTGTATGACCAGGTGCAATGCAGTGAAAATGAGAATTTTGATGAATCACAATAATTTATCTCCCCTATTTTTGCAAGTCATATTGCAGTTGTTACATGTGTGCTAATTAATGGTGTTTTTCCCTGTTGTGCACCACCAGCTCCTTTCTCATCTGCAGTGGCCTCTGCTCCTTCAACTTTGCCCCCAACTTCATCCTCTAAAACTGGCATTGATACCCAACATCATGATGAAGATATGGTAAGTGTTCTAGATAAATATGCACTACTGCTCAAAAGTTTGGGATCACTTGGTAATTTCTTTGTTTTCCAAAGAAAGACACATTTTCACAAATATTTCGATGCCGTCACAAACAATTTTATCCAAGCGACCAAACGCTGACATCCAGCTCGCCTCCCTCGGTCTGGCTCCAGGAAGATGCCCCAGTTTCCCTCTTCCAGGCGAGATGACTCCATCACCTATCTGCAATTAAATGTGGTCTTAAATGAATCACTCTTGGTCTGGACCCTCCCCTGAGACCAGGGTTGCCATGGGAGACCCTACCAGGAGCTGACGCCCCAGACAACATAGCTCCCAGGTTCACAGGACCACACAAACCCCTCCACCGCGTTAAGGTGGTGATTCATAGAGGGGTACAATAAAAAAAAATAAAAAAAAATAAAAAGAAATAAAAGACAACTTAGAAAAACTAAAAAAAAAAAAAAAATGGGGGGGGGGGGTACGGAAGACGAGAACGGCCATGGATTTCTCATTTTTATGCACTGTTATTTCGTGATAATGACTTATTGTTTCGTTATCTCAATATAACAAAGACTATTTTCTTGTTAGCTGTAGACTACCAATTAGTTACACTTTGTTTACTTTAGGGGCCACAGGTTAGCAGATGAGAGGCTGAAACTATCTATCCGGCTGCTTGAGCTAAGCTAATGTAACATGAATGTAGGCTAACCTCAACTTCGCAATGTAATGTGAGACGAAATTAAACGTTTATTAATTAATTTAAAAATGCTTTGGGCCAGCCTCTCATCTGCTAACCTGTAGCCTTTAACGTAAACAAAGTGTAACTTACTGTTAGACCACAGCCTCACCCAGAGGGTGGAAGCCGTTCATGGCAGCCCCTACAGATTAAAATTAAGACAAACGCGTTATTAATTCATTCATTAACACGAGAAAACTAACTTTTTTATGTCACATACTGGAAAAAATTAATTTGTTATAACGAGAAAATGATCGTTGTTATATTGAAATAACAAAATAATAAGTCGTTATCACGAGATGACAGAGCATAAAAAAAGAGAAATCCATGGCAGTTCTCGTCTTCCGTAGATGACAATACAGAAATAATAAAAAAAAAAAGTAAAAAAAAATAAAAAACATAGTTGTAAAAATAAAACCAAAAAAAGAGAAAAATACATGGCATATAAAACAAATACAACTAAAAACATTTTTTAAATTAAAGAAATGATACATAAATATATTAAAATTAAAAACACCACACACTCTAAATTAAAAAATCAAAATAGCAAGCTCAGATATACATGAAATAACAAACAGTCACAATCTTAATCAACAAAAATAAAATTTCAAACAAAATTAAACAAAAATTATAATAATACATTTAAAAAGCTAACAAAATAATAAATTATACATGTACATAAAATAACAAAGTAACAAACTACAAAATAATACATTTAAAAAATAAAATCCCAAAATGTTAAAAGAGCTTAGTGCCCAGTCGAGGTCGCTGTCTTTTTAAATAGTCTGGGTCAAGGTCAGTGTCGGTCATTATGGCAGAGGAAGCAGGTGGACTTTAGAAAACACGACGGAGATGGATGCTGGTGTTTTTGTGCAGGTGGAGGCAGTTTTAGTTATGAGGCTGAAGCTGGATTTTTGATGGTGGAGGCAGAGGCTGATGATGTTATTTTATGCAGCAGTTTGGTGGTCGAAGCTGCTGCACATGTTGGAGCTTTAGATGGAGGCAGGATGGAGGCTGATTGTGGTGGTTTCCAGATGTTATTTGGAAGAGGCAGGAAGGCTTGAGGTGCTGAATTAACTTAACTTAAAACTTAACTTAAAACTTAAAAACTACACTTACTTAAAACTAAAACACTTACTTAACTTATAGTTAACTAAAACTTAACTTATACTTAACTTATACTTAACTTAAACTTAACTTATACTTAACTTATACTTAACTAAAACTTAACTAAAACTTAACTTATACTTAACTTATACTTAACAAATACTTAAATCTACAGTTCTTATCTTAATTCTAAAATATTTACAGGCCTAGTTTATCAGCTGAGTAAAGACATCAAGTCTTTACTCGCTTCCTAGGCAGAGTCTCAGGCTTTGGCTCGCCAGAGACGTCCACATCGTAAAGAGGAGGATGATCTCCAACCCCGTGTGTGGCGTTCACTTGAAAGAGTCCTGTCTCTGAAATCGTTTCAGTGAACGAAGGGCGTCCCAGGCGCTCCCACAGCTGCTGCTTGATGCGGCGTCCCAGAGCCCGACTGTATGGACGTGGACGACCGTTCTTGAACCTGTGAAAGAGGCAGAGCAAAAATGTTTGAAAAAACCTGTGATCAGTTTGGGATGTAGACAAAGGTAGATTCCAGTTATTTGACACAAACATACTCAAGCTTGTCATCTACCACAGCGTGGTAGAGCTGCTGATACTCAGACACTGAGCAGTGATGGATCATCACTGGACAGTCGTCTGGCTGTGGAGCTGTGGAGGGCTGGTCCCTGGGAACCACCATGGAGACTGAAGGCAGCTCATCTGGTGGAATAGGGAGCTGAGAGCCAACATCTTCCTGGACGGAGTGTTGAGGAGCAGGGCGTCTCCCGGAGGTCCTCTTCCTCTTCCGTCCAGCAGCAGGAGCTGGGCGACGGTGATCTGAGTCCTTTACAGAGATTCAACAAATGGTAAAATGTTAAGCACCAACAAAGTTCTCAACCACTTTACAAAAAATCAGACTTCCTGTGGAAATAATCAAGTTCCAAGTTGACTAAACACCTAAACAACACTGATATGCATTTTTTCTGTTAGTTATTTCAGAAGTTTGACCATCTTACAGCTAAAAGTGAAATATTGTAAACTTTAGATTTGTTGTCACGAGCCACAAAAAACTGAACCTTTAAAAACTGTCAACTTTGTCCTGATTCTACATTGCTCATGTTAAGGATTGGTGTGAGATCTTCAAGAATGAAAATCAAATGTGTTACCTGGTCATTCCCACAGCAGAAACAGGGAGCGGAAGCAGGGCGCTTTGTCCCAGCACGGCGTGCTGAGACCCTCCGGATCGTATTCTGGTCCTGAAGATGGCGAGAAACAACCGACTGCAGCAAAACATGAAACATAAACACATGTTAAAATCTTTATCTATATAAAGATCACATTTATATGTAATTGTATTATTATTATTATTATTATTATTATTATTATTATTATTATTATTAATAATAATTAGGAAATTACATAGAAGTAATGAAGGTTTGAATCCTATTTAGATCAACTATTGCAGTGAACTGAACCCAGGATGTGAAGATTATCATCTTACTTCACCAAATCACACAAACTTTGTTTGACTTCATTTGAAATCGACTGCAGGACTTTTTTAAAGTCAATTCAAGTTATATTGTTCCAGTACATCACTTGTTTTTAGATTGTTAAAGGTGATGATGAGATAGAGAATAAAAATCTAAATCCAAGTTTTAGATGATGGACTTTTAGCTTTAGAGTAACAATTTATTCAGACAGTTCTCTCGTTAAAATGAACTAATAACAATAAACTCAATCAATAATCTACAAGAACATTTGAATAAGGAGGCTTTGCACAAATTTATAATTTGAATTATACAGTGTAAAGTTATAAAAAAAAAGAAAAAACACACATTTTATTAATTTACTGATTTATTCACACCACAAATAAAAAACAACTTCAAGGCATTTGTGTCAATGTAAGAACATGTGTGTAGGTCAGGCAGAAACCTATAAATGGTTTATAAGAGAACTACACCTGGAAAACAGTCTGAAGATAAAACAAAACCTCCAAAACACTTTAAATTCAAGATTCAAGAAGCTTTATTGTCGTACCAGCACACGTTTACACATGGGTAACTCAAAATATCACTCTCAAGGTCCTGATTTTAAAGCTGATAAATATCACAGAAAACAAAGAAGAGATCTTAAGAACAAGTAAGAAAATTAAAACTTCAGAGGTCATCTGAGAAATTTAAATCAAAGACAGGAATAAAAACACTTTAAAATAAAAACAGGTATGATGCTACACCAGACAAAGGAATAACTGACACTTTCTTATAAACATGGATACTGTTCCAGTGGATGTTTTTAACAGTGAAGTGTTTTTCTGAGTCTTTTAGACCAAAGTTTAAGTGTTTTCAGAGCAACAAGTCAAACTATATTATTCTTGATTACTATAAGGGGTTAAAAGTGCATCTATGGACAATAAACAGTTTTGTCAGAAACACAACATTCTGCTTAACTGTTTATGGTTTATAACAGATTTAAAATGAGCCACTTGCCATCACAATACCAATAACATAGAGCTTTAAAACACACATACAAAGAAAAAAACCTTTAGTCAGCTCCTCGAGGTTGGCAAACAAGTTTAAGTTGTTTTACTCTTCACCACACATAATTTTTTACGACAGAAGTTGGTTTGTTGTATCTAAGTGCATTCAAAAGTTTAACCAGTAAACAGCTGTAGGATACAATGTGTATGTCTGTAAATCGAGAGAGATGCTGTGCGTAATTTACGCACATCCGCCTCCCAAATGACAACAGCATCAGTTCTAAGGGTCTCTTACCGCTGATACTTTCTACATTTAGGCAAAGTGTTCTGTTAAACACTTTAATTCAGGCGAAATAAAACAAGTTGAAACATACTTTCGGTCTACATGGCATATGCTGCTCCATCAGAGCTCACGACAAATCTTACTCAACTGAATCCGGAGGAGGATTCAAACAATTCTTTTAACCCTGCTAAATCTAATTGGATCTTATAATGGTACTCATAGTATACCCGTATTTGTTATTTTTTGTGGTAAATTACATGTAACCATAAAAATATGGACACGGAGCCTCAGGACGCTGCATTACTGAACTTTCTCCGAGAAACATCAGCATCAAATCGGTGTCCCGACTTTTACCGTTTAAAAAAAAAGATTATTTAAAATCAGACACCTTACAAATATTTGTGTTGCATTAACATTTAGATGATACAACAAAACTGATGTTAGTTTGTTGATTTACTTCAAAAATGATTGTTAAGTTTGCAAGAAATTACAAGAAATCCTCTTTTCTGTCTTCGTAATATGATACAATATGAACAGTTTAAGACTTTTGATACTAGACGGAGTTTCAGAGTCAGAAACTTCACCGTCTTAAGCTATTCGTCTTATAATTCTGCTATTATTTGACACATATAGAGACCATTTAATTAGGCCAGTTAGTGTTTGGGTTTTCTTATCAGTAAAATGCATAAATTATTAGATTTAATAGAAAAATGAGCTAATTTAGGCTAGGCCTGCTGTAAAGGTTAGCTACATCATAACGGTAAAGACCGGAGATCGTCAGAAGTTCATAACTTACGTTTTCCATGACAGAAGTTGGGCCTTTATCTTGAAAAACTTTCGGGAGTCTTTATTTGTTGTCTCTGGAGAAGATTCCGCAGATCGACAGTGGATTTCGTTGGAAAAAAAGTAGATTGGAGCTCAAGGGAAAGACTTTCTTGCTGCATTCGATTTTGTTTTCGATGAAATGATAAATACATATAAATGATGCACGTGGAGGAACCATGGAAACCATGGAACGCTTAGGAGCCAGGTGAATTATGGGAAATTCCTGCACACTTGCGTTCAGCCGACAAGCTCCATCCATTAGCATTACAAACACTATAGCACAGAAACTGGCGCTGGAATTAAAAGCACCTCCAGTGTGTTTGTAACTAAAATTTTAATGTATGAATTAAAAACACTCTTTAAAGATCGAGTCAGAGCTCGCGGTGGGTTACAGTGACCTGGGATTCGTGACCTATGAGCGCAGACCACTGAAGATGTCAAAACACAGGGTCCCATTTCCAAACCATGACAATGTATTTGTACTTCTGAATGCATTTTAAAGTTAGATCGACAGCTGTGGGATAGATGTGTATGTCTGCGAATTGAGAGAGGTGCTGTGCGTAATTTACGCACATCTGCCTCCAAAAGGACAACCGCATCAGTTCTTACGGCCACTTACCACTGATATTACCTACATTTATGCAAAGTGTTCTGTTAAACACTTTAATTCAGGCGAAATAAAACAAGTTGAAACATACTTTCGGTCTACATGACACATGCTGCTCCATCAGAGCTCACGACAAATCTTACTCAACCGAATCCGGAGGAGGATGCAAACATTTCCTTTAACCCTGCTAAATCTAATCGGATCTTATAATGGTACTCATATTATACTTGTGTTCGTTTTTAATCGCTTTTATTGTGGTAAATTACATGTAACCATAAAAATATGGACACGCAGCCTCACTATGCTGCATTACTGAACTTTCTCCGAGAAACATCATCATCAAGTCGGTGTCCCGACTTTCACCGGTAAAAAAAAAAAAAAGATTATTTAAAATTGGACACACACCTTACACATATCTGTGTTGCATAAAAATACAGATGATAAATAACCGATGTTGGCATATAGATTTCCATCAATAATGAGTGTTGAGATTGCAAGAAATTACATGAGATACTTTTTTTTTTTTTTCGAAATATGATACTGGGACACGGCTCGTGATTTGTGGTTTTATTGAAGAATTATTTATAGGCCAGTTTATGAGCTCAGACTGTCACTGGTGCAGACGGGAGTCTGTTGTTACCTCTGATGTTTACACGCTGTAAAGTGTCCGCCCTGATTTCTAAAGGGCTTACCAGCGCTTCTTTTGAAGCTGTACAGAGCTGTGCTACCATTTCTGCTCTGAATTCAGTGGAGTTGATTCCTGCAGAGGGTTTTATGAAGGAAATAATTTGAAGTGTACTTGAATCTCCTGAGGGTGGAAAGATGTACTGTAGGCTGAGGAAAATGCTTTATTTAATATAAATAATATAAATTTTTCCACAGTTAATTATATTTAACTGATGAGACATGGATAAAGTTTCAAATACTGAAACCTGAAATAATTTATACACTTATGGTCAAAATTAAAAAAATATATATACCAGAAAACACATTTAGAGTTATTTGAAACAGTAACCATCAAAGAGCTCTAATATTTCTGTCAGTATATATGCCAATATGTGAACATGTGTGAAGACTAATGTCCCCATGTAATGTGTAAGGTGCTCTGTTTTTTTCGCTACCCTAAACACTCAGTATTGTAAAATTACATCAACATTACATGCTCAAAATTACATGTAATGCATTTATTTCACAATAAGTTGAACAACACGATGAAGACACATCATAGAAAAATATTTAGGACCCTTTGCTTTCTTGAATCTTGAGAAATCCAGTCCAGGAAAACAAAGAGCTGAGTCCAAAGAAAAGTTTGTGTGAGTTTGTGGCCTGATGATGGTTTATATTTTTTCTTCTTCTTTAATACAAGAAACTTATATCATTAACTCGTCCCATCAAATGAGCATCTTTTATTTTTTTTGTGCTTTAGATTGTCAAGAAGCTCGCAGGCACAGCCAAGGGGACGGCCCCCTGGCTCACCTCTGTGGGAAATGAGTATGGTCAGATCCTGATCAGCGTTCTGACCGCTCAGGAGGGATCTGGCCTGGACATGATGGCAGCAGACCTGGTGAAGCGGTACCAGCAGGCTGGTGTGGAGCCCCCTGTTGCCTTGTATGTGGACTGCGGCTGCTGTTCCAGTACAGGGGAGACCAGTCTGAAGACTATTTTCAGTGGATGGCAGGACCTCATCGTTCGACTTGACATCAGTAGAAATCTGTCCAGGGAGGAGCTGGCTCTCCACTGTCGGCGGAGAACCCGGGGTGAAGTGGCCACCACCCAGCTGCTGGAGGAGCTGCTGCAGGGGCTCATGGGGACCAGCGGCAATGACTCTCTTGGAGTTCCCCTGTTTGACATTGAGAGGATGCAGCACATCTGGCATGTCCAGAGGCAGCATGTCAAATGCATCCAGGACCCGCCAGGTGTTGCTCTCTATGTTAAAACAGGAGAGCTCACAAAGGGAGGCGTGCGGTTACCCACCTACAGGTGTGCCAGGGGCTCTACATCTTTGGAGTCTTTCCATTTGCACCTCAGCCGTTTCATCCCAGGTTTGTGTCTGTGTTATAGAGGGTGATATTGATGTGTTACCAAGTCTTTATAAACAACTTTACTTACTTACCTATTTACCCCTAGGAACCAGTGTCAACAGCCTGAATTTTCAGGTTTTCCTGCTAGAAGGACTCCATAGGTGGAACAAAGACCATAGCAGCGCTGCTTTGTCAACTGGATCATCTCCTTTCCGCAGCTGCTCGAGTGACCTGATTCACTCAGTCAACATAAGTTACGAGAAGCTGTTCGGCAAGAAGTTTGTCCCAGAGTTCTGTCCACCTGCACCTTACACTGGTTAGCATCACTGAAACCCACTTGATGATCAACTGAGTAGGAAAAGAAATCATTTTAACCGTTTTCCTAACGATCCATTTATTGTTTCAGGAGAGCTCATTGGCCTGCAGTATCTGTTCCGGCAGGCTGGTCAGGAACTGCAGGACATGCACCCTGATTCTGAGGAGACTGCTCAGCTGATTGAGGAGCATAATGTGGAGGAAGATGAAGAGGAAGATGAGAGCTTTGCTGAGGTGGCGGAAGACCCAACAGTTGCTAGCCTGGAGGAACTGTGATGATCTGGTTTTTGATTCCCTCTTTGTGCGAAGCCGCAGTGTTTGATTTGGGACATCACTACCCTGTAAGATTTCGTGCACTGTTCCAGTAAATGCAGAGTGTATACAGTGCACTTCATGTGAGTGCTAAGTGTGTGATTTGGGACACATGGTGTGTTTCCGAGGTATAAGTTGTTCTTGAGTTTTGGATTTTTTAATTTGCATTTAGTGTTTTTGGACTTCTCATTTTAGTTTAATAAATACTTTGAGTTATCTGCACTTGGGTCCTCGGTTCTCATTTTTCCTGCTAGACTTGTGACAGGAATTTCATGCCCCTGCCTCTCTGACAACGGGCCCCTCCCTGGGCATCAGTACACCAAGTCTGGGCTCCAGTGTGTCCACAGCTCCCAGCACAACCGCACAGCATCAGACACCTCCTTCACCCAGGCTCTCAGCAGCTCCTTTACTCAAGCTCCCAGCACGTTAACCATAGCTCACGGTAAGGCTGAAAAAATCTTGATTTTTTTTATGTAAATAGTTGTATGACCAGGTGCAATGCAGTGAAAATGAGAATTTTGATGAATCACAATAATTTATCTCCCCTATTTTTGCAAGTCATATTGCAGTTGTTACATGTGTGCTAATTAATGGTGTTTTTTCCCTGTTGTGCACCACCAGCTCCTTTCTCATCTGCAGTGGCCTCTGCTCCTTCAACTTTGCCCCCAACTTCATCCTCTAAAACTGGCATTGATATCCAACATCATGATGAAGATATGGTAAGTGTTCTACATAAATATGCACTAATGCTCAAAAGTTTGGGATCACTTGGTAATTTCTTTGTTTTCCAAAGAAAGACACATTTTCACAAATATTTCGATGCCGTCACAAACAATTTTATCCAAGCGACCAAACGCTGACATCCAGCACGCCTCCCTCGGTCTGGCTCCAGGAAGATGCCCCAGTTTCCCTCTTCCAGGCGAGATGACTCCATCACCTATCTGCAATTAAATGTGGTCTTAAATGAATCACTCTTGGTCTGGACCCTCCCCTGAGACCAGGGTTGCCATGGGAGACCCTACCAGGAGCTGACGCCCCAGACAACATAGCTCCCAGGTTCACAGGACCACACAAACCCCTCCACCGCGTTAAGGTGGTGATTCATAGAGGGGTACAATAAAAAAAAATAAAAAAAAATAAAAAGAAATAAAAGACAACTTAGAAAAACTAAAAAAAAAAAAAAAAATGGGGGGGGGGGGGTACGGAAGACGAGAACGGCCATGGATTTCTCATTTTTATGCACTGTTATTTCGTGATAATGACTTATTGTTTCGTTATCTCAATATAACAAAGACTATTTTCTTGTTAGCTGTAGACTACCAATTAGTTACACTTTGTTTACTTTAGGGGCCACAGGTTAGCAGATGAGAGGCTGAAACTATCTATCTGGCTGCTTGAGCTAAGCTAATGTAACATAAATGTAGGCTAACCTCAACTTCGCAATGTAATGTGAGACGAAATTAAACGTTTATTAATTAGTTTAATAATGCTTTGGGCCAGCCTCTCATCTGCTAACCTGTAGCCCTTAACGTAAACAAAGTGTAACTTACTGTTAGACCACAGCCTCACCCAGAGGGTGGAAGCCGTTCATGGCAGCCCCTACAGATTAAAATTAAGACAAACGCGTTATTAATTCATTCATTAACACGAGAAAACTAACTTTTTTATGTCACATACTGGAAAAAATTAATTTGTTATAACGAGAAAATGATCGTTGTTATATTGAAATAACAAAATGGGACGCCGTTATCACGTTATCACGAGATGACAGAGCATAAAAAAAGAGAAATCCATGGCAGTTCTCGTCTTCCGTAGATGACAATACAGAAATAATAAAAAAAAAAGTAAAAAGAAATAAAAAACATAGTTGTAAAAATAAAAACAAAAAAAGAGAAAAATACATGGCATATAAAACAAATACAACTAAAAACATTTTTTAAATTAAAGAAACGATACATAAATATATTAAAATTAAAAACACCACACACTCTAAATTAAAAAATAAAAAATAGCAAGCTCAGATATACATGAAATAACAAACAGTCACAATCTTAATCAACAAAAATAAAATTTCAAACAAAATTAAACAAAAATTATAATAATACATTTAAAAAGCTAACAAAATAATAAATTATACATGTACATAAAATAACAAAGTAACAAACTACAAAATAATACATTTAAAAACAGAAAATCCCAAAATGTTAAAAGAGCTTAGTGCCCAGTCGAGGTCGCTGTCTTTTTAAATAGTCTGGGTCAAGGTCAGTGTCCGTCATTATGGCAGAGGAAGCAGGTGGACTTAAGAAACACGACGGAGATGGATGCTGGTGTTTTTGTGCAGGTGGAGGCAGTTTTAGTTATGAGGCTGAAGCTGGATTTTTGATGGTGGAGGCAGAGGCTGATGATGTTATTTTATGCAGCAGTTTGGTGGTCGAAGCTGCTGCACATGTTGGAGCTTTAGATGGAGGCAGGCTGGAGGCTGATTGTGGTGGTTTCCAGATGTTATTTGGAAGAGGCAGGAAGGCTTGAGGTGCTGAATTAACTTAACTTAAAACTTAACTTAAAACTTAAAAACTACACTTACTTAAAACTAAAACACTTACTTAACTTATAGTTAACTAAAACTTAACTTATACTTAACTTAAACTTAACTTATACTTAACTTATACTTAACTAAAACTTAACTAAAACTTAACTTATACTTAACTTATACTTAACAAATACTTAAATCTACAGTTCTTATCTTAATTCTAAAATATTTACAGGCCTAGTTTATCAGCTGAGTAAAGACATCAAGTCTTTACTCGCTTCCTAGGCAGAGTCTCAGGCTTTGGCTCGCCAGAGACGTCCACATCGTAAAGAGGAGGATGATCTCCAACCCCGTGTGTGGCGTTCACGTGAAAGAGTCCTGTCTCTGAAATCGTTTCAGTGAACGAAGGGCGTCCCAGGCGCTCCCACAGCTGCTGCTTGATGCGGCGTCCCAGAGCCCGACTGTATGGACGTGGACGACCGTTCTTGAACCTGTGAAAGAGGCAGAACAAAAATGTTTGAAAAAACCTGTGATCAGTTTGGGATGTAGACAAAGGTAGATTCCAGTTATTTGACACAAACATACTCAAGCTTGTCATCTACCACAGCGTGGTAGAGCTGCTGATACTCAGAGACTGAGCAGTGATGGATCATCACTGGACAGTCGTCTGGCTGTGGAGCTGTGGAGGGCTGGTCCCTGGGAACCACCATGGAGACTGAAGGCAGCTCATCTGGTGGAATAGGGAGCTGAGAGCCAACATCTTCCTGGACGGAGTGTTGAGGAGCAGGGCGTCTCCTGGAGGTCCTCTTCCTCTTCCGTCCAGCAGCAGGAGCTGGGCGACGGTGATCTGAGTCCTTTACAGAGATTCAACAAATGGTAAAATGTTAAGCACCAACAAAGTTCTCAACCACTTCACAAAAAATCAGACTTCCTGTGGAAATAATCAAGTTCCAAGTTGACTAAACACCTAAACAACACAGATGTGCATTTTTTCTGTTAGTTATTTCAGAAGTTTGACCATCTTACAGCTAAAAGTGAAATATTGTAAACTTTAGATTTGTTGTCACGAGCCACAAAAAACTGAACCCTTAAAAACTGTCAACTTGGTCCTGATTCTACATTGCTCATGTTAAGGATTGGTGTGAGATCTTCAAGAATGAAAATCAAATGTGTTACCTGGTCATTCCCACAGCAGAAACAGCGAGTGGAAGCAGGGCGCTTTGTCCCAGCACGGCGTGCTGAGACCCTCCGGATCGTATTCTGGTCCTGAAGATGGCGAGAAACAACCGACTGCAGCAAAACATGAAACATAAACACATGTTAAAATCTTTATCTATATAAAGATTACTTTTATATGTTATTGTATTATTATTATTATTATTATTATTATTATTATTATTATTATTATTATTATTATTATTAATAATAATAATAATAATAATAATAATAATAATAATAATAATAATAATAATTAGGAAATTACATAGAAGTAATGAAGGTTTGAATCCTATTTAGATCAACTATTGCAGTGAACTGAACCCATGATGTGAAGATTATCATCTTACTTCACCAAATCACACAAACTTTGTTTGACTTCATTTGAAATCGACTGCAGGACTTTTTTTTAAAGTCAATTCAAGTTATATTGTTCCAGTACATCACTTGTTTTTAGATTGTTAAAGGTGATGATGAGATAGAGAATAAAAATCTAAATCCAAGTATTAGATTATGGACTTTTAGCTTTAGAGTAACAATTTATTCAGACAGTTCTCTCATTAAAATGAACTAATAACAATAAACTCAATCAATAATCTACAAGAACATTTGAATAAGGAGGCTTTGCACAAATTTATAATTTGAATTATACAGTGTAAAATTATATATAAAAAAAGAAAAACACATTAATTTACTGATTTATTCACACCAAAATACAAACAACTTCAAGGCATTTGTGTCAATGTAAGAACATGTGTGTAGGTCAGGCAGAAACCTATAAATGGTTTATAAGAGAACTACACCTGGAAAACAGTCTGAAGATCATTGATGATTTTTTTATGACAGAAGTTGGTTTGTTGTATCTAAGTGCATTCAAAAATTTAACCAGTTAACAGCTGTAGGATACAATGTGTATGTCTATAAATCGAGAGAGGTGCTGTGCGTAATTTACGCATTTGGCACATCTGCCTCCAAAATGACAACAGCATCAGTTCTAACGGTTTCTAACCACTGATACTTTCTACATTTAGGCAAAGTGTTCTGTTAAACACTTTAATTCAGGCCAAATAAAACAAGTTTTAATATACTTTCGGTCTACATGACACATGCTGCTCCATCAGAGCTCACGACAAATCTTACTCACCTGAATCAGGAGGAGGATTCAAACATTTCTTTTAACCCTGCTAAAGCTAATCGGATCTTATAATGGTACTCATATTATTACACCTTTAATTGTTTTTTTTTTATCGCTATTATTGTGGTAAATTACATGTAGGCCTTACCATAAAAATATGGACACGCAGCCTCAGGATGCTGCATTACTGAACTTTCTCCGAAAAACATCAGCATCAAGTCGGTGTCCCGACTTTCACCATTTAAAAATATATATATTTAAAATCAGACACCTTACACACATTTGTGTTGCATTTACATATAGATGATAAATAACTGTTGGTTTTTAAATTTCCGTCAATAATGAGTGTTGAGATTGCAAGAAATTACACGAAATACTTCTTCGAAATATGATACAGTATAAACAGTTTAAGACTTTCGGTACTAGACAGAGCTACAGAGTCAGGAAATTCGAAGTTTTAAGCTATGCGTCTTGTAATTTTGCCATTATTTGACACATAAAGAGCCCATTTTATTCATAGCCAGAAGTATTTGTGTAGAAATGTTGTTTAAGCAAACCTTGTACTTAATTTGTAAAACACATACCATTACTATTTTAGTTTATGGATTTTCGTATCAGTAAACTGCACAATTAGATTTGATAGAAAAACTGTTCTTATTAACGCTAACCTTCACAGTAAAAATTGGGTATATCATTAAGCTAGGGAGCAGAGATCGTCAGAAGTTCATATCTTACATTCTCCATGACAGAAGTTGGTTCTTTGTCTTGAAAAACTTTGGGGAGTCTTTATTTCTTGTCTGGTGAATAATTCCGCAGATCAACGCTGGATTTTGCTGAAAATAGTTGAGGGAAGCTCGAGAGAAACACTTTCTTGCTGTAGATTCTTGCCGGAGAAAGTCGTCTTGGTGCTTTAGATTTTGTTTTCGTTGGATTGATATTTTCAAAGAAATGATGCACATGTGGAGGAACCATGGCAACCATGGAATCCTGTAAGGCCGTCTTGTAGACTCACGTGCTCTCGCGTCACCTTTTGAAAGTTTGGTCGAATCACCATCTGAAACTTTTATTCATTATAACTTTTAATTAAAAAAAAAAAAAAAAAAAAAAGCTTTAAACAATTTTTTTAGGAGAGTTGCATTTATTACCAAATTACAGCACAAAAGGCTATAAATGAAATAATGAACATTTTCTCCACATTTTGAGGACATAATCAACTTTAATCTGAATTGCAATGAGTTTACAGATTTACTTTTTTGAAATCAGTTATTTATTGGTTATTTTTCAGTACATCCATATCATTAAACCCCCGAACCACCACCCAACCCCAGAAGGCCGTGTGCATGGAGCGAAAATGTTGGAAGACACGGGCACCTCCTGGCAAATTTATTTACTGAACCTGTTCGATGAATTTATTTATTTATTTATTTATTTATTTATTTGTTTATTTCATTCGTTCACTCATTTCATTTATTTTCTCATAGCTTCTCTTTATCTTTGGGCTTGTTTCCTCTTGCTATAGGGATCAGATCGTCATCAGAATCGAGAAAGCTATTGATAAGGAGGACATCTGTCCCCACGCAGCACCTTGTCACCTCACCTGTTTGACAACAAGCTGCTCCACTAATTACCTGCAGCCGTGTGTGAGCGCTGCCTTTACGTGCAGATTGAAAGAGAAAGGCACAAGCACTGCAGTCTGTTGCGATGAAAGCAAAGTGGTGTCTCTATATTTTGTGGAGTGTTTTATCACTTGGCCTCCTCAGCTGTGCAGCCGACACTTCTCATTCTTCATCCAGGCCTACTAAAGGCCGAACGGTTTTTAAACTGGGTACGCTAAAACCAACTAAAGTCGTTACAACAAGTGGAAGAAAACCATCCTACAGGTCACCTGTCACTAAAGCTCTACTATCTCAACTCGGGTCCCAGAGGCAAAAACCTCCTGTGGAACTTCAAACACTTCGATCAAGGGAGTCACTGGCAAAGACCCGGTCGGATTTTGCTGATCTTCCAGACGTTTCTGTGACCTGCTCCACGTCTGACTTTGTCGTGCGGGTCAAACCTGCGTTTTACGGCCTGGGTGCGGAGGCAGAGGAGTTGAAACTGGGCGGCTCCTGTAAAAGCAATGGGGTTCTCAGTCCATACGGTGACATGCTCTTCACGTATCCACTGACAGCGTGTGATGTCGTGCGTCAGGTGAGATCCCCACACGTGCATTTATTTCCAGGCTCTATGCAAGATCTAAAAAAAACAACTGCTAATTCATTCTGACAGATGCCTCCGGGTCACCTGGTTTACAAATTCATCCTCCACTATGAGCCTTCCCCTAAACGTTTTCCAAGCAGAGCGCACCATGTCGATGTCAACATTGAATGCCGTTATCAAAGGTTAGAGGTGACATTTTTAACACATTGAACGATTACGGCCCTTATTTCAAACCTCCAAACCTTGTCCAGGAACCAGCACGTGTACCAGCTGACTGTGCAGCCCACCTGGGAAACAGCTGTCGTGCATAAAAGGCTGAAAGGGACTCCAAATGACTTTCAAATGGAGCTGATGGATGGTACGCTCAAAGAACTGTGGATTGTAGTGAATAATTGCTGCAGTGTGTGTTTGAATGTCACATCTAGCGTTATTTGTTGTCATATGTTGCAACTGACTTTTAGATTCATGGAGCAAACCTACAAAGTCACAGGTGTACCAACTCGGAAAAACGGTACATTTCCAGGTATCAGCTCCAAATCTCCCAGCTAAAGGAAAACTGTACATCAGTAGCTGCTATGCTACACCATCCAGTGGCTTTCAGTCTTCCCTTAAATACATCATCATTGACAACTTTGGGTGAGTTTTTGTTCGTTGTAAAACAGAAAATCTTAATGCTGTGAACTCCGAGTCCTGTTGTCCCTACAGCTGTATGATAGACAGCAAGAGAGACCCAGGGGCCTCTAAGTTTGTCTCCCGGACGGACAAGACCCTGAGATTCTCCCTGAAGGCTTTCCAGTTCACCTCTGACCCGGACACTGAAGTGAGTATGATGTAGAACTCTGGATTCTGATGCTTTTGACTGTGACTGTAACAGTGTTTCTGTTTTAGGTCAGCATCCACTGCAAAGTGTTTGTCACATCTGAAGATCCAAGTCCTGCTCGCAAGTCCTGCACCTACAGAGGAAACGGGTAAACCTTAACCAGCAACACAAAAACAGACTTTTTGTCCTCTTTCCAAACAGTGTGAGAATGTTTATGCATTTTCAACAACAGGTGGAAGGCGCTGACTGGTGACGACTCCATTTGTGAATGTTGTGATTCACGATGTGTGACGTCTAAACCAAAGAGGGCCATGATGGAGGGTAAGTAGCATTACTTTTTTTAAGTCTAGATTCCAAACGCATATCGCACCCAAAACAAGAACACAGTTCTGATCAGATTGGGGTGTTTTTTTTTTCATAACAGACAGATTGACAAAAAAAACTTTCAGAGAAAATACATAAACAAGAAATCACAATGAAAATAAGTATGAAGCATCTTCTAAAAAAAAAGACACAGGTTAAAAAAAATAACAATGAAAAAAACAGGATAAAACAAAGTGAAATAACATCACAGAATCACTTCGTATTCGATCATCACATCACATCAAAATTACTTTGACCGTCAGTAGTATGACGGAGCAGCAAGATTGGGAGATTAAACAAAAGGATTCACAGGTTGGCACGGCTGAAGTAGGTTAAAAATGGAGACCAGGTTATATGAAAACATTCAGGTTTTCCACAAGAGCTGAATTTTAGGTTTTCTAGCTTAAGGCAGCCCAGTAAGTCTCTGATCCACTGGCTGTAAGAAGTTTCACACAACTGGCAGCACCACAAAATCACTGGATGCACACAGTTAATTTATATTTCTGCTTTCTATGCATCCAGTTTTTACCATTAACTTTAACTGTTTTTCATTTTGGTCAATTTTCAAATGTTGGAGACACAAAGAACAGCAAAATTAAGGCAATAAAAGAGCTGATCTTGGTTTTACCTGAGATCAGAAGTATCCCTGTATCATGTCGAAAGAGAGAGTCCTAAAAAGGTGTCATCTTTCTCCTTAGCAACAAAGTCAATAAACTTTGCAAAGGATTCATTTTTAAATCTTGAAGACAAGGTCATCTCTTCCGTTTCTATGATTTTTTGCCATCCATTCTCTGGCATATAGGAACTCAGGTTCATAACCTTATACCTCTATTTACTGTATATCTCATGGTTGGCCGGGGAACGCTTCGGTATTCCTCCAGAAGAGTTGGCGAAGTGGCCGGGGACAGGTCATTGGTCTTCGCTGATGACATTGCAACCCAGACCTGGATAAGTGGTGGAAGATGATGGATGTTTTACACCTGATTTAACCAAAATATAAAACAGTTACATCTTTGGGGATCCCACAACCAAAATCTTCCTCTGAGGTCAGCAAATTCATCCCTAGTCAGGGGCTGATCCACACTCTTAACAAAGGAAAAGAAAAGAGGGGAGGAAAACAGCACAGACACCAGAGAGGGATGTTAGATTGACCATAAACTTTAAAGCACTTGGTTTTCGTCCCTGTGATGTCACCCTTTGGTTTCTTAAGCTTTGAAGCCGATCGTCATCGGGAGTCAGAGTGAAAATGCTGAATTCAACCCAACTACGGTTGAGCTGTGTGAGGTAAATAGGTGGAGTTGCGGCAGCCCTTCAGCCCTTTTGAACAAGCTATTGCATGTCTGCTTCTCAGTACGGTCAGCTGCAACTCAAACTGTTATGCAAAATTTGAAGTCTTATCTTCCAAACCACTAGGTTGTATTATAAAAATCATCCCCTCTTCAGTGTGTTTGGTTTGAGAAATGTGCCACTCAAGACTAGATTTGTATTTTCATATTGTGCTGCTAACAGCTCCTCAAGTGTCCACTTGAGGAGCTGCTTTAAAGCAGTTTTGGGGTTTTTTTTCTAATGCACTGGATTAAGCTATGCTACATTAATGTAATCCTGTAAATGAGTTAAAAATTAATTCACCAGTGCTGTGCTTGGAAAATGGCATCCCTTATATGAAAAAATCTGTCAATCCTGACGGGCCAGGGGCGATACAAAAATTATGAGTAAGGGCCACTTCTCACTCTTAGAGGCAGAAACCAGTTCAGGACAGGTTGTCATCTGGTGGTGCTCAGATTAATTTGTTGCTCTACAAGGTGCTTCAGTTTGAGTCTTATATGTTTTGAAAGACTTGCTGCCCATTTAAGGACCATAGCCTCTCAGATTCATACTTTGATGTCCTGTTATCTCTTCTGTTCTTCTAGGCTCAGTCAGCATTGGCTCTTTGCTGGTCTCAGATCAGCCACAGACAGCAGAAGATGGTTTTCCATCAGTCAGGACCTCCTCAGTCAGCAGGAGCACAGATGGCCAAGCCATCATCAGTCACTACATCAACGAGCTGCACGGTCCTGAGGATCTGTTGGAAAGTGTGGATGTTGTTCAGTATGAGGATGAAGATGGTTGGGTTATCCTTGAGGATACAACAGAACCTGATTTAGCCGAGTTGGGTTTCAGAAATAGGGTGTTAGTGGAGGTAAAGGGAGAACCTGAGGTCAGCTTCTCATCTCTGCTTGAAGATGAAGGATCTGGCTACTTGGATTTTTCAGAGAGCAATAGTGAGGAAGGGCGAGAGGATGACATCTCTGTCAAACACCAGGAGGTGCGTCTGCATCAGGAGGAAGCTGAGGTGATACGTCACTGGGTGGAGTTTGAGGAAATGTTACCATCAAAAGCGAGCCTGCAGACAGAGTTACAGCAGCAAGCCGTCTCTGAGGATGAGGAGGAACACTTTCAGCAGAAAGGTAGAGATGAAGAGGGTGTAAAAATGAAAGCCTCAGAGGTGGAGTGGAAAACTGATAAAGATGACAAAGGAGAGGAAAAGGAGCAGACCTGGTATTTCTCATGGAGGTAGTATTAGTTTGATGAATCCCTCAGTGGGCTGCTCTGCTAAAGACTCAACACAATAAAAACATGAAAATGCAAAAGATGTTTCCTTAATTATTTCTGAATTATAAAGGATGTATTTTTTTGTTCAGGAAGTATTTAGCTGTGACTAAATCTGTTGTTCTTTTAAATTGTGATTTTCTATGTTAATAATCCTCAAAGCATCCAACTGAGCCATGTGAATATGATGCTGTAATTAAAACCATCACAAACATGGGAGTGCTTCTTGAGTTCAAACCTACATACTTGGTACAGATAAGAGTCTGATCTTTTCCAATAAGGAAATATGACGCAGAATTTCCGATAAGAAGGAAGGTGATGAGGAAATATGGACAAAACAGTCAATCTAAACAGATGAAAACATCTCAGCCTCACTGAGAGCATTTGTCTGACAGATGGTTTATTGCACCTGCTCAGAAATCTCATCATTTAGGCTTTTCCAGATGATGGAGCCACTGAAATCCAAGTGTAAATGCCTTGTTTAAATAAATTGTAGGATTTAGTCACCATGTTGTTACTTTAAATTTGAATTTAGCTTCTTGTTTTTTTCTATGATGGGGACAGCTGTTTGTTTTAGAGCATCTGGGGCTAGATTCTGTCCTGCTATATCAGTCCTGCTGTCATAGGGTTACAGCTGATTGATGGCACATTGGCAAGTTAGGGTCATTTTTATTCTAGCAGGGCAAGAAGTAACAGATTTCCTGGTGAAACTTCCACTGTTTGTTTTGTTTTATCTCTTTATTTAAATCTAATTGGATTTCATAGAGGATTAAATTAAAGTTACCCTTTATACTGAAACCTCACATTCATGATGTCATGATGTGGTGGCACCAATCCCCTCTGAAACCTGATTCATTATGATTGGTTATTTGCTTTGCCAGAGGCAGGACTTATGTTAAAATCAACTATTTGGGCTCAGTTATAACAGGTTGGGGGCTGTATGGTGGTTCAGTGGTTGGTGCTGTTGCCTCACAGCAAGAAGGTTCCTGGTTTGATTCCATGGCTGGGTAGGGGGAGGTCTCTGTGGAGTCTGCATGTTCTCCTGGTGTGTGTATGGCTTCACCCAGGCTACTCTGGCTTCTCCTCATAGTCTAAAAACATGCTCATCAGGTTAGATAATGGACAGATTGATGGCTGTAACAGGCTGGCTACAGCTTTCGCTGTTAAAATGTAGCATGTTTCTTTTTTTATGCCTTCATCTGCAACTTTACACGAACATCCTGTTTCTAAGCCCTTCAAGAGTTGAGCCAATGAGATTACATGTCATCATTCAGCTGTTTCTTTTTAAAGTAAAGCAAGAAAAAGAAAATTTATCAATCAAGAATCTGACCAGCTGTCATTTAATATTCCAGCTGCTACACATTCTACCTCTATGACAATTTTTAGTGAAGACAGAGGGTTAAGTCTATGCCAGTGCCCCAGAACAGGCCCCTGACTACAGCTGCTGAGGGAAGTGTGGCTCTCAGGAGAGAAAGTTATTACAACTTACACCAGTTTTGGGTTTGTCTTAACGTAAACAAGTGTTAAGATGAAAATGTTTATTGGGAGTAATTTTTGTTGGAATACTTAATTAATCTACAAATTAAAACAAAATAACATCATCTTACTGCTGCCAGGAAGGTAATGAAAGGACTTTTGCAAACATAGAAAGCTGGAATATCTATTTCATAAAACCAACTAACGTAAGCTAGTCAAGCTAAGTTAAGGGTGATGTGGAGGAAATACAACATAAATATCTTTCTTTTGGTTATGTTTGAGTGTTTAAACCTATTACCCCATTTGCTTTTTTTATTAAAAGAGTCTCCCATATTGTTTTCCTTTATTGTTTTGCTTCTTCACTAGAGTGACAAAGGTTAAAAAGCTAGAACACATCTTTAATTGTCAAACTACTGATACCTTAAAAACAGATATAACTTATTTAGGGTTTCTGTGACTCCAAATAAATAAATAAATACATAAATAAATATGACAGTGGAAGAAATTTTGAGACAATTGATTTGTCCATACAGCTTTATTCATTTGGTTGTGAATAATCATTTAGAACATAAGTCTCTGACAACTTCAAATATGTTACAGTCCAAAACTGGGATAGCTCTGTCTTAGCTGTGAGCGTGAGAAAAGGCCTCACCTGTGTTATCAGTAACCAAAAGCAGCAGAAAATGTGCATTCAAATCTGATTCTACTCTTGCTTTACAAGATATTTCTGTAACAGCAATAGTCCGGCACACTGATTCAATCATAAAAAATGAAGTGGGATTTTTGAGAAATGGAAAATAGTTGGACTTGATTAAAAGCTATACAACAACTAATCTTTCTTGAATGATGAAAGGATTTAATAAGACATCACAAAAGAAGACAATCTGTCAGTAAAGACCCTTCCCTGCACAGAAAACAGGAAAAATAACTTAAGATAATTAATATTTTTCAACAAATATAATTGGTGTGGAAGCTCTTTTGAAAAAAGTACAGAACAGAACTCTGTAGTACAGATCCACCATTAGTGGAAACATTAAATGTACAAAATCTGGTTTATTTACACGTGTGCACCCAAAAGTCCCGTTATTAGACTAAAAGCTCGGATTCAGCAGGACAGAAGAGTAATCATCCTATGACACAGGAGGGCGCTAAAACTGCATCTCTCACACTTTTAAAGCTCTGCAGAACCTCTGGGAAAAGAAAACCACTGTATTTACTCTCAGTGAAAAACTAAATGAGTATTTGAGAAAATTAACACCCACACCATTTACATCAATATCCAAGGATTTTCTTAACAATCCACAACTTTTCCACATGCAGTATATACTCATATATTCAGTGTGTCATCTGTGAGTCCTTCCCAGTTCCCCTTAAGTCTTTTCAGACGTGCTTGGTGTCCTTCCTTACTCAACAGTACCTGCTGTTCCATTGGTCTTCTCTGCACCATCTGAGGATGGAGAATATGAGCAAAGAAAGTCAAATTGAGTGCAGAACAGGGTCACAATCAAAAACTGAGTTTGGCGTTTCCCGTTTGGCACCTTATGCGTCACTCCTGTATATATTTAATTTATCTATTCACCTTATATTAAGTGTGTACTCTACTGCCACATTTGCAACATATTTACTTGTTTTTTTTCCTACAATAGTATGCTAACTTTATTTGTATGAATGAATCTTTTATTGTTATTTTTTTAGCTGCATTTTGCACCAGACAGGACTGCTAT
Source organism: Labroides dimidiatus (assembly GCA_030710495.1). NCBI lineage: Eukaryota > Metazoa > Chordata > Actinopteri > Labriformes > Labridae > Labroides > Labroides dimidiatus. Next base: position 17,457,419 of record CM061156.1, on the reverse strand, counting down.
AATCTTTACCTGTATAGTGACAATAAAGGGATGTGAATCTGAATTTCTTAAGCCAGTCCTCTGATTTTGATTGCAGTCTTGACTAACAAATCCAAGCAACAACAACATCATGGATTTACATATATGAAGGTTCCAGGGTTACATTTAGAAAAGTATCCCTGACTTTTACTCCATTGAACTTTTCCTGATTATTTTTTCTTTCTGATCATCTGAGAGAAAAAGAAAACCTTTAATAATTCCACTGTTTGAGTGTTCAAAAATTAATCCTTGAGAGTCTGTTCAATGTTCAGTAATTTTAACAAATTTATCTAAATGAAGTTGTATTTCAGCATTTTTTTCCCTACCAATGTCATGATTAGCCGTTTTTAATTTTATCTTGTTTTTACTTAAAGTATGTTTTCATAGTCTCCTAAAATCTCAAAAAATGAGCTACTTATTGGGTGTTTAAACTACCTAAATAATATCAATTAATATTAATGTTGTTACCTATTTTGATGGCACCTTAAGAGATGGTTGGCTTTAGACAACACACAACATTTTCAACAGAGACAGAAAATCCCTAAATCTACAATTTAGAATCACTGCATGTAAACTCAGCTTAGTGTTTCTCACACTGTCTCACTCATAATTCCAGTCACATTGATACGGGCTAAATCTCAGCATTGATTCATGTGCACATCTTACCCTTGTTACTCTCTTCCTGTCCAGCAGTTTGCTCCGTCCTTTCGCTTGCCTCCATCTCTTTGCCTTTGGTTTTAGGTTTCTTTGCAACAGGTGGTGGCACCTTGACTCCCTTCTTTCCAGACTCTGCTTCACTTTCCACTTTAGTCACAGAGGAAACATTCACGCTCGTCTTCTCCATCACCGGTCTGGTCTCAATCACCACTCGCTTGTTACTCTTGGAGAAGATGAAGCTGGCAGTGCTGGACGGGGACTTATGGACGTCTATAGGAGATGTTGGCGAGTGCAGGCTGAGGCGAGAGGGGGGGTTTTCCTTTGACCTGGCTGCTGTCCTCAGGCGGATGGCCTCCTGCAGGTTCATGGAGGGAGAGGGGGTCATGGCAGGAGGAGATTTTTTGGTAGGAGAAATAACTGTGGAGGAAGACGTGACAGGAATCACAAGTGACTGGGTCTTTGGAAGAGTGGGTTTTGAATCCACTGCTGCAGGTGGAGAGATGGATGTGGGAGATGAGGGTGAGATCATAATCAGAGACCTTCTGATGGGCTTCTGAGGAGCTTCACTGCTGGTTGATGTAGTTGTGACCCGTTTCCTCAAGGTGACCTCCTCCTCAGGTTGCTCTGGGGCTTGAGGAGGCTCGGGGCTGCTGTTGACCGATCGCAGCTTCACCATCTGCAGGAGGGAGGGGGTGATAATGGGAGAGGGTTCCTCCTTTACAACAGGGGTGGAGGTTTGCTCTGGAGTCTGTTTCTCCATGCTGGAAGGACTTGGGTCGGGTTCAGCACTGGGTAAAGGTGGAGGTAAAGGAATGTTTGCAGGTGCAGATGGTTCTGCCTCTTCAGCCTTTTCAGGAGCTGGTGGGATGGAGGCTTCAGACTGGGGTGGAGGAGAGGTCTCCTGTGGTGCTGGACTTCCAGTGTTGTTTTCCACAGGTTGAGGCTGTATGGGAGGTGGAGGAGGAATACTCTCAGGAGGAGTCAGAACACTTATGCTAGGTTCAGGTTCAGATGGGACTTTGTCTTGTGGTGGATCACTCTCCTGCTGGGGTTGTGTGGATAGAGGTGGTGGAGGGGGGACACTTTGAGGTGGTCTGAGCACACCAACAGGTGGTATCACTTCTAATGAATCGGAGGGATTCTCTCGAGAAGATGGAGGAGAAACATCCTCAGTGGACAGACTGGAGGTCTCTGTAGGAGGCAGAGGGGAGACCTGGAGAACTGGTGGGGGTAAGGCTTCCTGAGATGATGGAGGACATATCACCGTGACTAGTGTGGTGGACACATCTTCAGTGGGTGGAGGGAGAGGAGAAACTTCTTCAGGTAGTGGTGGAGAGCATGTAATTTCATTAAGTGGAGGAGACACCTCTATGGGTGGTGGTGGAAGAGTTACTTCTTTAGGTGGTTGGAGAGGAGTAACTTCTGTAGGTGGAGGAATCCCCACGACAGGAGGCAGGAGTAAAATAACGTCTTCTGGTGGTGATGGAAGAGAAATCTCTGTGGGCGGAGAGGGTAGAATAACTTCTTTAGGTGGTGGAGGAGAAACCTCTATGGGTGGAGAGGGTAGAATAACTTCTTTAGGTGGTGGAGGAGAAACCTCTATGGGTGGAGAAGGTAGAATAACTTCTTTAGGTGGGGGTGGTGGAGTTACTTTTTTAAGTGGTTGGAGAGGTGTACCTTCTGGAGGTGGAGGAGGAACCTCTACAGTTAGCGGGGGTAGAACCAGTTCTTTGGGCAGTGGTGGAGTTGCCTCTTTAGCTGGAGGAGAAACCTCTATAGGTGGTGGGGGTGGAATAGCTTCTTTGAAAGGTGGAGAGGAAGAAACGTCTTTAGACTGTGGTAGAAGAGAAACCTCAATAGGTGGTGGGGGTGGCAGAGGCGGAGAAACCAAAGAAGGTGGGGGCGAAACTGGAACCTCTTGAATTGGTGGCAGTGGAGAGAGTCTTCTGAGTGTAGAAGGGGTTACTGGTCCAACTGGTGGAGGTGGGGCCGAATATGATGGAGGCGGGGGGATATTCAGGGGTGGGTTTGAAGAAGTGGACCCCCCATCATGACTGGGGCTCTCTTGTGGCACCTGAACAGGAAGGACTAACCCCCCACTGAACATGGGTGGAGGAGGGAGAGGGAAATCCATCTCATCGGTGATGACGATTTGTCCAATAGGTGGCGGGGGTGGAGGCCAGGACGACTCTGGAGATACAACCTCTGTGGTCTTTTTGGAGGATGGAGGAATGTGTATTGATGTGTCTGTTTTACTCTTCATCTCTGGGGCTTGGGTGGAGTTCCTTTTAGCTTCTTCTTCTCGTGCTGCGAGTCGTTCTTCTCTGTTCACGACAGCTTTCACTAACAGACCACTTAAAATGTCACTTGCTCGTACTTTCTCGTCTTTTTCCGTCACTTTCAAATCAACCCTCTGCGTGGCCAGTCTGTCATTGTTCTCTTTATGAACATCTGCATTCAAAATCACACTTTCTGGAACTTTCTTGGTCTCTGTCTTGTGTTTTCTTTCCACTTTCACTGAGCCATCTGTGGATGCAGATGGAGACTGTCTATGTGGTCTCCTGTCTTTCGGATTCTTCTTGATTATAGCATAAACATTATCAGGCACCGGAGGTCCCAGCAGCAACTCAATGGACCGCTGGCTGTGAACCCACACCTCTGGAGGAGGGGGTGGAGGTGCATGGACTTTGGGATGCGGAGGAATGTTGAAGAGTTCTCTCAAGGCCCTCACAGATGGACTCGAAGCATCGACTGAGGTGTCCTGGGTGGGTTTCGTACTTCCAGGGGTTTCTGGTTGTGAAGCAAGGGGTGGAGGTGATGCAGAAGAAGAGGAACCTGGGAAAAGCCTCTGAAGCTTTGCCAGGATGCCTCTCTTGTGCCTCGGAGATGAGCTGTGGGACTCTTTAATAGACTGGGTTGATGTGCCTTCTTGGCTGGAGTAGCCACTGGATGGGGATACTATCTTGCTCTGCTCTTTTGGAGTATCTTTGGAATCCGTTTCATCCACTTTTGCAGATTCAGCCTCTTTTGATGTATTCAGCTGGGATCTGATGAGAATAAATGATGCAGAACCTGCAGATTCATCCAGAGAACTCGTGTCAGCATGGTATCCAGGACTGTCTATGGGCTTTGAGGGCACAGGGGAAGGTCCTGGTTTGTTTTTTTCATTTTCCACCACTGGTATTGGAATAACCCTAACCTCTGCCAGGTCCCGCGAACGTCTCTTCATCTTGTTGTGAAGAGAGTAAGAACGGTTTGGAGGAGGAGGAGCCCTCTTTGGCTTCATAACAGAGAGGCTTCGCACAAACTGCCCGTCTTTACTCCCCTCCTTTCCTTTACTAATGACCCTGCCATTAGAGGTGCCTTTTGAAGCCTTGCTGATGGACGAGTGGACACTGATTTTGTCCTCTTTGGCAGATGCAATTCCATCCTGAGACCTTTTCTGTTGGGGGGTGCTGCTGCTAGAGATTGTGGAGGAGTCAGACACTAACGTCTCAGAGGACTCAGAGTTGCTCCAACATGAGCTGTCAGTCATATTAGGAGGGTTCTGCTGGGAGGCAGAGGTGATGGTGGAGGCTTTAGATGAAGTGGTTCTTACGGAGGAGGCTCTTGAGGAAGCTCGTGAGGTTGCAGGGCTTGACATCACCAGGCTGCTTTTGCTGACAGTGCGGACACTGTTGCGGCTGCGTCCACGGCTGATTTCCACCACGTCAATGGAGGGAGGCAGGACAGCATTGGGAATGATTTTGGACATGTAGGCGGCCTGCGGAGACGTAGTTATGACGGGACTGGAAAGCTCCGAATGGAGGCTGTTGGGGTCTAGGTGGTGCAGCGTGGACAAGTCATCTCCATGAGCAGTGTGGGAGGCAGCGAGCTGATCTAGCTGCTCTTTGTTGAGGGGATGGATGGGGATACTGGCCCCTGTCTGTGCTGCCTGCTGCAGACCAGGAGTGGTTGGGCTTTCGTCAGTCTCCCCATCGTAAACCTGATTCTCATTCATTGTCTGAGCCATTGTCCAACCCACTCTGTCAAGGCCTGAAAGAAGACACAAGGCCTCATTAGATTAAGTTCAGAAAACTGAAATGTTACACAACCATGTTTCTTTTTATTTTCTTTTAAAGAAAGAGTTTCTTGCTCATTCTTGCACCATTATGTTTCTGCATCTTTGTAAATGGTTATTGTCTTAAATGTTGAGCTGCTTACCCAGTTCTCTCTGAACATGCTGGGGGATACCCGCAACAGTCTTCCTCTGTTTTCTTCTGGTCTTAGACTTTTTTCCAGAGTTCAAGGGCCTGAAAGTTGATTCTAGATGGAAATGTGCACAAGAAAATCCCTCAATTTACCATACACACTGACATTCAACAAAAGTCCTCCACCATTTATAACATGATAAAAATGATGAGGTACAAATAATATTTTTATAGTTGTTTCAGTTACCTTGCCGGGTGAGTCCAGAGCGTGATGATCGTGTGGACACAGATGATTTTACAGAGACAACAGAAGTAGAGTCAGCAATGGTGCTATCTGTCATAAAACCAGCTTCTCCATCTGTGTGCACCGTCATATTGGACTGGAGAGAGAACAAACAGTCACCTTGAAGCAAAACACTTGCATATGAAGTGTGAAAAAACTGCCGATCTGAGATTGATATTTGACTTACAACAGTGCTTTCATTGTCTCGATACTCCACTCCATTGCTGGTTTCTGCAAAGAGAATTACGATTTACTGTGCTGATAAAAAATTTCTTTGTAGCATGTATCTAATAATCTCTTCATTAATATGCAGACAGCTGTTAACAGGTTGGCATGAGGAGACACCTCTTATTTTCTGCACGGATGTAAGACTGTAGACTCTGCAGTCATTTATACCTTCCTGCTGCATCATTTTTAACCCCTCCAGGGCCTCAGTGTGGAGGTTCTCCAGGTACTTGGGCCTGCTGGCCTCAATGAACACGTTCTCCTGGAACAACGGGGCAGCAGGGCTCCTGTCATCATCATCATCGCTTCGCTTCTGGACAGCTGGAGGAAGAGAGAGAGGGAAGAGGGGATCAGCCTGGATCAACTCAAAGCTCTGTGTTAGTGTAACAGTAGATAAGGGGGCCATATGGACGGGATGAGGCATTCAGGTGTCAGACAGAGACTTAAAGCACACAGTGTAAATGTGTTTGAGGATTAGTAAATTCAAACGATGAAGAGTTCCACTCCAGGAGGATTAAACTTCAGTGACTTTAACACAGACTTTTAAAATTAGATTATAATGCCAAAAATCTGCTGCTGGCAGTTGCAGCATATGCTCTGTACTTTTTCTTTAAAGCCTAAGTATTATTTAATGAAACACTGAGGGGGGCACTGATTTATTTACAGGCAAAGTTTGCTGAGTGTTTGGCGCATCAGTTCAATTTTCACACTAATTAATTAATTAATTAATATAATATTAGAAATACCATGAGCCATGGGTGTGATCTGAATAACGACTGTTTTCCTTTAAGATACAATCAATAAAAACCACTCCTGCTGAAAATGAAGGTAACAAACTTGAGAAACCAAAAGTGAAAGACTAAAATTAGAACTTTAGTGACTTTGCATGTCACTAAACCTCATGCTTGCATGAGGTTTCTCCAGGTCACAGTCGAGGATCTCGTGGCTTAGACTCTTTTATGTAATGGTAACACTTGCTCCACATTTAGCCCTCTACCGTACTCAACCGTCCACGCTGCCACTATAAGACCATGCTGGAATTAGCCCAGACTGCCATGTGCTCAGCGATCGCTGCTAATTGTTAACACAGTCTCTTTTGTAACAGCATTACAGGTGGAAGAACTATCACAACAAACAGCTATTTATAAATATGCATATTTACTTTATTCTCATGGTATTTAAGCAAACACTCTAAATTCCAGCAGACTAAATCCAGGAAAGCAACAACACAAACTTCTTTTTTATGGTTTGCAGTCAATACCACAAATAATGACTTTATTGCTGGTCTTAGGAGAGCCAGATGATCTCGCTTTAACTGGTCATGCTTAAGTAGCAATTTAAACAGTCTGTGCAGGAGCAGTAAGCTTGACTCATAAAACAATAAAGTCTGCTGTCTCATAACTTCAAACACTTTGCTTGTGTCGCTTTCACTCACCTCTCCTCTTGAAGACTCTTGGAAAACAGTCAAAATTTGCACCTGAATTATTAGTCAGAAGTACGACCATGCTTTCTAAAAGTGCGTTTTATTCCAAATGTGTAAAATAAAAAAAAATATATATTCTCAAGTTGTGTTTAAGAAAGAAAAGGAAACACTGGGTCTAAAAGGTATCGTCCACAGTCTGTCAAGAAAAAGAAAAAAAAAAACATGCTAGAACGATCAGGTCAGGATGAATATCTTGCTTGTTTTGAATGAGCCTGTTGTTGTCAGTTGAGGTCCATGCGGACCTGAGAGGGTCTCTGCAGCCAATAGACAATCAGAGCTCAGACACTAATCCTCCGCAGCCTAATTCCTGCCATCCCTCTTTAATGTATCTCCCCCCACTCACTGACAGATACTCAGCATCCCACTGTTGCTCCCTGTTTGGAAGGAAGGTGGCCCCGGATTGGTTGGTCGGGGCAGATATCAAATTAAGCTTGTACATGTAAACACTGATGGGAGGAGAAAGCTGCTGTCAGGGAATGTGAGGCAAGAGAGCATCACTTGAGCCATTCCTTTGGCTGCTAACATAATAAATAACACTGCACTGATTTATTAGATCAAAACTTTCACTGCAGGAGTCTGAACAGAGCATGTTTATGATTTTCTGCAAACTTTCAAACAAATTATTTAACTTCACTGTTTTGCCACAAGGGGGAGTAGTTGAATTGAAGGAATCTCTCTAAAACAAGATTAAAAACATGTTTAAAAAGAGGCCTGCTGCTCCACAGCACATGGTCGCACATGTGAAAAATGTTCCCTATTGTTTCCAGCAGCTTCACGTTAGCCTTAATATGACTACTGACAATGACACAAGATCTTTCTTCATTTTATCATCACTACATATAAGTTATCTCTGTGTGGTTCTTCAAGCTTCTTTTTCTCTGTTCTCTTCTTTTTGTTTAGTCTTTTTGTTTATTTCCTTATCTTTTCCACCTTTGTGCTTTCAAGCTAACCTGCATGTCAGAGGTTTGCTCACTTCCTGGTGCGCCGATCAGACATGACATGATGTTTGTGCCATCTGAACAAATGGAAAACATTCCCCTGGTTGTGATCCTACTGAGTGACTCAAAGTGAAGAAGTTTACCACAAAGGAAAATAAATCACATGTGTGAGCAGTGCATGGCAACGTGGAAAAAAAAAAAGATCCATATTTTAACAGAATCCTCAGCCTGAGTAGAAACTTGCAGCTGGAGTTGTAAACAGAAAGTTGCTATGCGAGTGTGGGGCAGAGTCGGTCTAGGACAACACATATCTGGTTACCATAGCAGCACACACTCAACTGGAGGGGTGTGTAGTTAAGGCGATGGGTGGGGCACGACGGCACGTTAATGAGGGGCTCATATTATCACTGCTGCTGTGATCACATTGTAATTGTGTCCATATTAATCACGGACATATTAAACACACCATCTGTCACTGGTGGATTGTGGGAAGCTGCTGGAATAAACAGGCACAGAGATCATGTATGAACCCCAAACTGATGTTTACATCTCCAACTGGGATAAACAAACTAAATCTGTGATCCTGCGTCATCAGTTCATTCAGTGAGGAGAACACAACATGCTCAATAAATCAGCTCAAGGGGAGAATAATGATTAGAGTTTATGACGTGTAAGTAACAGCAGATTAAACACAATATTTTAAATAAGCAAACATCTGTTGACAAGATTGTTTTAGTTAATGCATATTCTCTGATAATAAGGAGAGACAGAAGGGACGTGTTATGTCATCATCTGCTGTAAACAAGCGACACAGACGGTGCTGAGGAGTGTTTATCACGAGCAACCATGGAAATGTTTCACCATAAGCGTCTATTTCAGATTTGGAGAATTTAATTTAGTTTAGAAAGAGCCTGAAGAATTTCTCCTCATACTTTTTAATCTGATTTAAATAATTCATTTCAGAGTAACAATTTCATTTTCAAGGTTTCCAAAATCTCAAAAGAGACACTGAGTTCCTGTCTCAAAGGCAACCTTAAATAAACTGTGACTGGGACAGTGACTAATAAGGGTTGGCAAAAATATGCTTTAAACTTGCTAAAACAACATGTTAGATGTTTGTTTATATGTGTAGTTTGCATTTCTGTCGGTGCCATAGTATTTTATATGACATTTCTACCATTGTAATTAAACAATCAATCCCTTTAAATTGTCAAATTGTGTAACCAAAAAAGCATGACAAGTATTAAATAATTCACTTTCCTAGAAGTTATACAAGTGAACTGATGAAGTATGTTATTTTTTAATGAAATATCTCAAAGTGGATTAAAAATATTTCATTTCTAAACTTGATAATATGGGTTTTGTTGTACTAAGCAAGCCAGTATGCTGGAGACATCAATGTTTTCTCTCTATTTTTGAGTATGTTGGTTTAAAATAATTTTAAATTTCATTTTTAGTGTAGTAGAATGCTAAAATCATATTCATTGAAACTTTTTTTGCACAATATCAGATTTTTTATAAGACCAGCCTGTCTGCTTTACTAAACACACCAGGACCAAAGTCAGGACTAAAAGACTAATGAGAATGGAGGTAGAAGTGCAACTGGCTAAAATTATAATCATTTTTTTCTACATTTATTTTATTAATTTTACAGTTTCATTACTTTTTCTTTGATTGTAATGTACAAAATGGACTTGGTGTTGTTTTTGTTATTCCTTCTTCACACAGCCAGAAGACAACCGGAGTCCTCCTATAACTCTTAGGTTGACTGAAACAGAGCCAGATCTGACTTCATACATCTGGTTTAATCCTGTCAAAGACATACAGGGGTGGCTTTATGTGTTTCAGGTTGATGGAAGCCTTTCACCTGGTTGCTGAAGTGCTGCTATTCGTATTTAAAAAAACAACAACAATTAAACACTCTAATATGCCCCCTTTACAAAATACTTAGATTTAACCAGGCCACTAAGTAAAACTTAGCTAACTTTCAATCAGCTTGTGACATCTTTGCTACTTACATCTACAAACCCAGTTGGTAAAGAGCAAAATCAGTATGCTGCCTATTGTACCCCTGGGGTCTTTGCTGCTGCTCTCCCTGCCTTGGCTTTTCCTGTATGCACATGAAAGAGGGTGTGCTCTCCTAACCTCAGGCTTTGGCGCTTCACATACACATGGAAAGGCTGGGAGCTCCCAGAGCAGAGCCATGCTGCCAAATATTACTTACTGCATTCAAATGACTTATTTTCTTCAGCAGCAGTGGGTGTGACTGAAATATCTTTGATATTTCATATGTTGTGTCTCAGCTATAACACAGCCACCCTGCACTAACTGAGGTTGTAACACTGGTTATGGTTACTGTCATGATGCTATAATGCTCAGAATGTACAAAAGCACAGATGAGAGATGGCATCTCATATTTTGGTGCAGTTTGGCAGTACTGAAATTGAGGGTAAAGTCATCTTCTGTCTGATGTTAGCTACACTTGGCAAACCAGAGTATATTGTTTGCCCACGGATGTTCGTCACTGTTTTTCAGGGGCTTCCTTGCCTTTAGACTTGTTGGCTGGTCAGAATTAACGCTCTGTTTAAGCAACAAGGAAACGGGTAGCTTTGTAACATCCCCAGTCATGTTTATGGTTTTGCCTGATGCATAATGCTTTCTTCTAAACTGAACTCAAGAACAGAAAACAGGGCTTTCAAGATAACTGATAAGGTGCATGATTTTCTAGATACACAGAGTGAAATACTTGAGAAGACAGGGGAAAGGTGAGGGTAGGACAGGTTCCCAGGCTTCACAGAATCACACAATCACATTTGTTTTGTAGGGTGCAGTTTGAAAGCTCTGCTTTAGATCACTGCTTTAGATCACACACACACACACACACACACACTCGTCATCACAAACCTGATGTGACTCTGTCTTTAACCACATCATGGGAATCAAACAGAGGCAAATTCCCCCGCACACACCTTATGTGTCCCTGCCCTGACTTGCCCCTCTCTCTTGTTTTGCACCGGCAGGCAGACAGCCGTGCAGAGACATTCACTCCAGATCTGAGGGTGCTGTCTGCCAGGTGCCTAAGCCTCTTTAATCAGCACAAACTCAACCCAACACACTGAGATGACAGTGGGAAAAAACACTGGAGGCTCACTGAGAGTATCTGAACTCTTTGGATATACTGCACACACGGTTTAATACTTCCTGGTTAAATCCAGCATGCTCTATTTCCCTGATCTAAGTTTTCAGTTGACTGAATATTAACACCTTTCCATCCCAGCCAAGAGAAAACAGGAGGAAGTGTGGGGGGTACAAAGACGACAGTCCAGGGATCAGATAAACCTGCATCATTCAGCACGCAGGGTTACACTCCAATTCCCCATCAGACAACACACGTCATTGAACCAGCACAGCTCAGATACCTCTACATCATGTTGCAAATAATGAGCTGAATAGAACTGCTCCGATTTCACCACCAATGAATGAAACACCTCTGATACTGCCTTAGATTTGGCATTACAGAAGGATGTTCCAAAGTGACCAATTTCCAAACCAATAAAATGGAAACATCAATTCATACTTGCCAGCTAGTTGAAAGGTAATGAAACACTGAATTAAATAAACTGTTCGGATCTTGCAATATTTATTTCGCATGGATAAAAAAAGGATCACAGAGTCTTCAGGTAAACAATATTGAATTGTCTCCCTGCCTTGGTTACCCATTGCTCTGGTCAAGAAAATACAAAAACAAAAAACTGGAAAAAATCTGTTTTCATGATGACTTGCAATTAATTTAGAAACGTGCAGTTCTTTCTGCAAATGTGTAGCTTTTTTTGTACCATCTGTTATTTTAACATCCTGCTAGCTGCTTTTATAGTTGCTGAGCTCAGCCTACAATAGTGTTAGCTGTGTGATATAGACAGAATCACTGCCTGCAACCAATTCACTGAGACCTCAACCATCCCTTTCACCAGTCGACGAACAGTTAAGAGTCTGTTCATTCAAACCAGCACCCCTCACGATGATTTCATTTATTAGTATACCACATTTTATGTTTAAATGCATAATTATGATGTATTTAGGGAGGAAAGCAGTAAAAAGTTGCACTTTTGATCAATCTTGCTTTGTATTTAGCATATGTGGTCGTTCGGTGCTTTCAAGCATACATCCTCTGGGTACAAAACAAAAAACACAGATGTAAGGTATAAAAAGTGTGTCTTATATCCTGTATTTTCTATTAATTAAAGAATTGTGATAAATATAGTAAGAAACAATCCCTGAACTCTTTGACAGTTCCACAGCCCTGGGGTCTCTTTTAAGCTACAACGAACTGCCATAAAAAATGTGCAGAATGCTAAATATTCAGACCTGCTAGTGCCTGTTTCATATAAGCATGGCAAGAGAGGATATCCTTTTAAATCAATAAGAGAAGGGAATGATTTTGAGAATGTCAGCGTGCTAACTTTAACTTAAACTTGTTCTTAAGGTAGCCCTAAAGCTCCCTGCTAGTATGCTAGCTGTGCGCCTGTGATGTTTTAAATACTAAAAAGCAAAATAATCTCCCATGAAACCCTGGGCATTAAAATCTGTTTTGTTTTACTGGAATGAACTGGCCAGATGTCTCACTAAAGAGAAGAAAACCAAACTGAATGACTTACAAACACTGTGTGCACCTTTTACTGAACTTTGCTAAGCTGGTAAGGAAAAACAAACAAACTTATCTTTACTGAGAGATTTCCACGAAGATTTTACTCTTTCTCTGAGTTCCTAATGCCTGAAATATGCCCAGTTTCACAAATAAAAAAAAAAAGTCATGGCTGGTGACCCAAAACTTTCCAAGCACATATTTATCAGTCTGTGTGAAGACATGCCACAGAGGGCTGGCAAACATTTTCCTTTCGTGACAAAAGTACTTAAAGCTGGAGCAGAGCCACAGAAACATATCTGCATAGCTTTACAATGAAACAATGTGAGATTTCATGATTTCATAACAACTGTTGCTTTTGGCTGTGCTGCTTGATTTGGTGACACCGATAGCATACAGAAAGGAACTGTAAGGAATAAAAGGAACTTGATTAGATGAAACTGAAGCAGATAATTCAGTTGGGACTAGAGGGCAAACTGGCACAGAGTTAAATTTTCTAAACCATTCATGTGACCTAAATATGATCTCTTCTGCCATCAGGGCGTGGCAGTTCTTCACCTACTTAAATTAAACCCTTGTAAATGCCAGATGAACCCTGTAATCATAAACACATATCTAGGCCACTTTTCACTGAGCAGACTTTCAATTCTTCATCTAAAAAGATGAAGACACACTGTCAACATCAGAAAAAAACATGAGTAGAGTGTTTGTGTTATTTCAGTGTAAAAACCCAACTTTTACACACACAAAAAAGAAATAACAAAAAAATTGGCAAAGATTTTGACCTCATGTGCCCTCCACTAAGGTGTGTGTATCTACAAAAGTATCAGACGCAATAAAAAAAGTATGTTATCATAAACAATCTGTATTAAAGGAGACATGTCTCCCTGAGGCGACAGCATACGAGAAACCAGTCGGTTGGTTCCTTCCTGCCATGAGTGGAGGAAAGTGAGACTCTATCAGATGTCAGTTGTCTCAAACCTGTTCTCCTGCCCTTCATTGTTAGTGTGTCACTGTCACAACAAAACTACAGACAATAATCCTGTGTCACATAAGCACAGTTAGACTAAATAACATTGATACAAACCAAATCACTTGTTCAATTTGTAAAAAAGCAGTTACATAGATTATTTGGTTCCAGGTTGATGTGACGTTCAGCCTCAGTCTTAGGGTTTTAGTTAACAGGATTATTCAGTTGATTCAGATCTTTCCCACAATGCCTCCAAAGAGTTCCTGTTCATCTGTCACTTCACAGAGTATTAGAGAGACTCATATATGTCCCAGATTATCCTAAAATATCATCAAGGAAGCTGCAGCGTCAGTGTTCTGTTTTCTTTGAATGTGTTGGAAAACTATTTTCTGCTTTTGCAATGCTAAAGCTAAAAGTTAGAAGTAACATTTTTTTCCTGAGATATGTTTTAATGTTATCTGCCAGTGTGTTTTAAAAATAGTCAAGCAGATTTTTTTTACAAAAATAACCTGAAGACGAACCTGTAAAAGTATTTCACACCCCTGTTCCAAAGCTAAATTCTCTACAAAGCTTCTTTAGCACACACTTTGATAGCATATAACAAACTGAAGTTTAATGTTTGCAGTCTGTTAAAATAAGCAGCATCTTTAAAAAATGTTCAGCCAAGTCAAATAACATTAACTCATATAATCTGTCACCTGGCATCTGTGTCAAACACACTCTCAAACACAAAGGGCTCCCTATAGCTTCCTCTGACAAATATCTTTATAAAGCTCAGGAATGTGAGGAATCTCTAAGGGTGAGTTTCGAGCAAACAGGTGACCTTCTGAGTGTACCTGGCAGGACTGTATGACCTCATCCGTCTTCTCTTCACCTTATTTCCATTTAATTAAGCCTAAAGTATTCCTCTTGAACTGATTAGAAAGTGTGGACAGTTTTTGAGCAGACAGAGGAGCACAAGAGGAGTGCAAAGAGCATGTCAGAGACATAAGTCAGTGTCAGACTGGTACGCCAAACGCACATTAGCCGTGTGAGGAATAGACAAATAGGAGCGAGTTAACATGTGACAACGGATATCCTAAGCTGTTTGACTTCAGAAGAAACATTGTCCAAGTAACCAGAGGAGACAATGAAGGGTTAATGGGTTGAACATGCTGAAAGATCGAGGAGGGAGTTTATCTTTACAAAACCCACTACTGTGCAGTTCCCTCTGTGGTCAAACTCCACTGGTTGTGTTTACCAAAGTGCTCTCCCCCAAGAGCAAAGGGTAAGATTACCAAGTGGAGGATCCGAGAAATCTATCAAATCAAACTGGAAATTTACATCATTCCTTCACACAGAAACACAAGTTGTGTGGTGGATAATTCAGATTTATCAAAGCAGGTATCTTGGACAGAATCTATCACGAGTTTCAACTTGTAGAAGTAAAAACTTTGGAGCTTAAATTTTCTTACTAATAGCTAATTTAGACAGAAAACATGAGTATCAAACTCAGTCAAAAAACTGAAAAATATGAGTAAAAACAAATCTCGCCTTTAACTCATGGATGAAGTAAAAATGGAAAGAGGTGTTTCAAAGTATTTATATTATAAATTTATCTTCCAAAGCCCAAGATAATAAATTTAATCCATGTCTACTGAGGTATACGACAAACCTGGTATAGAGCCATGTAGTTTTTGGCATTCCTTCTGGCAAAACAGATGCAATAATTCATTAATGTTATTTTTAAACACGTTACTTTTATGTGTTAAAGCCACAGTATGGAGTTTTTAATCGATTACAACATAAATGGAAAATTAAGAAAGATGCACTTTTACAACCAACAAAAGGAAATTGGACTATTTTGAACGTTCCTAAAGCGTTTTATGATGTCATTTTTAAGGCCTGTATCTGCAGTGAGGGGGGCAGTGTTGACTAGATGATTGACACTGTGAAGACTGTTCTTTAGATTTTCAAAAGCAACTTTTGAAAACGAGTGGTGTATTTGACTGTTTGACTGTTAAAAGAAAAAATTGAAAATTGTTTTTAGAAACCCCTGCCTCTGCTTACACAAATCAAAATTTCCTTCTATCAGCTTTCAGAAAATAGTTACCAGCAGTTAACCGATTCAAAAACTGATGTTTTGACTGTGCAGGCAATAAGCCCCCTCAACAAGCATGGACTCATATTCACACATACTCCATGTGATGCTGTATGGGTCTCAGCGTTTCAATGGGAGGAAGAACAGTGTGAGAGGAGGGGTCAGGAAAAACAGACCCCTTGTTCCTCCCTCACTCTAACCGCCCTGGCATAGTCTCTAATGAACTGGCACCATGCCTGTCCTACCAGGCATTTAGTGCGCAGGAGGCCCCTCTGGCACCATTACTCATCATCATCATCATCAGAGCCTCAGCTGGAGGGATTGGATTTTCCTGGACAAGAATGTTACACTGCACCATGTCCCTGACCTGTAGTAAAACCTTCACTGGGGCACCCTGGAAAATAGCTGCTCTGCTTCTCTGACTGGACAGAGTCTGAAGAGGAGTTTGCTGTTGTTGTTGCCAGCATGAATCACATTTTAGAGTTAAACTGTGGTGCCTTAAAGGGATATTTCCTATAACTGAAGGCATCATATGTGGTTTAAAAGACTTAAAGTTGTGGCTTCCTTCACAGCAATGTTTAACAACAGGTTCTGACTAAAAGAAAGAAGCAACTTTTACTTTTTTTTTATAAGTAGATGAGTGAAAAGAAAGCGGCAACCTCCAGTCTGAAAATATGAGACAATGCAGAAGTGCTAAAGTCTGCTGTTCCTTGAGTGTCCGCTTGAGGCTGGCTCCAGAAGTACCGGAAGTCACATACACACCAAGCCAAAAAAAAAGTTTCACAGCCAAAATAAGCCTATTTACAGCCTGGTACAAAGAATGTCTCCCGTCTGAATCCTAATTTCACTAAGGGCACGCACTGTACGGGGGCAAATTTTTTTCTAACTCAGCAGTTTAGATAATATTAAGATCGCCATTTCATCCAATCAAAGGCACAGCTCAGCTCACGTGACTGTGGGGCGTCCTATGGCTGTTAGTGTGGAGACTCACAGCCCGCCTCATTTCCAAAATAGCTGCGCCGGCCGTTTTGCTTCAAAAATCCGGTTCAGAAACAGACGAGTGACGGAGACTACGTCCATTAATTATATGGTCTATGGTGGAAAGGCAAAGGAGAAGAATTTCTGACCTCTGCTGGAGTGGGAGGCAGCTTTTATGCTGACCTGGCAGAGGGGAAAAAAAAACCTTATCTCTTTTCACCCTCTGACAAAACTCCACAGCAGTCAAACGTATGTAGCAAAAACAGAGCAGAGCTTGTGTAATGCTGTCTCACTACACACACACATACCCTTGTCATTGCTGATGCGCCTGTCTGTGCATGTGTGTTGTCTATGCAAAGCCACAGATGTTGTTCATACATATTTATGTAATGTTGTCAGTACATTTAAGTGCATTAGATGGATATGTTTAGATCATGTGGAAATCCCCCAAACCTTCACCCACTCCACCCTTCTTAGAGAACACAGCAAGAGAAACAGGCGAGGCCTCCTGCACTGCTTGATTCACACTGGCTGTGTTTGGCTTATCAGATGTTTTTCTGTGTCAAATCCCACTGCGTCTGAGTAAAATTGATGAGGAAGGGAAACCGTTTTCTGTGCTCACTCAATAAATAGATTTTATTCACTTGTTTAGCACGCCGGCGCCATATGAGCACCAATGTGCAGACTAAAACAAGATTCCTCAGCCCTCAGTGTTTTAATAACGTGTTTAATGTTCTCATTATGTAAGAGTTAATAACTTGACTGTGTATATATGTGTGGCCGGCTGCTCAGATGTAAAACACTTTATGCCTCTTTGGTGTGGATTGCGACTCACCCCCCCAAACGTGACCTGAGGGCCAGGTAAGTGAAGTGATACTATCACAGAACAGGACAGACAGAGATTTTTTCCACAGCAAACAAAGCGAGCTGAGGGTCAGAAGTTGAGTGGGGAGTCAGTCTGTTCAAACATCCCTCCAGTGAACAAACACACAGGCCAGTGACACAAGAAGTAGCATTTTCCACCAACTCCCAGAGACTTCTTCAAACTCGTCTAAGATGTTGTGACTGGAAACTAAACAGGAAAGTCTTAAGATGATATTAAGTTTTCACTGTTAAAGAACAATACAGCAAAGAAACTCTTGAGCGTGCATACGAATCACAGTCATTTGATGAATCAGGTTTTGGACACACTGCTATCAGTAGTACCACAGCCTGTATAATAAATAAAGGTGGCCTTGTTTCTGATATAGAGGTTTGAAGCCTGACGTTGACAGCAGTCATATCGGAAATGCTGAACTCAGCCTAGCTTTGTTCAAGTTTGGATGAGGCAAAGAGGCGGGCTTATATCCTCTCAGCTACAGCTGCAGGGTGTCCACTTACAGTCAAGTCAGTCATGTCTTTATATGGGCAAAACTTGTTTGTTTAATTAAATAAATAATGAGTTCTAAAAAAAAAAGTCAGCCTCGAGCGGACGTTCAAAGAACTGCAGTTTTTGAATTTCCACATAGGCTTCATATTTCTAGACCAGAGGTTGCTGCTCGGTTAGATCACTCAGATGATTTACTTTAACTGACAAAATATGAATAACATTGAAAACATGATGTAATTTGCTTTGAATTTGTGTTATATATCCAACTGAGAAAATATCATTGATGATTGATATACACATACATATTTCTTTGGCAGCAAGTTGAGATTGTTCATAAAGTGAAGTCTGAAGTAAAATAGAAATGTGGAAGTTGGTAACAGCCATCTTGAAAATAAGGATATGCAGCTGATCTACATGTCCTCCATGCTCACACGTGTTTTATATTGTTGATATACAGTATGTGACTGACTTACTGTTTATTATCATAATGCCTGTATGAAATTGACAGCATTCCCAACACTGTTAGTATCTAACTATTTCAGAAGCTGAAACAAGCCAGTGCTTCCCTAAATACCAAAACAGTTTGTCAGCAGACTTTCTGTTAGTTGCGTATCACTAAGATACATAAGAAGGGGAAATACAGACTTCATGGGCAGAATAACACTGATTTGGTTCCTTCTGTTCGTAACTGATATTTAGAAGAGCTTGCCTTGCAGTGATAAAAGTCTTTAAAAGTTTGGTGAGAAAAAAAGCTCACCAAGATGAATTATTAGCCTTCAAAAGGTTTCAAGTCTCAGGAAACTGAATGTCATTCTTTTGAGAAATAAATCTCAGGGTTTCTCAGAAGACTGGATAATACGCAACCTGTGGTGGACTGTCAGCTTCACCTCAGAGCAGCTGGTAAAAAAATTAAGAGGGTAAAAGGTCATTAGAGAATCATCTGACACGACATTTACCTTGTGGAGTCTGCCTCCCTGACTTCTGTCCTCCCTTGTGTCCTCCCTGCTGCCCAGCAGGGTGTCCATCAAAAGCCAGGTCGAGTGCAGTACCCAGGCCCAGACTCTGCCCCTTAGTGCCCAGATCCTTTCTCTTCTTTCCCTTCAGCCAGCCCAGAGCGCGACCCAGCGAGTGGCTACGCTTCTTCCTGCTCCTGGTGCTGTGCTTCTCCTGGGCAAAAATATCCACCACATCCTGGGGAATCAGCTCCCCAAACCCCAGGGAGTCACGGTTTGACATGGCACCTCACACTGGAGCTACAGCCTGATGAAGAGAGAGAAAAGACAGGAAGCAGGAATTGAATTTGAGATTTAACACAAGACATTACTGGAGAGATGATAATCAAGCAATGATACAAGACAATTTTACAATAATTTCAGGGCTGCATCAGACTTAATGTCAGCATTGAAATCAGCATTGCGTGATCCATCATGATGAATTTGACCCAAAACTGCAAAATGTTGATTTCATTCCAATAAGTTGTGAGACTTTCCTTGTTATTTGTGCATTTGTAAGCAGGTTATCATGAAAACCAACCTAGCTTTTCTACTCAAAGAAATCACAACATCAGATATTTGAGAATTTGCTGAAGCCAATATTCCTCTCAGACTCACAACGCTGCCAAACTCTTACAAACATTACAGCATCTGATCACTGCCCCAAACTTCAAGGTTTGATTTCTTTTCATTATTAGAATTTGTTCAGTTACTTTTTGGGTGATTTTAGCCCTCAATAGACAAGACAGCCAAAGAGAGATGGAGAAAGTAGGGTGGAAGAGAGTAGCATGCAGCAAGGGCAGTGAAGGTCTGAGGCTAGGAGCTCTATTAGTCCAGTTATCCACAGCAAACAAACAGTAACAGACACGTACTTGTGTGTATGTAGTGTATCTGTGATTTCCACCGTGGATACTGCTCATTCATCTCACACTGACCCCCTCCTCCTCCTAAACTTCACTGTTCTGCACAGAAAGAGCTGGCACCGCTCCCTTCATTCCACAACATGGAGTCATAATTCACAAAGCCGCACCCGAAGGCTCGTGCACTTTTACACAGAGGGACAACAGCACACGGGGCAGAGATGAAGAATAGAAAAAATAAACAGCCTGCAAAAAATGCATCAGGGCATTTTAAGACCATTTTGTTCATACACCAGCACAGCGTCTGTTTTGTCACCCTCGTCTGCCTTTATCTCATTATTTTCACCCTCAGCTGAATGAGCTCATCGTCCTCGCCCAGTCTCCTTCCTTCCTCCACTCCTTCACCTTTCTCAACTCATACTTTGAGGCGGTTTTTCCCAGCCTTGCTCCTGGGAATTTGTAGTTTATACTGTGTTTCTTCCAGCTGAGTACTTTATTAGATACTTATCTCCAAATCACAGGCTGAATGTAGGAACAGCCTCTTCAGTTGACAGGCATCAGAGACTGAAACAAGCGCTCAAAGGCTGGAGGAAGGTGGGAGCCGAGGCAAACACAAGGAAGAAGAATCCCTGGGGGATTTGTTCCCGAGAAAGTTCATGAAAAGTTTTTGGCTCCTACCTTACACCGCTGTCATGCATGAAAAACACTGCCGACGGATTTTAGTACGAGTAACGTCTGGGCAATAAAAAAGTAAACATGCTTACAGCCCCAGATCTGAGAGACATGAAATAATACCACAGCGATGTCTGTCCTGTTGTCCCAAGATTACAAATGTGACTTTTATAAATGTACCCTTATCATCAAAGTGGTGTGTAATGCAGGGAGGGGTGAGGATAGCTAAGAAGATTCTAGTTTGGATGAATCATATGGAAAAGTTTCAGGCAGATGTGCAATTTTCAAAGCCAGATGTCTCACATATTGCTCAGTAGTCAAAGATAAACCATCGATCAGTTCAGTCGGGACAATGGCGGAATCTCCTGTGTTAAGGAGGCAGAAGGAATGCACAATAAGTCAGATTAATAGGTTAAACTCATACAGCAGTCTGGAAGCAAATCTGACACAAAGACAGTATACAGGAAGTAGAACTAGTCTTTGATTTTAGCTGTGAAGCGAATGCAGAGGTACCTCAAACCTGCCTTTTTTTTCTAATGGTGATCAGGGGGCAACTCATCTGATTTCAAATAAATCAAAAGCCAGAATTCACTTAGAATGGATGCTCTCTAACAGCACCAAAAAGTGCACATTATTTGCCCCGACTATCCGACTATCTGTTCTGTCTCATGGTCTCCTCATGAAGCAAATGTGCCAACAATATTCAGATGCAAAAACAGTGATACAGTTTGTAGCTCCATGTAGTTTGCTCTTGTTTTGTGTCTGATTGTTGATAAAAGCTATCAGCATCTACAACTCTGCTGTGCTCTTATATCCAATCTGAGCTAAAAATCCAGTATCCCCATCTTCACACTAGATAATGAACTTCTCACCCTGATGTATGTTTTAAAAAAAAAAACAGAAAAATATAATAAACAAATAAACTCTGTTAAAAAAACCTATGACGCAAACTGTCTTGACCCATTGACAAAGTATGCAGGCATGCGCCAAAGTGTTGGTTTGGACAGCCCCAGACTGATTGGGTGTAATGAAGGAAATGTCAAAATAAAGACTTAATCACTGTAAAAATGCATTAATTTTACATCTTCCAGAGATGGAGTTGTGATCAAAACTGAAAAGCTCAAATAAGTGTGACATCTCTTCAATTAATGTGCTGCAGTTTCACCAACTCTTAGAAGACAGCTGTTGTTGTCAGTTCTGCCCTGAATCATTACATAATCTAAACACAAAGCAGTAGCAAAAAGGAGTTAGGACAAATACATGAACTAAGTGATGTGGACTATGGGTACAAGGGGATGTACACCCGTTTTATTTTATCTATTCATTTATATTAAAGAGTAATTGACATGCATCAGACTGAGAGCAGGGACATCAGCTGCTATGGACTGTTTTAAATGTTTGTCTCATTTGTTGGTGTGTTTTTCATACGTTTGTATTCTGTGCTGAACTACAAGTGCCTCTTTGAGGCACTAATGGCTGATGTCACAGTGGCTGCATGCATCTATTTTATAATCTATGATCCTTCAGGATTATGTTGACTCTGTTACACTTTGCAACTGAAAAATAAAAGCTTCATGAATATCACAGTTTATTGCAATCCCAATGTGACAGCATTAGCTTTAGCTACAGCATGTACAACTAATGAAATGCTCATTTAGAGTAGTGTCTGAAGTTACAGTGTTTCTTTAGCAGAAAAAAGGTCCACAGCCATGCTAGCTGTTCTCCAGACTTAGCATGAGCAGAGCTATATGCTACAGCTAGCATGCTATCAAGTACAATATAAAACCATTTGAATGTTAATTTATTAGGTAAACCAACATTTAAATGATGCTGTCAGATGATTTAAGAACAGATGATGATGATTTAAGTGTTATAGAAGTGTGTGAAGATTCAAATATTTACTATAATTAGCACAGAAAGCCCAGCTGAGGCCAGCTAAAGCAGCTAGTTTTAAGTTATTTAGTCATTAAACCAAAGTATGGGACAAACAAAAGAGTTAATGTGGTTTGTGGATGAAAGTGCCCAGATTTGGATGGAGACCCACTTCAAATATGTATGCAGTGTTTTTATGGTTTCATGTGGCGCTAAGAGTTTAACTCTCTCTTATGACAGGGCTACGCAGACCCATATGAGAAGCTTAAGGTTTGTACTTCTATGCATATATATCATTTATTTTCTGTATGCAACCAAAAGCTTCATTTATTACTGACTTAACTAGTTAGAAGCACAAAAGATAAGTAGTAAGTTGTAGTGAAAGGCCAATAACAAAAACAAGTATCCATGCTGGGAGAAAAGTAGCAGACCCCTCCCTGCACTAAGTCCTGTGTTTGTGCTGCTCTAAATTACAGTCATTTGGTCATGACTAAGATCAGTGCATCTGTACTGCCCACGGTCACCAATAATCAGGGGCCTCGGTCAGGAAAAAGAGGGTGGTTCATTCATCTATAACCCACGTGCCACTGAGCGTGCATGAAGTCCTTACAGTGTTTCCTTTCCTCACAGACAGACAAGAGAAACACAAAGACCTCTGGGATAAAACACAGGACCACCCAGCAGACCACTGTTTTTGTACCCAGCAGATGACTCATGCCTCTTTTGCTGTGGTTACTCGTAACAACCTGCAATTTTCAGTTTTGCAAACAAATGTAACGGAGTGACGCACACAGTAGAGTGCCCTTAAAAGCATCACCACTCGAGAAATGGAATTTAAACATGTTTAGTTTGTGCGTCATTGTGTTTATCAATGAAAATGGGACCAATAAGCTTTAATTTCTCCATATCTCTTCATACTAAAAGGATTTTTTATCGTGCTGATTTTTAACTTTGTTTTTATTTAATCATTAAGTGACTTTGAGTGTCCAGAAAGGCACTTTTAAATAAATTTGTTATTATTATTGTTATTAATGCCGACATCTTGATTTCAGAGTTGCTTGCCCCAGCTTCCACAAAGCCTTTAAACAATATTTCATTCTGTTAAACTTTACACTAACTATAGCTACAAAATGATTGAAAATTGATCAGCAGTGCAAACCTAGCTACCTACATTCATTTGCATTCCCTTCACAGCACCACATCCGGGTGTTTCGTATGTTCATAAAGACTGTGATCAAGTCATGCATCCTAAGCTGATTCACAAACAAGTTGTGCCTTCCTAACTCCCTTCTTCCCTCACACACACTAAGCCAGCTGTGGTTTTCTTCAGCCCAGCCCGAGCCCTGCCGGAGCAGGCATGTGTTCCAACACGCTGTTTACTTACCCTTTACAAAGGACGCCATGCAGGCTCTCACACTAGAGAAGAGGCTCCGCTCAAACACACACAAACCTCAATGAAGTGTGTCAATACCTGCAGCACTGACTGATTATCTGACATCCACAGCAAGGTGTACACGTCGCGCGTATGGAGTGAATGGCATCTGATCATAGTTTACAAACTGTCAGAAGGTAGACTGTGAAAATCAGACAATGTGGAAACAACATTTATGGACTGTGTCTGTTTGACAGCTAAATGTCCTGGAGCTTAAGTGCATAAATTCCAGAGCAAACATCTTTACTTCTGCGCAGGCGGGTCTACACAATGAAAGCACAGCAGAGCACTGACACCTGCCTTGCCTACAGCAATGCACGGTAGCACAGATTACTGTGGAAAATCTAAAACCAAATCCACAAATATAACAAAGAAATCCATCTTAACTGGGCTCTACTGTACCTTTCCTTGACAACCGGGTCTGCTAAAGAAAGAGGTAAAGCCAGTTTTTGTTCGTCAGAACTACAACAAGTACAAGTGACTTAAGCCAGTACACACCCTCAGCAGATCTATGCCAAAGAGAAATTAACAAGTAACCTTTAGCATTTGTCTTTTGCAGAACCCAGAATTTCTTCCACAAGACCATCCAGATACTGACTTGGAAATACCTTCCTATGATTGTGAACTCTCTTCATAAAGCCTTAAGATGTGCAGTCTTAAAACACTAGCTTGGCTAATGTCAAGCTCTCTGCTAATATATCTTTTTTGTTTGTTTGCCAACATCCTTTAATAAACCTGGAACTGTAGGCGTGACTGTAGTGTGTATCTTTCCTTTGATGATTCAGTCACATTCAACTTTGAAGGCTACGGTCTGATTCAGGGATGATTTATCAAATAGAGTAAGATTCGGTTTGACTCATTTTAAGAAGTTTAGGGAAAGAAAACTGATAACAGAATCCAAAGTATTTCCTCTCCTCGCTCTTCACCTACCTATGACATTGTCCGATTCTATCAGGTAGTTCAGTGGGGAAACTTTGTGAACACAGGAGAACAAAAATTTAGTTAAACTTACACAGAAATCTTTGCTTTTCTGTTCTTATGCCTCCATTGTCCTGCAAAGCCCTGATAGCTATTAAAACAAAGTATTTATTTCCTCAAGGTTAAAACTGAAAGCCAGATAAACAATAAAAGTGGATGGAAACAAACACTTTTAGAGCTCAGTGTCACATCAGACAGAGGAGCAATGTTGATGTGTTTAAGTTGTACAGATACAAACAATTGGGGCTTTTATTTCCCTTCATGTCTCTGTGACTCTCATTTATGAATGTCCATCACATTAAAGCCTTGTTTGTAAGTGTAAGTGTCGTGTTTTTGTTTATCCTCATTCTAACTGAAGAAACATTTCTGTCACACACACACAGTGAAATGTTGTTTTCCTCGAGTGTTTTGGCTGGGATTACACATATAAACCACATCTCAAAGCAATTGTTGCAAACAAATCAGTAAAGCCTGGTTTATACTTCTGCCTTGACGTTACCACATAGCTACGCTGTAGTGGCCCACACAGTCATGGATGCTATTAACTTTTCTCTGCATTGCTCTGCAACAAAATTTATTCAGCTGTTCAGTACCCAGTGAAGGGTTTGCTGTCTGCGTTATTTCCACCTCATACTGACATTTTTCAGGAGGTGCACCTTAAGCTAAATGCACATCAGCTTTTGCATGGCTACAGAGCTACACAAACCTACATCCCATGCTACAGGATGGATCTGATTCAGAAGTGTGAATCAGATTTTAGGTGGCAAACCTCTCTCTATGTTAAAGCTGCTTCTGCTGCTGCTTGCCAATGCTAGCATTGTTACACAGGTTTTGTCATGGGGTCTTAAAAGATGAACTTCTTTTTTTGCCTGGTAAATAACTGCCTTTGTACAAAACAAGCAGGTGCAAATTTTTGAAAAGGTGAACATCTAGTGTAATGAAGCTGGTGTAGGACAAAAACCAGCAAAACATCAGTGAAATCGAGCACAGTTTTGAAACTCGGCAAGCAAACAGTCCTTACAACGTGTATCCAGTGTGCCACATACCGGCGCACTCAACATTAGGATCAGTAACCAACTCAGATCAGTGAATCTTTACACCCTAAGTAATGTTAAAGACAATCATTTTGTACATCGTGGTGATGTATTCTTCTGTCATTCAGAAGAAGAAAGAAGATGGTGATTGGGATGTGAATCCAGGGTAACTTGCAAAATGATACACCACCCATAACAGCAACTCTGCGATTACTGATGAAATGCAAAACAATAATCCACATCCACACACCGCTGACCAACACTTGGAGAAATTTGTTTTGTTTTGTCTAGCCCAATGAAACTTTGCTTGTGACTGCAGGATCATTGATCAATCGTATATAGACATCCACATATAGATTAAGTAATCTCACTGCATGAGTCAGGAGCACATTATATTGTGGTATCAATATCTTGCTCCACCATACTGATAAATCAAGAGGACAAAGAGGTTTATCAGATCCGTGCACTGACTATGTGCTGGAACCAATACCTTATTCTAGTCAATACTTTACAGACTACAATAAGTTATTGTATTTGTGCTTTTATCTAAGTAAAACTAGTGCCTTAAGTGACCAAATGCACCTGTATGATGGTCAGAAAGATAGTTTTAACATGTCAAAGAGATTAAACACTATTTAATCTAAATTCAGAGTTAGTCTACCTAAACAAAAACAATGCTGTGACCTTGCATGAGTTAAAAAACCTATGCTGTACTCGCAATACTGGTTTTATGCTACAGTGCAATCACGCCCTTATCATCCCTCTCAAATATGAACAGTGTGGATTTCTCAGGCAGTGGCAGGAGACGGGGTAAAGGGGGAGGGGGGGATCTCCAGGAACTGTAACTTTGACTTTGTTGAGTCACACAGGAAAGCTGACGGAGCAGACTTCCAATGTCTCATGGGGATAAGGCAAAACCGAGAGGGAGTGGCAGTGATACAGGCCGCCACCTTTGTTTGAATTAGGACTGGATCTGTGTAACCAGGAGGCCATTCAGCTGCCAGGTTTCACATGGCAGGACTTATCTGTCAGTGAGCGAGGGTAAAGTCACGCCAAATGTGATTTGTCCAAATGGAAAAGTAATATTCTCTTTTTTGTTTTTTAGGATGTTTTGCATCTGTTCCATGCTTCCTGCTGAGATCACGTAAATACATTTTACAGAAACACAGTTTTTGTAATAACAGTTTTTAAATCACACAAACATGAATTCTATCTCAACACTGTCAGTGTTTAGCAGTGTGAAACTGGTGTTACTGCGTGGCACCTGAAGGCATCAATCAGGGCGTTGGCTGTCTTCTCAGTGCTTTATCAAACAAAGAGAGCATTGCTACTCAAAACTTAAGCAACCACGTCTGGGCTACAACACTGCACACTCATGTGCAAACACTTGTGCAGACGACATTTACTGTGATGAATGATGAAGCCACCAAGAGGCACACCAGGAAGACTTGGGGAAATTTAATGTAATGTTTTCTTGCACGACAGAGAGGATTTGAATAAAAAAAGAATACACATAATGAACCCCAGCAACAGAGGGTTAAGGTAGTCACAAGATTTCAGACATTTTAGTTCTGCAGCAACATGTCAGGATAAACACACAGTGGCACAGAACTTGGACTGAAAACAATGCTTCATTGACATTCTGTGGTCTCTGAGTTTGCTGCTGGACGGATTCAGTTTCAGAAAACAACTATGTAGGTAAAGACAGAGATAAAAATAAACAACAATAACACTGTAAGGCAATAATGACACAAAATCTACCAGAACACTATGTAACTCATCTTGCCAAAGTTGCTGTAAGTGTGTGTATGTGTGTGTGTTTGTGTGTGTGTAATGGTTCAGCGCACAGATCCATGGACGCAGTTATACATGTCGGCATGCTGCGAGTCCACTGCAGCCATGCAGCAGCTTGCCTGGTAAGAACAGCGGCTGCATTCCTGAGAGATTCATAATTACGGCGGAGGAACTCTTCACTCCAAATCTGCTTTCACCCCCCAACGCCCCTCTCCTTTCTCCTCCTCCTCCTCCTTTGCCTCTCATCCCCTCCTCTTGTTCTCCCTTTCACCCCTTACCCAGCCCACTCTCCCTCTCATACAGTACAGTGACTTTTGAGAGAGCCGTGAAAAAAAAAGGATAATGATTGGTGCATGAGAGTCATTTTCAGATAACATTTTAACATGTGATGCTGGTATCATTGGTCAGTGTGTATTCTATTTTTAAAGTAGGCACAAATATTTGACCTCTTCAGAGCACAACAAAGTTCTCTCATCTTGCTCATCACAGAGATAAAAGTGTTATAAATTTAAGTGACATGTTTTTTTAACTTATATGAGAGACTTCTTTACTTTTTTTGTATAAATACCCATTTTGGTTAATCACTGTCTCTGTGATTTGAATTTTTTTTTTTTGTTTATGTACCAAAAATCCTTCTACTTTAGACTGTTACTCGCAATCCTTTGCATGTACAACTTGTTTGATAAAACTTGTCTGGATAAGTCAGTTTATTAATTTTTCAACAACATGTCAAAAAGTCATGAAATACTTTCTCAAGGTTCAAGGTAGTTCTTCAACTTTGGTTTAATTATTGTTATTTTAATAACAGGCAACTATTAAAAACAGTTTTTATGATGAGTAGATACCAATGATTACTTCAATCTCTAGAGGCTTTCTGGGAGAAATAAACTGCATTTCCCATGAGCACCATCACTGGCTGTTGTGGAAGGACATGAATATCTGTTTAAAGTTGACTGTTTATTTGTTCAAGACATTTTTTGCAGGATGCAGAGTGTTTGGGTAAATTATCAACTAATAGCTTCATGAAATTATAAGCTGTGACGTAAAAACACTGTAAACTCTGAGGAATTACTGTAAGTTAGCTTACAAACGGTGACCAGATGTGTTAGCCTCACTGACTTGATGTGTTCTCTGCAGTCCCAATACACGTCACCGTAATCAATAAATCCTGTTTCATAGTTGTTTTGACTCTTTTACCAAGCAAAGCCTGGTTGTAGAGTTTCTCCGCCTTAAATGTTACTTCAACAGAAGACCTTCCTTCATTTTTCGCCAATCCTGCTCCAGTAGCAGCCGCAGGCACAAAACATGATGTATATAGAAAATTATCTGAAGAAAAAAAAAAAAATCCTGGTTGCTAACCTACTTCTCAAGGCCAACATTTATCTATGGAGGCTCATACGTACATACAGCCAGTTCAAGGTGGGAAATTTACACCCATCTGCAAAGTGTAACATCCTCCCTCCCTCGGAGGCAGTACAAAGGTGGAATGGAGGGGAGGGGTGCAGGGCTGATGCCGGTAGGTTCAAAAAAGGCATGTCTGAGTGTGAGTTCTCCTAAACTGTTTACGAGCAGTTCCACTCATGCTTCCACAATGTCAAAATCACTAACTGGGACACCCATATTACACCATTCATTTATTATGAGTGTCAAGATAGAGTGATGCCACAACTATGAGGCTATTGTGAACTAACCGATTTTGAGACAGTTGATCTCATTTTGCTCTTTAGGTGATGAAAAGGCATCAGTATAAGTGTGAACCAATTTCAAAATCAGTTTAAAATTCCTCACTTTGTCTTTAATTGTTGTTTGACAAACAACTTAATGTATTGTTTCTGTAAATGATGAGTAAGAATCAACTTCCTGATTGGGGTATACATTTATTTGATGACTTTAAAAGCATCTTCATGTTTTTTATGTGTTAAAATCTTTTACATCCTGATAATCTTAGTCTAGGACAGAAGGCAACCAAAGTATTTTCAACTACCTTTTTACTTAACTTTTTTTGTGGCAGTTTGTTAGAGACTGCAGCCAGCAGAGACAGTCACAGAGCTCTGTAAAGTCAATGTGCTGTTTGCTCTGCTTCCAGGGGTTACCAGGGGTCTCACTGAGGACTGCAGCCTCTGTGGAGGAGCTTTAGACTTCTGAACTGGCAGGTCAGCCAGGACTTAAAAAACAGAAAGTGTTTTGCCGTGGTATGCAGTGACCAACCATAAGCCTAGGCAAACACAGCTGGACACTTGGGGGGGTTAAAAATACATCCTGGCATCTGAGAGTCTCTGTCTCAGTCAAAACAAAAACTCTGCAGCTGCTTGGAAATCCTTTTAAATCTAAAACTCACTCATGTTGACAACTGCATTAGAGGACTGCAGGTGGGAATGGAAAAGGGACCTTAGTTTAGACCATGGGAACTTTCAAAGAGTGCAGAAAAAAAACATCCTAATTGGGAGCAAGCTTTGACACGCAAACTCCATTACACCATTAAGAGCTATTGATCAGGTCTTAAAGAGGTGCTGATGAGGCTCATTGATGAGTTACTCATCAGCTAATCCTCTTGATTAACAGCACACTGTGTCCCTCTCATCAGGAAGCAGTTTCCACTCACTCGTGACCAATCTCAATAACCTCAATCATGTCTTTGTCCATTTCAACATCCCTTGGTGCTCCTGTACCAACAGTTTTCTTCTCTTCATCTTCATCACTGACAGCTCAAACAAGTGATCCTTCCTGACTGCACTTCCAATCTTCCCTGCTTATCCTTCCTTCTTCAACATCCCTCTCTTCCACTGTGTTATCATCCCATCTCAATCTTCCTCTGGATCTCAGATATCCATCGGGCTCTGCTGTACCTCTCCTCCGTTGCTTACATAACACACCTGTAATCTCCATGGGTACAAGCCCTGGCAAGCTGGCGAAGAAGGAGCACCAGAATGTGACACACCCTTTCTAAACAAATGGCTCTGCCTCTGCCTCACCTAGCAAAGGGTACAAGAGGTACAGCTTTAAAGGAAAAAGATTAAAAACACAGCGGACAATGACCCTGAAAAGTTTGGATTTGGTGCTGCCTTCCAGTCCAAAGTCCATGCAGACAGGAGGGAGAGGGGGGAGGAGGGGAGAGACCCCCCCCCCACATTAAGGGGTCCGGAGGTGGTCCTGTTATCTGTGTCAGGTTAATCAGCAAACAGATGATCTATAGACCAGCATTATGGACTGCACACGCATGGATTAAACTCAGTGCCCGTGCTGTCAAGCAGTCATTTGCTACCGGGACAGTGACAACACAATAGAGCTCATTGTGATCAGCTCCACTGCTGGGAGAAGCACTACAGGTCTTAAGTTACCTGTGCTGTGCAGCCCTCAAGGCCAAGCTGAGCAACTCTCCCACACCTAGTTTTCCTGCATGTCTGTACTCAGCCTGGATCTGATGCCATCCAATAATTCCTCATATACAGCAGGACCCTGGTTTGAACCTTCCTCTATACTTCTGAAGCTTGAACCTACACATGTGTTTTACATTAACTCCACATTTACTGAATTGATTAAACAACTTGCTTCAACACTTCTGCTTATGTTTTGTACTTTCCTATAAATTGATTTGGAAGTTTTTGGGTGTTTTTTTTCCTTTTTTAGTTAGGGTAAATAATATATTTTGTAGCTACCTTTAAAAATAGCTGAAGCACTAATTAAAATACCTGACTCATTAGAAGTAATGCAGTTACTCAGTATACACAACCATGAGTAAAACTTATTATTCAAACTTAAATTCGACAGAGAAAGGGACATACCTTGTAGAACTTTCTGGTCCGGATGGATTGGTTCACCCCCTCTCCATTTGAAGCGTCTCCTCGCTGTTTCCTTTCCTGTCCAATGCCAAACTTTTCACCGTCCGAAGGAAAACTTCAGGTGAAACATGTCCGTAAGAAATCACTTCAGGAAGTTGGCGGAGTCTGGGTTAGTTTGTACCCACGGGTACTGGTCGGTTTTCTCGGATGCCAGCCGACCTGACCTCCCCGCTGTCCTCGCTGTTCCGACTGTAGACGCTCCAGTGGCGCACTGAGTGGAAATGTTGAGAAGTTTATTCACAGTCAACCTGCCGCAGCAGCAGCTCCCACCTGGAGGAGGAGGCTGCGCGTGTTCAGGTGAGAGCGGGTGGCTACAGTCGTTGTGAAGCGGGGACATCTAGTGGTGAGATGATGGAACAACAAGCCAATAAGGAAGTCGGAAGGGTTGAAATACAGCGTCTATCTTTCACTTTTGTACATCTCTTTAGTACGGAAGAGGATTAGGGCCACTGAAAAAATAACGTCCAATAATTTTTTAGTATTATTATCATCTTGAGAAATAGTCAGAATTCTGTGAGTAAAGTCAGAACTTCGGACTTTTTTCCTCAGAAAAATAATACAGAAAATTAAAATAATAAAATTGGACGTTATTGTTTTTACCTTTTTTTTTTCCAGTGGCCCTTATCCTCTTCTGTACTGTAAAGAATGGTGGTCCTGAACGAAAAAAATAACATACGTTAAGAATGCATAAAAAAAAGTCACAAAGGTAAATTAATAAAAAACAAAAAATAAACTTGTGAAACTTTATGAATAGTTTTTTTAGGTTTTGTTTTTGTTTCATGGAATACTTTTTACTTTTTGTGATATGTTTGTGTTTTAGAAAGGATCTTAAAAGATGTTAAATGTTTTTGATTACAGGACTTATTTTAATGTTTTTTTGTTTTTGTTTTTTGTGATTTCTTTTTTTCTTTTTTTGTAAAAACTGAAGAATGGTTTGAAGAATGGACACTGTTATATAGTGATTGGATGCTATTACACCTAGCTACCAATAGAGGGTGCTAGTAGTGTGTGTATACAGGTATTACTCAGAACTTAGCCAGAAGAAGTCAGTAGTAAACGGCCATGCTGAAACCTGTTGAAAAGCCCCCCTGTTACCTGCAATAAAGACCAGTCAAATGTAGGACGTGCGTGCATCTATTTCCCTAATATCTCAAGATATTACATATGGCGACGAGAATAAAACCCGAAGATTGCAGCTGCAGTGAAAAAGTTGAATGGAAGTCTGCAAAGTGACGACGACTACCGTGCGGGATATTGGAAGAAGCTAGCCTCATTGCTAATTACCGAGTGAGTAGAGACGTCCAGTGAACAACAAAATGGCTACGGTCGGCTCGGTGGCTCCTTTTGATGGCAAGTCACAATCTTGGGAGGAGTACTGTGAAATCCTGGACCATTTCTTTGTGGCAAATGGCATAGATGATGGAGACAAGAAACGAGCTGTGTTGTTAAGTGGTGTGGGTTCTCAGACCTACGCGCTGATGAGGAACCTGCTCAGCCCAGCTAAACCGGGAGAACGATCGTACGACCAACTGGTGAGCCTTTTGAAAGAACATTTTCACCCAAAGCCGAGTGAAATAATGCAGAGGTGGAAATTTAATTCAAGAAATAGGAAGGCGGATGAAAGTGTTGGTGACTATGTGGCGGAGTTGAGGAGGCTCGCGCAAGACTGTAATTACGGTGACACATTGACCATGATGCTAAGGGACCGCTTAGTTTGTGGGATAAATGACGACAGGATACAACGGAGGCTACTGTCGGAGGAAGGACTGACTTTTGACAAAGCGCTCAGGTTTGCACAGGCTATGGAGGCAGCAGACAGAGACGTTGTGGATTTGCATGGCATGAAAGAGCAAGGCAAATGGAATCGTGTGACAGGATCAGTTAACAAGATCAAAGACGTCCACTCAAGACCCCAACAAGACTTAAGAAAATGCTACAGATGTGGTAGAGAGAACCACTTATCTAAAGACTGCAGGTTTGCAAATGAGAAGTGTCATAACTGTGGAAAGGTGGGTCACATAAAGAGAGCCTGCAGAATCAAAACAGTGGGGACAGTAAAGAATGCACAGGTTAAAGAGGGCAGGGCAAAGAAAGGAAAGAGAGCTAATTTCATACAAGAGGAAGGGGGAGATAGTGAACAGGAAGAAGTTTTCACTATGTATCACATTAAGGACTGTGACATGACTATATACAACATGAAGGGAAAGGAAGTTATAGTCATCCCCAGAGAAGAGCCTATTAAAAAAGAGCTAAAAGTAAATGGTAAGAAAGTAACCTTTGAGGTAGACACTGGCTGTGGATACACCATTATGTCAAGGAGGGCATTTTACAAGTTGTTTAGCAACACCAAAAAGCCCAAGCTAGCCAAGTGCATGATAAAGCTTAGGACATATGGTGGCCATAGAGTGCCTGTAATAGGTGCAGCTGAAGTGAAAGTGGAACATGAAGGTATCACCAAGATGTTAGTGGTGGTCGTGGTGAAAGGCACAGGGACCAGTCTAGTGGGACGAGGTTGGATTAAAGCTTTCAAGTTAGACTGGCAGGAGGTAAACAAAGTAGAGGACAGAGAAATTCCGCTACAAGAAGTGTTGGCAAAACATGAGAACGTGTTTAAAGATGAGCTAGGGATGTTGAAGGGTTTCACAGCTAAAATCCATGTAGCTAGTGATGCCACACCCTGCTTTTATAAGCCACGATCAGTTCCTTTTGCTATGAAAAGAAAGGTAGAACAGGAACTAGAAAGACTGATACAGGAGAAAATCATTGAGCCAGTGAAGTTTTCAGAATGGGCAGCACCCATTGTACCAGTTCTCAAACCAGATTCAAGAGCAAGGATTTGTGGTGACTATAAGCTAACAGTAAACAAGTGCTCAGCCTTAGAACAGTATCCCATTCCCAGAATGGAGGACATGGTAGCTTGTTTAACTGGAGGAGAGAAGTACACCAAGTTAGACATGAGCCATGCTTATCAACAGATTGTGCTGGATGAAGAATCAAGGAAGTATGTAACAGTTAACACACACAAGGGACTGTTCACGTACACAAGGTTGCCATTTGGTGTGAGTTCCAGCCCAGCCATTTTTCAGCGTACCATGGAAGGAGTACTGCAGGGAATCGAAAAAGTGGCAGTATATCTAGATGACATTATTCTGACTGGAAAAGATGACAAAGATCACCTGGAAACACTGGATCAAGTGCTGCAGCGACTTGGAAATGCAGGACTACGTTTAAAAAGGAGCAAGTGTCAGTTTATGGAAAAGGAAGTGACATTTCTGGGACATTGTGTGGACAAGACAGGGCTGCATCCACTGCCAGCAAAGGTGAGGGCAGTACAGGAAGCACCTGCTCCAACTTCAGTGACAGAGCTCAAAGCATATTTGGGACTGTTGAACTTCTACAACAAGTTCCTCCCAAACTTGTCCACATTACTGGCACCTCTTCACAAACTATTGAGAAAAGACGAATTGTGGTCTTGGGGGCCAGAGCAACAAAAGGCTTTCAAGCAATCGAAAGAACTTTTGCAGTCTAGCAGTGTGTTAGTGCACTATGATGAAAAAAAAGAACTGATACTGTCCTGTGATGCATCTCCATATGGAGTGGGAGCAGTGCTTGCACACCGGATGAAAAATGGAGAGGAGAAACCTATAGGGTTTGCATCAAGAACACTGTCAGTGGCAGAAAAGAACTATTCCCAACTTGATAAAGAGGGATTAGCAGTTATTTTTGGAGTACAGTATTTTCACAAGTATCTGTATGGCAGAAAATTTGTGATTGTCACAGATCACAAACCTCTTCTGAGTTTATTCCATGAGATGAAAGCTGTGCCACAGATGGCATCACAGAGGATCATGAGGTGGGCTGTTTTACTGAGAGCCTATGAGTATGTTATCATGTACAGAGCAGGAAAAGACAATGGTAATGCAGATGCTCTCAGTCGCCTCCCACTACCAGAGACACCCAGTGATTCATCATCTGAGGAAGTGGTGTTAATGCTGGATCAGGAACAGAGTCCACTGATGACAGCACAACAACTCCAGAAAGGGACAACAAAGGATCCCATACTCTGCAGGGTACGTGAGTACATTTTGAGAGGTTGGCCAAGCAATCTAGACAAAGACTTTCTACCCTATAAACAGAGGCAACATGAGCTGAGTGTGCAGGATGGATGTGTGATGTGGGGAGCTCGCATGGTGATACCAGAGAGAGGAAGAGCTTCTATGATGGAACAGTTGCATCAGTCACATCCTGGAATGAGCCGCATGAAAGGCCTGGCAAGAGGATATATGTGGTGGCCTCAAATGGACAATGACATCGAAAACAAGGTAAAATCATGCAACACATGCCAAGAACACAGGAAGGCACCTGCTTGTGCACCGCTTCACCCCCGGGAGTGGCCCGAGAAGCCATGGAGGAGACTTCACATTGATTATGCAGGTCCTTTTATGGGAAAAATGTTCTTAGTAATTGTGGATGCACATTCAAAGTGGCTGGATGTTTATCCTGTGACTTCAGCTACTTCAACAGCGACAGTCAACTGCTTGAGAAACAGCTTCAGTACACATGGTATTCCAGAGATGATTGTGTCTGATAATGCCCAGTATTTTGTGAGTGAACAAACCAAGGAGTTCATGACACGAAATGGAATCACACATGTAACAGCAGCACCGTACCATCCATCATCTAACGGCCTGGCTGAGAGAGCGGTACAAACCTTCAAAGATCTCATGAAAAAGAGTTCAGGGGACACTTTGGAGACAAAATTGGACAGAGCTTTGTTCAGTTACCGTATCACTCCACAGTCAACAACGGGACTGTCTCCAGCTGAGATGATGATGGGAAGGAAGTTGAGGTGTACACTTGATCTCATACACCCTGACTTGAAACGGAAAGTGGAAGCAAAACAAGCAAGTCAAAAAGCTTATCACGACAGACATGCCAAGGAACGCAACTTCATTGTTGGAGACACAGTCTATACAAAGAACTATGGAGCAGGTCCAAAATGGATACCGGGACTTGTACAGGAAACAACAGGACCTGTGTCCTATAATGTGATGATTGGCAATGGAAAGGTTCTTCGGCGGCACGTGGATCAACTGTTCAGCAGAGCCAAACAAGAATCAGTCCAGTGTCAAGACTTGATAGGTGAAGAAGGTGGTGCGTTACAACCACCAGGGATCAACAGAGAGAGAGAGGATGAGAGTACTGCACCAGTGGAGAACAAGGTGGTAACAGTAGTGCACCGAGGCGGCGAAAACAACGCAACTGTGGATTCACCAACTAAGGGGTTGCGTCGATCTCAAAGAGAAAAGAAACAACCAGCATACATGACTGATTTTGTGAAGTAAAATATGTTTAGGTCACAATAAGGAGATGCTGTGTTCTAAGTTTCAGCAGTGTGAGAGTTTAAAATAACTTCCTTTTATGTTAAATGACCTTATGTTTGGAGAGTGGATTGCTGAACGTGTTTGAATTTACATGGTTTTCAATTTAGCTGATGCAGGAGTTATTTGTTATGTTATACTCATGTAACTGGTAAATACAGAGAAGTTCAGAGTTAAGAGGGGAGGGATGTTATATAGTGATTGGATGCTATTACACCTAGCTACCAATAGAGGGTGCTAGTAGTGTGTGTATACAGGTATTACTCAGAACTTAGCCAGAAGAAGTCAGTAGTAAACTGCCATGCTGAAACCTGTTGAAAAGCCCCCCTGTTACCTGCAATAAAGACCAGTCAAATGTAGGACGTGCGTGCATCTATTTCCCTAATATCTCAAGATATTACAGACACAGAAAGCAGTATCCCAGTATGATGACTTTGCTTCCTGTTTGTAAAAGTTATTTATTTTCTAAACATATTTTAGAGTGACCTTTATCTGGATAAAGGGTACTGTTAAACACTATCAAATTTTCTCTCAGTGTCTCTGTGTGGACTCCATTTGTATGTGATGCAATTTATGGACAACATGCAAAACAGTGCAAACAAACACTGTACATGAATGATGCAAATTTGATGGGCAGTCGTGCCCAAGCACTGAGCGGAGCTAAAAACAGATCTGTTAATGTGACTGGCCCTGCCTGTGGTGGAGTCTAAGATGAATGTTTTCAGGTAGAACTTTTGGGGCAGTTTTTGCTCAGTTTTCAATCATGATGTCACCACCTACTTGAACGCACATAAAAACAGGTTGTAAATATAAATATAGCGCTCTCTGGTACCCAGGCCCAGACATGTGTTAGCTGATGCATCCAGAACATGTGGGCTGCACTGACACAGTTTGGGATCCCATGAGGGCATGTAGGAGACTTAGATAGAGTTTCCCCTGTGCCTCAAGTGTTATTAATAACACAAAGTGTGCCTCTGTTTTCCTAGTGACAGACCCACTGCAGAGCTGTCCTTGTGGTTAAAAGCAAACTCTCTTCAAAGCTGTCTGGACTGTCAACTGCAAATAAAGTAAGTAGAAGTTAATATGAACTCACTGATCGGTTTAGGAGTTTGGGATTTTTAGTGAGAGGGTAGTAGGGAGTGTTTGTGTGCCATCTGTTGATGTTTTTGAGATCTGTAGCCATCAGGTTTTAAAGCATGATGAACGATCTGAAAAGAGAGAAGTTAGAGGGTTATTTAATCTCAGATCCCATCAGTTACATTTGATTAATGGGATTTGATTAATCTCTTCTTGCTTGCTCTGTTGAAGAAAATGAACAGTCAAACATCTGCAGGAAGTAGGAAAGACGTTGCATCTATGGAGGAATCAGTCATGGAGCACAGATCAGTTCAGGATGCACACAGCGACCACATTCACTATGAAAAAGAGACAGTTATGGATGAGAGTGATCCTCCTCCCATAACTCAAACAGACCAGGCGGTCATGGACGACTTGGGGCATCTTTTCGACCACTGCATCCAGCAGGTGTCCCTCTTGGAGACCCAGAGAAACGAGCTGATCCAGGAGCTGATCCGCCTGCAGGAGCCCATGCTGCGGGTGGTGGAGCACCTAAGGGGGAAACTGGAGGAGACCAAGAGGCTGCTCACTCTGGCTCAGCTGGATTACATTGCTGTTTATGAGGAAGTGAAGCAGGTGAAAAGAAAGCTGTTTGCTACAGCCAGGGACTGCATCCAGAGCCAGGTGAAGCTGGCTGCACATGAGTATGAGGTGGCTCAATCAGCTGTCACACAGGTAAGAACTGATGCAATCCTGACACCTGGAGGGCTGAGGGACTGTACAGGTGTTAGCTGACAGTCAGAGTTTTCTTCTACAATCATTCCTTTAATTATTTTTTTTTTCCAGCAAATACTAACACCAACATTGCATAAAATGTTTTTTTTTTTTTTAACTAATTTTAACATCTAAATATAGCACACACATTTTTTTTTACCATGAATCAGGAAACAAATAATTAACATCAGGGTGAAGTAAATCAAGCAAACTTTTAAGCACAAATCTTCAGATAAAAACTAAAATAAGTTATTTTAAAATAACATCTTCTAATGCATTGCTGTGTTTTTATTTTGTAATTCATCTTAAAAAAAACATGTCTTTGTTTGAGATTAATACAATTCATGTTCTGTGTAATATATCTTACCTTTTAAATAGAACAAGTAGTTTTATTTTGGCATGATCATGTGTGCTTTTCAATTTGAACACACTTCTTTGTTTCTATTTTAAACTGTAGTAGTGACCTGTAAAAAATGACACCACTGAGCCTACTCATACACTTAATAATGTTCACAGAAGACGACGGGCATGACATTTTTAACTAAACTACAAAAAAGTACCAGCAGTATATTTGATCTTAGATGTGTTATGCTATGAAGTACATAAATCAGTGCAAATAATGTGCTTAGTTTGAAACAAACATAGCAGAAATAAAAAAAGTTGTGTTTAAGTCTAAGTTAAGTTTTCTTTAATAACCTGTCATGATTATATCTGCAACTGGGAGTATTTTGTTTTTAATCCATCTAAAGGAGGAGCTTAAAGCCCACATCCAGAGTCTAACCCAGGAGCTGTCCCAGCTCCAGCAGTCCTACCAGAACCAGCTGAACTCTCTAAAGGACCAGTCCACCCGACCCTTCAGGCCCCGGGCCATGAGCGATGTCAGCCAGTGCCGCCAAGCTTCTGTGCGGCTGCAGCGTCGGCTCAGCGGCAGCGTGAAGGCTCTGGAGGGCTGGTACGAGCCGCGACTGATGGCCCTGTTGAAGAGGAGACAGATCGGGGAGGATGCTCTGAGAAAGAGCAGGGAGCAGGCAGTGGACTTAAGGGCCAGATTGGGGCCCCTGAAAGAAGACTTGCAGAGACTGGAGTTGCAGAGCACCTGTCTAGAGCAGAGGATCAGTCTGATGGAGAGGGAGCGTGAAGAGAGCGCCTCACATCACAGGGTACAGTGACTTCAGAAATGAAGGGTATCATAGGAATTAAGGATTATATTTGAAATAATACCGAGATGTTTGTACATTTTATGCAGGAGACTATCGAGACTTTAAAAGAGACTCTGAGAGAACTACAGGTGGAATTTGAGGTCCAAAGAAAATCCAAAAAGGAACTGGAGGATTTCCGGGATGGCCTTTTAAAGGAACTGACATTTCTGAGGTAATTAAAGATTCACCTTTGTAAGGTATAACACTACTATCAAATATGTACATCAGGATTTTAAAACTAACCAGAAAGCTTCTTTATTTTTCCAGAGGTGGTGATGAACCCAGAGGACCCACTGCAGAGGAGGATTTATAAACTCCAGCATGATCCTAACAAGACCAAACCACAGCATTTGTTAGATCTGATGTCAAAGAGATGAAAAATGATTTACCTATGATTTAAATCACAATTCTGAGTTAGAAATCTATCAACTTAGCTAGATTAAGAACGCAAAAGTGATTTAATGTAAATATTTTATTATGAATATGCTCAAGTACACAGGAGATCAGCTGCTGCACAGAAAAACAACATGAAGAAAAGACAAACAAATAAAAGAAACTTACAGTCTGGAAAAATCACATACTAAAAATATCACATAAAGCAATCAGTATGTACAATTTCATAAAAAATGGCCCTTAGAAATGTTTTGAGCTTGACATAACGAGATGCAAGAAGTAAAACCATCAAACAGTAAACCTGAATATTGGACGTCATATCCAATATGAGCCAGAGTTGATTAAAAATTCTGAAGTCCGAAAAACTAAAAAAGATCTGAAAATTAGACTGATACGGACTTACTTTGAATAGTTCACAACACGATGAAGATGCAGCATTTTATTCCAACTAAAATCCCCACTGCCAAAAACCCTACTGCTTATTCACCACGCGCTGGATGAAAGATCCGTTTTTCACGAGCAGGTCGATTGAGGAGACATGAAGACTGGACTCATGCCTGAAGCTCTGAGTCTGCAGCACCTTCTGGGTCCTCATCGTTGTAGATATTTTCAGCCTGGAGAAGAGATCAATCAAGAAGTATAACCACTGTTACTAGTACTCCGTTTAAATAAATGTATTTTAAAAGTCTCCCTGTCCTACGACTGGTATTTACTTCTTACCATCTGCCAGACTTGCATGATGTTGTCTTCTGATACAGAACAAATGACCCATGGCTCGTTGGGGTTCCAGGAGAAGTCTGAGATCTTCGCTGTGTGTCCGCCGTGGATGAACTGAAGAGACAAAGAGCAGGGAGGATTACTGCAAAAAGTCCCATTCAGTGAAAGCAAAGGAAAAAAAAAAAAAACACTCATTCACATGAACTGACCAGCAGCTCAGGAGGACCGTCCTCAGCATCTTCTGGTGACTGTTCCTCTCCGATCTTGCTTAGGTCCCAGACGTTAAGCCTCCTGTCCGTCCCACTGGAGGCCAGGATGGTTTCGTTATGAGGAGACCACTGGACCTGTTGGATAGATAACGAGTGTCAGGTTTGTTTGCGTCTTATACAAAATTGGTTAACCTGTTTGTTCTACAAGTTTTCCTCGGCAAAGAATCTTCAGA
The DNA here is from genome assembly GCA_030710495.1 of Labroides dimidiatus. Taxonomy (NCBI): domain Eukaryota; kingdom Metazoa; phylum Chordata; class Actinopteri; order Labriformes; family Labridae; genus Labroides; species Labroides dimidiatus. The sequence continues at coordinate 17,416,151 of CM061156.1, read as the reverse complement.
ATAAAGACTGCCTAATGTGTGATATCCTGATATAATACAGCTAAAAGGTCAAATAAAATACTAGCAGGTGTGCGTCACACTACATTGCTTAGAAACGTGCTCTATAGCACTGATCAGGCTTGACATTTAAGAACTTCTGTTTTCTTTTTGTCCTTTCATTGGCCGTCTTTACAAGTAGCTGGACATTGCCAAAATTCCATTCTCACCCACAATAAAATACTGGCAAAACAAAAACCCAAACTACAAAGTCTTTGTGATTAATTTAACTGCTTGGATGTTTCTTACCTGGAAAATTTCGTCTTTGTGAGACTCAAATGAGTGCAGCTTTAGTTTTAGGTTTCTCAGGTCCCAAAGAGCCACAGTCTAAAAAATACAAAAAGAAGAAGAAGAAGAAGAAGAAGAAGAAAGCATCAGTTTCAACTCATACAAAACCAGAGCAGATGCAAGCTGCAGGGCAAAACGCTATTTCACAGTTAGCATAAAAGGGTCTGATTTACCTTATCTGCTGAGCCAGAAGCGAGGATAAACTCGCTGTAGGGATTGAAGGAGAGGCAGTTGACCTCAGCTGTGTGTGCGTCCACTGCGTGGCTCGGCTTGGAGGTGTTGTTGGACCGCGTGTCCCAGCTGTGCCAAACCAGACAAACGCACCATTGTTCAAAAGAAAGGTCACATTGGAAAACAACTTTGTGTCTTGTGAGTCATCGCAGACGTTAGAGAAATATGTTTTCAAGCGGCTCACATCATAAGTTTCTGGTCATCAGCCACAGATCCAAAGAGTGACTCGTGGAGCAAGTGCCAGGAAACATCCTCCACCACAGCAGTGTGGCCTGTGAAGATGGTCTTTGCATCCACAACTTTTCCCTCCTTGGGTACTGAGCTGATGTCCCACATGCAGATGGTCTGCAAAAGAGAGCAAAAGAGGGTAAAAACAATGTATAGAACTAACAGTGATAACACTGGTCAAATGAAAGTTTGATACAAGTTGCTCACATGGTCATCAGAAGCACTGAGGAGGCACCCGCTGACATTTGAGTTCCAGGAGAGGCCGTAGCCCTCTTTCTGGTGGCCTCTCAAGCGCAGATCTGGGCTGCACTCTCCAGAAGGATCTTTTAAAAAAAAACACACAAAAAAAACACAAAATCAGTTACAAAAATGGCACTAAACATGACTTGCAGCTTTGGAAAATGTTTGTGTTGTACTCCTACCAGGCTTGGAGGGGTGTTTTGTGTAATCAAAGACCAGAACGTCACACGTGGGGGTCTTAGTGGCAATGATGCAGGGATTCTGAGGCATGTAGCGTGCTCTGTTCACTTCTCCCTCATGGTTGATCTTGATCTCAATCTCAATCTTCCCGCTTACTGAACCAAAGCCTCCAAACTCTTGAAATGATTAGATTTATAAACAGATTTACAAATACAATACAGATAAACATTTTTGAACAAAACATTGTACATTTTTCACATTTAAGTCACTGGAATATAATCTACAAAACAAAGTATGTATCTAGATTTAAGAAGCATGAAAAAATTGAGTGAAATTACATTTAACTATTTATCTATTCAACAAAAAGAAATATCAAACAAAGCAGAAGATTTGTGCAGTAAGCAGTCTGTAACAATAAATACTACTATGTACTCCAGTTTTAATCACAACAAACAGCTTACTATCCCTCACCTCCTTTCTCACTGTCATAGTGTGAGGCATCAAACTGGGCATCATCATTTGGGAGCTGAACACTGGCAATTACAAGGTGATTCTGCTCATCAGAAGTGTGTGTCCCCAGAACCAGCCTGTGCACACTGTAGTCTTTCCCCTCTGGTCTGCAGAGATGTTCAATTGTCAAACAAATGTAAGTGATCCAGTTCTTACATGGATAGACTATAATCGGATGATTTTATGGTTTGTAAACTGCAGTAGACCTCTCACCTGCTGACATCTGGCAGCCACTGGGCAGTGAGGCTGGGCCACTCCAGAGCATGAGTCATGACCAGGTCGTAGAGGAAAGGTGTGTTCTTCTTCCAGATCTTATACTCCTCATTGATCACCCTTTCCTCCACAGCGTCATCAAACGCAGCTAAAAAATGCAATGTTGAGAAGAAAACACAAAACTTTGTTATTATAACTGTCAAAGCTAAAGACATGCGACGTCTTATAATCTGGAATGACAAAAGGGTGCAAGGTTGACATTAGAGTTTACTTTAGACAGACACCCTTTACTTTCACAAGTATTCCCACGCTCACGCTGTTAGGGATATGACAAAATAACCTCAACGATGGAGATATTGACCAGCGCGTTATTACAAGTAAATCAGTAACTCTACATTACTACTTTTAATTTAAAAGTCTGTAAAACCAGCTTTCTAGCGCCTGACGTCAGCCTAAAGCTAGCCGGCCTGTGCGTAACAATGAAAGGAGATGCTGGCGCGCCAACATCCACCGGTCCCCACTTCCACTTTCTATTATTATTGATGACACAAATACGTACTTAATTGATTTTTAAGAAAAGTGATTACTCTCACCGTCTTTATCAGCCATTATGTCGCAGTTATACCGATAATACTGACTAAAAGTGGGTAATGTTGTGGAAAGAACACGCTGTAGACGGAACGAAGGCGTGCAATGGCGCCAACTGAATACAACAAGCCGCACCAATCAGCAAGCACCAACCCGGAAGCAACATTAAACCCGGAACAATTTTCCTATGTGAGAAATGCTGGAGCTAAAAGCGGACGACTGTAGGACTTCGGGTCCTTTCGAGGACTACATTTAATTGTTCTGTCATTTGGGTGATTATGCTTTTTTATTGACTCTTCCTTTTTTTTTATTTTAATTGTATAAAGTCATAAGATGTAACCTAGGAAGTGAGTCGCAATTTCAGTCCAATAGATGGCGGTAATGAAACACCTTGAATGTAAACAGAGACTTAAAAAAGCACCAAGGAAGAGGAACTTCCCCCATGTTGTAATCGAATGTAAGCAGTTTCTATTGTGGCACATGAATGATATCTATCTGTTAATCTTAATCTGTCAATATTTTATCATCGTTGAGAAGACTCACTTCTACAATGGACGACCGTCAACTTGACCTGACAGAAGAACAGATAGCTATCAAGTCAAAGTACCCGCCAATAAACAAGAAATACGAATGTAAGTACACTTCATAAAGTTGTCTGAGTGAACTTTAACTACGGATAAACTATTGTCACTGTTTCCGGCTGACTGAGACACATCGCATTTACGTTTCTATTTTCTAAGCGGTTTATCCACTTTTGTTATCGATGCCATACAGTATTAAAATGATTAATGATTAATCCGAGTTGTTCTATATAGCTACAACAGAACTACAAAACTCATTATGTCGCGTTTTGTGTTCACTGTTACAGACCTGGACCATACAGCAGATGTTCAGTGAGTGTGTTTTAATATTATAAATAACTAGTTGCCAGAAGTTATGTTTATATTTTGTACAGTTGTCATGTAAGTCAGACTTTCCTCTCTTCCTAGAATTCACTCCTGGGGAGACTCTCTGGAGGAAGCCTTTGAGCAGTGTGCCATGGGCATGTTCGGCTACATGACAGATACAGAGACAGTGGAACCAACTGACACTGTTGAAGTGGAGTCAGAGGGTGAGAGCATATATAGTTTGTTGCTGTTGGTCAAAATCAAGCCTTCATCAGCCTTCCCATATTCCACCTGTCATTATGTTCCCATATTCCAAAAATTGAACTCTATGCATACTTTTTCCAAAAGGTGAAGACATGGAGTCGCTTTTGTTCCACTTCCTAGATGACTGGTTGTATAAGTTTTGTGCAGATCTCTTCTTTGTTCCCAGGGTGAGTGTGGTTTTCAGAAGATTTTTTTGAATGGAGATGTGACTGGAAAATACAAAATGTCAAATTATGACTACTTGGTTATTATAATAAAACAATTGTGTGCTACATTTGTCCTCCAGGAAGTCAAAGTTGTCCACATTGACCGAATGCATTTTAAGATACGTTCAATTGGGTAAGTTACAACTTTAATCTCCCTCCCAAGTTTACTGTTGTCTGGTTTTAATTCCTCATATGCATTACACTCGTACTTCGCCAATTTTCTTTCTTTTATTTAAGTTGGGGTGAGGAGTTCTCTATCTCAAAGCATCCACAGGTAAGTCAGTAATTAAGCTTGTTAAAAAATATTACTCATACTCTCATGAAAATATTGTTTATCCAGCATAAAACTCTGAACATAATGTAGAATATTATGAAAGAGTGTACCAGGAGTGCCTATTTTCTAAATCTTGTTGTCTTGTTGTCATCCAGGGGACTGAGGTGAAAGCTATCACATACTCAGCGATGCAGATCCATGATACAGAAAAGCCAGAAATATTTGCCATTGTTGATATCTGACAATAACTCCAAAGACAGACCACACTCCTGGTTAAGTGAACTGCAACAATAAGTATATGGGTCAGTTTCAGCTGCCTTTTTTTTATTTTTTTATAAAGCACTGATTACTAACTGATCTGATAACTGACTTATCTAATCAGATTTTCTACTTCAAGGTTTAGTTGCTTGTTCACAGAAACATTTTTCTTCATATCTTGGGATTGCTGGTGGCACGATTACAACAGATTACAGAGTAATAATAAGAGGATGTTTCATAAATTACAATATTTCATAAAACATTACAACAGATCCTTTACAAATAGTTACTTGAAAAAAGATAATGATTTTCAGTGCTGTTTTTAATTTACTGTTTATTTATAATGTATCTGAAACCGCTTCAATGCCTCATTAATTATTATTAATAAAGTGTCAGGTATATTTTTCTTCCGTCTTGAATTGAACATTTATTTGAATGATGTGGTACTGTGTGATCCTGCTGCTGTACAAGCAGTTATTATAAGATACTAAATTAGCAAAGAAAATAAAGAAAACACTATCATCTCGCACCTAACACTGCAATTTAAACTCTCCCTCAGTTTTGTTATGATATGCTCAGTTTTGTTTAAATGTACTTTCTTTTTTTTGAAGTAGTTATACGTGACTTTTTCTGTCTGAGCAGCTGATCCTCCATTCCCCTTCCAATGCAGTGTACCCTAGAAAGACCAGTGTTTTCTGGTGGTTTTGCGTTCCAGTACATAAAGTTCATACATAAGTTCAAACAGCCAGCAAAAGGCTGGTTATTCAAGTTCTTCAGGCCATGTTGTAAAGAAAACAATGAAAACTGGCCCATAGCATTGCTTGTCTGCAATAATCATCACTTTACTGCCCTCAGGGTGAGGATGGGTGTATACTGAAGTAGTTATAGTATGATTTGTGTGTCTGGTGCATTTTACAAATGGACATATTAATAGTTTTTGTTCAATTACTCACATATTCAGCAGTAAGGGTAGATGATGCTGTAGCAGATGCTTTTAATTATAGAAACAATGTCAATGCACCCGAAGAGTTAAAAGAAATATATTTTTAGTACATTAATTTCTGTTAGCATACTGAGAGTCCATTGAAATAGTTCAAAGTCTGTTTTGAATGAGAAGCTTGTTCATTTGTGTTTTCCCTTGCAGGGGGAATGATGTTGAGTCTTGCCACTAACATACAATATATTCTTTTTAATATCTGAAGATTTTATCATAGGAAGAAAATGAGCACAGTATAAAGAAATCCTGCTCCTTTGGCTTTAGTTAATTTCCTTATTTCTTGTTTTAAAAAAAAAAGCACCGAAGACGAGTTCAGTGGAAAGAACAAAGGAAAACACGGACACACGAGTTCATGGTACAAATAATGGAAAGATAAATATATACAGCCCATGCATGGATAGTCTCTCAAGACCACTATCCTGGGTGTTATGCTAACAATTATGGGCTCTGTGCATTGACTGTATAAATGATCTGTGTTGGTGACGTCACCACCCCCTCCTGCGCTTCCTCCTCCCATCACACTCAAATGCAGCTGCGCCATTCCTCCTTTGTCCACTGAATAGAAAGAAACGGTCAGCGGCGACGTGACACCGGCTTCGTAACCGAACACGTTCATTTTGCCTTAACTAGACGCTGCAGTTTCTGTGGAGTTAACGAACCGAGTAAGGCTTCGTTCGCTGAAAAAGCCGCACTTATAGCGTTGCATAAACGTTATGAGCCAAGCGAATGGTAATCGAATCAAATCTGAGTCAGTCATAGAGTCAAGCCTTGCACAGAAGAAAACCAACATGGAAGATACTAAATACCTCCCGGAGCTCCTGGCTGAAAAGGACAGCTTGGATTCATCGTTTACGCATGCCATGAAACTAATTTCTGCAGGTAAAATATCCATGATTTGTTTGTGTGTAAAAAGCTAACATGGACGAGCTAATGGCGCGCGGCCTAGTGCCTTTTTTCTCGACCGAGAGCTCAGAGGCCTGAACAATGGCGCAATTAACACGTGGTTGTTCTCGATGTGGGTCAGACCCCTATGGGTTAACGTAATAAATTTATTCGACTTCAATGGCGGACAACCTTGTAAATTAGTCTGTTTTTATTTATTTACGTCGCAAGTTTCATGTTTGGTTGGCCTGTTTCTAGACCTCGGCAACAGAGCTCCCTGCTCGGCTGCTATGGTTCGCAACAGCGTATGCAAGCCACTGTTCTTTAAAGGCATTCATTCACCCGTAGATCTGTTACCTGATGTTATAAAGACACTTTCAATCACACTCATCTCTTTTTCGGTACGACGCAAACTGTTACTATTCAGTGTTACAAATAATATGGACGGTATTTGGAATGTCTGAAGGCCCTTTTTCTATTCTGTAAGTACTTTGATCAAAATCAGTGTGTTATTGAAACTTAATCCTTGAACTTTTGCCTTGTCTACAGAGATTGAGAGGATCCAGAAAGGGGAAACTAAAAAAGAACCTGAGAAAGAAACCTACCTTGACCTGTTTGCCACAAAGAACCTCAAACTCAAAGAGCGAGTACTAATTCCTACCAAGCAGTACCCCAGGGTAAGTATTTTCTTTTCCTGTTTGAGGCTTTAGCTATCTGTAGTCCCCAGGGGATGGAACAGCAAGCTGATATTGTTGCTAAAAAAGCGATGTTTAATGGAACCAGTCTGATTAGTCCCAGCTTTGAAGAATTTGAGCGACTGTTTCCTCTGCTCGGCTTGGAAATGCTCACAGAGTTTGCACATATCTATCTAATCCTGTCTGATTAGAATCCCCCTCACTCTCCAAGCTTCATCATTTAAGACGTAAGTTAAGTCATGCGCCCCTTGCTCTGTTGAGCAGGTTTCTGCCTGGATAATTTTGCAATGGTCTAAAGAAGGCAATGAAGAGGGACTGCAGTCAGCTCTGAAGAGTTTAGGATATTGTTTACCCTGGATGACTTCTACAGCTAGGTTTTGGGTAGAGACTGATTTAATTTGAGCCAATGTTAAACTAACCAGTCCTGATCAAAACTAACAAAGGTATTCATTTTTAATTATTTATCAACAGGTCAACTTTGTTGGGAAGCTCTTGGGGCCACAGGGCAGCACAATCAAGAGACTTCAGGAAGATACTGGTGCCAAGATTTCAGTTCTGGGCAAAGGTTCCATGAGGGACAAAAATAAGGTATGTATAGAAAGGTTTTCTTTGTTGCACCAATATCATGTTGCATTGCCGTTACCACACAGAAGATGATTTCCATGTTGAAAATTACTCACAAGCAAATTTCTTCATCAGGAGGAAGAGCTGAGGAAGGGCGGCGAGGCCAAATATGCTCACCTGGCCATGGAGCTGCATGTGTTTATTGAGGTGATGGCACCCATCCCTGAGGCCTATCTGCGCATGGCTCATGCTATGGAGGAGGTTAAGAAGTTCCTGATTCCGGTATGTCCAATTGAGTCCCAACCAAACATTTAATGGGCATAAACCTCACATTCATAAATGCTAGAACTTTCCTCTACAGCTAACTCAGTGTCACCTTTGATTGACCTCTAATTTTTAGGAACCCGGTGAGCATGACCCTTACATGGACCCTCACTTCCTGAATGGATCCCAGGATGGTTCAGGCAGAGGACGAGGTGGTCAATTCAGAGGCAGAGGGGGACCACCCGGTGCTGGACCAATGTAGGGGCCTTAAACACTAAGACAATAATTTACCAAACCAAATAGTAGCGTTGTGTGATGCACTGACTGTTGGAGGCCCTGACTCACATGAACCATGAAGTTACAGAAGTTTGGTTTAGTGTTTTCACTGGTTTGGCAGATCTGTCTGTTTTTATTTGTATAAAGGATCTAATAACATGACTGACTGTTCACAGGGGTCGCGGAATGCCACGTGGTGGCCCTCGAGGAGCAATGCGTGGTGGAGCTCCACGTGGAGGACTTGGTAGAGGCAACGCTCCAAGAGGGGCACCATCTGGCAGAGGTGGACCACCTTCTGCCCCCAACAGGGGAGGGTCTAATCCTCGCTCCAGACCTCCTGCAGCAGGAGCCCCAAGGATGGTCCCCTCTGCAGGCATGTCCCACCAGCAGCACCAAGGACCTCCTTCTGGGTCACAGCCCAAAGCTGAGGGCTATGAAGACTATGTAAGCTCCAGATCTGCTTTTATGAAGTTGATAATGTCTTGCAAGGTCCTGTTTGGTCCTTTGTCTCCTTTCTAGTAGGTCTTTCGTTTTGTACTCATTTGTCTCGTTTACTTACTCAGCCTCCCTATGAAGAGTCCTACACCGAACCTGCCTATGAGGGATATGACAGCTATTATAACCAGCAATCTGCAGCTGCGTAAGCCAAATATTTGCAGAATTGTCTCCCATAAATTCCCCAATGGTTGAAAGGAAGAAGAAACCTGATATTCACTTTTTTTGCCTCTAGGGACACTGAATATTATGACTATGGACACGGGGAAGCCCAGGAAGCTTCATACGATTCCTATGGTAAGAATTTGCTCTGAAGCTAAGCATTTGTGCAGACAACCCTTGGGAAGGACTTGAGTCTGTTCCATCCATACCATTAACTGTTGGTTCTTTTGTTTTTCTTCTTGCTGCAGCTCAAGATGACTGGGACAGCTCATGGTCCAACTCCGGAGCTGGAGGAAAGGCCCCGATGTCCAGGCAGGGGAAAGGAAACTATAGAGACCATCCCTATGGAAGATTCTGAACGGCTACTGGTAGAGAGTTGCTCAGTCAACTGTCTAAGATTGTAACTCGCTGAACTTTTCAAAGTAATTTCCCTCTTGTTCGTTCACCCTTTTTTATTGTTTATTTTATCTTTTGTTTTTTTTTAACTCGTTCAAAACGTTTTGTTGGATGTATCATAGAGTGCCAGAGGTGAAACGTGAAAGAAATTTTCGTTGTTTAACTGTTTCCATATGTTTTTTTTTTTCCAGTTGCGTAGATGGCAGTTAGGGTCTTAGTGACTTAAACCTAAAAGGAAGCAGAGCAATGTTTTAGTGACATTTGATGATTAGCATTTTAAGTTAATTGTTGATGAAAAAAATATGTTTGTGGCGATAAACTCCTCTCACGTAGACTTCATTTTTTTAAAGTCCTGTATTGACTGGACCAAAACAATGCTTAATGACTCACTTTTATTTAACTAGATGATGTTTAAGTTGCAAACTCAAATACAACCCTGAACCATTTTGTAATTCAACCATCAGAACTAAAATCTGATACATTGATCGACTTTTAATACTAAAATGAGAAGTTACAGAATCTCGTAAAATGTTACCAAATTTTACAGGGAAAAAAAAATCTATTTTTGCCACTTTTTACAATTGGTATGTCATCTGTCCAACTATTACTGCAAAAATCTTTACTGATCTAATTTTGAGGGATTTCCAATCCTTACTGTATGTTAGAAAAGCTGCAGCCAACGCAATTTTGTACATAACCTTAGGAAAACTGTGTGTGCTTCAAGCCGTGCCGTCTCTAAAATGCATAATGCCTGTGTACCTTTTGGCTAAATAGGATACTAAATATATCCCAAAATGTCTTTCTGCAGTGCGTGTTTCAATAAAGTTTCTAGTTTCTTTTTAACCAATCTAAACATGGTATTTTGCCTTTGTTGTACCAAAGGAATGCCTTCATTTTGTGAAAGTGGTCCTCGGTGATTTCTCAACAACCCTGAATAAGCTGTATGTATACCCGTCAGCCTGACAAAAACAAAAGCAGTGTTTCTACAATGGCTTTATCCACTTTTTGCAAAACTTATCTTAATGACACCTGTAATGTCACATCAAAAAACAAATAAAGCTCATCATTCCTTGAGATAATGTGCTGCCAAATATATTTTACTTGAAAGTGATCTAGTGCTTGAACATGTATTGTCATTAACCTTTAGTTAGTGCATCTATCCAAGCTCTCGAGAGAGCACTGTATCTTCAGCCACTTGAAATAACTGAATTTCAACAGTATTTCAAATCAAGCTTACAGGGACCTTACTTGACTTTGATGCAAAGTCATGCTGGCTGGTTTTTATTAAAGAAAAAAATCGCAGAGGAGAGGATTCTAAAAGCCTAAAGATCGCCACATGAAGGTAAAACTAACCCCAACACTCATTTGTTAGATTTTTGTCTTGTTTTCTGTACAAAACATCAAGTAATTCAAGTCATCCAAAACACATCAAAAACATTGAAGTACAAAATTATGCTATCTGTAGATATCCGAGCAAAATGAGCCGTAAAAACAATCAGAAATAGTTGTGATGCAACTCTTGCTCAAATAAATCCAGTAATGGTCCATTCATTTCACTCAATACTTACAAATTGTCATCTTGATAATTTACTGTTAATGCAGATTAATGAAAATTTAGGTTGCACTTAAAGCGTTAAAATATCCCATTGGGGGACAAAAAGCTTTCAGCTTGAGTTGCATGATACTTTGTAGTTTAACTTTAGTTTTGCATGTGTTGTTCACAGTGCAGACAGAGGCACTGTTTGTTACCGAGATCTCACTTTTTCTTTCTCTTCTTAGGTTGTCAGAGAACTGTATAGGTGCAGTAAAATCATTGAATTACAACCTACCAGGGATGGAAGGTCAGTGTGAATTATTTAGTGCAAACGAGTGGGCATTGACAGAAGCCCTTTTTATTTTTTCTCAAATGTCTGGTTGTTTTCAAGAGCACTCGACTGCCACTCTGATCATAGCTTTCATACCCAGTGAAACAAAAGCACAGAGCAAACAAACAGACTTTACTTACCATTGTATTTGGCTTTAAGAAAATGAATGAAATTCATCGTTTCACAATTTTTTTTCGAGGAATAATGAAAAAGTCGGGTTCTCTGGATAATAACTGGAAATAAGCATTTTATTCTGCTAATGTATTTTTAAACCTGTCTCTCTGTCTCAACAGATCCATCCAAGTTCCTGGAAAGAGCAGAGGCCTTGCAGTGTCTCTGTGACAGATTTCTTTTGGGATTTGTGTTTTTAAACGAGCGAATGGCGCTGTCTCAATCACTACTGACAAACAGCTCCAGCTCTGCCCAAGTGAATATTTTTCATTTTAAAAATGATTGTCCATGTTTACATTACTTTTATACTAAAGACTTTTTTACTGCTTTTTTATGGGAAAATAAATTTTTTAAACTGAATTGTGTCTTTATTCTGTTTGTACATTTGATGATTTGATTTGAGTTAAATGTATACACATAATTGCTGCACATGAGTCATGTCTCACATTTACCTTATCTAATCTAATATCTAGAATTGTATTGCATCATGAATCATCATTAAGAATTATCTTGTAATTTTTTAGTTATAATAATTTTAGTGTTTGGTTTGATTGGATCTAATGGTTCTGATTCATTCAAATTCAAGAGAAATAGGAAAGAATGCACTCAATGTATTATCAGTACTCACTGAATCAATCATGATGTACATCATGAGAGGCATCTCCATTAAATAAGGAAAAGAAAAAGAAATTGTGACTTTAAAATCTACTTCAATGTCTCTTTAAAGATCTCAGGACTTAAAGTAATATAGGTGTTGGGCTTTTTCATTAACAAAGTTGACTATACATACATTATATAGCTTCTTAATGTTGAATCTGTTAAACACAAATATATAGAAGAGCAAATTGTATTTGAGAAAATGTATATTAGGAACAGAAACTTCAGAAAGAAACAGCATTGTTTGTGAAATTAGGTGGAATATCTCTTTAAATGACACTCCTCCCACTGGACGCAAACATATCCGCGCCCCCCTCTATCAGCGGCTAGGCTCACATCAACAATGACTGTCTCCGCTCATTTCAGTGTTAAACACGTCAGTGCTTCAATAAAGAGTAAGAAAATGTTTTCCGTTTAGGTTTTTATCCATGCTACAGAGCAGTATCTGAGACACACGGCAGACCCTGTCCCTGGTAAGCCAACATTTTCTTGTCTAGCCTGTTTGTCAGGGTGGTTAGACGCTAGTTAGCTCCTCATAGACACTGCTAGCTTAGGCCTCAATCTTTGTATTTAATCGAGCATGGTCTTGGCGGACACACCGCAGTCCGTCGCTTATTGTGTTGGTCCACGTTGTTTTCCACTCACCTCGTGTCTGAAGTAAAAACGGTTCCAGTAGGATATTTGACCAGAGAGAAAGCAAACGATGTAGCCACTGAGCTAGCTTGCAATGTCTGCTTCCGCAAAAGCAGCATCAAATTAAAGTGTGCGATGTAGCTGAAATAAACGTTTTACACCCCAGCTGTATGGGATGCATTTTCACTCAGGGGACCTTTTGCTTGGATTCAGCAGTGCACGTGCATTGAATGGCAATATAAACAAAGGGTTGCACAGATGGACCTGTTATTGTTTATATTTTCATGCACCACGCCTTTATCAGTCCTGTGTGCCATCCATTTGTTGACTAAAAAAGGTGAATTTGAATATGACGTTGGAATAAGTAACCCTGTCCTATATCACATTTATCATAGTTAAATAATTTGCACCCTTAACAGCAATTTTCATTCCACTTGCATCATATGTTACAAATAAGCTTTCCCAGTCTCACTTTCTGACCTTGCACTTTTTTCCTCTCAGGATAAAGATCAAGGAAAGGAGAAATTTAGACAGAAAGCTTGAAGACTTGAGCCTTGGGTGTGTCTGTGATGGCCGGTGGAAGGAGAGGGGCGAACCGCACCACCTATTGCAGACCTCCACTGAGCAGTGAACCAGGCTCAGTCAGCAATGGAAATCACTCGACCAGCTCTCCAGTCACAGGGGTGCGATCTCGCACAAGGTAGGTCTGGATTTCCTCCTTTTCTTTCCTTTAACTTGTACTCTAAGATGGAATTGTCTAACTCAAGCTCATTGCATTTTAACACGCAACATGATAAATGTTGTTTTGCAGGAACGGCTCAGGAACATGCATGTCAAGCCCCCCGCTGGCTGCACAAACAGTGGTTCCTCTGAAGCACTGTAAAATCCCTGATTTATCTATGGATCGCAACGTGCTGTTTGAGCTCCACCTGTTCTTCTGCCACCTTATCGCCCTTTTTGTCCATTACGTCAACATCTACAAGACTGTGTGGTGGTACCCCCCATCACATCCTCCCTCACACACATCACTGGTGAGCTCAGTTATTGGTTATTTATGTTGCTTATGGTTATTATGTGTTATTTTGTTTATATACAACTCTCCTTTGTATAACTGCATTTATTCCTTGTCGACATTGTCATTATGTACGTTTTTGGATTAATAATCCTAAATTAACTTTATTAATTACAGAACTTTCACCTCATTGATTATAATATGCTGGTATTCACAATCATCATACTGGCGAGGAGGTTGATAGCAGCAATCGTGAAAGAGGTAAGATTTTAAATGAGCTTTGAAATACAAACTTTTAAGGTTTTTTTAACATGTTAATAGAGAGTTTATGCATTTCAAATCAATTTAACACAGTTAAATGAATAACATTGCAAAACAACATCATTTTTCTTCATTTAAAAAAAAGATACTTGTATTAAATACAGACATATTTTAAATAAAATGGCAGCAATTTGTTTCAAAAAGAGTTGAGTTGGGTCAACAGAAGTCTGAATACCTCACCTAAATAATAAGGTTGATTGTAAAACAGTTTGGTGACATGAATGGGTTTAAAAAGGTGCATCCAGAAGAGGCTGAGGTTTTAGAAGTAAAGTTGAGACAAAGTTCTCTGAAGAGAGTAAATGAGCATTAATTTCAGAGTCCAGACATTTAATCATTTAGAGCACATAGTATCATTTAAAGATTCAGAGAATCCAAAGAAATCTGTGTAAGAGAGGAAAGGTTGAAAACCAGTGCTGGGTAACCATGGTCTTCAGGTAACATTACACTATAAAGGACATGACTGTAGTGAGAACCACTGCATGGGCTTTAAATCACTTCCTAAAAGTCTGTCTCTCTAATCTTTGTATTTTCTGTGTAGAATAAAGGTGCAGTCAGCATTTGTTTGGATGCATTATGTTTCTGTCTCTTCCTCCTTCCTCTACCAGGCATCGCAGAGTGGGAAACTTTCCTTTCCTCACTCAATATTCCTTGTAATGGCTCGGTTTGCTGTCCTAACGTTGACGGGCTGGAGCCTGTGTCGCTCCCTCATTTACCTCTTCAGGACATACTCTGTCCTCAGCCTGCTCTTCCTCTGCTACCCGTGAGTAGTTAAAAGGAGAAATTATAGTATTGTTATGACATCAACATTTCACTTTGAAGCTGTAACACAATCAGTCTCCTTCCACTGACTTTTCTGATAACAGTGTTGTTATAAATTTCAAACCACCTACATGTCCATGATCCTGTCCTCAGACTCACCTCTTGTCCTAAGACTCACGTCCTGTCCCCAGACTCACCTCCTGTCCTCAAATACACCAGTCTCTTTGCTGATCTTAGATTCACACCCAAGATTAAAGTAGGGTTGTAATGGTACAAAAACATCTTTTGGTACAGCTCTCAGTGCCCCATGGGTAGTTCGGATCTGCAGGTATTTTTTTAACATTTCAATTAAATCATAATAAAATGTTGATATGAAAAAAATAGATTTTGAAAATAGAAAGTTTTCTTTTTGACAGTCAAAATGTAGAGCTCCATTTAGCACATAAAACATTTGCATCAAAGCAGTCAAGAATAAAAGATAACTTTAAGTTTTTTCTGAGTTTCAGTGTGGATGTCTCTTCACCATCCCACTCCCTTGCTGCTTGCATGTTACATTTTGTGGCGCACACACTCAAGAAACATATGCACACACACGTGCCACTGTTTCCTGCACTGGACATCAGCTGCTCACTGCTGGAATTATTTTTTTTCTTTTTAAAACCGAGCTGCATGATATGCTTTCTTGTTCCCTCAGAGATGACAGCATCTGTGATTAGTTATTGCGAGCTTTACCCACTCATTCTGCTCCCATGGCTACTAACTGTAACAGATGCACATACACATGCAGTGATCATAATTGGGATACAATGTGTTCCCACTGTTTGGTTTGTGTCCTCTGCTAAGTGCTAAAAAGTCCCAACCATTAATTTTTGATTTCTTTAATGAATGATTAAATATATTTTTTAGTTTTACTTTACATACACAAAGACACCCATCATAAATTATGGCTTAAAATATATTGTACACAAAAGCAATGAGGGGTTTGACACTCTAAATTTTCTGGGTGAGAGTTGTATGAGCATAAGATGATCATGTAACCGGGATAATCTTTGAACATTTTTGAACAGTTAACAGACAGGGTTTTTTTCAGTTTTGAACATTCAAGTTAATTTTCAGTAAGAAAAACGAAAAAAGGACACGCCATCATTGGGGGAATCAGCCAAACTCAGAATCAACTGACAACGGCTTAAAAAAAATTGAAAATTGAGCACAAAGCGAAACAAAAAACAAATAGTGCTGGTGTTTCTCTACATTTTCTGTTAATAGTTTTGCCATCTTTAATTGGCAGTAGATGACACATATACTTAAAATGTGTTTAAAAACGAGCAGTTTAATGTTTGAACGTTTAAAAATAGTCTAAACTCAGATTTTAACAATAGTGTTGGTCATTCAAACTTTGCTGTTTGTCACTTACGCAGTTTGTATTCCTTGTACTGAAGAGATGCAGTTGACATGATATTTTGTAACATAGTTATTTTGCTTGCATAGAAATTTCAGAACCTCATGCAGGAAAAAAAAATCAACCAATCACACATCATAAATACCAGTTCAGTTACCCAGTGAGTGCCAATTCAGAGACTTAGCTCTAAAAAAAACCTGTTGCTAATTTTTTTTTTTTTCTTTGCAGATTTGGGATGTATATTCCATTTTTCCGGCTGAGCTGTGACTTCAAGCGAGTAGGTCCTCTTTCCCCCATTGCCAGCATTGGCTCCAAGGAGGTTGGGAGTATGGGCAGGGGCCGGGACTACTTGACGGTGCTGAAGGAGACGTGGAAGCAGCACACCAGCCAGCTGTACGGTGTCCAGGCCATGCCGACTCACGCCTGTTGCCTCTCCCCGGATCTTATCCGCAAGGAGGTTGAATATCTCAAGATGGACTTCAACTGGAGGATGAAGGAGGTGCTGGTCAGCTCCATGCTCAGCGCTTACTATGTGGCCTTTGTGCCTGTCTGGTTTGTCAAGGTGAGAAACTGTCAGAATTTGTAATTACATCATTGTCTCAATGCTACCTGAAGTCTGACATCTTCTGCTCGGTTCTTCTCCCCTCAGAGCACTCAGTATGTGGACAAGCGGTGGTCTTGTGAGCTTTTCATCCTGGTGTCTGTCAGTACTTCAGTCATCCTCATGAGGCACCTTTTACCACCTCGATACTGTGACCTGCTTCACAAAGCTGCAGCTCACCTGGGCTGCTGGCAGAAAGTAGACCCCTCATTGTGCTCAAATGTTCTTCAGCACATGTATGTACTGCTCCCAATTTGTTGATGTGCTCAGGATCTGTATGGATTCATCCGAGTCAAACTCACTTTGCTGTCTCTCTCTGCACAGATGGACTGAAGAGTACATGTGGCCACAAGGAGTCCTGGTCAAACATAATAAGAATGTTTACAAGGCCATGGGCCACTACAATGTCGCAGTTCCATCAGATGTGTCTCATTATCGCTTTTATGTAAGTAAAAAGAACTAGTCATGTTGATTTTAGAGTATGAACAGAAATAGGCTTCATTTGCATTCTCTGCTTTATCCTCTGATTGACTCTAACTTCTTTCTCTGACAGTTCTTTTTCAACAAACCTTTACGGATATTGAACATACTCATTATCCTGGAAGGGGCCATGATATTCTACCAGCTCTACTCGTTGATATGCTCAGAAAAATGGCATCAGACGACATCGCTGGCTCTGATTCTCTTCAGCAACTATTACGCCTTCTTCAAGCTGCTCAGAGACAGAATTGTCCTCGGAAAGGCATACTCGTACTCTAACAGCTTATCGGACCAGAAAGTCAGTTAGACAAGTTATTTTTGGTCACATTCACTTTGGAACAACACAAACATGCGCAAGAGCTCTGTATTTTTTCTACAAACTGCATTTTGTGTCACATTTTTGTTCTGATCTGCCATAATAAAAAAGAAATATTTTTGTATGACTGTAAAGATGTGCCCTTGATTCATTTGGTACTTGATGTGGTTTACAGTTCAACCACAAGAGACATCTGTGTTTTCAAACTTGGAAGCTGATACTTGCTTAAAATTACTAGCTGAAAGTTGTACTATAGCCACATATTTTTTTTCTATTGTCAGGTACTAATTAGATCCAAAGAAAGGAATAAAGATTTTTTTTCTCAAAATTCATCTTTATTCGAAAAACTTGGTGAATCTATTGAATCTTCAGCAAATTCAGTGTTATAGCTCAGGTTTAACTGAGGTTATTGCATTTTTTAAATGAAATATATATATATATATATATATATATATATATATATATATATATATATATATATATGATTTTACGTGTACCAATGTTGAACCTGGTAGCAGTAATTTTTCTGCATTTCAGTCAAAATGATGAAACTGGAAACACAAATAGAAAAACTTTGGCGTCCCCTTGTGGCCTGTATTCATTTCACACTGGTAGACTCAGGTCGAGACAATGCCATGGTGCACTCTCGTGGCTATAATATGGAATAAAAGTAGGACAAATAATTATGACGAGATGATTCATGTTCAGCTGCAGGGCACAACATCCTGTTCATTGAACCTGTATGACTGCCCGCAGAGTAAACAATGATGCGTCTCTATGGGGTGGACTGGCCCTTTAAGAAGGATAAAGACGAGTCCGCGCGAGCCGAGCGCATCGATGCCGCGCTTTACATTTTGTCGGTAATTTACATTTGAAGCTGCGGAAATATTCAACATCATTTTAACCTTACGAGAGTCGTACGCGTGAATCCAACATTGCCGTTTCAAACGGCAGCAGGAGAAATGTGACGCCGTTGACGCTGTTGCTGGTTTGCTCTCTGGTGCGTAATTGATGCGGTAAGTCTTATTTGTGCCATATGTAGACGATAAATCTGTACACACGACGTTTCTCACGCTAAATTCAGCGAAAACGTAAAACAAAACGCTGCTTGTTATGAGTATGGGTTACTACAATAATGATTTCACCCAAGCAATTACGTATTTCAGCTTATAAAGTTGCTATTGTGTTTTACTGTAGTGGCCATCTTTGTATTCTACTTTGAGCGGAGGCTGGCGCAATGTTTAGGAGATAACAGCTGGTATTACTGCCAACCATCTATTATTATGACGGGATAAGGGTACAGTGTTCAGATGATGATTACAGTAATGCTTGGTCTGTTATAACTGTCATAAACGGTTGGGGGAACTACCACTAAAAACTGCTTAGCCTCAAATAAAATATGTAGTAAAAAGCAAATAGAAACATAGAAAGTTCAAGGTAACGAAATATTTCCTTCCCTTGAAATAAGATTTTTTAATCTATTACAGAACTGTTCTACTTACTTCTTACTGTAAAGATAATTTTTCAGGTCACTCACTCATTGTAAACAGATAAGGATGAGCTCTACTATCCCACCAGAGATAAGTCTCTGTCTCACTGAAGTGTATTGATTTTCTCCTCAGCCTCATGCATCAGGACCCTTGGTCTAATATAAACTCCTCTATGCATTCATGTAGTAAATGCTGTTATCAGTGCCTGCAGCAGTGTGCATCAGTAGGGCTGTGTGTGAAGTGTGTGTTGGTAAATCAAAGCAGAGATGTGCTCCATCATCTGTTCGCACATACTCTCTAATGTCTTTTCCCTCTGAGGCAGGTCTAAGAATATCTTTCTAGGCTGATGTTTCGCTTCCACTTTTTACTCCAGGGAAGTATTATGAGAAAAAAAAAATCAGTTTGATTCTATTAAAAACTTTTTGCAAAGTAATCCCATTTGTAGGTGGATTAATGTTGCACCTTTCTTCACAGTCAGTTCCTTTAAAAACACATTTGATCTAGGTTTTGGTTAGTGATGTGCTGTTAATGTAAATTAAAGCAATGCTGAGTGTTTTTTTTTTTTTTTCATTGCAGAGCAGAGAATCCTTCACTGCGGTACTAAATTTGGCAGAGTCAGGATCCTCTACAGATCCTTTTTTCTCAGGGAGGTGTGTGTGTGTGTGTGTGTGTGTGTGTGTGTGTGTGTGTGGAGGGGGGGCACTGCTGGTATTGAACTTCCTACCTTTGTTGTTTCAGGACATCCTGAACACCACACAGACGGTGCCCCCTTATCTTACCCTGGAGAGCTCAACTTAAAAAAAAAAAAAAAAAGAATAATGGAGGACAAACGCAAGAAGCGGAGCCCGAAGGTGTCTCTCCCTCAGCCCCCTCCTCCTCCCATCAACCCCCGCAAACTCTCTGTTCTGCCTGCCAGCAAAAGTGCCACCTTCTCGCTCGGCCTGCCGCAGCCCCCCTCCCCTAAGAACAGAGGCAAGTACAAGAGGTCTATAGGAGCACCGGGGCAGCCCAAAGAAGTGTTCGCAGCTGTCGTAGCTCCACCAAAGATCACCAGGTTTGTTCTTTATTAACAGTAACAGAAAGCTACCATGACTGTTGAAGCCTGCTGTTAATGCTCTTTAAATATTTCCTCCTCAGCCGTCAGATAACCGGCTAAAAATAAACTATTTGATGTAACTTAACCACAGCTGCATCCACTGTGTGTAGCAGGAAACGCTTTTGAACACAGACGACTAATATAAAATATTTAAATGGCATTGGAACTGTTATTTAAAATTAGATTTTGAATCTTTAACTCAACACCTGAAATGTATCAGATTAAATCAGTGTTGGTTTTGCTTTTTTGAATGTATTTTTTCGAAGTCTCATTTTAAGGGGTGTCAAAAAACATTCTTGGGACAGCAGTAGATGAAGTAGGTAGCGTTTCACCCAAGAGTGGAAGGAAGAGGAAACAATAAATATTTACATTCTTGAAAAAGAAAAAAAAACTTAATGGAATATCTTTTACAACATGTGGGGCTTTTTTTGCGTTTTCTCCAGGCCCCACAAGGAGAAGCCCAGGGCCCCCCAGCCAGCAGGACCCAGTAAAGTGGTCCAGTCCTCCCCCCTGCAGCACTCCTTCCTTACAGACGTGTCAGACGTGAGAGAGATGGAGGGAGGCCTGCTCAACCTCCTCAATGACTTCCACTCAGGCAAACTGCAGGCTTTTGGTAAGATAACCTTGATCAGAGAGGCCACCGAGGGAATATTCTGTTACAGGCTGAGAGTAAAAGTGGCTTTGTTACACCAATCAGGCTGAAATCAAATCGTTGTGCTGCTATTTTTGCACATCTGTTGCCAGGGAAATACACTTGACTTTGCTGTAATCACGTTGCAAACAAAATAGATGCTAAAATAGGCTTGAGAGAAGATTTACCTGTGGGGTTGGATTCCTCTGATTGGTAGGTAAGGTGTGCTCCTTCGAGCAGCTGGAGCATGTGCGCGAGATGCAGGAGAAGCTGGCTCGACTGCACTTCAGCCTGGACAGCCACGTGGAGGAACTTTCAGAGGATCAGAGGAAGTGTGCCTCCGACCACAACCTGGAGCACCTGCTGTGTAACGTAAGGACAAACCAGAGCAGCAAAAACTCACCTCAACTGAGACTTTTCTTTGATAGGAAGAGATGTAGTCTGAGCTGTCACCAGGTATTAATCCAGTATGCATTTTTAAACAGTCAGGTAATATTAAGGTTACATTTTGCATGTGAATACAGCATCCTCCAAAACATATGCTACATCTATACCAGTGTCTAATTTCTCTTGTGAATGTGGCCTACAGTTAATCTGGTTTCAAGTGAGGCAGAATTCACTCTTAAGTATTTACAGACTCGGAGGCCTGAGGCTACCGACAGAAGAACTCACACAAACCCCTAAACTGATTTCACACTTTTCTGGTGGGACATTCTGAGTAAATTAGGGAGGTAAAATCTTACATTACATCTTACATTCTCTGCTCAATCCACCGTCCTGTCCTTTCTGAATAAAGGCACCAAAAGCCCCAAAACATCTTAAAACATTGCAGTTTCTCACTATATCATAAGTTAACACCAAAAGTAAACGTATATTATACAAGTTAAACTCGTGTAAACCCTCTCCTGAGGGTAACACTCTTATTCTTGACAAGTAGAGATAGACCTGTTAACCGACAGTAGGGCTGGGCAATTTATCGATTAAATCGATTAATTTGAATTTTTTTTTTTTTTTGCAGAAGATTAAAAAAATTAGAAATCAAGATTTTTTTTCTTGCCTTAGTCCAGTTGTAAGTTGTTGCAATGTTTGAAAAAAAAAATACAGTTTTCATGATGGTAGGCCCTGTCAGGTTTCCACAAGGACTTTTAAAGGCTTGTATTTGTTTTTTTTTTTTTAAATGATATTAAATATTGATCAGAGAGTTTCATGTCAATATATTGTGAGCACTCAGCCTTGAGTGTTTACGTCAAACTTGCCTATGTTTGAACAACATAATCAACATTTTATGACACACACTTTAACTCTAAGGAAGGAGAAACAGAAGAGAGAAATTCTGTTTGGTCGGGGAAAATATTTTGACAACATAGAGGCAAAACTTGATTTATGTCATTTTTGTTTCACTGGAAGGGATTTTTCTTTTTTTTTTTTGAGAGGGAAAAAAATCACTTAAAATAGTAAATTGAGTGTTGTGGGAAAGAATCTGGGATTTTATTTCAGGCCATATTTCCCAGCCCTAACCAAGACGAAGCCTGATTAAGAGAATAAACAAATAATGTCCCCTCAAGGAAAACACTTCATTCATCTGACATGACAGCATATCAGATCTTAAACAGGTACTCGCTAGTTTTAATGTTTTATCATGACTTATAGAATAATGCAGTCTGAGGTATTCTGAGATATCCATGTTTAGTAACATCATGATATTATTATTATTATTATTATTATTATTATTATTTTTATTATTATATATTAACCATCAGCCAACCTGTTTCTAAATATCACTCTACCCCTTTCAGTTTATGATGTATTCTGCTGATGTGTTGCTGTCTCTATTGTTAGCACGTGTGGCTGCTGGTTATTCATGTCTGGGGCTGTGATGCAGGCTGGGGAGAAGTTGCAGTGTTTTGTGTGAGGGAGGTGCGAAAAAGCTTGTCACAAATTCTGCTGCTAGAAATACTCTGTAGCTGCAGCAGAGGTGTGTCATCATGTCTTCATGCAGATGGGCTGTGAAGTGACTGAGCTGTGCATAGAAAAGAAAGGAAGTGTGTAAACAGTGTAGTCTGATGATGGGAATTTGATTCAAATATTGATCCAACACATGCACATGCTGTTATGTAATACGATCACATTGATGCTTAGTCTTTCCTACTGTCACTTGTCAAGTGTTGAAACCATCCTCTCATTTGTTTTTTGTTTTTTATTGTTTATCCCTGCAGCTAGAGGAGCTCAGCACCTCAATGTATCCTTTCCAAATCAAATAACAGTTTGTTTACGGTTATCACAAAGCTCTCCAGGCACAGACGCTGGATTTAAATGATCTGTTTTCATTCAGAAGTCTCTCTGTGTGAATCCTTAATGTGTCTGCGTTCAGACAAAAGCTCCACTTGGCAGAAAACCAGGACCTGCCCAAGACATCTGGGCCCTGACAAAGTGAGGTGCAGAGGAGGACAGATGACCACCATCTACTCCCAACATCTACCCAGTCCAGGTTTCCATGGCATTAATCCAGCTGCCTTAGTAACAGAATGGAAAGATCCACAGGAGGAGGGCCTATTTTTTTCCATTTGGTCAGTGAAGCCAAGGGAACAATGCACTGACTCGAAAGCAGCAGAGCATTAAATGAACACTCAACCAAAATGATAAACCTCCAATTCATGGCACAAAAAACCATCAGAGGGTTTATGAAACGTTCTGTGTGAGGAAATGTGTTCAGGTTTTCAGAAGATTCTTGGCTCTGGTTTGTAGTTACGTCATGTAGTAACAAATAATCAAATCCATGTGTGTCTTTGGTTCTGTTTTGTTGTTTATGTCACAAAAGGGACTTTTCATGACTGTTTAACAACTTGCATTATCCAGATATTATAAGCCTGCTCTTTTAATTACTTTCTTTCTGTTATGAAAGGTAAGAAAATCCTTGCTGAGCTGAAGTAGCATACATATTTGGCCCTGGTTGACACCACTGTGGTTAGCCTTGAACTTTACTGGGAGTTTTCATTTTTGCTATTACTCTGAACACACTTCCTCATTGTTTTATAGATTTCACTCTAAAGTTTGATACTGGGAAACAGACTGGGTTTATTCAAACTGGTTGAACCTTTATATTGGTGCATTTTAAGGGACCTTTGTGAGGAGATAAATGCAGAATATGTATGTTTGAATAGCTTATGGGTAAAATGTATGACGTGTTTTGCCAATGTGCAGCAAAGCTACTGTGTTTGTAGTCACTGATAATTTAAAGTAACTGGAAAATCTTTTTTAACAGGATTGCTTTAAGGATTTGTTTTTGTAAAGAGGGCTCATTAGCAGCTTCCCTCCAAGCACAAGCCTGTCCACCGCACTACTGAAATGCTGTAAAATCCCCGACTGTAAAATTAAGAACACAGGGACTCTGTCCAGTGGGACACAAGAAGACGTTCACTGTGTCCAAGCGCACTGTGTTGGACAGCACATTCATGGAGTGGTGCAGCTGGCATTAGTCTGCAGAGTCACATTTCCAAATGGCAGCTACTTTCATCACTGTAGGAGTTATTCTTTTCCAAAGTTGTCAGCGATACATCTTGGCTGGAATAAGCAATCCCTGACAATCAGATTAAGTGATCAGTCTGAAACAGTTAAGCATGTTAAAGCATCCGTGCATTTCATAATTAACACGTATTGTGAGTCATTGCTACTGCTTGCTCAGCCTACCTCTTTTCTAAAGCCTTGACCTAGAGCGCCTCTGCAGCAGCATGAAACATTTCTCTTTCTCTGAACACAAAGATCCTGAGCTGCAGCTGGTAACAACTGTGATAACTGATTAACTTGCTGATTATTTTTTTCATACATTTTTCTTGGTCAATAAAGCATCAAACTATGGTGAAATTAACAACCAGCAGTGCTGCACCAAAGGATATTCTCTTTACAGTTATAAATACAGAAAACTTAATTCTATTAAGAAAAACTGAAACATTTGCAAATAAGTTTGAGTAAATTTTGAAACAACTGATTTCTGCAGCTCTTATTCCTGGTCAGCTATTTTTTGTTTTGTTTGGCATTTAAAGCAGTGCATAGAGCGTAAGAAAGCTTGTGAATGATCTCATGTTTCAGTTACCATACACATTAATAAAAACTTTTTTTTAATTGAAAAAGTGTATGTGTATTCTTCTTTTTAAGGCACTCAAATACAACAAAATGACTTTGTGTTAATTCTTGATCCAGTTTCTGATCCCAACAAAAGTAGAATGAGACATCTGGAAATGAGTTTTAAAGAAATAAAACAGTTTATTAATATATCAATCTGTCTTTGTCTTGTTCACAGACAATTCATATAATTTAACAATAGATGAGTTTAAAGGCTACTTGAAGACTGGCACTATACTGAGACACAATCATTTGTGGACCTTTCCTCTTTCTCAGGCAACCACTGGAATAAAAGCTGAACTGAGGTCCCTCAAACACTGTCCCAATCCAGGAGAGTGGACTGGAACCAACCTTGATCTAGGCATCAGTGTACATATATTTATATTTCCATTGCAAAAATATACAGATTTTAATCCTGCCAGTGAAATTTGGTCATGCAAAAAAGACTGTACCAACTCAGCACATCATCAACAGGACTATAAAACCATTACACAATAGATAAATAAAAGCTGTACCATCATACAGCGTACAGATCAAGCTAATACTGTGCAAACACACATTTGAGCTGTACAAAAGTATTCCATACTTGTTAGTTTCAAATCACAAATTTTCAAAACAACTACTTAAGACATTTTGAAGATATCACATTTGATAAAACAGCAAAAATATACACCTCTCTCCGGTCCCTGTCCTTTTCCTCGTCTTTTTGTGCATTAACATTTTACATTCTGCAAAAGTGTCTCTGATTTGTCTACAGTACATGTTTAGATCTGAAAAAAAAGCAATAACAATCATGAGATGATGAAACATTAGAGTTACGAAGTCCATCATGATAATGAGCTACCTTTTCAAAGTGCAAAGAGAGCAGGTTGAGTATGTGAGACCTGATGTCAGTATGTTATTATGGTCTGTACCAGAGGAAATCTCACTGAGATAAGAATAAGAGCTCCTAATTTTTAAGGACTTTCTCTTTATTGGTATAAAAGTGCAGGCACTATGAGAAATGTACAACATCTCTGTCTTCAAGTAAAGTCAGTGAATATGTTTCTCCATCAGGTGGATGGGTTTGGATCCTGTTTTACCGTTAGGATAAGGTCCTTAGGACCTCATTTAAACCTTTATGGACATTGGCAGGCTGGGAGGCGGCGCACTCCGTCAGGTTGGACCCCATCTGGGCGTAAAGAGCTTGGCACAGGTTGGCAGTAGCACCCCTCACGCTGCCACCCCGGCCATGAATGGTGCCGCTGTGGGTAGAGGTACCAAGGAGGTGCCACAGCAAGGGCAGCACCTTCTGCTCCACCACTTGGGGCTTGCGAGGGTAGAGCTCCGTCACAAGGTCTGAAAATAAAAAAGTGAGACAAACAGGAAGCAGTCAGATGTATAAGCCAATCAAAAGCAAAGTCTAGGTGTTTTGAACTGTTGAAAACTACTACATACCAGCAACCTTATCGATGAGATCCACCTTTGCTTTGCCATTTAAAAACCGAGCCTTGGTGCAGAATGGCTGAAGAAGAAGCATATTATCTACCAAGGAAACAAAGAAAATCACAGGTCAAATGAGGAAGGTTTTAAACAGACAAGTTTGAAAGAAAAGCTATTTTGCCCAAAATGAGTACCAAGGTTTGAAATAAGTTCATCAATGGCTCTAATAGCAGCAGAGTGGATGTCGTTGTTCTTTGAGTTGAGGTGATTGTCTACGATTGCTGGTACCAGGATGTTGACCACTTGGGACAGGTTATCCTTTAACAAAGGGATGATTTCCTGTAGAGACTTGAGCGCATGAAGGTTGACCTTGCTGTTCGACTCCTGCAGTCTGGCCTTAAAGGCATCAAATACCTGAGAGCAGAAAAAAGGGTATGAAACAGGATGTGGTTTGAGGGAAACTAACATCCATGACAAAGCACATTACAAATAAATACTGATAGGCTTAGAGGGAAAAAGTACTGACAGGAAAAATACTATTGATGACCATGTTGGGATTGTTCTGGCAGTCAGACGCTAGCTGGTCGATTCCCTTGATCCTCTCTTTGAAGTCCTTTGAACTCAGCAGACCTGAGATCTGGTTGATGTATTCACTCTTGTCTGCAATACTCTGAGTCTGTGATCTGCAGCTGTAATGGCTGTTTGACTCCCTGTAGAAATACAAAGGACAGCAAATAGAAATCTTTGAAAACTTGAGCACAGTATAAAAATACACATTACATTTATATTTTCTACAAAGACCATACACACAGGTGTATGGTTTGTTTCAATGGCTGAACTGGATTTTCACCTCACCTGTTATTAAGCGGCTCTCTGGTTAGAGATGAGGCTCTGACTGTACCACTGCCTGGAAGAGAGCGTCTCCCTCTGGCTGATTGTGTGTCCTGAGGCATCTCTCCCAGACCCTAAAAAAACCCAACAATCTCAAGGTTAGATGACAGTTTAAACTTTAGCAACTTTAGTAAAACTTGATGCATTGAACATGCACTGAAAAAAAATACTGCACCTTTGCTTTGAGAGTGAAGACAGTGTCTCGGACAGTCGGCAGGTCTTTGGTGGAAACATATTTCTCCAGGATCTTGTCAAAATCAGGATGGGATGACAGAGACAGCAGCATTCGACGCCCAAAGTACCTGTGACACACCAGAACAATAAATCTATTACATATATTTATGTACTTAAAAAATATAAACTGCTTATAGAAAATTTGTCTATCCCTATCAAAAGTCACGGGACAACAAAATGTTACAAACAAGACTTTATGCCACGAAGAAGAAGGTGAAACCCAAAATAATAAAGCATCACTAGTATGATTTTGTCCTTACATTCACGAGTCAAGAATTTAAACCAATCATAAGAAAGCAGTGAGCAGTTGGACCTGGCTTAACTTGAACATTTTTGTACAAATCTTTCCAATAAAAAATAAAGTAAAATTGAACCTCACATACCTGGCTTCCTGTGAGGAGTCTTGTGCAAGTTTGGTGACAGCAGGTAAGATTCTGTCCGTGAGATCTTTACCTCCTGACAGAAGACGGGCAGCACCGACCTTGTCCACCAGATCAGCCAGATGCTGGGCCGTGCATTTCCTTACTACTGCATTAAGGTGACTACAAGTGAAGGAGGAAAATATCTGATGTTTAGAATGAGCCTAAATATTCATAGCATCAGAAGAAGAAGTATTATTTTTATGCAGTAAGTTTAATTTGGTTGTAACAGCTCTATTCTGGGATCTCCCTGCATATCCATGTGCCTATGTGGAACGCCAAAAGGTCTGAAAAGTCAAGGCAGTGAGAGCAGCAGCAAAGACCCACAAGGAACTCAAAACAGAGTGAGCATCAGTGACAATGCATATGGCACTGGTAAGATCAAATGCATCATAAAAAGGAGGAGCTCAGGTGGAGGTGGGTTGTTAACGGTTTGCAAGGGAGGCAGCAAGAGAGTCAGCAGGCTAAATCAGTTAAAAAAAATACGCTATTTACTAATTGGATGTATGAGTGTAATTAGCTGAGCTGTCAGCTGATAGGGGCTGGTGGTAGGAGCAGCTGATGTTCTGTCGGCTGAGCTTAATATTGTGCTTGAAGTAACTCTATGCTCATATTTTAACTACCCAAACAGCACTTTACTGTGTGTGTGCGTGTGTGTTCAGTGTGGATAAGCTGCCCATACTGACCTGAGTCCACCAGAAAGTAACGCATTGATACTACGAGTGGGTGTGCAGTGCTGAACCATGCAGTCCAGAGCTGCGTCCACATCCTGCCTGATGAAGGCATTAGTCTCTGCGGCTTTCTGCAGCAGAGCTTTAACCGTCCCCTCCAGCTCCTGGTCCATTGCCTTCTGCAGGTGAGTGTACAGGTCGCCTAGCGTACATACCGCAACCCTCGACACACCTGATCGCAGGTTCTTCACCTAAATAAGACAGATGTTATTACTGCCTTATTAGAAATAGGATCATGGCAGCATCCAATCAGACATCAATAAATAAATAAATAAATAAACAACAGTGAAGGAGTTCAAGTGCACAGGGATTAAACAAGTGAAATAAATACTAGTGAAAATGGTGTGGGAGTGTTATAAAACAATTCACACTACCTCTTGAATAAGACACAGACAGATTTCATGAAGCCTGCCATGGAGTGTGTCTGAGTGGTAGTGAGCCAGACTGCGCAGGTTGGTCAGACCCTCGATCTTCCTCTCCCTAAAGTAAAAGTTGATAGTCATATTTTAGAACTGAGCAAAGACCAAATTTAATATGATTCCTCTTAAAGGCAGGGTTGGTAATCAGATTTAGATACATTTTTTGTTATTCTTGTTAAAATAATCTTTATGTCCTGATGGCAATCAATACATGATGTGTTCTTAAAACAGAGTGAAAAATATCTGCTGTCTACAGCAGGAGTAAATTTGTTAAACCAATCATATCCAACCCTGACATTCTGCCCGCCTCCTGCACGTACATTTCACCGACATACACTCGCCCTGGTTCAATGCACATAACTAAGAGGGATCCAAGTACGTTGGAGAACGACAGAAAAACTACCTATACCCCAATTACTGGTAACGTAGTGCAAACAAAAGCAATGTGCTGGGGACCAGTTTTGAGTCTGTGGTTTTGAATCAGTCATGATAATATCATCATAAATCAGTGGCGCTCGTGCATTTGAGCGGGGAAGAAGCTCCAAGTGTAGGATGGCTGGGGCTAAACGGAGTCCTGATGAGATGCTACATTCAAATTCATGCTATTTTCCATGACTACCAACTGTACCTTTAAATCTGATATATGTTGTATATTTAATGAATGATTTCGTTTAACTAAAAAAAAATCAGAGTACATGTAATGATTTATCGTCAAATATAAACATACTTCTTCAGTGAACCAATACCTGATGATTCAGTTTCAATCTTCCTTTTTTATTAATGAATCTCCGTTAATAAAAGGGGCCCTGGTTTTGAGTTATCAGTACAGTTCTTCTTCCTAACAGCGTAGCATAGACAGACTTAGACAAGTAGGTGTTTCTCACCAGTCTTCAGAGCTCAGCAGGCTGAAGCTCTGCGTCAGAGCCAGGTCCGGCTTGGAAAACGGACACAGCTCCTGAGGCTCTGAGAGATTTTTCTTTTGGCCCACAGCGCCAGGAGATAGCTCATCTAAACGGCCCATCAGACACAGCACAACACATACACACACAGTTTAGGTCTCATGTTACATCTCTATCTGTGTGAAAACAAGCGGTGTGTGTGGGCACTGGTGCAATAACATTGGGTTGTCAAAACAAAGCATTGTGGCACGTAAGAGCAAAGCAAATATCTTCTTCACCCATGCTCGGATGCTCTGACAGTCTAATTAATGTGCAGCGTTTTCTGTAATTAAAACCCTGTGACATCACTGCTTCATCTACTTATTATGCCATGGAATACAGCTAAATTGCAGCTAATGTCAGATAAACACAGAAAATACATGACAACATGATGCAGATACACAGAGATACACAGAGATCTTTCCGGGGACTCTGCAGCAGCAGCTACACGTTTAAATCCACCAACCTGAGCTGTGGGACAGAGATGGTCTTGTTCTGCTGAGGCTTGGGGCCCTTCTAACACGTGACATGTTTTTAGGGTTGGGGGGCAGTGTAGGGGGGCTTGGCTGGTGGGGCGGAGTGAAGCACTTGAGGGGACTCTGGAGTCCTACTGGGCTGACTGGACTAGTAGGGCTAATAGGGGACTCGTCAGAGAAAAAGTCTGTTTTGGTGGTGGGCAGTGTGCTGCCATTCAGATGCAGGTCTGTACCAGAGAAAATCAACATTGTTAACAATGCAAACATTTTACATGCAGAAGATAAAGAAGATAAACATTTTTCTTCTATTTCATTTTAAGATGGAATAGACATTCAAGATGGATGAACCAGCAGTAAGTGTCCTGGGTTTTCATCTTCTCTTGCCTTTAATGTTCAATGCCCTGCTCTCCTCTGTGAGTGAGTCAGAAAGCATCTGTCTGACTCGATGGCGAATCTTCTCCCTCCCCTGGTCCTCTTGAATAAACTGCCCCTCTTGCTGGTCCAAACCCTGAAGCCACATCCTGTCCTGGCCAAACCTTGTATTTTTCCCCCTCTGCAGGACATTCAAGGCAGAAAAGCACCAGGTGGGACTAAGTAAACAGAAACTTTTTATGCTGACTTTCTATGATACACAGCTGGGTGCAGCATGGCTAACCTTCCCCTCATCCAGACGGGGGCTGTCATCGGTGTCTAAGCGAACATGGCTGTAGACTCCTGCTGAGGGATTGGTTGGGGATGAGGCCATAGAATCCCCCTGCTCAAGTGTCAAAGCAGCTCCTGGACGGGTGGAGGACACTGCAGAGCCAAACATTCCTAGGAGAATTTAAATGCATTAACTAAAAAGTGGACACCAAAACCTGCTTATTCAGATGATTTTCTAACAGTTGGTCCATCCGTGTTTTACTATTTGGCATGAGGTGTAAGGGAAAAGAATTCACACTGCAATTTTGGCTACGCTTCCAAGGGAATCCTTACAATCTGTTGTGAAAGACATTCACTGAAACCCTCTAGCAGTGGAAAATATTTAACAATCAAATGGTTATTTTTTTGTCAGAGATTTAGAAACATAATCTGACCTCTTCCAATGACTCCTTCCGGCATATCTGTGGCAGGTGAGTTCCTGCTGCTGTGGTTCTGAGATCCTTAGAGTTAGAAAAAAAAAGAATAACAGATGGATTTAATTACAAAAATACAATACTGTTGCTAGAAAAAAAAAGGTTCTCATCTGTTTGTCATCAATGCTGCCTGACCTTTGGAGGCTTTTAGAGCTCTGGCTGATTCACGGACGGCTGCTTTGACCAGCGGTGGGGACGGTACAGGTATCTCTTCCTCAGTTTTGTTTGCTCCATTGGAGTAAGTGACCCTCTGCCCAACGACACCCACCTCTGAATGCATTTCATTTCTATGTGCCAATCCTTGTCACAAAAAAAACAACCCAACAGCATTAATAAATAAACTTTATCAACAAAAACAGAAGGGGCAAAAAAGGTTTCTCTGTTTTACCTTGAAGGCAGATGAAGTCAGTGGACACTGAAGACCTTAGTTTTGCCGAAGGCACTCTTCCACTGCGAGGTTTCATTCCTGAAGAGGTGGAGTTTCTGGGGCTGTTAATAGATTTGACAAGTGAGAAGTTAGTCACTGTTCAACCTACAGTTTATGAGCACAATGTTACCAGGTTTTAATTTGTCAACAGGCCTGTGACAACATTATATGAATAAGTTTTAAAGAGTTAACAACTAATAAACAAAATCCATCTCAACTCAACTATGTATAGCACCTTCAAAACATACAGGCCAAAGTGCACCAAAAGAGAACAAACGGACAAAAAATAACAGAAATTGGTAAAATATTAAAAAATTAAAACAAGAAAGAAGATGATGATGATTCTTAAAAATTCAATCAAACCAACACAGAAAACTCAATAAAGTGGTGGGTGGAAAACAAAATGAAAATTAAAGTTTTATAAAAAGGTTAGATAAATTCTTGAAATCAGTAAATAACTAAATAATTCATGAACTAATGTGTGTTTGAAAACATGTTTAACGCGAAGCTGAGGATGCCTCCACAACACATCAAACCACACATTCTAAAAGAGAGAGATATGATGTAGGCATACAGCTATTTTTACTATGTTAAGATGATTAATTATAAAATCCACGTGATGTTGGAGGAAAAAATTCAACTTGATGTGGATCCTTTACCTGGTTTTCATCCCATTGAAGCTGGAGTTGGCAACAGAGCTCAGACTGGACAGACCACTTTCTTCACTGTCTTTCTCAGAAAGCATCAGGGAGGTGTGTGAAGGGGA
This sequence comes from Labroides dimidiatus, assembly GCA_030710495.1. Lineage (NCBI taxonomy): Eukaryota > Metazoa > Chordata > Actinopteri > Labriformes > Labridae > Labroides > Labroides dimidiatus. Next base: position 17,383,629 of record CM061156.1, on the reverse strand, counting down.
GTCCAGACCCAGGTCCAGCCTCACGGCTGAATCAGGGCTGTCAGGGTCTTGATCTGAACTGCCAAGACTCACTTTGGCTCTCTTTTTGGCAGCACTGCTGCGAAGCGAGCGCAGGGAGTTCTGCATCTGCAATACAAATTGTATAGGATATTATTAATGGAGTCAAATGGGCCTTTTGGTGTAGCTGTTTGTGGCTGCATGAATTTCAGTATAATTTATTGAACTCCAAATACTGAAGTTTGCAGACTCCAACATGCTGAGAGTTCCATACAAGGAGAAAAAAACATGCTGACCTCTTGCATGTCCAGAGGATCATCCTCTTTAGCATCTAGTGCTGTGCTGCTGATGTCAGGGTCCAGATTGTTGTCCCTGTCAAGATGCTTCTGAGGGCTGCCTGGAGAGATGGATATCTGACCACTTTGTGACTGGACCTGCTCTGCTGTAGGGATGACTGGCGAGATAGATAGGGTCGCTCTTGGACTGGTCAGAGCTCGACGAAATGATGATGTGGAAGAGGAACTAACAAGAGAGGCACGAAGAGGCCAGGGGGAGCATCTGCTCGAGGCTTGATCTCCTAAAAGATGTGAGACAAGCAGGATGACACTGGGAGGCCACACCATATTTACCTTGACCCTCATGAGTCTTTTTACAATTAAACATGTTACCTTTAGGTGCACTTGCTGTGTCTCTCCAGGGGCTGGTGTCCCGCTGGTGAGGGCTGCTCTCTCTCTTGTTGGGCCAGGTGTTGGACATAGAGAGGGAAGAGTCAGCACGACGGTGGGACAGTGTTGGAGTAGGCATGCCTCCTGGTAGTGTAGCCAGCGGGTACGAGGGAAGCAGGAAGGAGCCGGATGTAGTGGGGTTAGAGGGGAGGGAGAACGTGCGTTCAACACTTGGGTTCCTTGAGAGTGTGCGTCCTTTGGTAGCTGCTGTGAGGAAGGCATTCACAGGTGAGGAAAGATGACAAACTGAAGCAGAAAAGGAACACAGCTTGAAAAACTATCCAATCAAAGGGCTCAGTGTCTTTGTTTCCTGATTTTCCTCCTCAAGTGGAAAAAAAGAAGCAATACTTAGGAATATTAACCAAGCAGATTGTTTTGAATTAAGGCGTCCTTACCAATATCTGGATCAGAGAAGTTGGTTTTAAATATGTCAGGTTCCAAGTTAAGGCTCCCACTTCTTCTCAAACGAGCCGGGGACGCTCTCCTTCGGGAGGTTTGTGGCTTCTGAAGCTCTCCAGAACCTGGATGGAAAGTATTTGCTTTATAAACTTAACAGAGTTGCTAAAGACTAAAAAAAATACATGAGCGTAACATCCCCCCCTCTGAGTGATGAAACCTCTTGTCAAACAAGATTTCACTGTTACTGCACTGCTGTGTTAATGCTGATCACTTTTCAAGAAGACTCATAGAGTTGCATTTTCCAAATATCATTTATCCACACAGATATTGGAAGACAAGAATAAAGAAAAGACTTTTCTGATATCGGAGTCACACATGGGATGTTACAGAGTAAAATAAAGTGTGTTTATACATGCTTTACATGCTGTAAGGTTCTTCTTGATACTGTTTCTTCTAAAACCTAGATTATTGTTTAAAAATACATAGTGGGGCCTCACTGATCAAAACCTCCAGAGTAACAAAATTAATAGTTTTAAAAAATGATTGACTTGGGTAAAACTGCTCGTGCTCCAACGGCTGTGATGTCAGCTGTTAGCAAGTCATTTGTAACCTGGCCAGCAGTTCTAAACTCAGAAACTGTTGCCTCATTTTTAAACAAACAGCACACATTTACTCAGCTGAATTTCTTATGCTGCTACCATCCTGAGTACAGAATCAGTATTATATATTTTAATATTTCAGGCTAAACATGAACATGAGTTTAAGTAGTTTTCTTAACTCAATGTGTCCATAATAAACCAGCAGGATGGAGTCCAGAACACATAACTACTGTATAATACAGCATAATTGTCTCATATGGCTGGCTGTGAAGCTTCAGTGATCCTTATATGGCTTTGAAACATTCTTCTTCCAAGATGTTTCCCAGCATGTGGCACAGAGACTCTTCTGACTCTACAAGCTAATCCAATTTGAATCTGCTCTTATTTCAGTCCAGCTAAAGTTGACCAGTATAACCATAACTGTACTGAACACCTGGTGGAATGAATATGTGGGAAGTGAGCACGGGAACTTACTGAAACTAGGTACGTAGGTCTCTGGACTCTGTTTCCTGGACAGAGAAGGGAAATCCTCACAGGTTACCTGAAAGTGGGCAGAGAACAATCTCCTTAAATAGAAACAATCAAGTATGGGGTTCAAAAAGCTCATGTAAACAACAGGGGTGTCTGTGTAATTCCATCCGCAAAACTGAACAAAGAGAAGAGGCAGTTACTTGGCCCGCTCAGATGAAGCACACTGGCATTCAGACTTTACAGAATGAACACAACATCTAACCTTCTCATGAAAGTCTGAAAGCCGTACTGTAACTTCTGAAATCTTGGTGCACAATATCGTAAGTAGAGAGACAATTTTTCATCAGAGCCTCAATTTACACTCTGATAGAGAGAGACTGAGGTTATTTTCACTGCCTCCAATCTGATCAGCAATCACTGAAGAGCGCTGTGTGTGAAAGCAATCAACACTAGAGCTGTAAACAAGTCATGTTTTACAAGCTAACCCCGTGATATTACCAATTATGTCTCACATCCCCTTCAGTTAGTGCGCTATGTGCTAATGGGGTTGCTGGGAAACAGACTGTGCTGTATACAAAAGGCAGTTCAAATGGAGGAACTTGCTGGTTATACTTTTAAGAGAAACATCATTTAATACTTCAGTTGACAGCATTTTGTAACAGAGCTAAGACATACTAAGTTTCAAGACAATCTGGTTTGTAAGTTACTAAAATAAGACACAGCTTGCACTGAGACTTTGCATCTAAGAATGAAACAGTTTCACAAGTTAAAGCTGTTTTCTATGATGACCGTGGAAACAAAATATGCTCATATTTGTGTCGTTGCACTGCAAAAATGAGTCAATTGTTGTATGTCTTCCAAAAAAATTGTAATGAATCTCTGTGTTCTTCACTACTGTTAATGAAATAGGAGCCAAAATCCAAATTTTGAGACAATATGTTTGGCAGAAATCCGTCTAAGGACGCACCAATGACAAACACACATAAGCTAAGAGTGATTCAAGGGGATATTGCTGATGTAATGTGATCTCTTTCTACTTTACTCCATGCACACTCCTTCATGAGAGAAAATGTTATATGCTAAAGCAAGTAAAATAACTTCTCCAATCTTTAGTAGTCCTTTTTTTGCAACAAAACCTGTAGGCCTGAGAAAGAGTCTAAGCTTGAAGCTTTTCCATTTCACTATTCACTCTGCAGAACTACAGGGAGACAGATAAAAACACATGCACACAAAAATAGCCACTCTTTGAATGCTCTGTGTAAGGACCCTACATGCTCACTGATTGGGAGCCAATCAGCACAGCCACTGTGATGCTCTACAATTTCAAAGTCAATCTGAAAAGCACTTACAGGCTTCTAAAGCCTCAGTGCAGTCAACACAAGGCTAATTAAGCTCTCATCACTTTGGTTTTTAGGAGTATTTTTAGATAAAATGGGGAGAGGCATCGCTTTCTGACTCCACAGAGGCTTCAATAATGTCGAAGAGTTAAATATCCTTCTGTTTACAGAGTAAATGGAGCTACAGCTGACAGAACACTCTTCTAGACTGTGTGTAATTTTTAAAGAGACATTAAGTTGGTACCAACACTTGCTAATTCCACAGATGGCTTATTTATCACTGGAGATGAGTGAGAATATGGCAAGCAGACAGTGGTGATGAACCCCACCTGTTCAGAGATCTTTCCATTTGGAGAACTGCATTGTTGATCAGTATCTGTGGATGAGAAACTGGACATCTCCCACGGTAGTTTGTTCTTCCCTTTTCCTGCACTTACGATCCTCCTTTGTAGTGGGAGATCATCAGTGAGGGAACCTAAGCTGCCATAGCTATAAAACCGCTCGCAGTCTGGTTCTGTCCGGTGGCTCCTGGCACTGCTTGCCCGCCCTCCATTCATCACCCAGTCCAGGTCAGCGGCAGAACCATTCTGAAAGGAGGGCCGCTGTCCTGATTTAGGCATCACCAAGCCATACTCCACAGTCCCATCTGAAGAGAGTTTTGGAAGGACACGTCTTGCTCGTCTTGCGTGTACAGCTGCCATTAGACCCTCTGCATCCTCATTCAGTTCAACCATGTCCACAGCTTTCATAAGAGGCTGCCTTTTCCCTGTTTCAAGGCAATAGTCAAAAACAGCAAACAGCTCAAGGGCAGCATGGCGAACCTTTCTTTTGCTGTCTGCCAGGTAAGGTGCAACCTCAAAGCAAAGCTTTGGGATGTTGAACTCTTTTCTCGGATGAGTTAGCAGGGCTGCCATGATGATGTTAAGTACATCTTCCCGGACCCTTGAATTCTTGTGTTTTAGATTGCCAATGACAAGATCCAATATTTGTTGAGGTTGTACAGTTTTCATCAGCTGTTGAAACACATTCATGTATTCCCCTCTAGTGACAGTGCGAGTGTCTCCGAGGGCTTTAAGAGCCACTAAGACAATCTGTCTGGAATATTTCTCAACACCTCCATCTAGTTTTTGAATGACTAGGTTTAAAACCTGTAAGGTGCCATAAAATACTTTGAAATTGCTGTCATCTAGAAGTCGTGGGAGAAAATTAATTAACTCCACAATACTGCCAGGAGGGACTGATTTCATGTCCACCTCTGACAGGATATGTTTGAGCTCTTCCACTCCATTTGTGCGATTTTGGTAATTCTTCAGGTCCAGTAGCTGCTGGTGTAACTCCTGAGTGATCAATCCAGGTATCATTTTCAATGATCTTGTGGATGTGGTCAAATTTGAGAAGCCAAATATGTAACCACGATCCTGTGAGGATGATGATATTCCTCCTTTTTACTTCTTGCCTTCATCCTGAGTGGCTGGTGATGGAAAACCACTCATCTGTTTGTCAGGCTGTGAATACAAAACAGTGGAGATTAACACAGGCTGACACGCACACAACCAACAGTTTGTTTCGTGAATACTATAAACATGTTATGACACAATTATATAACTCGACGCTGTACTTTAAATGAGTTCATTTTTACTTCACATCGTTATCAGTCATTCTATTATCAGCATCATGATCCAGGTTTGGAATGGCAGAGCGAATGGAAACAACCACTTGTGGCTGTAAGGCACGGCAACGTCCGTCATCAACAGAATAGTTGAGATAACCTTTAACGGCACAGATGTACGCTGCGGTCATTACTGCTATTACAAAAATAGTTGCATTTCATTTGCATCGACTGCATATTGATGTAAAGTATAGTAGCCGTGGATTTACATCAGTCACTGACTACATATAATCGTTAAGCAGCCTAACAAGCATTAGGAAGCTACATGGGACCGTATAGTTCGCTAACTGCAACACCGTTTGCATGGTGCTAAGCTAACTCGCTATCCCGCTACGCGCATTAGTGGTTTGTGTTCGGAGTCTGGGCTAGCAAAGTTAGAAAAACAAGAAGAAAATAGACCTCGCATAGCTCCCGATCGCCCTGGTTGCGTGAAGACACAATCTAAACGCTACGTAGTCCAAATTTCAATGACATTCTTCGGCAGCTACAGTTCCTTAAGGGCAGACATTTTCCACAGTTGTTTTAGCGAATGTCTGTGGTGTTAAATAATTGTAAGCTACAGAGGTATTCACAGAGAGAGAGAGAGGAGCCCACACACGCACACACCGAGGCAGCAAAATGGCGAATACATGTCGCAAACTGAGTGCTTCCATGGTGACGCGTTCCAGGCTCCTCCAGGTGGTATCATCACCACAGAGCGAGTGAGCTGCAGCGCACCCTGACATGAAGTGGAAGACAGGGTCGAAATTTTTTATAAAATATATACTGGATTCAGTCGACACGTGCCGTTTTTCTTTGTATACATTAATACAACACACATCACACAGTTACACATATAACACATACTGTAATTAAAGAAACCAACTAACAAAAACAGCAGTTACTGTGTCATTATTCTAACAGAATAAGATCAGCGTTATGTATCCTGAGGGAAATTGTTTTTCTAGAGTATAAAATTAGTGGAATGTAAAAATAAAAAATAAGATAGAATACAAAAGCACGTATCTAATGAAAAAATATGTGTCAAGTGGAAAGCCAAAATACAAGGTGTGTAAGTCAAAACAAATGCAGAAAATAGTGCCTTAAGTAACAAGATGACTAATTGAGAGCAGTCGGACAAGTCGAAATGAATTTGCACATTAGTGAAACAATTTCACATAGCCTACTGAACGAATTAATAGAAGGGGGAGGAGTTGTAAAGCTTGATTCTCACAGGTAGGAAGGACCCCCACCCCCGCACCTGCATCTCGGTGGGCTACCTCAGAAGGTGCTCTGACAAGACCTGTGTGTGGCATGCAGGGGGAGAGAGGTGTTGTCTATGATGCTGAGCAGCTTCCCCTGCATCGTCCTCTCTGACACCCCTCCTGCACAGCCTCCAGCTCAACCTCCAGGGCAGAGCTAGTTGCCCTGATATGTGATATGATGAGTTAAAAGTACAATGTAAAACGACGTGGTTTGATGAGTGACCATACTTGTTTTTTTCACCACTATTACTAAATATGTTGTCATTAGAAATCTTCTCTAACTATTACAAAGAAAATAATGCCGAGTGTTATTTTCAAAACAACAATCATCACTGTTATTATAATCACAATGATTATCATCCCTTCTGTCTGTTTTCATCAGTAATCATATCGCCACATCAAGCTTAAGTTGATAATAGAGAAAGATCGGGATTTATGTTTAACTTTCTCATAATAGATTTTGGAATTAATTTTTTTTCCGTGTAAAATTTTTAGCAAATTTATCTCATTGAGTAGTAACAGATTCTCTTGGTTCGTCTCTGGCAGACATGATTCTGGCACTTCCTTGTAAACATAGTTTTAGTTTAACATCAGCGGAAGTGGGTGTGCTGATCTGATAGCTCTATTAAAGAAGCTCAGCTGTAGCTCTGTAGCTAGGTTGGCAGTAGGTTGTTTTCCTGATAGCCGCCCGGGGTTCACTCGTTGCCGCCGAACTCCGCCTCTGCAAAATCGGTCATTACGGCGGCACAGCAAACGGACCACAGGTTACAGGTTTGTTTAATTGTTTTCCTAACGAATAAGTGATACATTTCAGCTGTCTCTAACGTCACGTTTTGTGTCTGTAAGCCATGTAACTGTATATCAATCAATGATGCAGCTAGCCACAGTAACCGTGTTTATTTTTAGCAGCTAACCTTCGCTGACTGCAGTGCAATGAAACAGAGATTTTGGGCCCTGTTTGTTTGCTTTACTTGGACATTGTCAGCGGTACTATGCTCCCGTTAATGTCGATTTTAAGCATAGTCTCTTTTGATATTTGTACCTGTAGAATTAAGTCTGTTACCAGGATTTTTTTAGTGCTGTTTATTAGCGCAGTAGCTACTTGCTGCTGTGGTTAAGCTAAGAGGTAGCTATCGAGTTGTGATCTGGCTGTGTCCTCCATTCAGAAATCAAGACAAGGCCACAGTCGTCAAACCTTCATGTAAGGTTGTTGTCACCAAATGACATGTATGCATATACTGCAAATGGAAAGCAGCGGACCGTGAAGTTGATATGTAATGTTTGCTTTCAAGCCAGTGCCGTCGGTTTACTTTAAACAGCGCTAGCTGTGGATTAAGAAGATGATGCTTATGTAGCTTGCATTAGAGTGTATGCTAACAGTCGATTTATTACTACAAAACACCCCTGAGTACATCATCCTGCTCAGACTTCTATTCATAACGCCTGCTGTTATTACGTCATAATATACATGGTTTTGCCTGAGTGTTATTTCCTTGTACTTTTGTGGTCCCACAAACAAGTTAGCTCCTTGTTCACTCACAATGTTAATAATATCTCAACTATTTTTTTTTTTTGTTTTTTTTTTAACTTGTCTGTCAGTAAGTAGTTTCCACTGGATCAGTAATCATATCGAATAACTATAACAATCCTTTACTTATATGTGGATTCCTTCATACAGATGGACCAGCAGGACCAGTCCTATATGTTTGCCAGTTTGAAAAGGCCTCACTCAGAACAGCTGCTGCAAGGGCTCCAGCTCTTGCGGCAAGATCATGAACTATGTGACATCGTCCTGCGTGTGGGTGATGCCAAGATCCATGCCCACAAAGTAGTGCTTGCTAGCATCAGCCCTTACTTTAAGGCCATGTTCACAGGTAACCTGTCAGAAAAGGAGACATCTGAGGTGGAATTCCAGTGCATTGATGAGACTGCATTACAGGTATGATTTTAACCTGCACCCACCAAGCCAGGCTGATTTACTGCTGTACTGTAGCTGTTGTTAATATGACGCTTCTCCCTCTCTCTCTCTCTCTCTCTCTTCCAGGCTATTGTTGAGTATGCTTACACTGGGACTGTGTTTATCTCCCAAGAGACAGTGGAATCTCTGCTACCAGCTGCCAACTTACTCCAGGTTAAGCTTGTACTAAAAGAGTGTTGCTCCTTTTTAGAAAGCCAGCTGGATGCTGGGAACTGTATAGGTATCTCCCGCTTTGCAGAGACATATGGCTGTCATGAACTGTGCTTGGCTGCAACCAAGTTCATCTGCGAGAACTTTGAGGAGGTTTGCCAGACAGAGGAGTTTTTTGAACTGACAAGAGCAGAGTTGGATGAAATAGTATCCAATGACTGCTTAAAGGTAGTCACAGAGGAGACTGTGTTTTACGCTTTGGAGTCGTGGATCAAATATGATGTAACTGAGAGACAGCAGCATCTGGCTCAGCTGCTTCACTGTGTCCGCCTTCCACTCCTCAGCGTCAAATTTCTCACCCGCCTATATGAAGCCAACCACCTTATACGAGATGACCACGCATGCAAGCACCTGCTCAACGAGGCCCTCAAATATCATTTTATGCCCGAGCACCGGCTCTCCTATCAGACTGTGTTGTCAGCAAGGCCCAGGTGTGCCCCAAAGGTGCTGCTGGCAGTGGGAGGAAAGGCAGGACTGTTTGCTACATTAGAAAGGTAATAACTTCTGAGTTGTTTATATCTTGTTGTTGTTGTTTGTATCTTGTATCTGTGTTCTTTTTGTGAAAACAAACTGACAGTATGTTTCTTTCTTTTCTTGCAGCATGGAGATGTATTTCCCTCAGACGGACTCATGGATAGGACTGGCCCCTCTAAGTGTACCCCGATATGAATTTGGAGTGGCAGTGCTAGACCACAAAGTGTATGTGGTTGGGGGTATCGCCACTCACATGAGACAAGGCATTAGCTATCGGAGACACGAGAGCACAGTGGAGAGCTGGGACCCTGAAAGCAACACATGGTCTACTGTGGAACGTATGGCTGAGTGCCGTAGCACATTAGGGGTGGTGGTCCTGGCTGGTGAACTGTATGCCCTCGGAGGCTATGACGGCCAGTATTACCTCCAGTCGGTGGAGAAATACGTCCCCAAGTTGAAGGAGTGGCAGCCTGTGGCACCCATGACAAAGTCCCGCAGCTGCTTCGCCACGGCTGTGCTGGATGGCATGGTGTATGCTATTGGAGGCTATGGCCCTGCCCATATGAACAGGTAATATCACATAGAGTGATCTTAGAATAATGGAATTTGTAATGGAAAGGAGATTTTTGTAATTACATGTTGGATTATTTACACTGAACATGCTGCAGAATCTTAATTTTTGGCAGCTCAGGTTCTAGTGTACCTTTTTTTTTTTAACAAAAAAAAAAAATCTTTTTAAAGCTCTTGCTTAAGGTTAGAAAGTAGCATAGAGCTGCAGCACATAATGATTCTTCACTCTAACAGATGACATTTGACTTGATTAACACGACACTGTGAGCTCTACACTCCTTTTCTGAAATAGAAATAGATCTTGTAGGGCTTGTTGTAGATCTGACAAAGAAGTGAAGGATGTCAAGTGCTGCTGAGAAAACCGCGAGGCCCTGTTAATAAGTGAAGAGGGGTAGAAACAGAAGTGGTTGCTGAAGTTTTAGCGAGAGGGGGCTTGGCTGTGTGCTGCTGGTGAGACTTTTGTTGTTGCTGTGAGTCTCCAGAGAGCCGTGTCTCTGTTGCTTGTTTCCTTGACTGCAGAAACCCCTCAGGAGAATGTGTTTGGTTGAAAAATCTTTAGGGACTGCTTTCTTCTCTATACCCAGTGGACTATATGTTCCTGTATGCTGCAAAATAATCCCAGATTGCAGGTGTTCTAATAATCACCTGAGGGTTCATTTGAGTCTTGTCAAATGTGGTGAACTGCCAGTGCTATTGGTCTAATGAAGTTTTTTTGTTTTAAGTTTGCATGTAGAGTTGTTTCAGAATGCCTGAATTCCATCTTTTCTTGATCCTGCACCAATGAGGCGACTTTCAAAATAAAAGTCTGCAATTGTTCAGGACAACTTTAGCTGAATAATGTACAAAGCTTGAGTTTGAATTATTTTTTTAAACTCTTGAAATTATGTTTTGTTCACCATGCTACATCTCCTCAATACAGTGTGGAGCGGTACGACCCCAGCAAGGATGCCTGGGAAATGGTAGCCCCCATGGCAGACAAGAGGATTAACTTCGGGGTAGGCGTCATGCTCGGCTTCATATTTGTGGTCGGGGGACACAACGGAGTGTCACACCTGTCCAGTATCGAGAGGTATGATCCACATCAGAACCAGTGGACAGCATGTCGGCCGATGAATGAACCCCGCACCGGTGAGTTTGCATCATATTCTAGCTGAAGGCTCTGTCTTTGTTTGTAGAAACACATCACTAGTCGAGTGTAACCATGATCTTGTCTTTCAGGTGTGGGTTCTGCCATTGTGGACAACTACCTCTATGTGGTAGGGGGTCACTCTGGGTCATCCTACCTGAACACTGTCCAGCGATATGACCCTATCTCAGACAGCTGGTTGGACTCTAGTGGCATGATGTATTGTCGTTGCAACTTTGGTCTGACTGCCCTTTGACCCATGGCCCAGCCAGCTAGGACCCTGTGACAGAACTTAGACACAAAGACATTCTTTTTTTTTTTTCCCTTTTCTCCTCCTCCTTCCCCAACATTCATCCTCTAGATGCAGACGAGTGCTGCACACGGATGTCAACACCGGAGAAGAGAGGGGGAGTGAGCGCCTGCTGAATGGACGGATGTGCTGCGCTAGCTGGCCAGCTAAATAGGGACCACAGGCATAGTAGCAGAAATGAGACAGAACTGTGAGGTTGAGCTGAATAGAGAGGAGGATGATGAGATTTTTTTTGTCATGGGACCCAGGAAATGACTGCTCTATTGCTGCTCGACCACAACAAGGACTCTGAGCCATTTCCCAGAGGATTGTGGGAGTAAACTTGTCACTTTTGTTTCAAAATAATGTTTGCAGACATTTTGTGTTGTCCTTCATGCCATTAATTATGTTGAACACTTATTTTTTAGGTTTTTTTTTTTGTTGTTTTTTTTTACCCTGCTGCAACTGGAACCACGTGTTCAAGTTTTGTAGAACACCACAGGTTGCTGGTGTTTATGTATGACTATGTGTTTGTTGGCCATGTAGTGTGTGTGTGTTCGTGTGTATGCTTGAGGGGTACATGCATGTCAGATAGAAATGTTTGTTTTGGTACGTGTCCGTCCGTGTGCAGACTGATGCTCGGGCTCGAGTTCTGCATCCAAATCAGTGCTTCACAAAGAAGAGAAGTTTCAATCTTTCTATTTCCTCGAAAGGGCTGCCTTTTTCTCTCCTGTAAATAGTCTTAAATGAAATATATAGATATGAATATATCCTCTAGTGCATTGCCTGTAAATGTTTTTCTGCACTGGGTCACTAGTGTGTGTATGTTTGTGTGAATGTGTGTTTGGTTTGATTTTAAGGGTCAGTGTAGAGGTGAATGACAAATCCTCCTGAGAGTGTTTGCCACAGTCTCTGCTTCATCCTCAGAGCCATCACTCTTACGTTCTATCTTCTGTTACATCTCCTTAAGGTCAAGTAGTGAACCTGCTTCTCTTTGCAAAAGCTGAAATCGACCTTGGCTCTCTTTCACCCTTTGGTCTGTTCACAATACCAACTGGTGCTATATTTAGGATTCAGGATTCAGCTGTTTGTCTGTGTTGCCTCATACAACTATGTCAACCTCCTTTCAGCCTCTGTCACATTACTGCTTTAGCTGTTACATTTACGTGCATTTTAATTGCAAATTAAGAGTCTTTCAAGCATGCAATAACACTAAGCACTATAAACAGAGAAATCTGTGCTAGGATAACAAAAGTAGTCTATTTCAAAGTTAGGATCATTTTTCTTTTGGTCTTTCTTGATCCATATTTTACTTGACTAAGCGTCCCCCTTCATCCACTGTCCCTGATACGGGACACAAGCATGCTTTGTTACTGTCTCAGAGCCTGCTCCTAGTACAGTTTCACTGATGGCTCTGAATAAGACATTTTCTGCCTGTTATTAGGTCTGACACCTGCTCTTTGCACTTGACACCAAACATGATTGTCATGTGGCCCCGGCCTTGCTCACTTGCAGGCTCATGTATGATGTAATCTGTTCACAGCTTCATGTAAAGTGCCAAATTCTGACTTCTCTTTATTTGCGTTTTTCCATCCTCCGGTTCTGGATGCTTCTTCCCTCTTGTCCCACAGTCAAAACATTTTTATGCCCTTAATGCTAACGTTTTAGCGTTGCATCCATGCCACCATTTAGACGGATGATAAAGCACCAAGGGCTGTGCTGGACAACTCAGGCCATGTTGGCACTGTCACCTGTTCTATGTCCTGGGAGGAAACACTAGAGTTATCCCTTCAAGTGCATCTGACTCCAGACTTGCGGATGGAATCTCTCTGTGCAGCCTAAGCTAATAGCTAAGGGACAGGTCAAGCAATGTACAGCAATAGAGGGGGCACTAGACAAGGAAGGAGTGGGTGTGTTGTGTCTCGTTGAATGGCTGTTGATGTTTAAGTCTAGTTTGACGTTTGCACACAAGTGGAAACTTAAACCGAGCTCGGCATTGCACTTACCAAACTATTTGATACATACTGTACTTTGTACACGTTTTAGTTTAGGATAATGGCATTTAGATAATGCAATAAGACTTCTGCTTTCTCTGTGGATCAAACTGTTTTGTGTTTTGTCTCTTTAAGAAGCCAAGGCATCTCATACTGCTGTGACGGATCTCAACATGGCATGTCTGTTTATTCACTCTAAAACTTTGAATGGTACCTTTGACTTTGCTTCATCCAATTTGTTGTTTTCTTTCTTGTGTGTGCTTGTTAATTTGTCCATGACTTTCGTTTATTGTAACAGTCTGAGAGGAATTGATTGAATTTAAGGCCAAATTTGAAGTACACACCTCTAGAACAAAATCACTTTCTTTTTTTTCACATTCACAGAAATAGATACTCGACTGGACAGGTGCTCTTCCACTTCACCCTTGCACTCTCTTTGATGTGTCCATGAAATAATGAACGTCACTACAGACAGGAACTTGAGTGACATTTGCCTTTCAAATTGGTCACTGGTGAGAAATTGTTAGCTGCGGATCATCATGTAAAGTTTGTTTTGGAAGGCTTATGAAAGAGTTTTCTGCAAATGTCATTTTGTTTTAAAGAAGTGTGAATGACTTTTTTTTGTTATATTTATGACCATAATAATTATAATTTGTATTGTTTCTATTCTGTAACCTGAATTCGCTGGCTTTTTCTGTGTTCCGTCTATTTTCCGAGACATTGTTCGTCACCGAGCAGCCACAGCACAAATCACGCTGGCGTAATTATGTGCTGCCGCCATTATTCATCCAGCATCAATGTTCTGTACAATGTCATGATTTCTGAAATGGTGAATACTAACTGCTACTTTAGTGAATTTTGGAGTTACACTGATAAAAATCTGCAAACGTGAATCTGCAAAATGAAGGGATGTTGGAATTGAGTTTGTACACGTTTTTATTAAGGCCTAACCAATGTCATGTTCTTGCCACCACTCTCACCAAAGTGCTTGTTCAAAGAAAGCAGATGGATGACGAACACCTGGTCTGCAATGGACTGCCACTCTTATGTTTGTCTGAAAGAGGAATCCTTTGAAACTGATGTCAATGTTAGCCAAATGACCACTCTGCTTCTTTTACATTTCTCATAGTGTGTCTGAAATAAGGTGATGATCTTGAATTTTCTATCCTGTGGATTAATACTGGAAGTACAAGATAACCTTAGGGGTAGAAACCGTAGCTTTTCACATTTGATCATGTTTTGATTGAGGACATTTTACATACATTTAAGTCAGTTTGTGTGGTGCAGTTGTACCCAGTTTAAAATAAATGCCTGCCTTATAAGGTACTGCCTGCTTTCATGTGGCTCTTGTTATACCCATCTATACAAGTGCAACAAAATAAACAAAAGTACAATCCAAAATATTTTTATTTGCAATTTAGAGAAAAGTTCAGCTTAGAAAAATAAAATGAACAAGAATTAAGGTTTATATAATCAGGACCTTCTTTTCACAAACCTTCCTTACTGAGGCACTGAGTGAAAAAATAATTGTTGCTTAAAACTATTTAAAAACAGCATTTATACAAATACATTTTTCCTGTTTGGCAACTGCAGCATGTGCTAAGACGGCGTTAAAACACTTGCATGTTATTTATTATAATGACATGCTGCCAGCTTTGAGCTTTGTGAGAAAAACAAGTCATGTTTAAGCTTGTTGAATCCGAAAACTATGTATTTCAGACAGCCCTCAACCTTTAAATCATATCTCGCCACATTAAAAGCTTTTGCAAAATTCAAATCTAAACAGGATTAAGTTGACATGGCCCTCAGCCTGGATGGTTGTTTGTTATCCCAAGACCCCAGTGTCAAAGGAAAAAGCACCACATTAAATTAAGGAAAAGGCTGAGGTGCATGAACATCGAATTAAAGAGTCAAAGTGACAAAAAAATGAAAAATACTTTAAACAGTCATCTCATTCAAAGCGTGTTAAAAGCAAATATCCTCACAGTGACCCATTTAGCACCCATAATTTCCTGAAACACATTTCATTTATTTTTTGTCAGATAACTTTATATGAATGCCAAGTACATGTATGCGCATCAACCCAGAACTAGTATAGTCCATCACAGTCTTGGATTCCAAGCATGCCTAAAAAGAAGTAATTAACCTTTGGCATCGTAAGCTTTCAGCAAGCATTCAGGTGAAATGGATCATGTATCATTCAGCTCTGATTTAAGGAACAGATAGAAAAAAAGCTGACATGAAAGAGTTCCAACAGTAAATTAATGCCATTCAAGGGTTTATGACAAAATATGCACAGAAATCGTTGAGGAATGTTTTATGTCTTGTGCTCAGTTTGTGCCCAGCTGTGATGAGGACAGGTTCACTTGTCAGATGCTCGGATGTAGACCAAAGAGGACAGCAGCAGGAGCTCTGGTGGTTTGTGTAACAGGATCAGATTGTCACTCCTCATGCCGTCATAATGCATCCAGCACCCGTCGATTTGGAAGGCTGCAGAGTAGTGATGCTCCTCTTTGTTAAAGAGTGTGGCGCCCTCCAGTAGGTACCTGTGGAGAAGGAGGAATTAGTGTCAACAAAACAACCATATAAGAATACTCATTATCACACATAAACATCATGTTTCGATGCCTTAAATTTAGTATTTTAAATAAATGAGCAGGTTTTAAGTGTCAGTTATTACTCTCATGAAAGCAGCGCAGGAACTAAGATTTAAACTACATATGATCAATTGTAGTAGTTTTGTAAGGGTGCCTGTCTTAGATTTAAAATCCACTCAGGAGGGACAAAACTGCAAATAAACAAACAAACAAATAAGACCCAAAACAATGGGGTGTTGTTGGCATGGCAGTTTTTCATATATAGAGGCTACAATCCTCTTAGCAGTGGTCGCTGGTTTGACTCTGGGTCATGGTCATTTGCTGCACGTCCAATACAGGCAAAAATGCCAAAAAGACGACTTCAAAAAAAGCTGTCATACTTCCCTGTGATAATATGACTTTAAAGCGTATCTCTCTTATCATGATACCGATTTTTCCCACTAAAAGTTTCAGACATCTCTGTTGTCACTGTGGTTCAGTGCCATTGTTACTCTACTCTGTGTTAGCCTGGCTGCAGCTTGAGGCTTACACCACTGTGTGGCTGCAGCATGCTACTGTACTGGGGCAAATGGTAACAAACAGCGTGGGCTTCACACCTATGCTGGCAGAGAGCCAGATAGTAGGGGACATAGGAAAGCTCCTCTGATTTCCACTGCTGCATATTGAGAATGACAAAAGCTGGAGGTCCATGGCAGAAAACTCTTTGTGAAAACTCTCTGAGGCCACCACACCTGTGGAAAAAAAAATAAGAGAAGTGGAATAAGACTGAACCAAATATGAAAATATTTCACATCCTATCAATGTCTCACCCTAGTTCTGAGCAGAGGAGCAGTTTGGGACAAAAGTATTCATCCACAGCTGACTGAATGGGGTCCCTGTGAGGCAGCTCGTGAGGTGGGCTGGAAGGTAAAATGCCATATGTTGAAAGTTGCAAAATGGAAACAATGAATGGCAACCAATTTTGCTAATTCTGTCCAAAATGCTAACATTTTATACTGTCTATGATTTCCTGAATTTCCCTTTGGGGATTGAAGTACATTCTATTCTATTCTATTCTATTCTATTCTATTCTATTCTATTCTAGTCTAGTCCCTCAGACCCACTCAAGATCTATGTTTCTGCAATGTTCTATTTCAGTATGTTTGCAAAGTACACAACGAGGTCAGGTTTCATTAAGTTCCCTTTGTAGCATCAGGACATGTCACTTGTTGTGTGCAGCATACCTGATGTTGATCGTGGTTTTGATGAACTCCTGGAAACGGGCTGGGCAGTCCCAGTTGGTGCATAGACTCTCCTGTATGGTGGACATGAGGTTCTCCAGGTTCTCTGTGAAGTTCTGATGCTCATTTCCAAACAGGTCAATTTCAAGTGCTGTCTTACGGATCTCAGAGCGGTACTGTTTTTTGGACATCCTGTCCCAAATCCACAGCATCTTCACCGTAGTGTAGTCACAGGAGTCCATCAGGTAGAGGAAATACTCCACAAACTGCTTGCCCAAGAAAACAGCCAGCTCTCTATGAAAGCTCTGGTTGTCCCGCAGAATCACATAAAGGATCATAAGGAAACCATCAATGGTGCAGGTGTTCTTTAGGTTGATTTTAACGTACAATGGAGTGCAAGATATTGCCTTTCGTCCTGCTTTAATGGTAAAGACGCCACCCCATGGAAGTACTGGCCTCCAGAAGGAGCGATCCTCCTCATCATTGTTGTTGATAGAGGCGCGGATTTCTTCAAATAATGTTTTGGATCTGACGGGAGAGAGAGAGAGACATACACGCAGATGAGTCAAGCGAGGACGTGACTTGAGTTTAGTTTGTCGGTCTGATCAATTTGGACATTTATGCACTGACGGTGCTGTTAGCATGTACAAGAAGCTACGCACAAACGAGTGTAAGTTAGCTTTTGACAACAACTCATACCTACCCTGAGTTTTGTCCCCTTAAAAAGTCCTAAAAGCGTGCTTACATTAAAATATTAGCGGATGTTTTTTAACTTACCTTTCGAAAAGGAAATTGTTCTCTGTGTTAGAAATCAGCGTTTGGAGCTCTTCGGTGTCGCTCGGAACACAGAATCTACTCTCCATGGCTCTCTGTGTGCCTTCATGTCTCAGATTAAACTCAAGTTTCCTGAGTGCAGACTTTTCAAACAGATTTTAGTACATGCGATATCTCAAGTTGGCATCACACGCCAAGCACGTAAACACTGGCAGTGTTTTTATTTTGAACGGAAGCGTTTACAGAGTGCTGCCCCCTGCTGATCCTCGGTATAACCACACCTTCCGGTTGTGGGCAGCACAGCAGATGTAGGATTCCTATTGGTGCTGGTGTTTCCCTGGCACGTTTTATTCGGGATGTGATTGGTTATCAGCGTTTGACAGCTTTCCCGTAACCTCGCCTTTCTCTGGCGTCATAAGTAACGTTAGCAAGGGAACGCTATTCCCGAAACGTGTTACGCCGGCTTTTAGCAGTATTGCTGAACTTTTTTATGAGGGCTGCGTCATCACCGTCAACTTCAGACGTAGTTTGAATAAACTTAAGTTTATGGCAGTGGTCAGCGTGCTCCTCTTCTTGTCAGGCACTGTGCGTGCAGGAGATCATAAGCACCTTAGAAAACGGACTTTCAGGACCAAAAGATGTCAGCTCAAATCATAAGTGGGAAAGAGGTTTCAGCGTAAGTAGCAGTTTTTTTGCTTTGCACTTTTTATGATGCATATATCGCCAGAAGGTGTAACAAAGTTTATAAAACGTGTTTGTGAAACTTGCGTGCTAACTATTCAGCTAACTAGCAACTCTATTATTTAATCGAAGATACAAGTTGACGCTGTTTATGTAATAAACAACTTCCGCACTTGATTACAGCCTTTATTGCATGCAACTGTTGTGTATTTTGAACACTTAACGAAAACTGTTTCAAACTTTGGTTGTACATTATGCCCTCCACGTGAATGAAGTGTGCCAGCAATCTTTTCTATTGTCTGATTAAGTGAGAAATCACAAGTGGACTCTTGCACAAGTTGATTTGAAACTCTTTTTTTTATTGTCATGTGAAATCAGATATGCCAATACTGACTGCATCGACTTGTGACAGTGTATTATCCCACAGTAAATCTTAAAGTTAAGTCTTTGAAACCTTGGAACAAAGCACTGTAAATCCTGTAGGATTATGTAACAACTTGATGTATTGATGTGATCTTTGCCCTGTCTGTCCGGTGACCTGAGATGAAGAGGCAAACCTCTCTCAAGGGAAATCTGCAAATAGTTTTTGATGGTTTTAGTTATTTAAACTTTGGTCTCAAATTCAAGGATTGTTTCGAGAAGTTTGGCGGAAGGCAAAACTTTTCCTTCACTGAAAAAGAACAAGACAATTATAGCTGCATGTGCCTGTCACAAGACATGACAAACTGCAGCCTGTTAGCTGATCCTCACAGAACTCATTAGTTAAATTCATTTATGTCACACAAACGGGCTATACAGCATCTTGGTTGATCTGCAGGACCCTGAATGTGAGGATTTGCATTAATTATCTCTGAGGCTTACAAAAGGATCACATTCATTGTTCTGGGCAAGTGATCTGTGTGGACAGAGGTCAAAAGATGAGGTCAGATCTATTTTCTGTGTGGTTATCATGTTTTTTTTACAGCCTGTTATTTAGAGGTGTTAGTCCAAAGATCTGTGGTTTGCACAGATAGAACAGAATATCACATAATAACATATATAATATGATGTGCCTGAATAACATGTTTTAAATAGTGGGTCATGCCTTTTTCACCAATTTCAGTAAATCCATTATATTACTAATGGTGTAATGTTTTTCCCAAATGACTATAAATTATTTTCAGGAACAAATTCAAAAGAAAACTTGAGTGGAAAAACACTTTACGGAGGTAGTTCAAACTGATGTCCCTCCATTCAATCACACGGTGTGTTTGATCATCACTGCCACTGATTCATATAATTCTTGTATCTTTAGCGCTTTTTCAACCGCAGTTGATGAAGTAATACTGCTGACAAGCTGTGTGATTGATTGTTTAACTGGAAAGACAAAGACATGCTTACACCTCAGATTTGTTCAGACAGGCTTAGGAGCTTGAGCTGAAGTTGTACAACTTCATAGCACAACTTTCTTTAAAACAAAGTCCAACATTATTGATCCAATCAACAAATAACTATTTCGCAGAAACTAACGTTGGAGATCCTTGTTACTTTTTTTTTTACATGTGCAGTCCAGATTTATGAAAGAGGATTGAAAAATGGTTGCCTTGATCATGTGATCCCTAGCTGCTGTCACTAAAGGCAGTGATTTGGCTCTTGTGATTCATGGTGGGATCATTTTCTGTCATATTAATGTAGCACACTAAAGGTGGGATTGAGTTAATTTTATTTTCTTGCGTCTCAGTCAGGTGAGGGAGCGTCTGAAGAAGGATGTGGAACAGATGAAGCTGCAGGACCCCAACTTCAGCCCTGGTCTTGTGGTTCTACAGGTTAGTGTTGCATTAGTAAAATCAGGTTTCGAGGCACAAAATAACTTTATGGGCCTTTTTTTTCTAAAAGCTAATTTTGCCATGTACTGTTTCGTGGCTTCCTCTGGAGACAGGTCACAAGTAAGGGTTTGCTTTATCTATGCAGCATTCTGTATCCCTACCTCCAAAGAGAGGGTGTAGCAGATGTGTTTCTGTAAAGGAGGTTTTTTTGTTTGTGTTCTTCTGTGTCCTGAACTGTGACATGTGTGTCTTAACAGGTTGGAGACCGTGACGATTCCAACCTTTACATCAGCATGAAAATAAAGGCTGCAGCCGAGGTAAAGGAGATAATTTACATACAGAGCAGTCTGTACATCTCACTGTAACTTAGTCACTCAGTCGTCTCTTCATTTTTTCTGTGTCCACAGATTGGAATAAACGCAACACATTTGAGACTTCCCAAGACTGCAACAGAAGAGGAGGTGAGAGGGGGTTTAGAATGTAAGGTGAACACTGAAACTGAACAACTTAAGGCTCCTGAGTGAGATTCTTGGCTTTTTATCCGTCTGTAGATTCTTCACAGTATCACTGAGGTGAATGAGAACTCGTCAGTGCATGGGCTCATCGTGCAGCTGCCATTAGACTCAATCCACAAGATCGACACAGAGAAGATCACCAACGCTGTGGCACCAGAGAAAGATGTGGATGGGTATGCACTGATATAAATCAGCTCTTATCATGATATTTTCTTCCTCTTCTTTTTAAGTTGATTCTGTATTTGTTTTATTTGAATCCTGTTAAAATAAAAAACATAATTAAATGTTTAAGTTCTTACACATGTGTAATTTGCAATTTGTTTTGGTCTTTTTGCAGTCTAACTAGCATAAATGCAGGGAAGCTGTCTCGTGGAGACCTGGGCGACTGCTTCATCCCCTGCACTCCAAATGGCTGCATGGAACTCATCAATCAGACTGGTACATGTTACAAGAAACAGGCGTCAAAATCTGTCTATATGTTAAAAGTCACTGATGGGGAAAAAAAAACAAAGATCATTCCTCTGTCTCTCTATAGGTGTTTCTGTGGCTGGAAAAAGAGCCGTAGTGCTTGGTCGCAGTAAAATTGTGGGCGCACCCATGCATGACCTGCTCTTGTGGAACCACGCCACCGTCACCACCTGCCACTCTAAAACAGCTGATCTTGCCGGAGAGGTGCGACAATGATCCTACTTTCTAACACAGCAGTCAGTCTCATGGTCTTCATCTTTACCATTATGTGCTTCAGTGCAAGCTGAATGTCTTTTAGGCAGTGTTTAGATGTTGCGACAGAAACTGCTTTCTGAGTTTCTCTGCTGTGATGTTTTTAGGAAAAGAGGAAGCTGCTTGAGTAGAAGTGTGATGCGTGAAAAGTGGGGGAAAGCATGTTTTTGTCCTCTTTATAATACAGTCTAATAAGTAACAATGTAACATGTAATTGGCTTGAGCTAACCTGGGTTATTTAAAACTCTAACAACAATCAGTGAGGACAGATGCTGAGGATCACAGATCTCTGCTGCCATCTTGTGGTCTAAACCAAAAACATCACCTTTCACCAGATTTTGGGTCATTTCTTATGTCTTAAACAATTAATGCCCATCAAGTCTTGCATCTACTCCTCTTATTTTCCGCTGTTGTTCACGGTTGTTGTCTCCCCCAGGTGGGAAAAGCAGACATCCTGGTTGTCGGCATTGGAAGAGCAGAGATGGTGAAAGGAGAGTGGATCAAAAAAGGGGCAGTGGTCATCGACTGTGGCATCAACCACATTCCAGGTTTGATTGCATGAGAAAGCTGTTCAAGCTGCTTTGTCCATCTTCTGCTGAATGACGTCCAACGTTTCTTTCCTCATCTTTCAGATGATACAAAGCCAAGTGGGAAGCGGGTTGTTGGAGATGTTCACTATGCCTCAGCCAAGGAGCAGGCTGGCTTCATCACGCCTGTGCCTGGTGGGGTTGGACCCATGACAGTGGCCATGCTGATGTCGGTATGGTCCATCTAGAGAGGGAATTCCCGGCCACATTGTCTGTTTGAATGAACTGGTTTTAAAGGGAGTGTCATGTGTTGGTTGAATGTCCCAGCAGTTTGACTCTGACTCTGAATGTGTATGTTTGGATGTAGAACACAGTGCTGAGTGCAAAGCGTTTCCTGGAGAGCCATCAGCCAGGGAAGTGGGACATTTCTTACACCAAACTCAACCTGCAGCAGCCTGTGCCAAGGTTTGTCACCGTCAGTTACTCTTGTTTTGTTAACTTGAGAAACTTAATTAAAACCCAAGGATCCACTTTGGGACAGGCATTTTTTATTTCCTGCTACATGGCAGGACTCTTTGAAACACTCCAATCAATGATGTATCTGTTCTGTTCTCCATTATTAAATATTTTATCATGTCTTTTCAACTCCAACAGTGACATTGTGATCTCTCGCTCCTGTGTGCCTAAACCCATCGACCATTTAGCCAGAGAAGTTGGGCTCCTCTGCGATGAGGTGGAGTTGTATGGCAAAACAAAGGCCAAGGTCCAGCTGAACATCACCAAACGGCTGCAGGCTCAGCCAGACGGCAAATATGTGGTCGTCACAGGGTGAGCTGTCAGAGCCGTTTTCTTATCTACTGTACTCTTCGTTCCTGTTTTTTTTTTTGTGGCTATTTTCTGGTGAAAAATTCTATCTTAACAACTGTTTACCATAGCTAGAGACACTCAGAACACAAATGTGCATGATTCAAAATATTTTTACAGTCCCTACTTTCCCTACTATGTTTTGATTTAAGTTTTGAGGGATTATTTAATATTTCTCCCCTATTATCACATATTCTTGCTGTGACTCTAATTTAAAGTTATTTGTCTGTAGCATTACACCCACTCCTCTGGGAGAAGGAAAAAGCACCACGACCATCGGCCTGGTTCAAGCCCTAGGAGCCCACATGAAGCTCAATGTGTTCGCATGTGTCCGACAGCCTTCTCAGGGACCTACCTTTGGCATTAAAGGTGAGATTAAACATGTATTAAACCAAGGAGAGGTTGTACTGGCAGCAAACTGCTGAAACATGTTTTTTTAATTGAGTACTGATGTTTTTAACTGTAGTTCTCTCTCCTGTCTACAGGTGGAGCTGCAGGAGGAGGATATTCTCAAGTCATTCCAATGGAGGAGGTACTTTACTTCTGTGTTACACCAAAAAAAAAAATCTATTGAAATGAAAAATTGAATTAACCTAAAAACTTTGAAATGTTTTTTTTAGTTTAACCTCCATCTTACTGGTGATATTCATGCCATCACCGCTGCCAACAACTTAGTGGCTGCAGCCATTGACGCCCGCATGTTCCACGAGTCTACACAATCTGACAAAGTATGATCTTCATTTTTGTTAGTTTTTGAAAATATGCGCATTTATTTAATTGCTTTGTAATTTGGACTGTTAACAATTCTCTCCCTGGGATCCCTAGGCTTTATATAACCGCTTAGTGCCGCTCAGTGGAGGACAGAGAAAGTTCTCTCCTATTCAGATCAACAGACTGAAAGTAAGTGCTGCTGTCTGTAGATTCAGGATCTGATTAAAATCAAAGTCCAGGCAAAAGAGTTCATCTAACAATCATTTTTTCTCTATTTGTTAAGAAACTAGGAATAGAAAAGACCGATCCCTCCACGCTGACTGAAGAAGAGATCACCCGCTTTGCTCGCCTGGACATGGATCCAAGCTCAGTCACCTGGCAGAGAGGTGTGAACACCTTGAATGTCTCTTAATCATCTTACATTGTTTGGGTCATTAAATCTGTCATGTTTATCGTAGTGACTGTAAGTGTTTTGACTTAGCTTTATGTACATCTTATGTAGAGTTAATGAGCTCTTGCTGTGTCCCTTCAGTGCTGGACACTAATGATCGATTCCTGAGGAAGATTACAATCGGCCAGGCTCCAACTGAAAAAGGATACACAAGAGAGGTAAAGAGATCAAATCTTACAACATGGAACTACAGGGAACTACAGGGTTTCTGTCACAGTAATTTTTAACAATAAAACAAAAATAAACAGAAAATGACTAAGAATTATTTTTTTTAATGAGTTAAAAAAAACTATGCATTTACCTCTTTTTTTTTTTTTTTTTTGCTTAGGCCCAGTTTGATATCACGGTGGCGAGTGAAATCATGGCAGTGCTCGCCCTCACCAGCAGCCTGGAGGACATGAGACAGCGTTTGGCCAAGATGGTTGTGGCCACTAGCCGCAGTGGAGAGCCAATCACCACAGAGGACCTTGTCAGTGGTCTATCAAGTCCTTCATGACAGGATACACTATAGATACATGTGTTGTTGGAAACATGATCCTAAAATGTAATATTTTTCTCCACACAGGGTGTGAGTGGGGCTCTTGCTGTTCTAATGAAGGATGCTATCAAGCCAAACCTGATGCAGACCTTGGAGGTGAGTGGAATACATGCTAAGTACTTTTACCTGGAAAGAAGTTTGTTCTTATGATTCAAGACTCAAAAAGCTTTAAAAGTCAACTTCCCTGATGATTCGGGCAGTTGTCCAAGAGGGATGACATTGCCTTAAGTTTTGATTCAAGTCACATGTAAGATGCCTTCATTGGCAGGGAACTCCTGTGTTTGTCCATGCTGGCCCCTTTGCCAACATTGCCCATGGAAACTCCTCCATCCTGGCTGATAAAATAGCTCTGAAGCTGGTTGGACCTGAGGGCTTTGTAGGTGAGTTGAGCTTTACAGTAACATGTTTCACTGTATTGGAGTGCCATAATAGATAGTTAGCTGTGTTGGTAGTACAAGTGATGACATCAATGATATCATATTGTGGTAAGATATTACTCAGTATTCCCCACCATTATAATTCTGTTACTGTTCTGTTTTTCTGACCTGCTCTGTTAATTCTACCAAACAGTGACTGAGGCAGGATTCGGGGCTGACATCGGTATGGAGAAGTTCTTCAATATCAAATGTCGCTACTCTGGCCTTAGACCTCATGTGGTGGTTCTGGTGGCCACAGTCAGAGCACTGAAGATGCACGGAGGAGGACCAACTGTGAGTTTTCCCGAGTTTCCCTCAGCACCCTAATGATGACATCTTTACTCCATTATGAAACGGAAAATCCAAACACACATGTATTTCACAACAGTCATATTTTTCCAAGCAAATGCTCAAGACAATGTGGGAACAAAACAGAAAAGTTTTTGAGATGAGGTTAATTTCTCTTCCAGCTGAGCAAACATCACAAAGCAGTTGCACATTTTTATCTTCACTTGATCATTCACACGTTGTTTGCTTCTTATTTATCATGAAGCAAACACCTGAGACTAAACAATTCACGTTTGATGTCACTGCAGTCAATTTTGCTTGTTCATTATCAAATACTTTAAATTTAATTTTTTTTCAGGTCACCGCTGGGATGCCTCTGCCTAAGGAATACGTTGAAGAGGTAATCTGTCGGGGAGGAGGAGGGTCACAAAGGATGCACAACAAAAGTTCTATGCACAATCAAAAATTGCCTCATCATCTGCCATCACTGTCCTCTTTGTCTACACAAAAACTTTATATGATCTAAGATTTTATGTTTCTATTTAGTTTATGTAAAAATGTTAACGTTTGTACCTGCATGTAGAACCTGGAGCTGCTGGAGATGGGCTGCAGCAACATGAAGAAACAGATTGAGAACGCTCAGCACTTTGGGGTGCCAGTGGTGGTGGCTGTCAATAGTTTCAAGTAAGTGATGTTTGATAAAATGGTAGAAAAGAGAATGCAAAAGTCTACATGAGCTAAAAAATGGATACAAAGAATTTGTATTTTTGCTTGACTTAAAACTGCATTCATCTCTGAAAACCAACCCAACATAAAGCTCAAGTTTTGCTTGCAGGACAATGTTAACATTGTTCTGCTCTTCTGCTTTGCCTTTTCATCCTTCCTTTTTGAGTCTAAGTGTTTGCGTCTGCTTTTCTCTGACCGCCCTGCAGGACAGACACTGAGGCTGAACTGGACTTGGTCTGCAAAATGGCCAAAGCTGCTGGAGCCTTCGATGCTGTGCGCTGCTCCCACTGGGCTGAGGGTGGAGCTGGTGCAGTGGCCCTGGGTCAGGCTGTCCAGAGGGCCTCTGAAGCCCCCAGCAACTTCAAGTTCCTCTATGATTTAGAGGTAAGGAGTACCACGTTTCTGTTTTTGTTTTGGAATTTTAAAATGATGGGGAGTAAAAAAAACATCAGCAACACTAAATCTGACAAACATAGAAGATATTCCTGCATTAAGTCTTTCATGAAGTCTTTGTCTATTTCCTCTCTAGCTCCCTATTGCGGATAAGATTCGAATAATCGCCCAGAAGATCTATGGAGCGGATGACATTGAACTGCTCCCAGAGGCTCAACACAAGGTGGAGCTCTACACCAAACAGGTTGGCATCCCTCCACGTCAATTTGTCTCTTTTGACTGGCTTGTCAGGCCTGGTTTTTGGCTGTTTCTGTAGCAGAATCATCACATTAAAACATGCTTGAATAGTCCTTTGTAAGAAATCCAGTGAATGTTCTCCCATCCTTGCTTCTTCCCTCAGGGTTTCGGCAATCTGCCAATGTGCATGGCAAAGACTCACCTGTCGCTCTCTCACGAGGCAGACAAGAAGGGAGTGCCCACTGGGTTCATCCTGCCAATCAGAGACATCCGTGCCAGTGTCGGCGCTGGCTTTCTGTTCCCATTGGTTGGCACGGTATGTTTTCTTCTGTGTTCATCTCATTGGATATCTATCTTCTCTGCTCTTCACAAACACAACAGCAAACCGTGACGGTGCTCACATCCTGACTTTCTACACTCATCTTTCTACCATAGAAAAGTAGACGCTATCAAAACATCAGGACATGTCCAAGGGTTATGCTGGGTTTCATTCTGCAGGGTAGATGTTTGGCTCATCAGGTGCATTGGAAGTAAATTGGAATACTGTGGAAAAGTTACTTTACTTTAGTTGCATTTGGCACCTTCCAATACTGCCAGAAGAACCAAATGCTTGGTGAAATGCTTGATATTACATTTCTGTATTTCTGCCAACATTTCTGTATTAAAAATGCTTTTTATTGGTCTTGTGTGTTTTTTACGCCATTATTCAAAGAGAATAGGAGATTGGATCAAGCGCAAACTGCAAGTTTGGTACCGAAGTTTAAAAAAAATTGGCAAGCTTGGCATATCTATGAGGATTTTTTTCCCACTGAAAGACTGATTTCAAAATTTGTTTTAAGTTTTATATAATCAACCGTCCGCTATCAATAACTACTGCCTATATCTGTTCTTTCCTAGATGCCAACAATCCCCGGTCTGCCCACCAGGCCTTGTTTCTACGACATCGACCTTGACCCTGAGACTGAACAGGTCAATGGGCTCTTCTGAAGCAGAACTCTGTAGTAATATGGTAAGGAAGCAACTATGCACACGGTAGTTTTTGAGATAATACTTGAGTGCCACACACTATTTATTACCCCCAATTCACACATACAGCGTAAGCGCTGCGGCCCGTCAGCACTGCACGCTACGCTGAACTTACATTCACACAGCCCGCACTGTGTGCATGCCACCAACGGCTGCTCGCGTAAATCTCTACAGAACAGATCGTACCAAACAGGAAAACAGACAGGAAAAACAATCTTAGAATTAGAAAGCTAAAGGGCTCTTTATCTCACACTCATTTTTATTTTCTCTCCCTTCTGTGCAGACAAAGCCCAGCACCCTTTGCAGGACCTGAATAAAACTTGATGGACTAATAACTGGAAGCACTTGGAGCTGGTCTGCTGCTTCTGATTGTAGTTTTTTTTAAACACACACTGACAGCTGTAAATAATTCATTTGCTCCTGTGGACAAAATAAAATTAATCAATCAGAGAAGAGTTAACCCCCAGGACTTCTTCAAAGAGTTCTTGTAAGGTTTCAGTGTCCTTGGAAAACATTTCTTTTACATAGCCTGTCACACATTTATCTTCATGTTCTAGTGCGAAATGGCAATGAAACACAGAGACTGTTGAAATCAGGCACATCTGCAGTGTTTTGACTCTACATGTATATTTTGTTTGCAACCACCGTCTGTATTAGTCCGCTGAATTCGCTCTGCCTTTGTGATTGAGTGTTTAAAAAATACTGAACATATAATAACTGCCACCATGACAAATATATTTTTAACTTTCTACTTTGAAGCAGCACTCTGACCCCCTTGTGCCACGTCCTCTCTTTAGCCTTCCCTCTTCCTCAACTGATGCTTTTTAACACACAGTCTAACTCTTGCAGAGCATCACTACTGCTGTAACTCCGAACTGTCATGATGCTGTAAATCGGTGGTTTCCACTTTTGCAGAAAAGATCAAATAAAGTGTCCTGTACAAAAAGCCACACGGGAGTGGAACTGCTTTATTACTGTTGTATTATCACTGTAGACCATCAGGATGATGAACTTTGTCCACTGGGTGTTTACTCCAGTTTATAGTAAAGTCTGCTTCCAAAGAGGCTTTTTTTTGTTTGTTTTTTACACCTTTTCTTATGACCACCTTGGTTGTTAAGTTGATTGTCAGGATTCTATGATGCATAACGACCATCCCTTATTTAGTTAGCCATTTTCTAGCTCTTTGTCTTCCATCATTTAGACTTTTAATTCTTATTAGTTGTAGGGAACTGGAGTAAATCGTAGCTTTTATCGAGTAAAGACTGACTTACTATTTTTGTTCCTTAAATTTAGCACAAAAAAGGATTACAAACATCAAATAAGAGACCTCAAACTTGTACTCCTCGGGGTGATGTCCTGCTTTGTTTGACCAACCATCAGGCTAAATGTGCTCACAACATGAAGCAGAGAAGATTCCCTGTTCTGATCTGTGACTGTAAGTGCCTTTTCATTTATCGTTATTGTGTCAAAATTGAGTTTGTTACAAAGTAACAAAACAGTATTAAGTAAATGAGATGGCTTACCCAGCTGACTCCGTTTCAGATTCAGAACCCCCCCCCTTCTGAGCCTCTTCCAAAACGCTTTCATCAAAACAAAACCAGCCCATTAAGTTTAACGTGTCTTTATGCTGTGTTCAGAGATCTGAAGCACTTTGGATAAAGTAATCCCTCACCTGTTTGCTGCCTGTGATTGAACAACATAAAGATTGAATTAAAGGCTCCTCTTTAAAAGACACAATCTTATTTACATCCCAAATAAAACAAAAGCTGTCATACCATCAACATACTTTTCAACATTTTTTATCACCACTGGTGTTTATGTCACGAAGTATTTGAGTTTCATGAACTTCATGTTGTCTCAAGTGCCAGATTTTCTTTTGTAGCAACAAAACTCTGAGCTTCTGCTTTCTTTCATCAAATGGTTTTTGAAAAAAAAAAAAAATAATGGAGGTACTGACTGCTGTGTTTTCAGCCTATAATTTTGGCTTTTATATCATTTGTTTCACAATCGGGTGCAGAGGCAAATCAGGGGATTGCTACATGAATTTGCTGTCATAACTGTAAAAATTGAAATAAATCCTGTACCCTCTTAATTTTTTTAATACCTGGATCATTATCCCATTTAGTTTTTACAACCACCACTGGCATCAGCATGTTTACCTCTTCAATTTCTTCCTCCTCGACAACCTCTCTTCACCCCTTTTTTTCTTTGCCTGCGTCCCCCCACAAATGATGAAAAATGATTAATACTTGAATAAAAACAGAACCATATGCTGATCCAGTTCAAAAGTAAAACAATATGTGAAAACTTACCACCTTCCTCCTTGCTGTATAAGATAAGAAAGTCAAAAGTCAAAACACAAGCACATGGTTAAAACAGTGGGTGCAAGATATCTTAATGAGTCTGACTCGGTGTCAGTTTCAGAGATCATGTCAGCATCATCACTTCCTGACTTTCCTTCACAACCCTTTAATAAAAACAAACAAACAAATAAATAAATAAAAGCTTTTCTTTAAATAAGCTGTTTTTATGTTGTTTGACACATCAAAAAGAAGCTGTAATCACTCATCTCTCTGTTGCCTGTTATAATAAAAACATCAAAAGTGCAAAATAACAGCAGCAGATTGATTTAGAAAGTAAATAGAAAAACAAAAGGCATAACCTGCTGTGTGCAAAATCATGCAGAAATTCTTTCTCTCTCTCTTTTTTTTTATTTTTTTAATTTTTATTTTTATACATCTTTTGCATTTCATTTTAGTCATTAATCTGGGACCGAGGCTCATCAGGTGGTTCCTTCTCATGTCAGACCTGAAGACCTCATGATTTACACACATGCAGTTACGTTTTGAACCTTTGCATGACCAGGCTTGTGTGTCATGCGAAGAAAAATCTTATCGCATGTTTTCTGAACATGAACAGACATAGGTTAGGAGTACTTGTATGCAAATAGCCAATTTGCCTTGTCTAATAGAAATAAAGTCATTTTTTGAGTAAATTTGGTTGAGGATATATAGCTTTTTATAATTTATTTCATTAAATCATGATCAATGGCCTGACTCACTTTAAAATGCACTAATTATTGTGTGTTTTGTACATTTCAGACAAAGACCCATGGAGAAGTAGAGGATTATGATTTTACTATGGCTGTATAAACTGTTATTGACAGAGTTAATGTGCACCTGCAGTCCTTGTCAAACACAACCTTTATAAGTGTTACAGTCAGGGTTTTCAGACACTTCTCTGCATTTCTTCACTGTACTCAGGTTGCCTGGACTTTCTCTTCTCCGTGTCGGTCAGCTGCTGCTGTTCCAAACTATCTGGTGCCCCCTGTCGGACATGATGTAAAAACACAGCGTGTTTCTGCTGCTGTTAGCTTAATGAGGATGGATCCGGTTTAAGGTATGGAGGTCAGTGCCCTTGCAATAGAACTTGAATCTATCTTTACATTAGGGTTAGTCTTAGAAAAAGCAAAACCGAAATATTCAAATGGTTAAGTTGTGCAATAATATTAGTGAAATACTGTGTTTTAGTCACTGCCTAAAAATCGTTGACTGCAGGCTAAAATCGTCATTTTTTTTTTATCAACAAGGAACCGATTAAATAACCAATAAACCAATTATTTGGGTTTTAATTAATAGAAATAACCAGGCTGATGAACAAACAAACTTAATAAATACTGTTTGAAAAACTAAACACTGCTAGAGCCTCACTGTGCAACTGTGGCCAAGTTGCTCGATTCATTTTTAAACTGTTTGTTGTGACATGATAGGCAGCTTACAAGTAAATTTTGGGTTTGTGTATATTATACAAATGGAGATGATTAATTTTCTCCACAAGATAAATCTTGTTTTATGGCAAAAAAGAGGAATTAATTGTATATTCTGGACATAAATAAGCCCCAAAATTAGTTATTAAACAGAAACTAAGTGGTGAATTTGAAAGATTAAAGATGGTTAAAGCATTTTAGTATGCTAACTAAAATACTGTAAGAGATACCATCTTTTTTTTTTTTTTTTACCAGGTCCAGAATCAACCTGACAATCGACAAGATGCCCAAGAGAAACCATATTTCCATAATTTCAGGGTACTAAAGCCTTACTTTCATTTCGATCTAACGAATGTTAGCGGTAGCATTAGCTCAGAACACCTCCACTGTGCAGCCTCGTGGAACTGCTAGCTTGTAGCATTCCTGTAGGATTTTGGTATTACCATTATGACTTCCAGTCAGTTGACATTGACCTGTAAGCATTTAAATACACACCTTCAATGGCATCTGCAGCTTGTAAACCTGATCACAAGGTTAAAACTCAGCAGCTTATTTTACCAGCTAGTGCAATGTTTAAAGGTATTAACATGTTGGGGGGGCCACAGATCTTTTCAAGAAATTTCCGACATAATTTCCAAATACCTCAAATATCTACTGGTAGGCAGCAACATTTGGTAAAGAGCTTTTGCTCCTTAGCAGGATTGATCCATGTAGAATGTGAGCTATGTGGAGTTGGGAGGCAAAACAATGTAGCTCAGAATGTTAACTTTCAAAGATGGGATTGTTTCCATAATGCTCTGCAAACTGCAGAGTCTCAAGTGACTGACTTCATCTCTTCTGCACTCCTTGAGACGTCTGTGGCATTTGTCTGCTGGGCTGCCTGTTTGCTGCATGTCATTAGCTCTCAGACATGGCTCGGCCAAAGACAGCATGCCATGCATGAAGAGTTGTGGGAAATGCAGCAAACAACCCCCAAACCCCCCCAGTCTGTAGGGAGCTTCTTTAGTACTCTACACATGTAGTCTGCAGTTTGTAGGAGACGCAGCTGCTGAAACCACAGAGAGAACAAACAACACATGCATCTCATTTAGGATGTGTCTATTGGCACATTTATCAATTACCATAAAGTGTCAGGACATTAAGACAAAACAAGGATTTTTCCGTCGCAGAAGACCACTTTGTATATTTTCAGTAAGAGTTTGTTTTTATAATTCACTGTAGCTAAAAAGCACATGACGACTGATATACAAAAATGCAGGACTTTTCTTCCACCCTTGGGTGCGACTAGTTCTAGACTAACCTAAACATTATGTCTTCCCAGGGAGGGTAACAAGATTTAACCAGCGAGCTTTGAGCTGAGGATAAATGAAGTGGAGAAAGAGCAAGTGCTTTAAAGAAAACGAGAGGGAGTGAGAGAGCATATGTTTAGTAGGGTGGGAGGGTTGGATAGAGGGAGGGGGAGAGAGAGAGAGAGGACAAACGGATGGGTGCTGTGAAATCTGTTAACAGGGGAGCTCTGTGCATTTGTTAGACGTCTTGGCTGCTTGCCCAACTTAGCTCATTGTAATCGAGGCATGATCGTCGACTCCAGGCAGCCCTCTCCGCCGCCTCGGCTGCCTCACGCCTGGACCCAGCCCAGCTCCCACCGTTGACATGGAAAGACCTGTAAGTGCCTCCTTCCCCTCTCTCTCTCTCCCTCTCTCTCTTCTCATCCCACTCTCTCTGATATTGGGTTCCCTCTCTTCCTCTCCTGCTCTGTCGCAGATTTAGCTGTGGCTACATGCAGCATTTATGTTGTGTCTCTGGCTCTCTCCCTCCCCTGTTTGGAGCTGCTGTAGGTGGCAGGAACGCTGGGTAGAGAGGAAGCCTTGGCAGCTTTCTCTCTGCAGGGCCCCCTCCTCCTCCCCTCTGCCTGCCTGCCTGTCCGGGCATGGCTGGCAGACCCACAACGTCTCTGTGTGTTTTGGGGGTTTTATGCCGCACAATCACAGATCAGGCCGGCTGAACCCTGAAGAAAACTGTTCCCTACTTTGATTTGAGGAGCCTGGGATTCACTTCAGTCTTCGCCACTCGTTTCGGAGTTGCTTAAATTTGGAGTCGGCAGCGTGTCTCTCCATTGCGCCTATTCTTGGTGGTATGTCCTCATGGTCTGTTGTGTTTGGATACCCTGACAACTAGAAGCTGTGAGGTAGCCTCTTTCCAGCCTGCTGCGCTGTGTTCTCTCTAAGTGAGTCACAACTTTTCTCATGCTCACTATGTCTTTGCAGGTTTGACACAAGTGCCTTTGGTTTTTTATTTTACTAGAAAATCTCGTCTAACACCGTACATTTGGGAATATATTGGATCTTTATGATAAAACCTTAAAGTGTGACAGTTTAACTCTGAAAACATCGTAGATGCATCATTGCAGCCATAACAGCAGCAACGATGGAAAATAGCCTGAGAGAATTCCTCGCAGTCCGAACATGATGGTCTTTGTGTGCTTGCTGGCTGTGAGTCATCATTCTGATCTGGTGTTATCACATATAAACTACCTTGAATCTCTTGTTGTCACTGGAGCAACACGGGAGGATGACTGACACACTTTGGCACATCCCCTCTATGTAACTGTCAAGATGGTTTGACCCAACTGTGTAATTTTGCATGTGGAGAATGTGATGCTTCAAACTGCATTATGTTTTCCCACAGCTTCAACAAGCAGCACTGACAACTTTACTATTTAACAGCGGTGTTGACACATCTACGCAGCTGATGCTAGTGTCGATCCACACTGAGCAAACTGATTGAGACGGGAGCTCCTATTTGGAATAATTGTCTTATTTTAGCTTATCTCCTATAACATGAGCATAATTACATTTCCCTGCTTACATTAAGCAAACATCAACCTAAAGCTGTAATCCCTTCCCGAAAGATTTACATATATTTAGCTTTTTTTCTATTTAAGCTACAATCTGGGGCCATGTGAACTTAATGCTTGAGAGCAGAAACAATTTTTCCTGTTAGTATCATCCTTTTGTGTGGGGTATGTGTCTTTAAGAGATTATTTTGCATGTAAATGAAGTAGGAGCTCAACCATGGGACCATGGGATGCTGGCATTTCATCTTTGTTACTGAGAGGAAGAGGTTAACATTTCTGGGATATTCCTGTCACATTTTTTGCCAAGAGTTTGATACTACTCCTGTGTATGCATGTTAAATAAGATACCACAGTCAGCAGATGTTATCAAAAATGTAGATGATGACGAAATAAGTTTAAATGAAATGATAACTCAGAGTTAACTAAGTCCTAAAACAACAAACAAAACAAAAACGTTCCTAACTTGAACCAAAGAAACAGAACAAAAATACATTTACTAAACCTCGCTAGGAGACAAAAACATGGCAGCTCACCCCTACTAAACTCAAACTTTGGAATCACCTAAAATTCAAAACTAAAATAAGGTGTCCTTGTTACAACAAAAATGAGACCAGGATGCAGGAACTCAGTCTTATTTTGAATATGAGGATGCTATGGAGGCCAATTAGATCTTCCTCCTCGCAGTTAGGATATATAATGGTGGCCTCATGAAAAAAAGTCTCCCCTGCAAACTGTGTGTGAATAGATAAGTGTGCCACATATTCCAAACTGCCCTTTAAACCAGGCTGTAGTTTAGTTTCCTCTAAAAATTAGCATTTTAACACTGTTACACTATGAGTTTGTCCTTGACTTTTGGAGCTCGCTCATAAAGATGGCCTTTTTTGATTCGACTGATGTCAGACCCCCTGTGGTTGTGGAGTCTGTCTCAAATTTACCAAAAAGGAACTGCAGTTTTTTGCTCTTAAGTGAAACAGCAAAGGTCTCGAGAAATGGAGTTTGTGCAGTAGTTCTAAAAACTGCAGTTCCTGAAGTGTCCACCTGAGGCTAGCTCCAGAACCAAGTGGCGCCAGATTAACACCCATTCAGAAAAGCCCGTCTTTATAGCAAAAATCAAGCTTGTTTAGAGCCTGGTTTAGAAATTGTATGAATAGCTCACTTTTCTTTTTGCACACATTTCAAAGGACTTATAATGCATTAGTTTTGAAGAAATTAATGTTGTGAGTATAATGTGATTCGGGGCATGGCTGACTTGAGACCTGTCTCAAGTGTGTCGTATAGTTTTGATATAACCAAGATGAATAAGTTAGCCCCTATGCAGTTGTTAGAAACAAAGAAATATGGTAATGGTACCAAATTCTTTTATTATTATTATTATTTGGAAAAGGCTGCACAGTTTTTCATCTGTGGAAATGAAGCTTTTAATTTGGACTCTGTCAGCCTTCTTTTGGCTAATGTTGCCAGCTTCAAATGGGCACTCAAGGTCCTCCACAAACGGGTGGAAACTGCTTCCATGACTCTGTCCAACTGAGCAAAATCCAGCTACTAGCTTCTTCTCTTATAACACTAATCATTTATAAAAATCAATAAAATCAGTGCTTTCTTAAGCAGTTAAGTGCTGAGCTATGTTTGTAAGCTTACAGGCTTCTATCTGTTACTTAATGTTAAAAGATAAGATTCATATCAGTTTTCTTATTCAACACTTTGTTCATAATTGAATAGACATGTTAAAAAAATAGAGGAGCTCATTATCATTTATTTCATGCTTTATATTATGTCTTAAATGTTCTTGTGACATACTCTACAAATTCTTCTCTTCTGAAACACAGACCCTAGAGTTTGATCTGTTGCAAAGTAAAGGAACCATTTCCCAACTCTTACTCACACCGAAAGAAGACTACACAGACCAGATTAGATACAGAACATTAAGTTACTGCAGGCTAAAGGAAATGAGATCTGTATTGGAGTAATGCCATCCCATTATAACTCTGAAGTCAAACCCTAATCTTGCCTGTTTGGTATATCTGTTGACATTTTTCATCTCGACAACTCACTTGCAAATGTCTACAGCTGGCGTTGTGAGCTTGGGAGGGATATTTCTTGAAGTCAGTGTTAGCACACACATAATAGCTGTTCCATGAGAGCAGACTGGGGTTACTGGTGTGGAGGCATGCTGTGCTGACCACATGGGGATGTTAAGGATGCTTGGCATATGCATTCTCCTGGTGTAACTGAGCTTTGTAACGAATGCCCCATCTGTGGTGTGTGTTAGTGTTGTGTGCTATTGTAGCATATGCGGTGGTTTGGAAATGCTGGGTACTTTGTTTTAACATTTGACTGGTTAAACTACAAGAAGTCCAACTTAATGATTTCTGTACCCAATAAAATGTGTCCAGAAAAAATGTCTGTCAGATTTGTACCATTATTTTAATTTGTTTGATCAGACTGATTTATATTTTTATACAGGATACAAGGCGATTAAAGCCACTCTATTTAAGTAAAGTACTTGTACTGTTTCTTCTGTGCTTCTTTTAAAAAATGATTATATTATATTATATTATATTATATTATATTATATTATATTATATTATATTATATTATATTATATTTATACATCTATGTGGCTGATATGACTCTTCACAGACTTCTATGGACATGATGCCCAAAAGGGATCATGAACGGGACCTGGAGCTCGACAAGAAAATCGAGGCTCTTCGCCGGAAGAATGAAGTGCTCATGAAAAGGTACAAGGTGAGGACAAGTGCCTGAAGGTGAAGAAGCCTCTGCAGAGTCAAAAGTTTAAGTAGAAATTTAGTTCATGGGACATTTTCTTTTACCGTGATACCCTAGAGCTCTTTCAGGCTTCCTAATTGGTTTGTTGTTTTCATTGAGTTTCATGTAGGAGGTGGAGGAGGACAAGAAAAGGGCAGAAGAAGAAGGAATGGCGCTGCAGAGCCGCAAGGGCAAAGCTGATGATCTTTCCATCACAATCAGCAAGTCCACCACTGTGAGTTTTCAGCATGAGCCAAGGCCACACAGCCCTGCTCTTGTTCCTGACAGGCAGCTCATCGCCCTCTCAGGGAAAGGATGCTTTAAACTTTTTGATTATTTTGTAACATATTGTGGTCTCTGGTCAGCAGGATAATCGTGTGGTGGTGACAAAACCCCTCAGTGGCGGCTCACCAGCTGGGAAAGAACCACAGGAGGCTGGACCGGACAGAGAGGGAGACGCACCACCACAGAGTGCTGGCCGAGGCCACAGAAAGCAGCTGATGGTCACCATGGCTGGCAAAAAGGTAAATACACTGCAGCGCTGTTGAAGGATAATTTTACTGTCATTAATAAAAGGCTCTTTCAAGTGCAGCCCACAAATGCAGACTTCTTTCCCTCTTTTTAGAGGACACACTACTGCTATCCTTCGCAGCCTCCCAAAGGGCGACATTAAGTGGCGTAGATACGACTTTTAAATTTAAGTATTGGGTTTATACTCGGTTCTTACTTATTTGAACATCCAACGCCATGCGTTAAACTTCAAGGGAACTGGAAAACTTTCAAGTTTTAACTTTCAGTTAAAATATGTGAGGCTGGTAATACATTAGCATATGGCATAAATTCACATTATGTCAAGTTAAACATTTTGGTTGAATTAGGAGTTAAGTTTAGGATTACGAATTAGGCGACAGAAACCATGATGTAAGGGTAAGGGCGGAAACATCTGTTGACGCAACCAGGAAATAATCCGAAGACCAGACTGTCCAATTTAACAATGGTTGACACAGCCTTTGCAGCCTCTGAAGGACTCGTTTTCAGAGGCCGGGTCCTTCGAGGGATGCAGCCTCTGAATTTGGACACAGCTCTGGAGTTTGGCCTTGTAGCCACAAGCTGTTGTTTTTCTTGACTGAAGAGTCCCTATTTGGACAAGAGGATGGAAAACAAACCCTCCCCTATCTTCATTTGTAGTTGTCACATCTTTAATAATGCACATCAACCTTTAATATGATCAACCCCTTGGTTCCCACCTAATTCTGGCCAATTTACCACACTATTTTTAAAAGCTTATAACTGAAGAACCATAAGGTCAAAATTCATCAGTGACACCTCATTTGAAAGATAACAACCACTAGTTTCATTACACGTCTCTAGTTTTAATATGTGGCTAAAGCCTATATAAGGCTAAATGTAGCTAAAACACTTTACTTTTGTCATTTTTTTATACCCATTTTTGAAAATCAATAATGGCACAGTGCTTTATGCATCATTTTTACACCTTGTCATCTACATCTGTGGAAAAATTTAGCTTTCTAGGTAAATCCTTATAGCAGTTGTAGAGGTTTTAGTCTGAAGTGACCAAATCTATCCGAGTTGTGCCAAACAGTGCAAATTTGTGCCAAATGGTTTTTACTCATTTCTGTGATTCAGAAAACACTTCTGTCATTTTTTTAAATACAAACTACTACTACAAAAATATGGATATTATATGTTACATTATATATCAAAATAAAACTATATACAAACTGTACTTGCACAAAAATAAAACTTCTTACAACCTTTAGGAAACCACATACACACCAAGCCAAAAACAAACAACAAAAACATTTTCACTTTTTAAGGAAGTAATTTTAACAGGATTACCAACTTATTTTTGTGTGTTAGAACAGCAACTTGTTTTAAATAACCGTTTGGAAATCAGAAACACGCGGGAAGAAATCAATCCGAACATTCAGTCCATCAACTGTTTTATAGCGGCCAATGCACAACAGTTATGAATCTGTAATATGAGTAACTGTCTCTCCAGGGTAAGAGGGTGGTGAGCGAGAGACCAGAAAAGAGACCAGGCCCTGCGGATGTCATGAGCCCCGCAGATGATGGACAGGCGAGGCGTGTGGAGTCAGCAGGGAGGGGGAAGCAGCAACCTCACATGACCAAGAGAGACGCAGCAGCTCAGGTCTGAATCGGGCTCTCGAAACACTTATGTGATCACACACTTGAGCATGCAGCCTCTAGTCTGCTTCTATTCCCACACCCTCTTTGTTCACTGAGGGTGAGGCAGCTCAGCATGTTTTACATAGATGTCAGACATGTCGGCTGGCCACACCCACCCAGTGATGAGGCACAATGGTTTGTGGACAGGAGGTGGACTGGGGCTGGGACTGTCTGGGGTGGGATTAAAGAAGGGGGGGGCTGCTAATAGAGCTGTGATGAGTGGATACTCTTAGAAACCAGTTAACAGAGCCAGAACCTATGAAACACTTAAAAATTATTTTTCTTATTAAAGTTTTAACCCTATCAGATCTGTTCACCTTTTATTTTTTCCTTTCAGGCAAGTTTTATTTTTAGATTTTAGATAAAGAGTAATCACTCAACCCCTGACTGTAGATGCCTTTGGGTGTGTGGAACAGGCTGTACAGATCACAGTGTCCCACTAACACTATTAAATATAGCCAGATGCTGTCTCCTGTTAGCAAAAAGCCCCATTATGAAGTATAATACTGCAGGTTCAGTGCAGACAGGCAAAGACACACATGCACATGCACGGCCCCTGGCTGGGCTGTTAAATGCCACACTGTCACTGACCTTAGGCCCCCCAGTTATGCAGAAACTCTGAAACAGCTGCTCTGCGTGAGTCACACACACACACACACACACACACACACACACACACACACACACACACATCCATGCGCCCAGACAGAAACAAGCTGCTTGATTAATAAGCTGATATACAGATGATCCTCATTACTGTACACACAGACATCTGATTGCAGTGAGATCTGCAGACACAAAACAAGTGGAGCCTTTGTCTAACTGTGTACATCTGCATCTGATTGGCTGATTCACCGTGTGCTCTTGCTTAATGTGCACTAAATCTCTGAACTGAACCTGAACCAGCATCATCAGTGGATCCCAGGCAACAGACCTGGTTTTTCCACGTGGTTGCTGTTTACATAACACATATCATTTGACACAGTTTATGAGAGAGAGAGAGAGAGAGAGAGAGAGAGAGGGAGAGAGAATGTCATGGATATATCTGGAAAGTGTTAGCGAGCGATTTGCATGGGAGAACATATGGTAAATTGCACTTTGAAATATTTCAAGTATGTGGAAATACATACTGACTCTGACAGGGGCATGTTTTTTTGACAGGTTGTAAAGCAGATTATAACCCTATGACTCAACTATCAGTTCA
This sequence comes from Labroides dimidiatus, assembly GCA_030710495.1. Classification (NCBI taxonomy): domain Eukaryota; kingdom Metazoa; phylum Chordata; class Actinopteri; order Labriformes; family Labridae; genus Labroides; species Labroides dimidiatus. Next base: position 17,343,251 of record CM061156.1, on the reverse strand, counting down.
CAGTCACGAGAGCGGCCAGAAGGGGAGACAGTGAAAAGGAAATAAAAAAGCAAAGAATAGGAGGGACAGATAAGGGGAGGTATTCCATTGCCCGTTTCCAGCCGTTGTTTCCCCTCTGTGAAGCCTTAAGTGGTCTGCTCTCCTCCGGCACGATTGTTTCCTCATTCCCACCATCCTGAAAGGGCTGATTTGATCTAATTAACATTCGACTGCCTTCTTGCTCTGAAAAGGCTCATTATGCTGCCAAAGTGACGGCTTGGCAAAGTGCCAGGAAACGGTCATGGAGGAAAGGAGGAAGGAGTAAGAGGAGGAAGAAGAAATGAAACAAGGTAGTCAGGGCTCTTTTGTGTTTGAGCCAGACAGCACTGGTGTGTGGGTAGGAGTGTGTATGTTGTCATCTGTTGGTGTGATGAAGCCCTCTGTCCACTATTTATCTCCCCCCTTGGCTGTTCATTCAAGCGTTGCTGTTAATGGCAACATGATTTATCTGCTGTGTTCATCAAAGCAAACGTCTGCAGTCAGTAAAACACGAGAGCCATCATTCACACTTTTTGATGCCTTTGGTTTGATGAGTTTGATTTCCAACCTGTTTCAGTTCCACCTGCTCTCAGCTGTCTGTTTTGATGACCTCATTGCAGAGTCCTAAAAACTGAACCACAGGTACCAAATACTGCAACACCATTACTTCACTAGGGGGCAGTGTTGGCTTCTTTATCCCAGCAGATGAGCCTGTTCTCCTGCTTGATTTGCTTTTACTGTTAATGGCAGCAGTAATGTGACCCTTTGCAAGCATGTTTAATTGGCTCACAACAAGCTGCTTTGTCACCCTCAATGTTGTTGTGCTCACTCTGCTTTCTTCTTTTTCTCTTCTCTTTCTCTGCCAGGAGGATTTTAAACATGGGCAGAGGCACACTGAGGAGCATCACAGGCTTTCAGAGCAGGTATGTGCAGGTGGACACACACCCACAAAAACGCACAAAACACACAAACAGAAAGATTAATTGAACCTATTTCAGAAACTTATTAGCTGTGCGGTTGTGTTTCCAGCTCATAATGTTCATGAGTCACTACGAGGGACCAATGTGAATAAAAGGTTTCCAGATGACTACCTCCACACACAAAATCACAGAGAAATGCAAATTTACCCTCATCACAAACACACACACACACACACACACACACCTATTCTACCACTTGTCCCCATCTGCCTCTCTCTGGCTCACGTGTAAATGTTGCTGGAGTCGCTCAGAGCTGTCTCACAGATCAAGCGTGCAATAAACAGACTAACAGGGGAGGCAGAGGGGGGGGCGGGCTTCAAAGGCCCCACCGAGTGCACCACATGACAAGTGATGCTGTTCATGCCTCTCTGCTTGAGCGTGCTTCACAGCATTACAGCTCGAGCAGAGAGATGGCTCGAGAAGACATAAATGATTTTAGATTTTATGAGATGTGTAAGAGGTAAAGGTCACAACTCTGGGCTTTGTAAGCTGTTTTGGTTAACAAATATTATGGAAAGCTCTTCAGGCACTAACTAGTAAACCTTTGGCTAAAGAGGCGGAAGCAGTCATTCTGGTTTCACATTCAGAAAATTTGTATCAGTCCTAATCAGGGTTGCAGAAAAATCAATAAGGTCTAATAACCAATTATTATACGGTAATATTTGAACAATATATCAGTTATTTGAATTTATGTCACAGTAATGTACAATTAAAATATAACCTATTGGTGTTAAAATGATCAAACTAGTGACTTTTTTGTCCACTAGATGGTGATCGGACATCTCTTCTCTTAAGTTAGCAAGATTGTTTCAAAGTGTTGTAGTAATTTTTTGGAATTTCATTCCTGCATCTTTAATTAATTTAAAATTAAGCTGTTAACAGCATTAATGCAGTCATATTTTTTATTAATTTTCTATTCTTTTGGAATAACATTTCCGAAAAAACAAATGGTGAAATAGAGTACAATGTTCATCCATGTTCTGCAAAGTCTTTAATATGGGGATTATATTTGGGCTCTGACAAGTCCCAGCCCCTAGTCTGCCCATACTTTCAATATCTGAGTCCAAGCTCTGAGCTCTGTGGAGCCTCACTGTGTCACATCCACCACACCTGCTTTGCAACCCGACAACCTCCCTGTGAGGCCTCATGAAGGTGAAAAATTGAAAAGTGCTAATTAGCAGAGCGGCTGGGGTGGCAGCAGCACTCGGCCTGTTGGAACATGCAGAGGCTCTCTCCCCTGTGGCCCCTCCGTGTCCTCCATGGGGGCCGGAGGAGAATGAGAGGAGAAGAAATGGAAAACAGAAGGATGAGCTCAGATGCCATGCTCACCAATATCTGTACAAAGAAGGCAACATGTTTACTTGGCTGTGATTGGTCCACACCTGAGGGGAAATCTTCGCCTGGAATAGTATCTTACTGAGACTGTTATGTTATCCCTCTGCGTTAAATCCTGTGCAGAACAGGATGTGACTTTTCTCTTTTGGTCCCAAACACTTTTTCTCTGACAGTGCTACTTTCTGTCTCCTGCTGTATAAAAAAAACAAAAACAGACTTTATAACCGAAATCTCTCAGTCGGTGTTTTATGTGTTTTTCCCCTGAGTACAGCAGTGTTTGTGTCGCTGGTCTGGGCTTTGTAGAGCTCAGCCTCTGTCTCCTTTGATGTGTTAAAGAGCCTGCATCAGGTCACCCTTTAGTATTAACAAGGAATACTTTCTGCTTTCATCACATAAACAGGTGACGAGGGGAACAGAGAAAGTCGACCTCATTGAATTTAATATACACTGCTGCTTTCCTTGAAGGTTGTGTAATGATTTTATGTGTTGTTTGCAGCTTTGGTGTTAGACAAACAGTCAGCTTTTTAAAAATATAAGAGGAACATACTGGAACAAATCCACACCTGCAGGACATCTTTGTATTGAGACTGAGGCAGTGACAGGCATTTCCAGTAATGCAGAATGAATGAAAGTAATGTCTTTGATTCTTCTTCTTTTGTTTATTTTTGTGTTTGGAGAGAAGACTCTGGTCTTGTTAACATAAGGCTAATGCTCTGATTTTAATGATGTGATAAAGATATGACACCGAGTGGTGTGGCTTTTTAATTTACTCATGTTTATGTTCATTCTTAACAATATTTGGACAGCACCGTGATGCAGTAGAGCCACAAAACAATGCCTTTTGTTGTCACTGTTACGCAATAAATCATGATCTGTTATGTATTCAATAAGGAGCCTGAGAGCCTGCAGGCCTGCACAGATCTCAACATCCCCACATCGAAAGAGGAGCAGGAGGAGTATCTGCGGTGGAAGAAAGAGCGTGAGCAGATCGACAGGGAGAGAGTGGCCCGCCACAAGAATGCCAAGGGCCAGTGGAGACGGGCGTGGGATATGGACAAGACCGAGAACATGTAAGACTCTAGAGCACGCAGCCTTCCTGAGGCTCTTCATCTGCTGATGTCTCACACTGAATTACAGTCATAATGATTACTTTATTCAAATAGCTCCTTTAAAACAGTGTTATCAAAGCGCTGTTCTTGTAAATGCAGGTTATTGTTGGAGTGATTTAACCTCCAAGGCCAAGTAAAAGCCGCCAAAAATGGGACAGTTATGATTAAGTTGAAGCCAAGTTCAAGTAAAAAAAAAAACAAAAGAGAAGAGGATGAGCAAATGGTTTTCAAAAATGTGTATTTAAATCATTACATACTTAAAACTAAAAATAATAATAACAATAAAAAACTATATAGCAGGTGTCATTTATTTTTTCCAACCAGTCTTTGTTCAGGAAATGTTTTCTCAACGTAATAAATCTCCAGCTTTGCAGAGTTTCACACGGTCACTATTGCTCAATTAGGCGTCCAAGCAGTATGAGTAAGAAGTCCTCATTAATTTGTACATAAACAAAGAAACACAATCTAAGATTTTTCTCTTTGTGGAACTTTCATCTTATTCCTTATGTTTTTTTTTTTTTTTAATTATTATTATTCTTTAATGTGTTCTTTTTCCCACAGAATTAATAAGGAGGATTTTTGACCAGAGGCTTCTTAATATTAAATTATTGTTCATAATTAGTGGACACAGAGCTGTCCTAGATATTTCTCCATGCTCCAAGTCTTTGTGTGAAGTGACATTGTGTCCAAAAGTTTCACAACTAAATGACTGATAATTCTTCAGTCTCAGGTCCTAAGGCTTGTCCTAAATCATCCCCCCCTCCTGTTCCCCTTAAACCCTTTAATATGGATTAAGTGCAAGGAAATAACATTATTTTAAAAAAAAGCTTTTTGCCATAGCTGTCATCAGTCTTGTGCCGTGCTGTCACATTAGCACACATCTTGTATAATTTTTTTTGCTGTCTATGAGGCGACCATCATGATTAGCTTCTTTCCAGCCAAGCTAGCAGCTATTTTTATAATCAGATTGCTTCCTCTCTCCTTTGTCTGTTCACATTTTTGGAGTCAGTGAAAAGCGTTATGCACTTGATGTGCTCATGAAGATAAGACAGAAAATGACCTTGAAGAACAGCCTGTTTCTTTCTCGGATTATTTTGCGTAAAAATCCATTTGATAAGGTTTCTGGACCACATGGTCACAAGACTAAAAGTCACAGGATGTTGCCCAATGCTTGCATCATGATACGTTTTTCGAGGGTGATTATGCAATTTTAATAATTGTAGCAAAAGGCTTTTTTAAATGAACTTTTTCAGGCTTTTATGCCTTTATTGTGAGAGGACAGGACAGTGGATAGAGTGGGAAACAGGGACAGAGTGGGGAAGTGACATGCGGGAAAGTCGCCACGGGTCGGACTTAAACCCGGGCTGCTCGCTCAGAGGCTTTTTACCATATGGAGTGCGACTGAGACCACTAGGCCATCTGTGCTCTGAGCAAAAGGCTTTTAATGGTATGTTACTATAACTTGTGTCCTCACGTTGAAGGTTGTTACCATTGAGAAGCTTGCGTACTATTTGAATCAGTATCACCGTCAGCCTACTGCAGTTAAAACACAGCCCAGGTATTTAGAGTGTCTGATAGATGTTCAACAAACCAGCCTGTTGCACAAAGAGTGGCAAAGCTGCAGAGTAAATTATTTTCCTGTTTGGGAAGCATCAAAATGTAAAGAGACAAAGGAGGAGCGGTTATTTTTATCTTGGGATAAGGGATGGAATTCCTTACCTTATTTGGTGAGGCTTAAACAAGACCCTGGAGTAAGAATAGAAGAGGAAATGTGTTTTTGATTCAACAATTTAGATTGTATCTCTGGCTGTAAAATGCAGGGATGTGACTGATGAAGCACAAACCTTTGCCTGGTTCTGAAAAATCTCAACTTTCAGACCCATTTTTAATGCACCATGAGGACACTTTAATGTCAGAGGAGCTTTTTGATGTGAGTCAAGAGGGGATCTTATGTCAGCAGAATAAAAAGTGATAAATTAGACATGAGCAAGATACTTGATTTTTTTTTTCTGTCTCTGCTTTTAGGTTTTCAGGCAAAAGCCTTCCTGACAGAGATTGGGGGCCTTCAAACAGAGGTGGGACACACTTTCAGTCTGAGGCCATGAAGACAAAGATCAGCATTTGAAGATAAAATTATGTCTTTATTTTTAGATCTGCCTTAATGACTTAAAATATTTTAGGGGGACGAAATGCAAGAAGAGGACAATCACGGGCAGGCGCTGACTCAAGAGGTATCTTTTTTCACTTCACTTTCCACAAAAATCAGTATTTTTCAAGTTGCTTTTTATGTAAAATGCCATATTTGTGATTTAAACTTAAGGCAATTTTTGATGCAGGTCATGATAAGAGAGGCAAGGAGAAGGGAGCAAAAAACGTGCCAGTGATGAGCAGTAAAGCAAAAGGAATAGATCGTCTGACTGGGAGAGCCAGGAGGTAAGACATTAAAAATAAACTACATCACTGTCACTAAACAACGGTCTGGTGCTTGAGTTGATCCAATGATCTGAGTCTCTCCACAGTGTTTTTCAAGTGCGTTCAGAAGATGCTCACAAAATGCATCAAACAAACCAGAAAAGTTTTTTTTCCCTGCACTGTGCCTTGATATACAAATTACTCTGAACATCATGAGCTAGCATATTAAAGTCTCAGAGGTCTCACTACATTCATTTTTGTCCTCCAGCTTTTTCTCCGTTGTGAATCAAACCTCTGTGCTGTGTAGTAAAGACGCTTTCAGGGTGTGTTGTTACATAAGCAGCGCTGCTCATAAAACTAAAAACCACAAGGCCAATGACCTGGAAGTACAGGATTAAAGCCTTCTAGTGTGAAATTTCTCTGTGCCAGATGATTTTCTCTCTCGCTCTCCCTGTCTCTGGTGGATGGATGGTTGGGTAAAGGGACACAGAGTCCAAAATAGCAGCCAGGCGAGGGCTGCAGTGTGAGTCAGTAAGAAGGCCATTATTTAAACAAAAGCTAGCTAGAGCTTAGCTTACCTTATTCCTTTTCTCTGTCTGTCTCTTGTTTGAACTTGTACTGGTTTTCAAGAATTATTACATATTTAGTCAATACTCAAAGAGGATATATAGTGAGCAGGTGGTTATGCACAATAGAGTCCTGATAGGATGAGACAAGACTCCACTTGGCTACCGACTTGAGATACAAACAAGAATGCTCATTATATTGTTTTAAAGATTGTTTTTGATTTAAAAACAGGAAGTAATGCCCTCAGATTCCATCCTATTTATGGGTTAAATCTTGTTTGTTTTTATTTACAATGATGTCTCAACACTTGCCTTCATTACCATTATAAGTCACAGTAAAGTGCATTTTTCATTGACAGTGAAATAAAAACGTAATTACCTTTTGATGGAATTGTCTTCTCAATTAATCAGTTTGGCTGAGCTCAAAGTGCATTTTAACAGCCCTCCCTGGTCTCTGCTGTATTCTTCCTCTTCTTCTTCTTTTCTCTGCTGTTGACTGGTCGGCCATTAACCATAAATCTAAAGCTTCAGGTTCACCTAATAAATTAAATATAATACTAAAGACTAAAGATAACATCCATGTTTTTCAGCTGAACAATTTACAACGTTAGGGAAAAAATGTATACCACAATGTCTTCCCTTATCATTTGAAAGTAATTACCATTTTATGGTGATTTGACCAATCAGAACAAAGTATTTGGTGCGGTCAGGTAATAAATAAAAGAGCTAGGTGATAAAATACAAAAAAATGTGACTAATCACTTAAATAATGACTCTTACATTATTTGAATATTCTTGTTTTTACAGAGTTAACAATATATCATAAGCAGCACCTGTACAGCCTCCTATTAAGATTTTGCATAAAAGGTTTAAATGTTCTTTTTTTTTTCGTTTTCCAGAGTTATATGAGGAACTGTTTTATTTATCGTGTTACACTGTCTTCATTTATTTGTTCGAAGGGACTTTGAGGACTTTCTAAGTGATTTTGAAAAAGTTTCGAGATACATGCCTGATCGTAATCCACAACTTAAAAGGAGATTATCAAAATAGGTTTTTTAAAATGCTATTTCTCAGCTTCCCCATTAGTTTGGATTGGATTAATTTATGGCATGTATTGTCTCTATGACAACACCAAGCCAGCTGAAAAGTATTTCTTGGATTAATTTTGAAGTGATGGTGCACACTGGAGCTGAACTGTCAAAAAGAAAAAAGGCAGAAGAGCAGAAGAAAACTAAACAGGAGAGTGATGGAGCACAGGCTAAAACACGGGCTAAACTGTTCATGATAATGTTCATTCCAACCCACATGCAGCAGTTATACTGCAGTGATACGATCAAACTTGAGAGTCTGTCAATAAAATGAAGAGTGAGGTTATGTTAGCTCTTAGTGAGGTTCTAGTTGGTCATTAAAAAAATAAATAAATAAATAAATAAATTAAAAAAAAAAAATAAATAAAAAAAAAAAAAAATAATAATAATAATAATACATACATACATACATACATACATACATACATACATATTATTTGTGGGCGCCTTTCATGTCACTCAAGGTCACCTTACATAGCAGAGTATTAGGTAAAAACAGAAAGAAAGAAAAACTACATAAAAACAACTACATGGCAGATGAGCTGGTCATGGTTGGACATAACCAGGATTCACTAACAAGACAAGTTACGGACGTCTACGTCTCAGAGCACCAGGCTGTGAGTAACACTCAATTTAGCCGTCTACTAAACTACGATACAAACTTTGATTGTTGTTTCAAACAATAGCGCTACGTAAATATTAATAATTACATTACCTCGTCATGTTGTATCCAGTGAAAAGTTTTTTTTAAACAAACAAGCCGTGTAAGAAAGAATATGTGCTTCAAAATAAACACACGCCTTGGTAAGTGTCACATCTTCACAGTGGTCACAAGTGCTCATGGGAAACAGAGTCTTTACCCCAGAAAAATACTAGCTTTTCCAGATATTCCTCACAGCCCCTTTAATGCAGATTAAACAAAAGACACAAAATGTCAAAGGATGTGATTCTAGCTGGCTGTTTCCCTGTTTCCTGTTTCTTCAAGCTAAGATAGCCTAATGAGCTAATGTCTTTAGCTTGTTTTTAAGTGTTTTTATGTGACAGCAGTATCTGTCTTCCCTACTAACTCAGGCCTTTTTTTACAGATGGCAGGCAAATGAAGAAGGAGAGAGCCAACAGGTGAGATTTCAAACCTGTATATGAATAGGTTAAAACTGTGACTAAAGGAGCCTCATCACCCTATGTCTCTCATCTCGTACCCCAGAGTCCTGACACAACACTTGAGGAATTCCTAGAGGAACTCGACGCCCTCACAGATGCTGAAGTAGAAGATCAAAAGGATCAGGAGACTAAGGTAGAGCTGTCACCTAGCCTGGATTTTCTGAATACATCAGAGGAAGTGTCAGCTGCAATCCTTAGAGAGGACACCCCCTCACAGGAGAAGCCAGAGGCTTCATCCCCTCGGGGATCAGAGAAGAAAGTACGCTTCTCAGAGGAACTCATTCAGGGGGCTCATACAAGGCAAACCTCAGGCTCTCGGGACTCTGTTGGCTCAGAATCCAGAAGTCTAAGCTTTTTAAAAGCATCCTCTCCTACGAAACAGAAACAAAAAGTGCATAGACCCCAGCAGCCTCTTGAAAGTGCCAAGCAGGATGATGGTAGTCTTCAGCATCAGAAAGGTGGTCCAACTCCTGTTGCCAAGCAGATGGACTCTGCAACTGAATGTAGAAATAAAGACACCAATCCCCCAACAGATCCCAGCACCCTCTGCCCTGAAAAAGCCTGTGCCTCTTTACAGGAGAGCTGTGTCCAGCCTGCAGAGCTCGCCAAGTGCAACATCAGCAACACAAACACAGGTAGCTAATACATTTACTGATCGATATAACATCACTGGATGTTATTTTACTAAACCAATGTGCTTCTTTTTCCCCAAAGAGGAACTCATAGACTCTGGTCTGTCCGTCCTGAGCCTGGAGTCAGGAGAAACTCACCCAACACACTCCACCAGCAGCGACAAGGTCAGTTTGAGAGACAGGATGAGGACTAGGGGATCGATAGACGTGTAAATGGACTGGTGGAGGGAAGTGCAAATGGATAATGAGTTAAATGGATAAAGAGAGAGAGGAAAACAGGAAGTGTGTCTGCACAGCTGCTGTGTGATATCCAATTTAGTTTTAAACATATTCACCACCTCTGAGGCCCGCTGCAGTGCAGGAGAAATTGTCTCATGAGAAAATGTGTTTTCATCTCACCACTGCAGAAGCAGCATGAAAATATGCTGCCTGGCCAAAAAAGAAACAACGAAAGAAAAGCTCACACGTGCTAATATTCTGTTGGACCGCCTTTAGCTTTGATTGTGGCATTGTTTCAATAAGCATCTGCAATGTCACAAGATTTATTTCCATCCAGTGTTGCATTAATTTTTCACCAAGATCTTGCATTGGTGATAGTAGAGTCTGACCGCTGTGCAAAGCCTTCTCCAGCACATCCCAAAGATTCTCAAAGGGTTTAAGGTCTGGACTCTGTGGTGGCCAATCCATGTGTGAAAATGATGTCTCATGCTCCCTGAACCACAGTTTTAGCCTGCTGAATCCTGGCATTGTCATCTTGGAATATACCTGTGTTGGGATTAAATAATTTGTTACCATCTGTAAGATAGTCACCCATGCAGTAATTATCCAATAGGAGGCTCATACCTATCTGCTTAGTTAAATTCAGGTGGCGACTTTTTATTTTGGTCAGGCAGTGTATATGTAACTGTCTGCTTAAATCATTCATTTTGAAAAGAGAGGCAGCGGGCCTGGGACAAAAAATGACTGTGTGAATTATGCAACAGGAACCATTTGTAACTAATATGCTTTGTTTCTGTCTTTCTGTGTTTTGCAGGCGAGGGAGCATGGGAAAATTGTTTGATTGACATTTTGGGATGTAAATACTGAAACCAAATCACAACGACACAGAGACTTGCCTATTCATATCTGGATGCATCTTTTTTGTTGAAGTAGCTCATTTGAGATGCCTGGTTGTGGATTACCCACAGCACCATGGTTTGGTTCTGCTGTGGCATGTCCCACCTGTGGACGTTTTCAGAAAACCTTTAAGTTCAAGTAGGAATAATACATTTTCCCTGCTGACACATTGTTACATCAAAGCACTTTATGAGTCTGATAGTGTGTGTGCTGACACATTACTCAGAATGGTAGTTTGCCACTTGAGTGCAATATCATTGAATGTTTACATATGTTTGGAAATTTCAAGTTGGTTAACTTAACAGTTACACTCTGGTAGTCCTTGAACTTAAACTTCAGCCACAGTTAAATTATTGAGTTGCTGATTTTGACGTATTTTCAAAAGTGAAAGAAGTCTGTTACATTTGTGACAGAAGGACAGTAGAGTCTTTGTTTCTCGACTCAATTAAATGACTAGAACTAATTCATGCTCTGCTTGCAGCATCAGCCTAAGGGAACCTTAGGCCTTTCACAGATTATCAATGTATGATTGTTTTGCACATTTCCAACTTTTTGTAACATTAGCCAATGTTGAAGACGGTGAAAATTTTTAAAATATTACTACTGAAAAAAAAAATGTTTTTGCTAATAAAAACATAAAAGGGCAATCCATTGATTTCATATACAGAATTCAGCTTGGTTTGAAATGATGGTAAATCAGAAAACTAACTACAAATTTAAACAAAATCAGCGGAGATGAAACATTCAAATTTTTACAAATCAAGTTTCAGATTAAAAAAAAAGTTATTTTAACAGTTTTGCTTTTTTTTTTTAACAACCTGAGTAATAAAGGTCCCTGTTTGTAACAGCCTCCGACCTCCTCCTTTATTGAAGCTTTTGGCCCCTGTGAGACTCACGCACACAAGATGTTGAAAATATTGTCCGTATTCAAAAATGCTGCCAGTCCTTGTTTGTTTTTGTTGTATTTTGTCTTTTTTAACAATGAAAAAACTAATATTTTGGAAAAACTTCGTTACCTAGAATTTAGCCCGTTTTTGTGCCTTGCTTATTGCCTTTCTCAAACACTGGGGATGTATGTTCATGTCATTGTATTATAACATGCTGTGCTGTTAAATTTATGTACTCAAAGTGTTAGGTCAATATTGATTTTATTTATTTGCCTCTCCATTAAGACACCAGAATGTTAAGTAAAGTGATTCAGCAAATCTAAAACTGTTGTTAAACAACATCCAAGTGCATTATAGTAGCGAAGTACTTTAATTTTGTGACATATACTGATATGTTTTTATTTATTGTCCTTTATTATGTTATTTTCCAGTGTCAAGTGACAACTGTGATAAGAAGCCTTATAAGAACTCCTCAAAGAGGTTTTGGTTTTTTCCCAGTGCTACAGGATACAGTAAGCAGTTATGTAACCATCAGTAGAGAACATTACTTGACATGCTCTGAGCTGCAGGGCTTTGTTAGCTCCGATGATGGTTACATTTAATACAAAACATTAAAAAAATGATGAAAGCACATTCAGAAAGCCAGGAGAGTCCCAAGATCTGGGAGCAGTCAAACCATCAGGGTAGATAATGTGTCTGATGGGACCCTACAGTATTTCATCTATGGAGTTTATGTGGTTGGGAATTAAAAAATTCACCACAGTGTTTGAAATTCCTGTGAGATTCACTTAATTGAACTGAAATCTACGACCTAATGCCAGGAAGCTTTGGTGCATTTGTTCTTGTTCAGTGTTCAGCTCTTAGACATCTGCATAATCACTTTGCTGAAATGTCAGATTTAAGAGGTGCCTCTTGTTGTCATGCTCCCCCCCGGGTGTCTGCTGCTGCTGTCCTTCATCTTTTTACATGCACTAATAAGTAAGGATTAATAGTGGGTGTCTGTGAATGACTGTTCTAATGTATGATCCTACCCTTATACATTCAGACTAATCATTGTGATTCTAATCTGTTTGTGACATAGCTTCTTTCACTGTCAAACATTTTGGAAGGACGGATAAAGAATGTCATTAAAGTTTCTCTGTTTTAAACCTTTAATTCATCACAGTGTTTATTTTATTGCACCATCACCCTCTCACCATTTTCATCCCCCTTCTTCCACAAACTGCTGCACCTGCAATAACACCACAAATGTATGGAAATCCTGTCTCCAGAGGGATATATCACCAGAAAAAAAAAAATCTGCCTCTGTAGGGAGCATAGATGTGACAGAAATATCCAACATACTGCAGCATAGACAGACCATACAGTTACATCTCATCCACTGATTCTACCCTCCTGTCGGTTTTGATTAATTTCAAAGATGAGGCCCCTGCAGGACTGTCACGTTGGAAACGGCTCCCTCCTTGGCCCAAAGGTGGGACCTCCCATGGGTACCACTGTTTTAATTATCTCTTCCTGAGGCTGTCCCCATAGCAGCCTTCTGCCACAGACTCCAGGACTTGACCTGCTTCACACAGCGAAGTGGCCTCACTCTCCTTAAAAAAATGAACCATGCTGTCAGAGTATTTGATATCTGCAAGTGATATTATTAACATCTATAACATTGCTGGTACACCTAGGTGCGAAGCAAGTTAATAATGTGAAGGGTCTGACGCAATAGTACACTACAGTGGGGGTGTCAGTTTTATGGAAATAAGTCCTGTAGGCTGTTAGAGGATTGAAGTGCAGAGTAGGATTATGTCAGCGGCACTCTGCAGCAGAGAAGCTTCAGAAGCTTTCAGAGGAAAAATCAAAAAAAGTTCAAATTTTGGTCAAAGCCGCTGCATAGCAAGGTAGTGCAGAGAGCTGTCAAAGTGGATCAAACTGGGTCCTATTTTTGTAAAAAAAAATAGTTTTTATTTTCTTTTCCTTTTTTTTTTTGGTTCTGGGTTGAAATGTGCAGCTTGGAGAAAAGTTGCTCAGTTTAAAATTTATAGCTTGAAGAAAAGTACCTTTCTTTAAAATCCATGCTTCAAAATATCTATGCGGATTCAGCTGTGGAGCTGAAATTATCTGCAGGCACAGAATGACTTTGAGATTGGAACAAAGAGAGAACTGAAATTCAGGAGAGAAAAGGCCACGATAATATTTTAAAAAAGACGGACTGTAGCAACAGTCTGCAAGTTAATGACTAGCTAAAAACTGAATCAGCTTGACTGGCTTTATGTACAATTATAGCCTACTTACCACACTTCACACTCCTTGAGCGTTTTATTGGACTCCATTTAGATTACGACACATGTATTTGACGGACACTGTTATCTTATTTGCGGTCAATAAATGTGCTGAAGCTAGGAATAAGATATGTAATCAATTGTTCCTTTCTTAAACAAATAGTTAAAAGCATTTAATTGGGCTACTCTGTGGTGTTAAGATATTTTTTTGCCAGTAAGTGAGACAGAGTCAAGTGCTAACAATCAGTTGTAGCAACAAAAGGCCTTGTTTTTTTTTTTTTTATAACCAAACAGACTTGTACAGTAAGTTTTAGAGGAACTATTTTGCACTTTTTCAGACAGGTTTTTGGTTAGCTGCTTTCCTATTTCCTCTCTTTTGCCAAGCTAACTGACTGCTGATTATGACAGGGATGTTTACATTTGCTCCATGCAAATAAACTTAGGACATTTAATGTTGAACATTAATTTTGAGCTAAAATCTAAATGATGGTCTCCCTGGTAATGAGATGCTGTCTATTAGCCTTGCTTCAAAGACAGTAAGCTAACAGTTGGAGGCTCACAAGGTGTTTCATTACGATTGATGGATGTAGATTAATTGGAAACAAGGTTGGACTTGTGACCCTGACAGTCTCACACACAAACATTGGCAGTCTTTACTGAGTGTGCACGTCATCCTTCCAACCGTGCCATGGTTCAGGATATAATAACCACGCCTAAGCAGCTGTCCTCATCGTGGAGAGCCATTTCAGCCCCCCTCCACAGACTGAGGACGGGAGGCTGGAGACAGAAAGCCGGGAACATGTCTGTGTGCTTTCTGCAGCAGCCTATTGATCTGAGTTCAGTCTGTTAGCATCATTTAATAAACCAACTGGAGGGCAGGTCTCTACTGCAACTGTTTAACTACCATTTTTAAGATTCTGATTTATATAAAAAGGGAGACATAACTAAGTCTTCAATCACATCTGGATGTTCCAGCTTGTAATACATTTTTAAGGACATATTGATACTTTTCTGAAATAAAATCTGTATTTTAAGTTTCTGCTGCATAAAAAATATATATGTATGTTTTACCACATTGTTGTATTTTGTTGGGTAACAATTATAATTGAAGCTAGCTGGTGACCTGATTTTACCTTTACAGTGAATCTAAATCAGTTAACACTTTATCAATGTGCAAGACAAAATGTCACACCTCACAGATACACAATAGAGCTGAGAGTTATGTACTTATACAATACATCTTTCATCTTTGACCATGAGCCTCTGTGTCACAGAAAGTTTAGGACAGCAGCTGAAGCTGAGCCTGATTACATCATTTCTCATGTAAAGATATCCCCAAAAAGTAACAACACACCAAACTCGTAAAACGTTCATTTTACCCCAATCTTTTTTTTCATAGCTGAACTTTCTTTTGATTTTGCACAAGTTCACACTTTTGCCTGTTCCATAACAAAAGCTTTGTTTGCTGCCTCCACTCTCTTCTCTTGTTTTACAGAACATGCTCATACTTCCAAACTTCCTGTGATAGTGTGATAATGAAACAACAACATATCAAAAGGCTTTTATCCCTTAGGTCTTTGTTTGAAAGGTCTCCGTGATGTAGTGTGTCACCTACGAACATGTAAAACCTGATGAGGGAAACTTTTCTGAAAAGCAGAACTTTCAAATTGTCCTGCACTAGATGTTTATTGTTTCTCCTCTTCAATTTTTAAGCCTCATCAACCAGACTGTCATACTGGAAAACTGGCACAGCAAAACCCCTTTTCCCCTCCTTTCAGCCAATGTTTTGATCTTACTGTTGGAGATTAAGTAAACGCATAATTCTGCAAAATCCCAGTTTACTTGGAAGCCACTTGAGTTACAATCATCTAAAAAGTTCAGAACCTTTAAACTGCATTTGTGCTTTTAAATGAAATGAAGGAATGGATGCAGTTTTACACACTGAGCACTTTCTTTGTGCAAGTCTGGATCTCTTTAAACAATTTAAATGTGCTCCTCCATTGTGCATTAGCAGATGTAAAAATCCAAGCAAATCTTACTATCTTCACCATTTAAGAGTTTGCTAAAAACAGAAAAATAAGCAGCTATGACTACAATATGCCAAATTTTTTTATCAGTTAATTTATAAATGTTTATTATTATTATCATTCCTGTTCAAAGACCTCATTGCATCCATTCCCAGCCTCATTATCTAATCCCATTCCTAGCTCAAGTATCATATATGTGACTTCACCTCAGATTATGCAATCCTCTCTGTGGTTGAAGGGGTTCAAGAGTCAGAAGGTCAGATGCTTGGGCTTGACGTAGTTTAGGTAATAACTGTCAATAATGATCAACTCTTCAATCAATAGGTCACTCATTACTCCTCCCCTATATCACAAGGAGCCATAAGACGCGATGGAAACACATCTGTCAAGGCTGCACTTTGAGGCTGCTGCTGCTGCTGCGGCTGCACTGACAGGCCTTTGACTCATATGTACACTCAGTATTACATTTTTCCAGCACACATTGGTTTATACTGTAACTCTGAGGGTTGTTTGTGTCTTATATCTCCCCTGATAAATAGACTTCCTGTTTAGCTCGGCAGACACATACCTTGGCTTCACATCTGAAAATCTGTCATATCAACAAAACCATGCGTGTCATCACTGTTTACATCACAGTGCAACATCACTGGCTGCTCAGCAGAAATCAAGTGCTCCTCTCCTCGTAGTGATAGTGAATGGTGCTTGTCACTGGCAGCTCGGAAGCCAAACCTTTCAAGCAAAGCGAGTCCCTTTGAGAGAGAGAGAGTGGGATCAAAATAGCACCAACGGCATTGTGTAATGTGTTCTTCTCTTGTTTTGTACTGTGCAACAACAGAGCTCTCGAATCGATACGCCTCCCTCACATGCTGCTGAGAGAGCGCACGGGGTGCTCGGTCTTATTTCCACTTCATAGTTCACCACATGTGACTGTGTGAAGAGGTTTCAGAGAGAGAGCTGCAGTGACTGAACTGTGGCAGACTGGGAGATGAATGCTGCTCATCCCATAAGGAGGAGATACATAGGACAGGTCACTCTGGTAACTGAGGCACCCCTGAATTTAACATGTAAAACCATTAATTCAGCACACTATGGACTTTCAACTGTAGTATTATCATTTCAAATTAACACATCTTTTTGTGTCTATCAAAAATAGTGGATTTTTGAAAATAATTTTCACTCAATTTAGCTGAAATAAATCACCAAAATCATCCACATTCTCATTTTTGACGGAAAATTTAAGATGTTAGGAAAAGCTTAATATTTATTTGAATGTATCTCATCCATTTTGGCTCTGGATAAATAAAATGTCCTTGAAATACAGGTTAATATCAGTGTTTAGTTTATGATTTACATGGATCTATTATAAAACCATAAAAACCATTCATTTTCTACGGATTTTTTTATTTATACCTTGTTATATTGTTATACCTATAGTATACATAATGCACCTTCAATAAAAATCATCTAATTACACCAGTTCATCTCTACACCAAAGAGATGTATGCCTACCCTATATGTACATAACCAAATCACAGTACATTTACATGGTTATATG
The DNA here is from genome assembly GCA_030710495.1 of Labroides dimidiatus. Classification (NCBI taxonomy): domain Eukaryota; kingdom Metazoa; phylum Chordata; class Actinopteri; order Labriformes; family Labridae; genus Labroides; species Labroides dimidiatus. The sequence goes on along the minus strand of CM061156.1, from coordinate 17,326,092 downwards.
CACATACCTGAGCATAACTCAATAATGCAGGTTCTTCTACTTGGAATCCAGGGTTGATCCATGACAGAAAAACACAGCCTATATTTTAGAAATGCAATAATGCAGAACTGATTTAGACCAGCTGATGAATGGCAGTGATGTTAAGCGCTGAGTGCCTGTGAGACATTTTTAAATCCTGCAAAAACAAAAGCATCTCTGGAGCCTGTGTCCTTCAGTTTAACAAAAAAAAAATAAAAAATCTATGCTGTTTTGTCCACAGGTACAGGCAGGTTATTGGTCTCAGAAGCTGTCTGAGGTATAGAGTAGACACACATTGATTTTAAGGCATACAGATGGCCTAAAACAAAAAAACGCATAGTTAGTATTGAAAGAACAGTGAAGAAGCGAGGTCTTCTCTTTTTCAGTCAGATATTTGTTCATATGTGCAGTTCATCATCCATAAGAAGCTCTGCAAAGTCACTTCAAAAAGGACCTGCGTCTTATCCGACCCGCGGCACTGAGTCTCTACTCCTTGTTGGGGCAGTTCGTGTGTGTGTTTATGTGTGGTATGCATGAGGCCTGATCAGTCTCCTCTCAGGCCCGGTGCGGAGGATGGAGGATCAGTAGCAGCATCTGGGTCGCGCTGGTCCTTCTCCCCATCACTCCGTCTGTGTGTCCCCCTCTCCTCCTCCTCCTCATCTCCAGACTCCCTGTTCGTGGACTGGGTAAAGTGGCTCACTCTAGACTCAAACCCTTGTGTCTCTGTCACTGATCTCTCCGTGCTTGTGTGACCGCGGGAAGACGAGTACCGTCCTTCCTCAAGCTGCTGCTGTTGCATGTGCACAATCCCAGCTCCGGAGCGCAGAGACCCGGCCACACTCTCGTCTCTGTCACCCCACTGAGACGGCTGATTGTGAGGGGTGTCTGTGCCCTGCCTACTCTGGTTCACAGATAGCAGCCCTGTCTGCGTAGAGTTCCATTCTGTGACATTGCTGCTTGAAGATATGTTAGTTGAGATGTTTGCAGTGGGGACGACCTCCTCGGGCACTCCCGGCTTCCCCACAGATGAGGATGAACTGGTCGGTTTCCAGATCAGGCTGTAGTAAATTGCCAGGATAATGGCTGCTAAAGAAACGGATAGTACATATGCAAAAACAGTGGCTAGTCTCACCCACTTCTTGTTCGTCTTAGCAGCCATCTTAGCCTTTTTGTCCCCCGTGTAAGTAGCAGGTTTGCCCCTCTCCATATTGGGCATGAAGTCCCGCTCTCTCATATTGCCCCTATTTTTTCCTCGATGCTCCACCACCCCCTCCGTCTTGAAGGTTTCTTATTATCCACAATCCAAGAGAAGACCGGAGGCTGGAGGCTGAGGAGAAAGATGCTGGACCTCCGTGAACCGTCCGCAGCACAGGAGAATTTTGCAGTTAAATTGATTTCTTGTGATTCATTTGGTGTGAGAAACGCAGCGCCTAATGCTCGGTACCAAGTGCAGCATTGCGTGTCATAATGGATATCAAGCAGCCACAGGCTGACTGCGCGTTTCAGCATCCGACAGCGGCGGGACAAATGTCCAACCTGTGCGACATTTCCAGGGAACAGCTGGCTGGGGGCCTTCAGCAAATCCGCAGTGTAAGATTTGATTTATTAAAACGATAAAGTGAAATCATACGGTACACAACTGTCCGTCTTATCCAGCAAATGAAGTGGCTGGCTCAGCTAAAAATACAGGAGAGGGGGCGGGCGGTGGCTCTTAAAGAAGCAGCAGCTGTGCAGCAGCTTGAGAAGACAAAAAAAAAAAAAAAAAAAGTCCACACATCATGACGCATGTGCTGCACATGGAGAGCTTGATGTTAGTGGGGATAAGCAGTTGTCAAAGTGACGCTGCAAAGTGTTTACATTAGGCTGCGCACAGCCAAGTGGAAAAGATGCGCCTAGAAAAGTGCAGCCTTTGATAACCTTTCAAACCAGAACGCAGTTTATTAGACTTACAGGATTCTCGGATAAAACATGTCATAACCCAAAAATCGAAACAGATATTTGCCCCTCTTATTGGTGTTTTTGCCACACTTGTGGAGCGTCATGTCAGCATATCGGACAGCGCATGTAATCCATCGCTGCGCATGCGCTGTAGGAGGCTACAAAGGTCAAACAGGTGAGGGTAAATTGGCAAACATGCAACCAGTTATATGTACACTTTAAGGTAATCAGACGCAGTCACAATGCTTTCACAGGTCTGCATTATCTTTGATATTATTACACTATATTGAAATCAAGTTAGCAAAAACGTCTCCTCTCATTTTAAAGTTTACACAAAAGTTTGCCCTGTAGGTCAAATCATGATTTTTCAGAAAGTGTAATCATGTCTGTATAACAACATAGATAAGTGTATGACAACATTTAACAGCCAATTAGCGTTTCAGAAAATATGACAGCATTTTGCAAAACACAACAACACCCCTCCTCCACCCCCCAAAACACCAACAACAAAACAATATATCACTATTGTGACAACCACATTCATAACAAAAAATACAACTGTAACACCTCAAAACCTCAAAATTTTGCAATTTTACAAAACACAGAAGTCCATAAAACAGACATAAAAAACACAAAAAGTCCTGAAATATTTCCTAAAACATGAGGACATCATTTCCTGAACCAGAATCAGATTTCTTTTAATTACTGAATTCAAAAAGTTACTTGTGGTTAATGATTTTAAGTCCATATTAAAAATAAGTATCAATTGCTACAATTAAAGAATGAAAGAAATGAACTCTATGAACTTAACCTTTTTCCTTGAAATAAAAGCTGCACTGCTTTACAAATGTGCCCTGAAACTATGACATGGAGGTAGGAGACAGAGTCAGAGCGTTTCATCCACAGGACTGATGTGACTATTAGCATTGTGGGGAATTTGGATGACATGTTACACAAGCAGTTATCTCACAGACCCACACACCCAGGTGTTTATGGGGCTTTATCATTTACATCTCTGTGTTTTATGAGGTGAAGCTCAGGTGGAGGATGATCCTGATCAAAGAGGCGTTGCTTTGCACGGTGGCTTGTTCTGATGAAATCAGGTTGTAGCGATCAGTTTACCTGACAATGGTTGGAAGAGCCGTTAGCCTTGCAAAATCTACATTTCACTGATGAATTATTGACAAGGGAAAGACAAACCTGTGAATTTATTTGTTGTGTAATGGCCCTTTTTCACATGATAATGCTTTTAATGCAAAACATCAGAATCCTTAATAACCTGAGTCTGTGGTTGTCTACCAGATGTCACTCCTGGGCTCCCCAGTTAGGTGAGTGTTTGCATTAGATATTATAAGACCTGGAGGTTTATTTGAATGATATCCAAATGACTGGGAATCTTTTGTTGAAACAGCCGTCTGTGTCTGCCTCGAGTAATAAATGACAACATTATGACTCCTGACGGGTTGTGGCTCAATTTGATCAAATAATCAGCTGATGTGTGATATAATCCTGGGGTATTTATTGTTAGTGTCAGGTTTGGAAGAGTGCTGTAATATTCCAATCAAGTACAAGCACAGTTAAGTAAAATACCAGTCAGCAAATCTACTTTAGTAAGAATAAAAAGTACTTTCTTTGAAGTCTTTATGAAGAACTGAGTGGGTTATTTTTTTTATCAGGCAGTGTGGAGTGAGGGGGTAAAAGATCTGATGGAGTATAACCATCAGGAGAGCATTAATGTGAGAGTAGATACTTTGGTTGAATTTACTAAATGTTTTTGTTTTTATTTTGCACATTGTGGATAATCTCAATAACAAGTCACAGCCTGCAGTGCAAAGTCTTCACGATGAACTCTGCAGTTTGCAGGACGGCTTGTTGTGATGAAAATCAGACTGTGGCTTATATTTGATCTGAATATGGTTGGAAAGAGATGTCAGCTTAGCAGTATGTTTAGCTGATGAGTTATTGACCTGAGAAGATTGACCCTGTGAATGGTTTTTTTTATGATTTCATCAGGGGCAGCATGTTCTTTTCCTCTATGTTAGTTCACCTGATTGGTGGATGATGGATGGCAGCCAATCAGCTGGCATTCACATTGTTGATGGACAGCTTCTGTCTTTTCCACTTCTTCTTTTTTTCATCCAGTAACTGATGCAATGTAAAAATATAGAAAAGTACAAAACTTCACACAGAAATATTCAAGTAGCATCATTTCAGTAAATCGGTTAACTTTAATTCTGGTAAGTGTTAGCATTGTTGCTTGTGTTGCATCAAACCTGCTTTATTTATATATATTCCATTCTGGTTACTTTCATATTTATTGTTCAATACGTCAGCTACAGACTTCAGTTATATCTATACCAGCAAAAACTTTAAAAAGCTAACAAAAGTAGGGAAAGGAATGACCATTTTTTATGTAAAACCAGAAAGAATCATTAATATGATCCTTAAAAGAACTATTGTATTCTTAGATTATGCATCACATTATATTTCTTCTGTCTGAGTCTAACTGATGCCTTTTTTTTAACTTATCAACAAAAAGTCTACAAACTGATAGAGAACAGAAGTTCATAGTCATAGTGTGAAGTGGATCTGTGAAAATCACTTCTTGAAGGGTGCAACTAAACTACAAGAAAAGGCTTTTCTCACCTGTCTGACAAATCAGATACTTTTGAAGATTTTGGCAGGATCTGAAGTATCTGTATGTCCTATTTCTGCCTCCACAAGTTGTATGCCTGTTGTTCACACAATACTTATTTTTATACAGGAATGATTATTCAAAGTATGCAGCCGAGATGGTGCCTTTGCTTGTCGACAGAATACAGTAATCTACAAAGAGGACTGTTCATATGATGTTTGTAATAACCAAGCTCATGATTAAATACCTGAATGCTGTAGCTGTTGTATTAAATCTATTACTAGTCACTTTTCTCATCTGCACAACACCACAAATACAGAAACCTTAACAGCTGCAGAAATATGACACAGATAGCTTCAAACTAACGACACATTCTTAAAACATGCTTTTTTTCTGTAATTTGGGTGGGCTAACTTGTTTATACCATTGTTTTCAGGGTAGCTTGAGAACAGCTCATTCACCTTTTGTCATGTCACTTGCTTTGTTTTCTGTCGTCCTTATTTGCAATGCATATCTGTCGAGGTGTGTCCAAGGACTGTCAGAGCTGCTGCACACAACTATATCTTAGTGTATATCGTGGAAGCAGATCGAGGGATGACCATGGTGCACATGCAGAAAGTGGTTATATTTAAGTTAGAGCATTAAATTGTAACAGAAAAGAGACAAAATGAATAAGAAGCGACACTTTTTGGAGCCTCCGGAGATCAAAGATTACCTGGTAAAAGGTGAAAGATTTACCAAGTGGTCAGAGGTGGGTGAATACTTTAGGGAATGCAAGTTTAATAATCTCAAATCAGTTAAAAATGTTACATGTGTTGATAAATCTGTGCAGCTCAAATGAAGACTTCTTTAGTTCTGTTACTTTCTTCTGATTGTTACTTTATTTAAGTTGATGTCTGGCAGCTGTGATTCAGAGGCTGAAACTCTATAAATGTTGGAAATGTTTCTTCATTTCATCCAGGACTCCACAAAGACTCATCCCGTCACCATGAAGATGGATCCCAAAGGTTTTTATGTCTACTGGATCAACCAAAGCAAGGTAATCAATACTCATAGTATCAATATGTCATAGATGTGGAGAGGTGCTGACTCCAGTTCAGGGGCTCATAGAAGAAAAACAGCCGTTTTGGTACATCAGACAAACACAACCTGACAGCATATCAAACAGAGGTTGCTGTGTTTCAGTGACTCACATTCAGAGTGTGTGTAGAGTGCAGGAGATGGGGCTCTGCCAAAGCTGTGGGTTCGTTCAGAGCTGCAATCACACCTTCCGGTCCCAGCAGCTTGTAGAGATTATCGATCGGTGCTGATGTGGGCTCACCATCCTGCTGCAGCGTGCAGCTTAACTGCGATCATTCTGTGCCTCATCTCTCTCTTGCTCATTGAGGCTGTTTCTGGTTTACAGCACATCATAACAACAGAACATCAACTGTTCTCCTCATGTGTCTGGACTCACTGCCAGCCTGAAAATGTTGGTGTGAATTTCAGATGAAAAGCTTTATAAAAGTATCCTACGTGAATGCCTGGAGATATTACCTTCAAAGAGTAAATCCCCTAGTTTTTTGTACTTTGCCAAAGGATGACATGCATCTAAATCCGTATTTGGATGAGTGCCTACATGTTGAAATGAGTACTAGAGATAAATCTGTGCTTCTTGTTTCTAGGAGACAACATTTCTGGATGTTGCTACTATCAGAGACACCAGAACAGGACAATATGCCAAACTTCCAAAAGTGAGTAAAGAATCATTTCTGAATATAATAACCCTCTTTCTGAACAAATTAAGCCCAACTGGTTTGCTTTTTCATCAGTCTGGGCATGCAAATCTGCTTTCAAACCCTTTCTCTGTCCATTAGCATTAAAGGCAAATTTGAATTGCAAAACAACAATGGACACATGAACCCGGGCCGCTTCCCTACACACAAACAAATACACAAACTAAAACACACTCTCAAGGTCTAAGTTTCTGTGAGCTAGCTTGTGTGTTTGTTTTTTCTTGAGTCTGACTGTTGCTGTTTCTCTCTGCTTCCTGGCCGGCCTCCATGGAGAGTTGCAGTATGCAGCCATCGTCATCCCTCGCTGAGGGTTCAGAGGTTAAATCCGAAATCTGTTCCCGGCAGGGAGAGCGCATAGCTCAGAGCACAGCACCAGCCCAGCTGGGGTGCTGGTGGAAGCACATCCTGCTCAAGGGCCTCTGAGGAGTTTTGGGAAAGCAGCTCTGGTGCTGATGTCTTAACGGCTTAACTGAAAGGAGGGTAGAAGTGGTTTATTGTAGAAGAGGTGACACAGGATGCGGGCACCTGGAGCAGTGGTCTTCTGGCTGCAGTATCGTATGTGTGTTCGCTTGCGTGTGCACATGCCCATATGTATGTTTGCATGTCTCGGTCTGCCAATTTGCCTATGTTTAAAAAGCATTCAGAGAACAAGTGCTGCAGATTTAACCTCTTTAAGGGATCAAAGGAAGAACTAAAGAAAAACATGATAATATTAAGAAGCATATATATATATATATATATATATATATATATATATATATATATATATATATATATATATATATATATATATATATATATATATATCTTTTTAATACCTGACATGCAGGTAAGAGGCTGCAGGCTAGACTCAGACATGGACTGTAGTCTCTGTACATGAAGCGATTTTTCTACTAATTGAGCCAAACTGGCATCCAAGTCTTTTTCTTTCTGATAAAAAAAATCTCACCCAGCAGGCTTTTAACAGTCAAAGATATCACTCACTGTAACTCAGTGTCATGGAAAAAAGTAAAACAAGGCTGTCTTGGCAATCATGTGAAGTCATCTAAATTCAGGCTGTTTCATAATCAGCTAAAACTCCTCTTCTCACCGGATCTTTAAAAGTGTCACATTAGCTTTGTAGTTCCTTCTCTATTTAACCCATTCTCTCCTTTTTGCAGCACTCTAAGGTCCGCAACGTGTTCAACCTGGACTTCCCTGACAGCAACCATCTTGCCAAAACTCTGACCATCGTCTCAGGTCCAGACACGGTGAATCTCACCTATCATAACTTCTTTGCCTCAAAGGAAAAAGTCACACAGGTAATGACGTTAATAATGCACCAAATACACTGAAAACAGTGTGTGTATGGTCTGTGTCCATTCTCTAGCTGGTTACAGCTGTCCGCCACTGATCCTGTCTGATTGTTCAAGACCAGCCACAGTCCATTAACCATCATACAAAGAGTTGAACGTCCAAAAATGGCGCCCTCTCTCTTCCTTTCAGCCTTTATTAGACTTTATGACTCCAATATCCGGGTTTAATCGGCTGTAATGAAATCACAGTTGTGCTTTGTTCAAATGCAACATGCACTACCCTCATTTCCTGAGGTGCTTAAATATTAATGCCCTCTAGTGGTAGGTTTGTTCTCATTTAAACCCTCAGTAATGTATGACATTTCAAGCTCATTTCTGTGTAAATAATATATACAAATTCCTGTTTTTCTCATCTCAGAACTGGGCCAATGACATTCTTGCTATAGCCTACAATGCTGCAAGAAACAACGCATGCAGACAAGTCTTCCTGGAGAAGATGTGAGTGAGCATGATCTATAAAGCTAATTTTGTTTCTGAGTAAACACACAGCACTTTATGGTCATGCTGTATCTGTGTAACCTTTGTGTATGATCATAGATACGTGCGCATTTCTCTTCACACCAACAAGGACGGCAAGATTCCAGTGAAATAGTAGGTTACAGTGCAGATATCTAAAGGTGTGGAATGGTTAGTCTGCACAGTGGATTTTTTCACATCTGTGACTCAACTTGTTTATTTCAGTATTTATAAGATGTTCCCTGCGGATAAGAAGAGGGTGGAAAGTGCCTTAGCAGCAGCTCATCTCCCAAAAGGAAAGGTCTGAAAAAAAACAAAACAAACATTTTTAAGCATTGTTGTAATTTTTCTGCTTTCAATGTAAAGATTTTTTGTCATTATTATTTATGGTTGTATTTAAATGCCGAGATACCTGCTTCACTGCTTTAGATTGGCTCAATTGTTTTTCCTTTCTTTTTCTCAGAAGCAAATACCTTTAAATCATTTCATATAATAACAAGCATGCTTTAATTTTTTCAGTTTGAGTCAATAAAGCCGGATGTCTTCACCGAAGCTGCTTTCAAGACTTTCCTGACAAATCTGTGCCCTCGTCCTGAGATATACGAGATCTTTACTTCTTAGTGAGTCTGCTTCACTGATTTTCTCCTGATAAGACTCACTCAACCTTCTCTTATCAGTTCATATTCATACATATGAGTTCTGTTAAAAGTACCCCTACAGTAGCTTAAAATATAGATTGATTTATAGCTGTAGCTGAAGTTACATTTTTGAGACTTTTGAATGTTTTACAGGAAAAAAACATCTATTATCTATTAGATTGTAATTACTGATTTGTCTTTGTGGTAACTCCTTTGCATCAAGATTCAGTTAATATCATGCAATGGCAAGAAAGCCAGAGACACACATCAGTCACATGACCTGGGCTCAGGTGGCATGTATCAAGCCAACATTACATGCAGCTCTGACGTGTTTGTCATGCGTCTCTGTTCCCTGCAGCTCCAACAAACCCACCATGACAAAGGAAAACTTCACCAAGTTCCTCAACGAGAAGCAGAGGGACTCTCGGCTCAATGAGGAGCTGTTTCCTCGTCTGCGGCAGGACCAGATTAAAGCACTCATTGACAAATACGAACCTCTTCCTGCTAACTGCAACAGAAGTGAGATTCAGTGATAAATGGTTTATTTAATGTAGGACTTATAAGCTGTACCATATTAATAACTTCACTCTTTTACCCACAGACCTGATTTCTCCAGAAGGCCTCCTATTCTTCCTGATGGGGCCGGAGACCTCAGTCGTTATGCAGGACAGACTGGCCAAGAGCCAAGACATGACCCAACCCATTCCTCACTACTTCATCAAGTCCTCCCACAACACCTACTTGACAGGTCAGATAAATCAGTCAAATATTTGATGGATCATAAATTATCGGATCAACAGAACTGTTTTAAACCCTCTCTCTGTGTCCTTCTCCAGCCGGTCAGTTCTCGGGCGTGTCCTCTCCGGAGATGTACCGTCAGTGTCTGCTGTCTGGGTGTCGCTGTCTGGAGCTCGACTGTTGGAAGGGCAAACTTCCAGATGAAGAGCCCATCATAACCCACGGGTTCACCATGACAACTGAGATCCTCTTCAAGGTGCTAACTCACGGATTTGGAAACATTTTCACATTTTGCTCTTACATTTTGCATATTTGTGTTTTTTAGACACCTTCAAACATTTGCCCCAAACAGCGTACACAAACTAAACAATCAGGTGGTAACAAAAACAAATAGAGACAATACAATACAATATTAAATTAGTGACTGTCACAATCTTTGTCATAAGATTCTCTTTTTATCCTGTATCTCCTTTAGTAGAATGCATATTCTTCTTTTGGAGATTAATTCTGAACATTATATGAAGGGTTTGGAGCAACATATGCTGCCGTCCAGATGATGGCTTTTCAGGGGAGAACATGCACAATACAGCAAACAGACGTTAAACTACAATTTGCACATTTAATAACAGAATGGCTCTGTGGAACAGGAGCCTTTGGTTCTGTCCTTTCATCTGTTGGAAATATAAGCTCAAAAATTATGACAAAGGAGGTGCTTTACTATTGAGCGAATAACACCCTCTATGAGGCAAGAATGGAAAAATATTTCACTCTCAAAACTTTCAGATCCTCTTGAAGTCCAAAATGTAGAGCTGTTTAAAGTAAATATAAACATGTCCCAACTTTTTTTTAGAAGTGTTGTTGACTTCAGATTTAAAATACGCTTATGGAAATGCAGTTTCTTTATGTTTTTATAAATTTAGATGCAAGGTCAAAATGCTCTGTGGGACAGTTATTTTGGGGATAGTAAAACACCATTTAACCTAATATTGATGATTTATCACAATTTTTTGGCATGAGCTCAACCCCATTCTGGTGAGTTTTCCCAGCTGAAGTCATAAATCGTAAGCCTTTAATCGTTAAAGAGACCGACCCCAGTTTTCTGTGCAGATAGTTTACATTGTTCTGTTCAACCATCCTTGTGTTTACATTCACAGACGAAAGATTGCAGGCATTTGCCATTGGTATGATAATAAGCTTTGACAATTCACCAATAGCTTGTCTTCATGTCCATTTGAAAAGTAGAGAGTGGGTGTGTGAAGGCTTAAAAGTAAGCACTAACAAACAGGCACACACACGCTGTCCTCTTCTCACACTCAAAACTTCCATTTAAGGCAGCTGGAGCTCTGCTGTCCCTGGGGCCCCGAACACAACACCTCACTTCAGTTTACTGTCAGCCTCTCCGTGGGAGAGGTTTAGAAATGACTGCAGGGCTTCTAGTTCTGCACATTGTCATCTTGTTTCCCTTCATATTTCAAGAGAGAAAAGAGATTTTCATAATCTGTTATTTTCAAGCTTTTGTGAAAATTTCAAATTTTCTTCGATTTCTACTTGTGTGTTTTTCTATTGTCCCTATTGTTCTTTTGCTAGTTGACAAAAGTCTCTTTGAATGTTAAATAAAATCTGTCTTGTGTGTGACAGGATGTGATTGAAGCCATCAATGAAAGCGCCTTCAAAACATCACAGTACCCTGTAGTCCTCTCATTCGAGAACCACGTGGACTCGTAAGACCTGACTTTTTCACTAACCTGTATCAATCATGTCATGTAATATTATCAACACACTTCAGTAACCCTCTGAAATGGAACATGGTGTTGATGTAACTGAGCCTTTTGTTCAGTCAGTGCAGCACACATTCACAGGTCTGCTCTGTCATAGGGTGAAACAACAGGAGAAGATGGCTAACTACTGCAAAAACATATTTGGTGATGCCCTGCTGACAGAGCCACTGGACAAATACCCTGTGAGTACACTGCAGCAGCACAGCTTGCTGGCAAAATAATAGTGTTAGATAAAGTTTATGTGCTGGGGATTTGTCCAGCATAGCAGTGTTTGTGAAAAGTAAAACAACACATTGCAGTCTGACATCACTTAGCAGGCAGTAAATACAAAAGTTATTGTTTCTTGTTTGATTTCTTTTTTGCCTTTGCTGGACACGGCCCTCACAGGCTTCTGTACACATCTAACTGGTTTATGTCAGCAGTGAATGTCTGTTTATCTTCTCTTAGCTGTGTGCCGTGTGGAGCGTGTATGTGTTTGTGTTTCCGGATAAAAAAAAAAGAGGACATGTTTCACTGTCTGAAATAAAACCACAGCTGTTGGCCAGGATTTTAGAAAAGCTGGGCCCTACCAAACTTCCCACTAATGCTGCTCATACACAAACTGAAAGCTCATCAGAGGAGACTTGATAATAATACTGACTGATAAGGTTTCTTTCATGGGATAAAGCGTAAAGATGGTTAAAATAATGAAAAAAAAAAAACTGACCGAGCCATTCCAAGCATTGACTGTACAAAGAGTGAACAACAGGTCTACATTTTAGTCCTTTGTGAAATGTGAGGCCAAAATACAGAGCTGATATACTGAGCTGGTTAACATGCACCGTCTACAGCAGAACTGTTTCTTGTTTAGATCATGCAGACACAGAGGGTTCTATGGCTTCTATTAGTTTTTTTTTTTTTTTTTTTTTTTTTAATCCCATTTGTTTTAAAGAGTGATGCATTTGTCTACAGAGCTGTCAATAAATCATCTTTTTAACATGAAATATCTAAAACACACACTGGAGCAAGTTACCAGGGGAAGCTGGTTAGCCAAGCTTTGCCTAGCTTAGCCTAAAAACTGAAAACTGATGGAAGCAGCTAGCTTAGCTCTGCTCAAGCAAAAGCATGGATGCAAGTTTTTGTTACATCCTGGAAACTTGCCTTTTGTTGTCAACAGGAAGTTGGCTGGTTATTTTTCAATGTTCCTAGTGGTAGTGCTAAATGTGGCCTGTTGGATTTTAGACGTAGCTCCATAACCATCATTAATTTCAAAAGTTGTTTCATAAAAACTGCAGTAATTATGAGGACAAAATAAAGGATAAAGGTTGACTGATTTCCTGTGAAGAATTTCTCTACCACTTGAACATGTATTATTTCATCACTGTTAACCTTGTTTATGTTTTACTTGTCTGAATCTTCATGTGTAAAATACCCAGCTGAAGCCAGGTCAGCAGATTCCCAGTCCATGTGAGCTCATGGGAAAGATCCTCATCAAGAACAAGAAAGGCAGCCATGGAAAGCCGGCCCAGAATAAGAAAACCAGCACAGCTTCCACTGACCAGACCACAACCACAGCTGCCCCCACCCAGGACCAAAACACCGGCCCCCAGGACCCTGCTAACCCAGCAGCAAGCACCCAGGAGAACCAAGGTAGATTGTATAAACGACAAACCCGCTCAGATTAAAAACAGGCCTGTTTAGTTATTTTTAGACTCCATGTCTACGTGTGTCACCAGAGGGGGACGCAGCTGTGGAGGACAATGAGGAGACAGAGGAGACGGATGAACAGGATGAGGAGAAGATGAAGACGTCAGATGAGGTAGAGTTGGCAGTCGTGATGACGGTTTTATTGCTGTACATCATCCATGTCCAGCTCAAGCCTTTGAAACATCAGTCAACTTCCTGTCAATTCCCCACAGGGCACAGCTGGACAAGAAGTAACAGCATACGAGGCCATGTCATCCATAGTCAACTACATCCAGCCCAACAAATTCATCTCTTTTGACAACGCCAGAAGTATGTCTCCATGGATTTCAACCTTTAATATTTTATACCTTTAGAGAAATCACAGGTAAACAAATCAAAGTAAGGGCTAAAACTTGTCCTCCTGCTTTATCTCTCATCCACAGAGAAAAACAAGAGTTACGTCATCTCATCATTTGTGGAGACCAAAGGCGAAGCGATGATTACCAAGACTGCTGTGGAATTTGTGGAGTATCCTTCAAGAATACTACAGAAAAATACAACAATCTGTATTAAATGAGTCTAATTTACACCCTTGAATCCTGTCCTGAGACTGTCTTTTTTCAAACACGTTTAAAGAAATGCAAATATTGTGCTACCTTAACTTTATTTTTCAGGTACAATAAGAGGCAGATGAGCAGAATTTACCCCAAAGGGACAAGAATGGATTCATCCAACTACAACCCTCAGCCTTTTTGGAATGCAGGCTGCCAGATGGTGGCGCTAAACTATCAGACAATGGGTAGAAACGCACTCACAAAGCACTGAAAGAGCATAAAAGATATGTTGAAGCAATGTGGGAATGAATCATCTTTGATCAGTTGGTTTATTTTTTGAATCTGACTTGCTGTGTTTCACCACAGCGGGTCAGTGTTGCACCTCTTTGTGCTGCACAGGCCTCTGCTCCACCATGTGCAGAAGAGAGGGGGCATGACTGTGCCGTCTCTGTCTTCTTCTTTGTCAGATTTCCCCATGCAGCTGAACATGTCTCTGTTTGAATTCAACGGCCGAACGGGTTACCTCCTGAAGCATGATGTTCTGCGACGCAGTGACAAGAAGTTTGACCCATTTTGTGACAGGATCGACACAGTGGTGGCAAGCACATTGACCATAAAGGCAGGTTCTCAGCCTTGTTACTGTTGTGATTTTCTCTCTTAATCATCCCTGTGGTGCTTTGAATCCATGCAGACTTAATAAAACAATTTAATAATTTAATGATGTAAAATTTAAAGTTCCTTCTTCCATTTATTTGCAAAAATACAAATAAATAAAAGCTGACCATAAACAGCCTAAACGTCCTTTGAAGCTTGTGTATGTGCAGCTAAGTCGTCTTGCTTTTTCAGCCTGTTTAGAGTGTGCGATGATTCAAGCTTCCTGCTGAGACTGATACAAGGTTCCTGGTATTCAGCCAGCTCTGCATGAGTCAGATCCTTTATACATATCCACTGTGTTCTGAACATATATGTACGCACAGTAGGCTGCATCTGCATCCATCATGAAACCACTTCATACATATATGTCATTTAATCCTATTCATCTGTCTGTATAGATCTATTCTGGCCAGTTTCTGTCTGACAAGAGTGTGAAAACGGGAGTGGAAGTGGAGGTGATTGGGCTGCCTGGTGACCCAAAGAAGAAATATCGCACCAAGTGGTCCACAACACCCAACACTATTAACCCAGTGTGGAACGAAGAGCCTTTTGTTTTCGAGAAGGTCTGGGAAAAAAAAAAAAAAAAAACAACAACAAAAACAACAAAAAACATTTTTTTTGCAGAAAACCTCTTTCATTTCTGTGTGCTTAACTCTTACATTGTACAGGTCTTAATATATGTGTTGTTGTGATGGACAGATCCTGCTCCCAGAAATGGCCTCTCTAAGAATCGTGGTCCATGAAGAAAATGGTAAATTCTTGGGACACAGGATCATCCCACTTGATGCCATCCAATCAGGTCAGTGATGCTTAAAAAAGGGGAAAAACATCACGCTTCATCTAATCTACATCATTTAAACACAGCTGAGTCATCCAAGGCCTCTGAGTGTTTTCTAACTTGTTTGTGCCTCTTTCTAGATCAGAGGGAGCTGCTGCCTTGTTTTTTTTTTTTTATAAATTCACCAGGGTTTGTTTTATGCCCTGCAGGTTTCCATCACATCTGCCTGCGCAGTGAGAGCAACATGCCGCTCACTCTGCCTGCTCTCTTTGTCTATATCGAGGTCAAGGACTACATCCCTGCTGCCTTCGCAGGTGCTTGGCTTTTATCAGCTTATGTTTTCAGAAAAGAGAAATCTGGCATCAAATAAATGCATGTTGCTTTTAGATGTCAGTCAGGTGCAGGGCTGGTTTAGTCAGAAACTTGTGAAGCTCAGTTGCATTTAATCTGTTTGCTTGTGTTATGGCTGCATTATACACTAATGTTTTTCATACTACCCCAGATTTCACAGATGCCTTATTCAACCCAACAAAAGGCACAGAGAAAACCACAAAGACCCCGAAAGAGGTAACAAAAAGCAGCTAAGGTTACTGTGTCTGTCTTTATCCACCAAAAATGAACTCTCAGTAATGTCGCCGGCTTTCCCTTAAACCCTGAACTGACCTAATTAATTTCCTGGAAGATGACGAGCCCTGTTAAATTATGATGTTCCTGTCTTTGTTGTGCCCACACAGTCATCCTCTGACTACATTTCTCCCTATGAGCTGCCTCTTGTGGCCCAAACTCCGGCAGTCAGCTCTCAGGAAAATGAGGCTCCAGCTGAAGGTACAAGAAGAGGACACAGTTTTGTTTTTTGTAAAATACAGGACTATGATATGATTCTTCTGCTGAAGGAGGAGAAAGCTAATTGTCTCTCTGTCTCTAGAAAAAGCAGACTCTGAAGTTTCATCCCCAGTCAATGCGGATGAACAGCCACCTACAGATACAAGTGCAGAAGAAGCTAAAGAGGAGTCAGAGAACAAGCTGGGCCCTCCTGAAACTGCAGAAGAACCTTCTCCACCATCCCCTGAGGACAGCCCTGTTGAATGTCCAGCTCCAGAGGCAGAAAATCCCACATCTGAAGAGCCAGCCCCTGAAGATCCAACCCCTGAGGCTGAACCTACTCTAGAAACAGAGGCAGTCCCTGCATCCAAAGATGAGGCAGAGAATGACTCCACTACAAACCCAGAACCTCTTCCAAATGATAAAGCAGACACAGAAGCTGCTGAAGAGCCTGCTGCTGTGGTCCTTCCCAGTCCAGCAAGTCCCCCATCAGATTCTGCAGGATCAGATGATTCCTCTCTGCCACCGACATCGACTGAAGGTAATAAAGAATCACCATAACATCATAGCTAAGGATTCACTGGGACAATACAGAAAGTTTATTAGTTTTTGTTCTTTTTGTTGCATGGATGGATTATCACTGCTATGTCTTAGCAACAGAGCCCTGTGTGTTTGTGCTGCAGAGCCTTCAACTGTGACTACTGAAGAACTGACACAGCACAAGAATTACCTGAAGGTCACCAAGCGCCAGGAGAGAGAGCTGAAGGAGGCAGAAAAGAAGTACCAGAAAAAAGGAGAGGATCTGATTCAGAAACACTCTGACACCTTCAAGGCCATTAAGAAGAAGGCTTCCATGAAGAAGAAAGAGTTAGAGGGATTGTTATTATCACCTTTGTGTTGCCTCTGTGCTTTTTCCCAGAGTCAGGAAAATATTTTCAGAAAACGCCACTTTACAAAAGATGATCAGATAGTGTAGGCAGAGGAGGAGTGTCATGTGATTAATTCAGAGTACTACCACCCATCTGTCCAATAGTTTATGCTTAGTCAATCACCAAAAATGGATCTGGGATTTCTACAGAATATTAATTCTGACCCACTAATGAAGTTGTTGTTGTTTTTGTCTCTCTCTCTCTAATGAGATTTCATTTACAAGCACGGAGAACATTTCTCAGTTAATGTGTTTTCTAGCTGAAGTACAGTATCTGAGGATGGGGGAAGCTGCTAAATGAATTTGTGCTGTAGAGCTTTTTCCACACAGCCCTCCACAGGAGGACAGGCTTTCAGAAAAACAACAACAACAACAAAAAAACTAAAATCATGGTTATCAAGGACAAATGAGAAATGCTGTTCAGATTTTCCAGTAACCACAGAGAGAGAGAGAGAGAGAGAGAATCTCCATTCTTTTTGGGGTACCGATGGCCAGTTGATATAATCTATTTCCTTTCTTGTTTTGTTGTGTCATGTGTTTCCTGCAGGGGAGAAAAAAACACGTCTGATTCTGGTGTGAATGCAGAGCGGGTTCAGGAGCAGAAGGAAAAAATGCAGGTTGAGCTGCAGGCTTTGTGGACAGAGCAGTGTGATCAGCTGAAGAAGAAGAAGGAGCAGTTTGCTACTGAGGTTAGACAATCCAAGTTTATGTGACATACATTAGTTTCTTTCTTTCTTTCTTTCTTTCTTTCTTTCTTTCTTTCTTTCTTTCTTTCTTTCTTTCTTTCTTTCTTTCTTTCTTTCTTTCTTTCGACAAGTGTGTAAAGTCTGGTTTACACTTCTGTGTTAAATGCTCTTGCCTCCCAAATGTAACTAAACACTTCAGACTGTGAGCCTTGTCATTTGGCCACTGGGCAGCAAATGTTTTCCTGTGTTTACAACTTTTCAAGAATTAACGTACATTGACTGAGTGAGTCTAAAGTTTGATCTCCTCCGATGTCTCCTCTCTATTCTTATTTATAATTATTGATGTATGATCAACGGCAACATCTATGAGTTCTAATGATACATAATTTTCTTGGAGTTGCTGTAAAAATGCAGTGGGACCAGAAAATGAGATCTGACAATCAAAGAGACTACGACGCTCATGAGTGTTTCAGTTGAGTAGCCTACTGCAGAGCGACATGGATACATCAGCGCTTAAGTATGTAGTGCTCATATCTGCATCAACTGTACGACATAGGGTCAACATCAGGTACAGGAAGCATTATAATATCTGTGTAACTTCGATTTACTGTACATTAAACATGGCCACAAACATACAAGCAGGTAAATGAAATTCTTGCTCTGCACCTGCCCATTTTTAAGATTGAAAACAGTGTGTCAACAAGTTCAGACTGACAGAAATGATATGTAAGTGCTCAAAATTTGTTCTGCTGAAACCCAAAAAGCCAATCACAAAATAATACAAGATAAAATCGGTCACATTTTCCAAAACACATCTCTCACCCCTCATTTAGTTTTTTGCAATCCTTACAGAACATGAGAAGATGAACATAGTTTCCATAAACTGAAGATCTGCGTCTTCCCTCTTGAAACCTATTTTCTGCTGCTCCTCATCAAACCATGCCCACCATTTGGCTGTTTTTAATACACCCAGTGATTCATCCCAAAATACTTTCCATTTCCACGGCTCTGGTTACATTCACATCTCTCTCCAAGCACCTGATTTCCCTCACTGTGCTGTTTGTTTGGGACTATGGGCGAGCAGCCAGCACTTTAGAGTCCCTATTGATTAAACAGCAGACCCAGGTGCTCGAGGGTACTCTTAGCATAAGCTCTGAATCTGCTTTAGACAGAGGGGTCAATCAGGTCATTATTTAAGGGTTGTCACCTCACTAGACAGAGTATAAACTGTACTGTACAAGTGCTGTGGAGTAGGATGAGAGCTACAATCATCTAGTATGCAGGTCTCATGCCAGGTGATCTCCCCAAAAGTTCATTCAAATAAGAAACTTTTCTTTGGCTTAAACATCAAAGGCTTTAATTAAACACATTATGGACTTTATTTAGAGCTACTTAGTCTTATTTTGAGCTTTAGTTTGACTGTTATTGTGCCACTTCTTCCTTCCGTTGTGACAGAGACTAGCCAAACTGTTAGAGATGGCCTCAGAGAGACACGCCAGTGAACTGAAGACTCTTGAGAGGTGAGAACAACACATATGACACATTTGGGACATGCTGTACACACTGAGATAAACTCAGGCTCCGCTGAGTCCGTGCAGTCTGTGCTCTGACAATTTGGTGCAACACTGGATGTGTTTGTGTTTTCTGAGGTGAAACATTTGACATTTTGGAGAGAAAATACCTCAAATGAAGAATGAATCACCTGAATGTGCAGGTCTTCTGATGTCCTTGGCTGGCTTGCTGTGCTTCAATGTGTGTGTATGCCATGTGTTTGTTTCACCCAGTCCCCAGCTGGCTGATCCTCTTGTTTAAAGGGGTTGTTGTGGTGTCGCTTTTCATTTTTTGATTTTTAATCTAGCGAGTCCTCACCCACTGCCTTTTTCTTGTTTTGCAGTGAGTCAAAAGAGAATAAGAAGAAAAAAACTTCATCCTCAGAGAAAGCAAA
The DNA here is from genome assembly GCA_030710495.1 of Labroides dimidiatus. Lineage (NCBI taxonomy): Eukaryota > Metazoa > Chordata > Actinopteri > Labriformes > Labridae > Labroides > Labroides dimidiatus. The sequence continues at coordinate 17,306,729 of CM061156.1, read as the reverse complement.
GTGAGTTCACGGTGTGACCTTCAGTTACTTTCTGTTTTCTCTTATTCATCCTGTTCCTCTCGGCTCCGTCTGTATTCATACCAAATTTGATGAGGAGCTCTCTCACTTCGCACTCTGTCACATTATCAAACACATCTGCACATTATGATGTATTTTTTTCATCGTTATGCTCAAGAGCTCTAATGAAAATCATACCTATATTCTCTAAGGCTGAAAAAGACAATGAGCACCGATATGCTGGATGAGATGAGTCAGTCTGATGCTGCTGTAAGTACCTCTTCAAACTTGTTGACCAAAGCAGTTACAGACACTCGAATGACAAGGGGTAGTTAGAAAAACAGATTGATGCCATCTTTATTTTAAATAGAGAATCTGAAAATTGATCTGACATGCTAAACTTATAAAGTGGAACTAAGTGGAAAAAAAATAACGTTAGTCAAAATATGTTTAACAAATCTGCATGTAAACATTTCTTAAGCTCAGCAGATCATTACATATTGTTGGGTAGCTTAAACATTGTTTGAATAACTTATGCTAAGCTAGGCTAACCAGCTAATGAACCAAGTCTTGTATTTAACAAACAGACGTGTATGTGTGTGGTATCAAACTTCTCGTCTTAAGCTTTACAAAAAGGAAAATAGTATTACGTCCAGAAATTTAAAACTATTATTACAGTTATAGCTTTTCTGTCGCATAAGATAAACTCTGCATTAGCCATTGTCACATATTCAGTAATATTTATGTCTCAGAGCACAAAGACCATCCACTTAATCTATTCAGCACACTTTTGTACCCAACAGCGTAGCTATGGTTACCAAGAAGCAGCAGGTTTCTGAAGCTGTAAAAAAGAAAAAAATATCAGATATGTCAAAAGATTCTTTCATACATCTGCACACATGTTAACACAAACTCCCACGTGCTAATAGATACAAACACAAACACGTGAGTACACCCACCCACTCACCCTGAAACCTCCCACCCAGCTCTCACTCTCTCTCTCGCGCCTCTCTCTCTCTCTCTCTCTCTCTCTCTCACACACACACACACACACACACACACACACACACACACACACACACACACACACACACACACACACTCACACACAGTTAGTAAAGTGCAGCAGGCCTTGACCATGGGCCAGCCCTGTCTATAACTCAGAAACTGTTTACTGAGCAGACTTACTCATGTGCAGTGGATGACTCACTGCACTCTGCTCGTTCCACTCATCATCATGCAGACCTGTTGTTTCTGGGTTAAAGACTCAACCATTTTTCTTGCCGTCTGCTCTTTGCCCATCAACTCTGCCTGGGAGACAGCATACCCCTCTCATCCTCTTGTTGTACATTATGGTCCCATTGCAGCTCATTCTGCTCTCCTTAATCAGCATTTCCCATTAATTACTGCAACTATTTATACCACAGTCACCCTTTTAATCAGCACAGGCTCTGTATTGAATAGCCAAGTGCTGTAAGAGCTGTGTAATCAAATTGGACAGGCTCAACCTGTTGTGACTTCAAATGTATTGATTCTCTTTCTCGGGTTGCATCTCACGGGTGCTCTACTCTGTACACACACACACACACACACACACACACACACACACACACACACACACACACACACACACACACACACACACACACACACACACACATACACTCACGGGAAGGAACATGAGCAGATGAAGTGCTTATAGACATGCAAACAGTCTGTATCTCTCACTTGATACCACATGCACACACGTACATACATCAACACACTCAGGCAGGCTCCAAACACAAATCGATGATGTTTTTCAGCAGCAACATGCTGTACTGTTGTATGGCTCTTTGTTGTATCGTTACAGTCTTCAGATTACAGCCCACAGCAAGAGGCTCTGATGAAGAAACAGGCTGTTACTTTGGAGGAGATAAAGACCCTCACCAACCAGGTACAAACACTGGCACCAGGGTTTATTCTGGTTATGAAAGAGGAATTAGGAATCATGGCTTTGCTTTCTCATTTTTAGCAAAACTCACTAATTAAACATGGATATCTGGATCCCTCAAACTGGGGTCTTATGTACAGTGCTTAACAAATTTATTGGACCATCACCCAGTGTAAGGTCTTTGCCACCACTGCCTTAAAGGCAGTGTTGGCAATAATTTTGGTCAGTGAATACATTTGGGTTGTAATACATTTTTTATTACATTCCAGGCTCAGCACTTTTGTTTCATTATCAACCAGTTATTACATTTCAGGTTTTATTACATTGATTTTTACTTCATTTCAGGTCATTGTTACAAATCGGGCTCTAACAAGGCTGGAAGCCATAAATTCCTATGCCCATGGCATATCTCATTTAAGAACTGGAAAAGTTGAAGCATCTTCAGTAACCCTGAGCTGAAAGCCTAACCCTCTGATCTTTGAAATATAAAAGCCTATGTCAAGATTTTTTCCTTAAGTGTTTTTACACTTCTCAGGGCTTTGAGTGTTTTCAAGTATTTTTGATGCTCCATCTTTATAAAATGAGCTGATTTTGGCGACCTTTTACCCTGTTGAAAAAAAATGGAACAAAACAAACAAAAACAAAAAAAAAAAGAAAAGAAAAGAAAAAACAAAAACAATTAAACAGTGTTATGAAGCATTGAGGCTCAGGCTCATGTTATATGGGTGGGGCTAGAGAATGATTTTGGGAAAGACTAGATTTTTTTTGTCTTTTATCTAATTGTGGTTAATGTCGCCACTCATGCAGCCTATAATAAATGGAAAGTCATAGTGGTGCAGCCTACTGGTGTGTTAGAGCACTAGTGTTAGAGTGATTGCATGTAGATCAGAATGATGCGCAAAAACATTATAAAGAATGCAATTAAATTATGAAGGAGCAAAAGCATTTAAATCCACTTTAAAACAACACATAACAGTAGTTTATCAGTCTTTTGTTTTTATTGATTTAAATATTGATCTACTGGCTTTTGTAATTTAGAGCCCAGCCAAAATTTGTTTGGCCCACCCGAAATAGAAATCCTGGCTCTGTCCCTGTTTAACACGTTCCTTGTTGTGTTTCCAATGCATCTAAAGATCTGTGAAGACGGAGTAACATTTAGGGATGATGGATTTGAGTTAAAAAAAAGCAAAGATTTGCTGCCTGAAAACACCTCACTACTTTTAGCCCTACTAGAGTGACTCAACACCTAAATCAGAGGTCTGTCCCAATTCTTAGAAGTGAGAAACACTGTACGCATTCACAAATCTGCCATCCAAACCACGCCAACAACAAGAAATCCCTGCTTATTTAATATATTTTAAACCAACAGCCATCTGTCCATTCAGCTCTTCTACGTAATAAATGAGTGACACATCCACTGGGACTACAGACCACGCTCCCACCACTGTAAATGATGTCAGAGCTCTTTTGTGACAGTGCTTTGCTTTGAATGGGTGAAACATTGGCACTTAGAATTGAGAAAGAGAAGTGTTACATGGATTGAATGTTGACGCTTGAAGGCCAGATGGATGTGTGTGTTTTCATGTCTCATCAATAGTTTTGGCTTCAATTAGTTATTTGATATTGAAGGGAGAAGTGGGAGGAATACAAGTGAGTTTTATAAGATTGAGGCACAAATGAGGACAATTTGATACTTTAAAGAGAGAAGTTTCTGTTAGCCGAATGCATTTAGCATCAATCAGTCACTCTGACTTCAGATCAGTCGATGCCTCTGGGTTGAAGCCAGCTGATCGTTGTGCTTGTGCACAAATCCATCCTCTAAAGATTATGATAAACACCTGGACCAGAAAAGAAACCGTAAGAAAAACACAAGTGTACTTTCAACAAGCCTCTGACCTCTGGATAAACTCTGGCCCTTGTGTCCACAGCTCAACCAGGAGGCCTTGAAGGAGCACGCTCAGAAAACAAGGGCTCTGCCAGCCGAGGTGAGGGATGCTGTCAACGTGTGTGTGGGGGCTCACTTCCCTGAACTGGTTGACCAAGCTGGAGGCAAGAAGGTGGAGGGAGTGGGCTTCTACGGGGATGTCTTCCTTGGTTAGATAACTCTTCTGTATAACCTCCTTCTTACTTTTAAAAGACTGTTTTTAATCTCATTTTTCGGCCCGTTACATAATCTACAGCTTCAGATAAATGTAGAATAGTAGTAAATCATTTAGTAAGGGAGATTCTGTGTGGAATATTAATTTAGAGATGCTATTCATGAAGCTTTTGAAGGAATTTCAAACAATGATGTTTTCATGTGTGTCCTTCTGACCAAAGGTTTGATGATTTGGAAATAATTACTGTTCTCATTTTTACTCTTTCTATCTGTTCCTTTTCATTGCTGATAAACGCTTCCAGTAAAGTGATGAGTTTCTTCCAGATGAAAGCCCACTACTGAAAGCTTTAGTTTGGTACTCACAGATTTCTTTCTGCTCCTCTAATGAGTGAAAAATTTGGAATGAATGAAGCAAGAAAATCTAGCTGCAAAAACATGTTATCAGAGTCTGCAGGCTGGATTTAGACAATGAGTCCATCTGTCACATTTGCATTGTGAGTGATACTTGTGAAGACACAAGAGAGCTTTCACTCTGAGATTGAGGTGTTTGTGGTTGTAAAGACTTAAGATAACTTTTGTGGCATGTATTAAGAAAATGCAGTAAAGAAGCACAATTGTGATAAGAATTTATGACTTTGTCTTATCAAAGTTTTCAATAAACGTATATTTGCACAGTAAATGCTTGTTGTCTTCTTTTACTGTGAAATTTTCTGTGTTACAGTAAAGAAAAGGATCTTGAGTCAAGTTTTGGATATAAGACACCCTACCTGGCCTCTTGGAGATACTGCAAAACTATCAAAAGATACTCAAAGATGTCAAAGTAGTTTTACAAACCATACATTTATTTAAAACATTCCCAAATGTTTGAAGCACAGATTTTCTATAACATAAACATAAATAATACCTCACAATATGCTTAGATAAAATGAAAAAGAGAGGTAGCCCTTTGCTCAAAACTATTTTTCTTTTGTGCAAAAATATAAATAATGCCTCAAAATATTGATGAAGCAACAAGTAAATACGGGGATTCTTCTGTTTTTTTATTTTTTTGAAAAAAAGAAAAGACAACAGAAGTCATCCATTCTTTATTATTTGAGCTAATGTAAAAATGTAAATAATGGTCAAAATTATAGAAAAAGCAAATGAGAGCAGGCTGTCAAAGCATGTTTCTTATTTTGATCTGAGAGAAGGAGTGTCCTGAGTCTGTAGGGTCATGAAGCATGCGGCATGCATGCTCAACATCTTGACAGATAGATATATTGGAATAATGCCAGTAGTCCATTGCAGCACACTAATATTAATATTTATGTTCTGTAAAACAAAGTAAGAAAAAAAGAAACAGGTAATTTTATTAAATCCCCCATGACATAGTTTTATGGCCAGTGAAGGAGGACATGTCCGGGCAAAAGACACCTTATGTAAGCTGCACATTCATGATGTGAATCTCCTGTTCCACCACATCCCAAAGGTGCTCTATTGGATGGAGATCTGGTGACTGTCGATGTCATTTGAGTACATTGAACTCATTGTCATGTTCAAGAAACCAGTCTGAGATGATTCCAGCTTTATGACATGGAGCGTTATCCTGCTGGAAGTAGCCATCAGAAGATGGGTACACTGTGGTCATAAAGGGATGGACATGGTCAGCAACAATACTCGGGTAGGCTGTGGTGTTGAAATGATGCTCAATTGGTACTAAGGGGCCCAAAGTGTGCCAAGAAAATCTTCCCCACATCATTACATCACCATCACCAGCCTGAACCGTTGATACAAGGCAGGATGGATCCATGCTTTCATGCTTTTTATGCCATATCCTGACCCTACCATCCGAATGTCGCAGCAGAAATCAAGACTCATCGGACCAGACAAAATTTTTCAATCTTCTAATGTCCAGGTTTGATGAGCCCATTTGAAATGTAGCCTCAGTTTCCTATTCTTAGTTGACAGGAGTGGCATCTGGTGGGATCTGCTGCTGTAGCCCATCTGCTTCAAGGTTGGATGTATTGTGCATTCAGAGACAGTCTCCATTTCATATGTTGGTTGTAACGAGTGCTTATTTGAGTTCTGTTGCCGATTCCTCTAAAACCAGTCTGCTCTTTCTACTCAGACTTCTTGCATAAACCGGTCATTTTGCCCCAAAGAAAAGCTGCTCACTGGAGAGATCTCCATTCTTGTGATGACTAAAGCCACAACGACCCAAGCCAGGAAGATACAACTGGATGATGCTTGACTTTCTTTGACGAGAGAACACAAGTAAAATCGTATTTGCAATAGGGTGATTTCTCTGCTTAGACATCTATATTTCATTTAAAAAAATAAATAAATAAAAAAAAAAAAAAAAAAAAAAAAACAGAAATTTGTACTAAAGTAGTAAAAGAAACTCCCTTTCCTGTCAAGACAACTTCTCAGGACCCCTCTGATTTACACTGAAGTGTGTTCTTAAATGATTCAGCATGTAAGTAAACAAGCAAATAAGAAAAAACTACATCCACCAGATGTTCAATCAAGGCAAAGGCTCTTTATAATTAGACTTTAGAGTCCAGTGTCAATCAGAGGTAAAATCATGAGTGCAGGGTTGTTCAGTCTCTCTCTCTCTCGTTTCTGAGTTCTTCTCTATCCATTAAGGATGAACAGATTCATAATACAGCATAATTACAGTGTCTTTTCCTCTAACTATGGGATCTGAGATGGGTCAAGAGCTCTTTTTAAAACAGAGTCACAATTAAGGCATGTGAGCTTGGGAGAATGCAGATAATTTGAAAGACAAACGAGACATGTTCCACTAATTTTAGTCCCATACACTGTTTATCACATGGCTTAGAGCAATCTGACATTAATCAGAGGCTCTTGTTTACTTCATTTCACATCCTAGTGCATGCATTTATTTATGAAGACTGCTTTTCTCCCTCACCAAACAAAGCAATCTGTCCATTTCTTCCCTTTCCTTTTCTGTTTTCAGCCATCTTCTACATCAAACAGCATGAATGACATTTTAAGCTGAGGATGGTGTCTGGGAGACACAGCTTGTGCCTGAGAGTCCTGCCACCTCATGCACAACACAGATGAACTGTGAGCTTCAGAGTGTGAACCCAGTCAGCTTTGAATCACAGCACTGATAATCTTACATAAAATGAAGAGAACTCCAGCAGATCCCTCTCATACCAGCTGGAGAGGGAAGGCCTGTGCAAGATCTTAAACCACATGGCAAAACTGGCAGTGGATCAAAGAATAAATAAAGAGAGAGCTTGAAAACACACACACACACACACACACACACACACACACACACACGCACACACACACACACACACACACACACACACACACACACACACACACACACACACACACACACAAACACACACAAAGAAATATAGAATAGACTGAAGAAGTACTGTGGCCAAGGAGTGAAAATGCTGCAAATTTTGGAAAAGATGCAAATTTGAAATCATTTTTTTAAATGCTGCAAATATCTAAAAAGTACAAAACAAAAACAGGATTTTCTCTGGCCTCATGGGAATGATCCAGCTGAAAGTCCTGGTTAAGCCTCTGGATGTAGAAACAACATGATTCCGGGTATTCTCTCTCCTCTCTCATCCCCAGTTCATCTTTGTCATCTCATTTTCATCTTTCTACTGTAAACCTTGTTGGTCTCAGGACTGTATTTGCCCTGGCCTGTCAATGTCTCCCCTCCTCATAAATTCAAAGCTTTTCCCCTGTCAGATCAAATCTCTTAGTGAAGGTTTCTCTTCATAAAGTGTTTTTTATCCATCTGAGTTAAAACCCCAGAAGGCCTTGGGTACTTTCTGCATCTACCATTTTTTCCCTTGCAATGTGGATTTTGGTTTTGCTTTGCCTTTCTATTTTATTGCTTTCAGATGATCATTTATGGATTTTACATAAACTGTTTTCAGCTGAAATCTTTAGTTCTGTTCTGGTCCAATACTGTAACAAGATCAACAAATGGATACATGGATTCACTAATCCATATTTCAGATCTGCAGATATGTGAACCAGTTTGTAAATGCACAGGTCCTTATTGGCTAAAAGAAAAAAAAGTATTAAAAAAGTGTTTTTGCTCAAAGAGCTGGAAAAACAAGTCATCAATTACAACAGTACTGCAAAAATTGACATCTTAGCAAGTGTTAATGTCTAATTTTTAGAAATTAGATTAAACATGAGGAAAAAGAATAATGTCTTAATACAAAAAGCTAAACAAGTTCATTTTCTTGTCTCATTGGCAGATTGTTTAACTCTTCATCAGCAACTCAGGCTTCATTTTTTTGTCTTTGATATCTTGAAATAAGACATTTTCTAGACTTCTAGATACTTAGTTTAATAAGACAATTTTTTTTTTACGAAAAATAAGATAAACACTTAGATTTCAGTTTTTGCAGAGTGAGACAGGCTTCTGTTTAAATATGATTTTTGGAAGATAACTTCTTAAAGCATTCTGGGAGACCTAGCATAATACACCATTCTAGTAGCAATACTTTCTCACTCATTATGTCATAATTTTCCATTTAATGAAATTAAAGATTATATATTACTGAGTGAAGAAACCAGAAAATATGATATATTATAATACAATGCAATATTTGCTTGTACTGTTATATCTGAAATGCAAAAAAAAAAAAAAAAAAAAAAACAACTTAAAAAAACCCAACAGTTAACAAAAGTCAATCGGTGCCCCTGGTTGAAAAATTGTCTCTTTTTCTGTTTCAGCTGATCTATTTAAATCTTTAAATAATGCAGAAATGACATCCTACAATTTCATCCTGCATTTTCACATTTTTCCACAGCAGTGGGTAGGATTTGTTCTTTAAGACACCATCACCAGAGAAAAGAAATGGTGTATTTTTGCTCAGATGATTGCGAGGACATAAGATATGAAGATAGTACTTCTCTCTCCTCGTTTCCTGTGTAAGAAAGCCAACCTGACCTGCAGGAGGTGGAGAGTCATGATCTGAAGTCCATCTTGGCTCCAAGTGGGTGCCATCCTGGATGGATATTAAGCACCCACACCACCCACACACACACCACCTGCTGAGGCTGCTCTGTCACAGGCTTTATGTGTGTGTGTGTGTTGGTGTAGGTGTTGGATCATTGTGTGGGCTGCACACTGCACTTAAGAGAGGGGAAAAAAACACATTACCAGGAGAAGAAATGCAACAAGATATTAATTTCTTTAAACCTGATTTAGATGCACGGTCTCTGTAGACAGTTGCTTTCGGGTTCAAGGATGCATTACATAATCCCATTGAAAGCTTGTTTGCAACAATGAATTAGCAGCTGAATGAGAACCTCAGAGGAGTCATCTCCCAGCTGTTAGTCACCCTCTTCTAGGTGTCATCAGCACTTCAAGTCTCTGAGATGTGCCTCCACCTTCTCAAGGATGCAAATTTTGAACTTCCAACATGTGTCGAGGATACAGTGTTTAGATTTAGACAAATATGAAAGCACAAATAACTCTCACACACACAAGCACATAGAGACACCCACATAGTGTAAGCTAGCTCCAGACAGCACTCTCTCTTACACTTCATCATGTAGTTTTAGAGCTATAGTCCATCGGGCCCTGGTCTGGTCATGTGTTCTGCTCTTGCTGTGGCTGTTACGCTATTTGGATACACATTTTCTGATGATTTCTACATCACCTCTCTCTGGTGAGAGCATCTGCCTCAAAGTGAGTTAGGAGGACAGGCTCTAGCTTCATTAAACCATGGCTGCACTCTTATGTAACTGTAATGATGTCTGATTTGACCTGCAAACAACTACAAAATGATCTACAGTCGACTTGTTCCTGTGGTGTAAATGACTGTGGAGTCCAGTGCAGTCAGTAATGGCTTTTATCAAAATCAGATGTTTTATCAGTTACTTAACCCACCAAAGGTGGTCCAAGGAATGAAAACTGGCCCTCTAACAACAGGTTCATTGTCAGCCGTGGCTCCATCTCCACCCAGTTTAAGAGATAAAATCAAAATATTGCCCCAGTAGGAGCTGAAGGATGCTTGGCATGGATGTCCAAACTCTTTTGCTGACTTAAATGCATTTAACTCATTTTTGACTTACAGATAAAGGGTCACAGATCCCTCAGGTGGGTACAGTCTTCAACAGAACAGATTCTTGTATTGATCTGAAGCAGAGACTGGTGGTTATAGAAAGTACAGTGACTCTTTGGTGCTCCATCACTCTTCCTCGCTGCTTTGCGGTGATTAATTACACACGTGCCTGGGCAATCGACATTTTAAAGTCATTCAGTTGTATGACACGTCACATGGCACTGTGAAGTAAAGAGGCAGGCCTTTAGCCTCCTCACTAACACCTACAGGGTGCCTGTCTGTCTTTAAGGTCAGTTGTGCCTCTGATTAGTAGAAAATCGTTATCTTAATATCTTCAAATTCAGAAAGGTGATATCTGCTAGTTCATATTTTATGATCCAGGGCTTAAACAAATTTTATAAATGGGATCAGCTTGAAAGATGCATTTTTGCTGATATTTTTTTTTTGTTTGTCTTTTTGTTTTCATTGGAGCCATGTCATCTCCAAATTTAGTATCAAACTTAGCTTTACATCTAACCTTATCAGGAGCATCGAACATGGTCTTTATCTGTGAAATCAACTAACATTTTGTCTTGATTTTCTTTCCTCTGCAGGGCCACATTCCCTCTTGAACCACTATCTTCACCCTACTGCCATGGCAAGAAAACAGAGGACAGTCACGCTGCCTGTGCTAATTCTCTGTTGTCAGAATGTCTCAGCCTGACAACCAGTATTAAAGCCCCTTAGATGTGAAGGCTGAAGGAACTGCCTACTGTTTACCATCTGGTTGTGGCTGCCTGTCAGGCCTGAGTCAGGGGGATAATTGATGAGAGCAGAGAAAGCAAAGTCACTGAAGGGGCTGTCTCATGGTCAATAACATATCAGAGGCTTTTGTAAGTGGCAGCTCCTGGTTTGCTTTCAGGATCTTTAGCAGCAACCCTCCAACTCCATGTAATTGTCCTCTCTTTGGCTCTGTCTGTCTTTCTGTCCCTTGGCTTTAATCCTCAAATATTTCAACTGACTACAACTACAGGGTGACTTTTATTAATGTTGAGTTTATTTAAGTACAAACAAAATTTGCTGGTTGACATGACTTTCTGCTTTGAGTCACCAACAGTGACCTCACCTCAACCTTAGCATCTATACACACCACAGTGACAGCCAGCCAGCTGCTGTCTCCTTTCTTTCTTTCTTTCTTTCTTTCTTTCTTTCTTTCTTTGGAATGAAAAGTGTGAGATTTCCACCGCTGTGTCCTTGTATCAAATTAAAGGGCATTAGAGGAACCAAATGAACACACACACACACACACACACACACACACACACACACACACACACACACACACACACACACACACACACACACACACACACACACACACACACACACTTGTTCTCAGTGAATACAAATGCATCAATTTTGTGCTTCATGTCCCTGCAGGAGCTGTTACTCCCTGCTGCTAAATGACAGGGCTACCTGTGTTAAGATATTACGTAACACTGAGGAACAATGACGGATCATTTTCTTTGTTGTGATTTGATATTTGGTCCCAGGGAGGACACATTGGCCTAATGTAATGGTGATATGTTCTAGGAAGGTGGCATGTTGTCAAGTAAGGCATTATTTTGATTTGAGCAGGGAATGGAAGATTAAGGTAACTACCAAACAATCTGCTTCCTTTTTTTCCACTTTGTAAGCAGCTGATAGTTTCAGTCAAATTATTCTGATGGGCTCAGTTTAGAGGGAGAAGGTGAAGTAGTCCATGGAGGGTGAGGGCATGTTAAGTCACGGATAAGGAAGCTAGTTACAATGAAAAAACTTGTCGAGTCCAGAGATAACTCTTTTTCCAGCACATTAATTTAGTCCCAGGTGTTAGTAGCTAAGTGGAGTTACCAAGGGGAGTCTTGCTCTGTGTCATGTTTCCATTAACAAGACTTTCTCGAAGAACCTTCGGAGATTTGTTGATTTGATGGCGCTGAAGTTGCATTCTCCCCCGTGGTTAATTAGGACATTTATGACTCTGAATAACACCTTAACTTGACATGAGCTTTAATTTCTGATCAAGCATTCAAGGTGCCTTGTCCCTGGGCCAGCAGCTCAATGAATGGGAGATCACATATTTAGCATGGCATGTCTGCTTTATTGCATGTATCTGTACAATTAGCAAGTCTCATGGTACCGACTCCTTCACATTCTGAACATTTCATCTAAAATTCATTCATCTTTGCTCCGTGCGTTTTTAACATTGTTTGAATGTAGGGAAGCGTGGACTTCTTAGACTGAGGTGGCTGGACGGGGGAACATGAATTGTGTGTGTGTGTGTGTGTGTGTGTGTGTGTGTGTGTGTGTGTGTGTGTGTGTGTGTGTGTGTGTGTGTAAAAACACATGGCAGAAGAACATTTAGTTGCTCTCTCTGTCTTTACTAATCAAATTTAGGTACAATACCACCCTCTCCTTTTATGGTGCGTCTGATTTTAAAAGTGTCATATTTATTGTCACTGATGCCTGGACTATTCTGTTGCTCTGGGGGTCTCTGCTGCTGCTGTCCCTGCCATGGCTTGTAATGTATGCAAATAAAAGAGAGGAGAAGAGTGCCCTCCCACCCTCAAGCTTTGGCATTCTCACGGAATGTGGAAGGGCAGGGAGCTCCCAGACCAGAGCAATACCTTTAGATAAAACTCATTACATGCAAATGTTCAACGCTTTAAACCCTCAGGTCCCTCAACTTTGGGACTTTAAGGTTGCTCCACAACAAAAAGCTTAAAACAAAGCACTTACCACGTATAAATAAAGTTATACTGGACATCAGATTAAACAGGAGAAACTCAACTACAAACACCATCAAATCATACTTCAACCAAACCGTCTATTCGTTTGAGTAATTCTTGAGTTGTTACTCTGAGCCAGTGACATAAATACCAATACTGACACCTCTGAACAAATTTCTCTTTGATTATGACACCAGAATGATTCAAATAATCATTGTAGATGCAGAGATATATTTTTTTCAATCTGGGTATGCCATTTTATGAACAGAGACCCAAAAAAGAGGCCAGGGCTTAAAGGGTTAATTTTATTAGCGCGATATGTAGAGCACTTTGCAGCACTTAGCTAGTTTACCAGACTAATGTTAGACAGACATCTGTCTCAACTGTGTTGGGATTAGAAGATATATTGTGTACTTGGTCACATACTGCACAGATAGCCATGACCAGGGGGTTATGCTTATGGTATATCTCCACCTGGGTCTGTTGTACAAAAGTGAGGCCAAAATACTCCCCAATAAATGTGTTGACATTCTGCTTATGAGGTCACTGGAGTCAGGCAAAAGGGGAATCGCTAGTGATGCTAGAAAACTGATGTCAAGCCTCCTCTGTGGCTGAAAATAAACTAAGTTATTGATAAAGCAGCAAAGCCTTTGCCCATAGCTCAATAGATTCTCATGTGAATTATAACAAAAAAACAAAAAAAAAATTCAATGAAAGTTGAGTTTCTCTTATGTCAATATTTCTTTGTCTCCTCTTGTTGTCCTTTATTTTGCTAATTTGACATGCACAGGTGCTAAATTTGTCAATAGAGCAGTCAATTTTTGGGTTATACACCTTTATATAGCATCAACTTACTATTTGAATTTAAATCAGAAAAATTAGGAGTCTGGTATTAATTAGTATGATAATCTCTTACATAAATTATTTAAGCGTGAATTAATGGACAATTTAGTTTTGGTTTTGTTTAAGGTTTCTTTGCTTTTGGTCTCAAATGGATATTGCATTGCCATAGGGACCATGTCCTTTTGATCCAGACCATATATCCTGAGGACAGATCACCTGTGTGGCTAGCGTTTCACAGTTAGTGGTGTTTCTGTTGATATAAGCTGTACTTATGTGATTTGTGATGAAAAATGTATGTCTGTACAGACAGAAGAGCTTCCTCTCAGCAAAAAAAAAAAAGAGTGAAAAAAAGACAACACAGAGGCACACGTCCGTTCCCTAACAGATGCCCTCAGATGAACACTTTTCAAATTTGTAATGTTAACAGTTATAATTCATGGGATAATTTTACTAATCCTAAAAGCATTCAGCATTTATTTTCAGTGTAACTTCATAAAACAGTAGATGGTCATGTATGATTTCATACAAACAGCAAGTTTTATGTTTAAGTCTGAGGTGGGTTTACGTGACCATTTTTTGCTATTACAATAAAATTCTTAGCAGTGAAACAGTCGGTTTCATTTGTTTACAAAGGGGCATGATCAGTCCCGATATGGTGTTTACATGCTCATAGCACTGATCACATCCTAGCATGATATAACTGCACTAACACATGACACTATGAATGAGATGGACATTCAGCGTCTGTTGTGTAGATTAGAAGCTTCCGTTATCGTCTTGTTTTTCAGTGAGGCAGTGTGAAGAAACACATTGGAAATATTTGAGGTAATGCAGAGGAGTAGCGGAGAAGCTGATCTTTATGTTGGACCAACCGTTCTTTGTTTTTCATCTGTCAGGCTGATTAGAAATGGTTTTGGTTTTAAACCTCCAAAAAGACTCTAAGCCACCACATTGCTTCAGAGTCTTGCTCTGTGATCAAGGGCCCTTAATTTAAAATTTTGTATTAAATTACCTTTAATCTAGGTCCTAAAGACCAACATCATTCAGGGCTTTTACTTGAGGATCACAGAGAGCGGTGTAATGGGCTGCTTCACCAACTGGTACAGCAGCTGCACCAGCATGGACCGTGAGTCACTAGAGAGAGAGGTGCACATGGCCGAACACATCACTGCAAAAGCTGCCCAGCCTGCAGAACTGTCTGTCCTGCATTGCTGTCAGGAAGCCCCCCTCAATATCCTACCTGTACACCTGCCGTCCCTGCTGCCTTTGTCCTGTTAATTTTATTCATTCATTCATCTTCTGTACAGCTTATCTCGTTCAGGGTCGTGGGTGGCTTAAGCCTATCCAAACTGTCTTTGGGTGAGATGCAGGGTACACCCTGGACTGGCCACCAGTCAATCACAGGGTTGCCACGCAGAGACAAACAGGCTATCACACTCACACCTACAGGCAATTTAGAATCACCAATGAACCTGATAAGCATCTTCAGAGAGAACATGCTAATAGAAGGGCCCACATTGCCTGAACTGGGATTTAAACTTGTGACTGTCTTGCCGTGAGACTGCAGTGCTAACCACAGTGCTAACCGTCACAGCACTGTGCAGCTGTTGTATTTTATATATATATAATTATGTTATTATATATTTTTAATTATATATTTACTCTCTAAAACTGAGCCAACACACTAAAATTTGTCCTTACATATGTACTCACATTTGGAGTGACAATGCAACATGTTGACAGAGGTAGATTGTTGGACAAGAATAAGTCTGATCTCATCAGTTAGGTGCTGTATTCATTCGTTTCCCTTTCGAATACGGGAATAAAGCAAAGATTTTTACTGCCCCCCCCCCCCCCCCCCGTTTAATGCAAATTTTACTGGATTGACTATTTTTTCATGAAAAAAGACCTTCAGGTTAAGTCAAAATTATTAGAATTTGAGATATTCAGAGCTCATCAGGAGGGATTGTTTGAACTTGTTGCACTGTTTTTAAATGTTTGCTGGTTAAAGTAAAAAGGAAGTGCAACTACAGTGTAGATGGCTGGAGGCAGAACTGGGAGGCACGTTTTTTTTTTTTTTTTTTTTTTTTTTTGGGGGGGGGGGGGGGGGGGGGGGCTCTACAGTTCTACCCATTAATTCCCCTGCCCCTTTCTTTTCCTCAAATCTCCTTCAAACCTTTTGTAATAGTCTTAAAGACAGCATTCTTCAGTCTAAATGGGACTCAGCAAAATCCACCATTCATATTTCACAATATGCTGGATTGTACTTCACATTTCATAATTACAACAGGGATTTTTACTGAATTGGGTTAATTAGCCTCGAAGAAAAGTAAAACATTGGGTATAACTCCTCGGACCTTCATGAAAGACACTGGCCATGGTTTTCTCCTTGGATAATTATTCCGTTCAAATAGCATATACTTCTCTCCAGGCAGAGCGGGCTCAGGCTGAATGGATGCTGCCACCACATAATGGTCCTCAGACGTTTGTTTCCTAGGCAACGTGGGGAGGGCATGTGGAGAGGGAGGTATAAAATCCCTGGCAGCTCCTCTCTGAGTCTTACTCTGAGGTGAATGCACTTGCTGTAAACACGGAGAGCCTCAGAGAACTTGTTACACACACTTTTCTCTCTCGATTTGTAGCTCAACTGAAGAATCCGCTCAACAAGTGGCTGTTCAAGAATGATGCGACCAAAAGATTTACGCCAGGGCTCTGGCACTAAGACCTTCCTGGATGCCATGCACGGTGGAAAAGTTCACCTGGCACGCTTCATCCTGGACGCCTTGGATGGACGCATCATCAACTCCAAGACAGAGAACAGCCGCACCCCACTCATGTACGCCGTCTGCCTACAAGACCCTGGCACCAGGGCTAAGTTTACACGGCTGTTGCTGGAGAAAGGAGCCGATGTGAACTGCCAGGACGAGGATGGTCGCACTGCCCTGAGCCATGCCTGTGAGCTGGGTCACCTGGATGTGGTGAAGCTTCTGGTGCAGTTCAATGCTGACCCAGATGTTTCTGATGCCTGGGGTAACAGCCCTCTGATGTATGCTGCTTTTTCTGGGCACAGCCAGGTCTTGGAATTCTTGGTTCGGGCTTTCAAAAGACTGGGACTGAGGCTGGACAGAACCAACAATGCGGGTCACACTGCCATTGAGATAGCCAGCTTCTTTGGACACAGTCAGTGTGTGCAGATTCTAAACTTTTCTTGCAGGAGGAGTGTTTGCACAGATGATCCACTCTCTGATTCCAGTGGTGATGGAGACAATCGGCCCCCCAACAGACTCCCCAAGTATCTTCTGGAGAGGTTTTCAAAGCAGTTAAATAACAGTGAGGACCAGCTGCCTGAGGTGTTTAAGAGACAGCTAAAGATTGGAGACAGCAGCAGGCTTTGGAATCGCTTCAGATGTCCCAGGAGCCTGTCTCAAGAGGAGAACCATTCGAACAGCTGGGCTCTGCCTCCTCAGGTTGAAGGGGATCTTTTCACTGCCAAACAACTGCAAAACTGCACGCTTAGAGATTCAAGAGGGGTAAAACCACTCAACTCCCTGCCCGAGCCGAGCCAGAAAGATGTCAGCCAAGACACTGGACTCCAAGAACAAACACCAGTGAGTTTTCCTCTCTGGGGTAAAGCAAAGTCATTTAACCTGGACCATCTGAACAGAAGAAAGCAGTCCTATCAAGGTGATGTGTGTGACATGAGCCTGTCAGCCAGCAAATTAAAGAGAGCCTCGCTACAGGATGAGAGATGCCTGATAGACAAGATTGAATGTCAAGGAAACACCCATAGCCTGACAAATGATGGTGACAAAACTGTCCCACTGCCAAAACCTCTTTTAAACAGCAAGAGCCAGCCAGGGAGAGCACTGGAGGACAGTGTCCAGTCCCAGAAAGACGACGTGAGTGACACAGCTCCATCAAACAGAAGAGAGCAGCAGAAGAGGGGAAGCTTTGGCCTGAGCAGCAGACACAACAAGCTGCTGTTTGCCAGAGGTGAGATGGAGTCGGGGAAGATTCCCACACGTGCGCCTGGGTTCATGGGCCTGGGGACGAGGCTTCTGCGGCGGTTCACAGCACCAGAGTTCATGAGGATGGTGATAGACTGTTCATCTGGCTCCTCAAATGGGCGAGGGCGGATGTCCCGCTCCGAGACCTTCCCCTGCTCTCAAACACATCAGCAGGTGAACAGCCAGCCGAGTGTGGACAGCATCAGTGGAGTGAAATGTGAGTTTGAAAGCTGCTCGTCTCAGTCTACTCTTGGCTAGAATAAAGACAGCAACAAGCCGATGGGGAAATTATTAGAGCACTTATATTTCACAACGCAATTATGGTTGCTTTGTGATATAATCTATCTATGAAGGGAAAAAAATGATCTTTTGCTTTTGTTGCAGTTTTTCAGTGTTTATGAATAAGAAAAAAAATCTAAATTTAAAGCTAAATTGTTCTATAAAATGTTGCTATTCTTTATTCGAAATATAGACTTAATGATCAAAATATCCATCTGTTAGCTAAAATAATTAGATTGTTCATATATGAAACATTTGAATAGTATGAATTTAAATGTATTTGATATGTTTATGTATTTCTAAAAATTATTGTTTGTATTTTGCTCAAAGATGTTCAGTGACTGTGCACTACATAATTCATGCTCAGAGTCTAATAAATATTTACAAATATGTGTGTCTAAATTTGTGGGAGTAAATGAGGAGAATGCCAGATCAAATAAATCCAATTCAGTATGCATTGTTTATTAATTTATACAAAATTAAAATGTGTAATTCTCTTTTCCATGAATGATCCACAGAGATAGAAATACATGAAACATGTCCACATGTATCTGTGTCAGAATACAAAGACTATGTGCAAAGTGTTTCTCAGCAGGTGGACGTCCTGCAGCATCACATGCCAGGCCTGTGTGCTTTCTCTAGGCAAACAAATGCAAATACACACACACACACACACACACACACACACACACACACACACACACACACACACACACACACACACACACACACACACACACACACACACACCTTGTGGTTTTTAAAAAGTCTGTCACAATACAAAGTGGACTTTATCAGAAGCAAACACTGAGATGTCACCACACACACACACACACACACACACACACACACACACACACACACACGCACACACACACGCACACATCCACGTGCTCACACATTTCACACATACATACACAAACTCACACACACATACAACTAAACACTCACATTTCAGTAAAGAAAGTAAAATTTTCAATTCATCTCATATAATTTACTGCAGTAGATCAGCAGGATTAAGACCTAATATCCAGTATTTTATTTACATTATTAATTTATCTGCTTATGTTTCAAGTCCATACATATTATTGAAACCTTATTTTCAAACTCACATCATATAAACAACCCACAACAACACCTTTAGGGAATAAAGAATAAATATGAAAAAGAGGAATATGGTACTGGGGATTTTCCAGTAGCTCAATAGTAGCAGCTGGGCTTTTATCCACCCACTTATTATGCTAATAAAGGATATTGTCTTTCACATCCTAGTTTGGTTCATCTTCAAGCATTCACATCAGGCCAGGTGTGCCCCCATTTGGCCATGCAAAGAGTCGACAGCTAGTGTTTGTGAAGTTTGCTGGCTGGGGTTTTTGTCCAGCTTCCACAGTCAGGAGTGTGTGTGTGTGTGTGTGTGTGTGTGTGTGTGTGTGTGTGTGTGTGTGTGTGTGTGTGTGTGTGTGTGTGTGTGTGTGTTTTGCACGCAGAGGTAACTTTATCCTTCCTTTACACTGTCACAATGAGCCACCGTGGTTGAGCGTCAGATGCTTTACATGGCTAGCACAATGCCCACCATGAACATTATAAAGGGTCATTGGAGTAGTGTGGGTTTACGTGGAATACTTATTTTCACTTGATATGCACCATTTCATTTTGTGTTGTGTTGAATCCCACTGAATGTCACAGGAAGCTTATTGATTTTCGGATCAAACCGAGTTGAGATGTGAGGAACTGCATGCTGCCTTTAACTCACTCCTAAAGTGCTTCTCTCATGCCCGAGACCATGCAGTGCTGCGTGTCAACCAAACATATCTTTCCACCACCCCTCCAACAGCAACATGCTGTCTGGGTCCTCTTCTCCGGAGCTTATCACCCATTTTCTGGGGTGTAAGAGGATTTGGACCTGGGTGCTGCTTGTCTTCTCAGGCCTGGTAAGGTCAGACTGAAGGTAGGGTGCTGGGGAGCCAGAGCCCCCACAGGGTCAGCAACGGGACATGCGCTTGCGGTACTGCTCCACCAGTGGGACCAGGCACTGAGGTGAGCTGCTCTGTAGCAGGAACGGGTGCTCTAACAGATCAGTGGCACTGGCACGGTCGAGGGGTTCCCGAGTCAGCATTCGGTCCAGAAAGTCTTTTAGAACTGGCGAGATCTAAACAAGAAAGCAATTGAAATGTTACCTACCCTCTAAAGAGCCTGAACAGTTGTTATTTTAATTCACCTGAATTCTTTCAAAACTGCAACTGTAGTGGAATTTTAGAAAAAAATCACAGTAGCATACCACTGTTCAGATAGCATTAGTTTTACATTTTGCATAAACTCAGCTATTAATATGATTATTTCAGAAACAATTTGATCCTGAATAAAAAGAATAAGATTCTACAGTATTGTCAAAAGCCTTCTGGAAATGTTTAGAGTGAAAAGCAAAATTCTCACATTTCAGTTTGATATGTGCCAGTTGATTCAGATATTAAAACTTAAAAATCTAGCCATAATATTCTGTGGTGATGAAGAGTAAGGTCAATGACACATTTTTTGTGGTCCATGTGTTAAATAGCTTAAACAGGCTAAAATCAGAATATTAACCTTAAAAATTACATAATCACATTAAACATTTAATGTTTATATTTATGTTCCTGTCTTTATGTCTGAATCAAAATTTAACCCAGATGAGAGAAAGAAAGAATTCTGTTTGGAGGGAAAAAGAGTCCTTTTAAAATCTTAATTGACTGGTCAACATCAACGATTTTCAATAAATGAAATTAAATTTCCTGTGTGGCACTTTTGGTTCGAGCTCATTTCATCACTCTCTGTGGATAAAAAGACAGCTCTTGTCTCTCCAGTCATTTTGAGCTATTTGATTTTTTTTTATCTAACAGTTTAATTTTTGCCATACAAAATGAAAAAGGCTGTTTTGACATTGTGAAGTTAATAACTTTATTTGACACCTATCTTACAGCAGGGACAGTGACAAATAAGGGTAAGTATCATGAATATGCTTTAAACTTGTTAAATCAACACGTTAGATGTTTGTTTTAATGTGTAGTTTGCATTTCTGTCAGTGTCATAGTATTTTATGACATTTCTACCATTTTAACCGATCAGAGTATCAGTCCCATTGAAGTGTCAAATAATGCAACAACAAAAGCATGACAAAGTATATAATAATTCACCTTCCTAGTAGTTATGCAAGTGTGACGTTAGTAATTCGTTGTAAAACATCATCTCAAAGTATTTTTAAATATTTAATTTCTAAACTGGATAATATGGGGTTTGCTGTACTGAGCAAGACAGTACGCTGTAGACACCAAAGTTTTCTTTCTATTTTTGGGTCAGTTGGTTTAAAATCATTTTAAATTTTATTTTTACAGAGTAGTAGAGTGCTAAAATTGTATTCATAGTAACGCAATATCTGATTTTTTTTTTTTACGAGACTTTTTTTTTTTTTTGACATTTTTCACTTTTACCACCGGACCATGTCTTTCACCCAGCAGCACTTTTAAAGAGGCATCAAAATAACAATCTCCAACAAGGAAGCAAACCACATTAGGAAAGGAAAAAATGCTTTGGTTATGACAAATAAATGAAAAATAATCATTTCATTTTACTTTAAACAAGCTCTATCTGTCATATGTATAATTAAGGTGATTTATTGTTTGCTTCTAATGTCATAAATTCAACTTCTATAAATAAAGGGATCCTTATTTTTCACTCATGCTCACATATTATGTAGACTATATGGTTATGTGAATGTATTATGGTGTATAATGTAAATTGCATGCCTCTATCTAGAAAAAAAGGCAGAAGAAGAATATGTTATGACTGTATGGGGACTTACAGTATGCATCTGTTTCCTCACCTGGGTGACATTTCGTACAGTCGGAGCTGGCTCATCCCTCAGTCTCTTCATAGCTGCTACAGGAGTTTCACTGAAGTACGGGGGCTCTCCGTCCACCATCTCCACCACCATGATACCCATTGACCAAACGTCCACCTGGTGCATCATCACACATTCATATTATGTAACAGATCTTAAAGGACAGATTGCTTCTTTTGGCATTTACACTACATGACAGAGGTCACCACTGTTATTCAGCATGAGGGGGTTTGAACGTTTGCCTGCTCACCTCTGTGCCATATGGAGATTTAGAGATGACCTCAGGAGCCATCCAATAGGGTGTCCCCACTAAAGACTTCCTCTTTGGGATGTCCTTACTGATCTGAGCACAGAAGCCAAAATCTGAAAGTTTGACCTGGGTGCAGATAGAAAGATGATACATTAGACATTTTAGGACTGAAAAAAAAAAGAAAAGAAAGAGAGGGTAAAAATGTAAATCGTACTCTTCCGTCTAATGTCAGTAGTATGGAGTCGCTCTTGATGTCTCTGTGGATGACTCCCTGTGAATGGAGATAGGCCAGGGCTTGTAGAACAGCTTCACAGACTGTTGCAATCTGCTCTTCACTCAGCCTGAAGGATAACACACACAGACAAGTTTACACTCATAGACAGATTTTAGATTAACATTTCACACGACTCAAGAGCCGAGACAAGTCTGAATCCATGAATCATCGCACATTAAATGTAAAAGAGTGTAGGGTTCAGAACAACAAGTCCGACATGGCAGAATGACAAAATATTCAATTCTCCGCAATGTTCTGTGAATGCACAGTGAAACAAAAAGACACAAGACAAAAGGCCCCTTTCAAACAGAAGGTCAGGCACCCACTGAAATCAAAGATAACATAAGGTAAGGATTATGCAACTAACCACTAGAGCTCCCCAGGTTGTATGCATTCAAAAGACATGTATAGAAAAGTGTCTCGTAAAATAAGTCATTTACTCCGCAGCCAGCTAAAGACTCTTATTGATTACGCCGTCCATCAGCTGATTATCTCATGCCTGACAAACAGTAGCTGTGACAGCTGGCATATTTTATGTCATCTGGCTTGAGAGAAAATTTTCATTGCTTTGAGTCAAGTGATCTAACCCTGAGTTCATGCTGTAAGGATCCAGTCAGCCATCTGCTAACACTAATATGACACAATGACAACTCAAGGCAAATACCCTATGACAGATTCTACTCCCTGCTGCCCGTCAATATGTTTTTCTTACTTTGATTACAATTCAGCAGCACAGAAGGAGTAGTAAATGACATTTATAACCAAAATGAGACATCCCCTGTTGCATCTAAATATCCACATGCTTAATAATTCACCGAATCATTGTTTTTTTCCCCTTGAGAAAACCAATGAGAAACGGCTGAATAGGAGTCTTTGTCAGTGCTTGAGCAGCTGGTTTAAACACAGATCACTCAGCATTTGATACCACACTACCCCCTTGTGGTTGATGTAGTTATTAAAGATGATATCACAGTCAAACTGAATGCACCATCCAGCTTTATTTAGAGGAATCAAGGTGATCTAAAAATGGTGTTTGTACCTGGTTTCAGACACAATGTTGGTCAGTGCTCCTCCTTGCAGATACTCCATGATAACCCACAGCTCCTCCTCCACCAGGGCTGACTTAAACATCTCCACGACATTCCTGTGCTGGTAGTCTCTCATGATTACCACCTGGAGGAGGAAACATACAAGTTAGAACACAAATAATATAAAGTGACACAGGTACCTAGAGGCCACATCTTTTTTTCCCCAAAATTTAAGGGGTAGACAAGCAGTTTCAGTGTAAAAGAGAAAGAGGTGTTGGGAGAAATTTCATAAACAAAACTGTCAGCACTGCAGAGGACAGTAAAACAAGACTTCTATCTTTGAGATTAGCTCAGGCTCTAGCTACTTATTTAAACAGCATAAAGTAATTCTTTCAATAACTTCCTTCAGTGTTACCATGTGGGCAATAAATTACAGCTTATTCCAACATGATGTGTTCCCCTGACTGTATCCTTCATCACTCAATAGGCCATGCTATCTTTTCACCATCTCTGTTGGAGATACTTGGAGCAAAGGCAGAAACAGCACCAAAGAAAGAGCCTCTTTAAGTGTTTAAATTAGCAATGGGTTTTAAATAAAATGCTTCAGATACTTCCCTCAGAGTGTGACTGATAGTTAACACAGAAAGTAGACACACAGAGAGCACATTAGGGCTCACCACGTTACAGATCTACATCTAGGTCATCTTGTGGCTGACCCAACCGCTCTGCATATTTATCTTCCCTTCAGTAGTTAGTTTGTATACATGTCTGAGCCTGTTTTTCTCTGGTAAATAACAAACCTTAAGGAGAATTGATTTCTTTATGGCTGCTGCAGGGACAAACTGGAAATCAAATCAGGATAATTTGTAGAAATCTTATACAGCCTACCTTAACATAAACTTAACTTTGAATTTTTTTTTTTAGCACTGTCTCTACAATAGATCATCAGGTTTGTGCATGGTGAGCATGGAGTCATCAAGTGAAGCCAACATAGTGCTACGAGGCTAAAGGCCCACTTCATCTACATCTCCTTGCTAGATCAGACAGAAGCATTTCCAATATGGCTACTACATCTTTGGGCATCCTAATACCTCTTCAAAAACCAGTGAAGATGTTGCTGGGAACAAGCCAATGCTTTATACAGTTTATGAAAGCCACAGAAGCAGAAATGATACGAGGTTGAAATAATCTGGAATAATTATTCAAAAACAGTGCAGAAAATAGCAAAGCCTTGAAGGCATTGTGCATAAGCGATCTGAAGTGCTGTTGTTTTGTGGATCACATTTTTCAAGGTTGGATTCTGTACCTCATTAAAAAGCAGCTCTCTCCTCTGCTGCCGCCTCAAGTCCATCATCTTTACTGCCACCTGCCGTCCACTGTGCTTCTCTGTAGCTATACACACCACACCTGTCGAGCCCTCTCCAATCTTCACAAAGTTCTCTAGGTAAGACCGA
The DNA here is from genome assembly GCA_030710495.1 of Labroides dimidiatus. NCBI lineage: Eukaryota > Metazoa > Chordata > Actinopteri > Labriformes > Labridae > Labroides > Labroides dimidiatus. The sequence goes on along the minus strand of CM061156.1, from coordinate 17,281,883 downwards.
GGATCCCCTTTATCTACAACCATCTGCAAAGCTGCTTTGAACTGCTCATGTGTCACTTTAGGGGGGTCTGGTGGTGGTCTGGGTGAAGGATGTTGTGGGGGTCTAAAGGCAGGGGAGCATGTTCCTGGAGGACTGGTGGCTAGAGAGCCTGTTGGGGAGGGGCGAGGCTGAGAGGGGCTGTCCTGTCGGGGGTAGGGGGGGGCTGGGCAACCAGAGTGTCTGAGAAAGGGGTCAGGTCCATTCGGCCTGAGTCCCATGTTCGGAGACAAGCCCAGTGTGTAGCTGGCAGAGGAGCGAACAGTCCGCTGGGGTCTGATGCTGCCTACAAGAGGACTGCTGTTTCCGGTGGGGAGGAAGCCGGAATGGTATCTCACCGCCGACTCTGCCTGCAGGATCAGAGAAAACAAGAGTGAGGCACATTAAAAGAGAGCTGAAGCAGAGCTGGCCGCCTGCCTGAGGGTGAAGACCTGCATTTAAAGTGAAAGTAAATCTAGTCCTCCACTCTCACTGTGCATCTACTTCACCTGATGTGACCCATGTAAAGATGTTGCTATATGGACCCAAGTGACTTGCTGGGATCTTGCCAACAGCAACACATCTTAACTTTACAACCCCACTAACACTTAAAACTCACATTTCATCATTTAATATTGGGATTAAAAATATTTCACCCAAGAACTGTAACCACTTTTAGTTTAAAGCAAATCAATATGCTGCCCTGCTAAGTTTCCACAAGCTAAGCATGGGAATGATCCTTAAAAACCTGTTTAATGGATGCGAAGCTGATGCTAAACCAAGCTGAGCAATAACAGGAATTCAATACCTCAAGCAAAAAAATTTACTGCATTAGTTATGCACTTCACAGCCACATATTATAGGAGCTGTTGTAACATCATGCTTACCTTTAGGTCATAGGAGGAGAACGGCCTCCCAGGGCTGTTTTGTGGGTGCATGTACATTGGAGGGTTTGGCCGAAGCTCTGTGGTGACTGTCCCGTGGTCTCCATGAGGCGGCTGAACAGTCATAGCAGGGCTGTAAAAACAAGCGATAGGTCTCTGACCTGGTGGCGCCCCCCTGGGCAGCTGAAATTCTCTCTTCCATATTACTCTCTCCTGAGGATTGCCCAACTCCCCACTCACATATGCCCCCTGACTCAGCATTGGGTTGTTCTGAATCTGAGCTGGTTGCGGGGGTCCCTCTGTGGAGCCAAAGCTGACTTCATAGGTGGATTTGGCCTTTGGTAAAATCCCATTTGGCTGCAGGGTGATACTTTTCTTCATGCCCAGGTATGGAGTGTTGGTCTCACTGTGGATGTTCCTAGCTCTTTCCCTCCAGGGATCTTCACACACATCCTCGTCCTCATCTTCGTCCTGGGTCAGGCCCTCATACTGGTATGGATCTCCCTCATTCACTTCCCCCAGCCGCCCAAGAGACTGGGCCCTCTTCCTGGCTGAGGGGCTGCTCTTCCTCAGAGAGTTGGAGCTGGTCACGGACAGACGGCTCATGTCGTTGATCATGGCTGCGATGTAGTCCCCGTGACCGATCATGCTCCCACGCACAATGGTCTGAAAGAAGAGAAGTGTTCATCTTTATCACAACGTGCATTTCATGATCACATTATAGAAAGAGCTGAAAGGAAAAATGAGGCTGATATAATCACTGCTCAGAGGCAAGTTAAATTTAGACTTGAGAATCTGTAAAGGACGTCTTCGTCATTCTTCAAAGACAGCGTTTTAAATCATCTCCCCAGTGGCTTTTTCCTGACAATAAAGTGACAAATATATGAGGAAATGGTTCAAGATATGTAATACAAAGAAAAAGACTCTACACCAGTTCCAGTGTTGAAAGAGTAAGACAGATTAACTGTTTGTATAACCTTTAAGAGATGGTATGCATACCTAGCGGGCATGCAAAGGGAAAAGTCGTAGCTTGTCCTTGCAGAAAATTATTAAATGTGAGGATTTTTTTTGTGAGAATTGTTACTGTTGCAGCAGTTGGAAAACTGCATAGAGGCTCATTACAGACTCTCAGGGTAGAGTCATGTTCAGTTCACGGTCAGTCAACAGCGTCTCCTGTTTCCCTGGTTCGGTGCCATTACTTGAACACAGGGGGTCCAGGTCAGATGACATCTCACCTGTGGTAAATCCTCCTAGAGGCAGCAATGGCAGGTTATAATGGCCTTGGTGAGATGTTCTATTTCAGAAGAGGGTGTAATAACAGTTTCAAATTGTCATGTCTTTATAATTCAGTACCCTGGTTTATTTCCAAACAGAATGATATAAATGATCCTCAACAAATGTTAAGATGGTATAGTTACATTTATACTTGCCTTACATGAAAATGCTAGCGTTATCTGCTAATGTGTTATTATGCTAATGTAAGCAATAAGCTTAGAGCAAGTACAGCCTCATAAAGATGTGTACATGACCTTGTCTTAATTTTTAAGCAGAGGAGAGAACCTAAATTCTGTGACATGTAAGATATGGGCTTATAAGATGCATCCACAATATAAAAAAAAATCCTCCATGATGCCGCGCAAATTGGTGAGAGTAAACCAATTTTGCAGTCATTTTTGGATATGCTGTAATAATAGATTGAAACTGGCATTGTTATTCAACATTACGATTAGGATGTCATAAAGTGACTACTACCCTAGTTATTTCAACTAAATTTAAATCCAGCAGTGGAAAACCACACCAAGCAATGAGACGCTGTCCCTCACCTATGCTTGTTTTCTTCTGGGTAGTAAAGCACTGCAGTATTAAGCCAGCAGCCAATAACTTGAGCTATAGCCCCAGCAAATGGCAATAATAAAACATAATAAAAATGTTAACTTGTTAAACTGACCAGTAATTCTGGCGCTAACTTGCAAGTGTGAAATCTAATCATTTGGTCACAATCTGTTTCTCTTTACCTGCCAGCGTAAGCTCAGCGCTGACATGATAGTGCTTACATTTGAAGAATCACATCAGGCCTCTACTGAAATGTTTGCAGTTTCCTCTTTCCTTTTTTATTTGAGGGTTCACAAACAACATCGACAGTAAGCTCTGTGAAGCATAGAAATCCTTAGATCTGCAGCCTTTATCATTCACTGGCATTTCCTCTGCTGTACCTGCAGTTTTTATCCCTTCTGCTTGACATCTGTAGTGAGGCACCATGGACTGTTATTAATTGCCTGCGTGGTGTAATAAATCTTGCTGCCCCTCTGAGTATTCAACATTGTAGTGTCAGTGTACACAGCAGGGTCATTAGCCCAGCCCCGGGACAGATACAGACGCAAAAGATAGGGAGGGGAGCCAGTCTTTCTTTTGCGCTGTCATCAGAGGATTATGGCGTTTTCTGAGACAGCAGAATCCCTCTGCATCAATACAAGCAGCAGCATATCTTTATGCATCAGTCTCACTTTGATTAAACACTAAACATGCAGGGGATAACTCATTGTAAGAGCTTAAACAGCACCTGATTGGTGGGTTTGACTTGGAAATCCATTCATGGTAAGGGCTAAGGATCAATAAATGGATGTTTTGGTTTACCTTCTTTGGCCTCAGTTCCACTTCTGTAATTCTGGAAGGGTCCACCATGGGCCTGGGCCTGCGCAAGTTCTCTATCAGGCTCTGCCATTGCGTCGGCAGGCCCACAAAGCAGCCCCGCTTGGCGTCAAATGATGTGTGGACACGGTGCTCGAAGTTTTTGGGCGCTGATATCTCAGGCCTCTTCTTTTTCTTCTTGCGAAACATCCTCAGGTCCAAGAGGGTGACAGCTTTGCTGCTTCAAATTGTCCCTATGAAGAACAAAATTTTAAACCTTAATAACATCACTCAACATAATGCACAGCACTTGCTTGAGTAACTGTGTCTTGACATTTGAATACAAGCAAATCTTTTCTGCATCAGTGGTTAAAACAATGTTGCCCCTGTTAGACCACTGTCCTTTACAGTGTTCTCTCTGGCCAGTTGTATCAAAATAAAATGTGACAGCAGATAATCCTTCCACATGGGAGCAAATATACAAATGGCTCATCTAAAAAGCTGTTCCATGTCTGGGATGTTTATGTCCCATGCTGCCTTGCTGCCTGTCACAAGCTTGTGCCTCTGAGAATGGCTCGAAGGAGAGCGGATACATTTGTAAGCACATGTGTAATGAAGGATATCTGGTCAATTAAGGCTTATTCATTCTCCGTGCCATTTAACTGATGAGCATTCGGCTGGGCTGGCCAGTGCCCACTGGCTTTGAGTGCATTAGCAGGACAATAAATACACAGACATAGACATACTTGTGCACAAAAGCAGATACACACAAATACAAATATACTATGGCAGACGATCCTTCATAAACCCTTTATAACCTTTTACATCACATCCTGATTAGTAGCTTGTTTGTCCTTGATTCCAGGGAGGGTAACCATTTAATCCTTGGATGGATGGTTTTTGTGTTTGGCAAACAGCTAACTCTGGTGCAAAGCTTTTTTTCCATTCAAGTGCAGGAACATAATTAAATACATTTTATACATCTCATATCCTCAACTGAACATCTGCATATGGAGATAATCGCTCAAATTTAAGTCACAGTAGTAGAATTAATGCTGTTTCATGTAGCTCACAGTATGGGAGTTGTACTGGCTAGTCATGCCAGCAGCATGCCATTAGGGATGGTACTGCTGGTTTGCTGGTCGCTCCCTCCAAGACAGGAGAGGAGAGGACAAGTGATGTAATAAGCTGCACTCAATGACATGGAATAACACGTAGCTGCTATGCATATTTCATGCTAGTGGTCTGATACATCATGCACAACAAAGCACTTTGGGACACTGGAGAATTGCACATATCTATTGCCGTCACACAGTCAACCATTGCGCACATATGTGAGCACAGCTATAGGTAGGGATGGCAATTTGTCAGTTAGTCAGACTTTAGCAGCTACTCTTTGGATAGTCATCAGATTTACTACAGATGTTCAAGGTCATTGGTTATACCAGTGTGTTAGCCCATTCACTACCTTTGTGAAATGTAGCCATTACTACTAGATCTAAACACATGGTCCTAAATGACATATATTTGTTTTTGTGGTGACTGAAGGTTAACATTTTTCTTTTTGGTGTCATTTGGTAGTAAGTGGTAAGGTGTGGTCCCCAGTGGATGAATTTCTAAAGCTACGATCACTGATCACTCCAATTTCAGCATGTTAGCATGCTAAAGTTAGTGATAAGCATGGCTGACTTGCTAAAGATTAGCATGCTGAAGATTAACATGCTAGGATTATCACTGTAAGAACCTAAGCATCATCCGAATTAGCAAATATTAGCATTCTAATGTGTTTAACCCAAGTGAGGGTTAAAGAATGAAGCATAATTATGCATTTAGGGGCATGTCTGATTTGACTGATGGGTGAGCATCTTGTAGCTATTTGCTGGGAGGCCAAAAGCTCAATTCAGCATCATCTTATTGTGCCAGTTACCCAGAAGCTAGTTGAAGTCAGCATTTCCAGTATGGCTAAACCAATCTTTGGGCTTCATAACCCTTCTTCAGAAATGATGAAACAGATTTGACATCTTCTTAACAGTCTTTGACCTAACTGTAATGGTTAATAGGGTGAGAATTGCATCTCCTTAAGATAAAAATGAAAGGATTATCATTTGGGAAGGAACTATAATGATGTTAACATTAAACATAAGCAAGTACAGCCTCAAAAAGCTGTTGTTATAACTTGACTTGCTTATCTGATTGGAATATAGAGGTTAAATGCTTTGATGTAGACTCCTATCGCAGGGGCGTAGATGTCCCTTGACTATCAGATGCAATCTCCCATCATGCACTGCAAAAGGTGGGAGTTGAGTAGATTAGTTTTGTAGTCATTCACAGCTCAGCAGGTGATCACACTGTCTGCCTCTCCTCTCTCCACCTCCGCCCTCAGAGCAGCACGCCTCTAATCGGCCTCAACCACGTCTGTTATGAGCTGTATTAGAGACTGCCACGCACCCTTCATCTTGCTGCATCACAGGAGGGTAAAAGGAGTTCGGTACTACTGGTCACATTCGTTAAACCTGCCTCATTTTGGAAAGGCAGGGTAAGGATGGAGGCGTGGGGGGATATGTCACCCTCCAAGGATAGTTCAATCACACAGCTAATATGCTAAGTGTTGCATAAGCGTATCACTTTGTGCTCTCCCTATGTACATAATGTGATGCTGGGAAGGACTTTAATTCCATCTGACAGGGACATTATGGTGCAAGGGCTCTCAGGAGGTAAAGAGAGAGGAGCTGGGGCCATGATTACAGCCAGCATTGGATGTATTAGAGAGACAGGGACCCAGTTTCCATCCAACAGACACAAAAAGGCTCTTAAGCCCCATTTTAGCTGCTTTTGAAATAAAGAGCGCCTGAGGAAACAAGCTGTATAACAGAAGATTGTGAACTCGTTTTTCTTTTTCCTACTTTTCCACTGCACGAGAGACTTTCTGCTTAGATAGCTGTTCACTGTGCAGATGTTGGCATTGCCTGAGCAAATATTTACGCATGTATCCTTTTACGAGCAGATCAATCAATATTTACTCATGAGTCCAATGCAAACTGCCACAGTCCTTCAGTGCCAGAAATAATGAGGTGATACCAGCACAATTTATCAAACTTTATCAGTTTAAAGACAGAGAGAAGAGAAAATATCAGGACATTCGTTACTCTTCCTCGGTCAGTTTCCCTCTGAAGACTCTGGAAATACAAACCAATTACTGTGATACCAAAGGAAAGTAGAAACATGCTTTGCTGATACAGGCCTCGTCAAAATAAATCTGAAAATGTATGCAGTTATTGATTAACAAGCTTTAATCACATGCAACTGGCCTGATTTTGACCCCTCCAACTCCACCAAGCGTATGACTGTCTTGGTAACAATATGCTATTGATTCCTAACCCAGTCAGGTTGCATGTATGCCAGGGTGGAACTTGCACACTATTGCACGCATAATCACGCTTTCTGGTCACATCCCCTTTAAACTGCAGGGACTTGACCCTATGCCTCAGTGGCTTGTCTTGAATCTATCAAAGTGCTGAGGCAAAACTAAGCCAGCTGCTGTCAGGGATATGAAGAGCCAAAGAGGATGAGGTCACTCCAAAACGGTGCTGCATGAGGAATTTCCATTTTTACAACTGTGTGCAGTTGCAAAAATTGAATTTAATCCGGATGCATGACCTGACAATTCAAATACCATTATTGAGAAATAAAACATAACTAAATGAAAATCTTGAACACAAGCCTAAAGCTGTTGTAACAAGTCTGCTGTGAAGTCTGACTAAACACAAACATTTAAAAATAGGAGCGTGCAAATTGTGCCAAATGTACAAAAAAAAGGGAGCGAAGAATAGAAAAAGAAAAAAAAAGAAAAAAGGTCCTTCTTTTTCCTGCATAATCATAACTTCACAACAGCATACATCCCAACACAGACACAAATGAAGGTCCAATAACAGCCTCGTTCACCAATTACACAACACTTCTGGGCTTCCTCCGTCATGCAAATATACAAGGCAATCCATAAGTTTCCTTTAAACATCACAGGTGAGAGGTAAGGGCTTGCTTACATTCCTCTCATGTTCAAACCCTGAGCAGGAGTCGTGGATGAGTGGGAGGGGATCTAGAGATAAGAGAGATATTGGATTTGCTTGATGTTAGCGCTCCCAGCTCTGTTGAATGATTTTTTTTTCTATTTGCCCTGATTTCAGCTCCTATCTTTTTTTGTTGGCTTGTGAGCAGGGATGTAGAGAGTGTTCAGGTGACTGTGCTCGCAGGATTAGCGTGGTGTTCAGTCCTTTACTGATCTAATTTTAGGACACACAACATGCCCCCCCCCACCCCCAGCACCAGACGCATGTTTATTTTGTACAGGATTAATGTCAAATCGTGAGGTGAGGGTGGGAGATGATAGAGATGAGGTAATCCTCTTTTTGTGTTTGTCAATGGATGTATTAATGTAATCCAGCGAACTTGAATTACAGGAAGCCATATCTTTTTCAGAGTGACATAGGTGGCATCAAGGTCTTAACTGCTGTTTTTGGACTATGCTGTGCAGTGTAGGGGCTTAGAGATTGCTCTTCTATCAGCTTCATTATGATGACCGTTCTGCCCTTTGAATCTAATGAGACTGCCTCTAAAGGGGGGAGAGGGAGGATCTTGGTTGGTCATCTTTTCCTTTGTATAGATCATGCACACACACACACACACACACACACACACACACACACACACACACACACACACACACACACACACACACACACACACACACACACACACACAGATGCACATCGAGGGGCATAAAAAAGGAACACAAGTGCCGGACGTGACTGGACAGAACAAAAGGGGTGTTTATGATTTAAGTTGTCCACTCTCTCTTTGAAGTCACCTCTGCAGACATGGAGCGATCGTCAATATGAGACAAGTGATGTAATAAGCTGTACTCAATGACATGGAATAACACGATGCTGCAATGCATATTTCATGCTTGTGGCCTGATACATGATGCACAGCAAAGTGCCTGAAATAAACTGAACACTGGAGAATGGTGCATGTTAACAGCCTCAGTAATGTGGGATCTGTGGGACTGATTGAGCACTCCTTGGCCTTTTGAACCTCACTTGAGCTCACATAGGGCATGATATGTTGACTGACTGGTATCTTAACTACCAGATTCATTACCAGTGCCAACTAATTTTGCAAAACATTCCTCAATCAACATTCAGTCAATCTCCTTAATATCTGTAACAGTTATCTTACACTGGCATTATGGTTGTTTGCATTGTTATACTTGGTGTAATACCACAGCAGCATGTAGGCATTGTCATTATGCATATGTTAGCATGCCGACATAGTTATGCTTATAAGCGTGCTAAAATGTTCGAGTTAAATGGTTATACTAATATGCTTAATACATGTAGAACATCAGCATTTTAGCTTTGTTATTGCAAGTAGGTTGCCACAACAGCAACCAGCATGTTAACACTGTCATTATGATCATGTTGTTATGACAGCTTTACTATTTGTCTTGTTTGCAGTCACATGCTGAACTGAACTGTCATAACAATAAGCATATCAACTGCTAAGTATTAGCATTTTAGCATTATAATTTTGAAGATGTGTACTAAAATTAGCTTGTTAGCATGTTAACATGCTTCACCAAAATGTGTGAAATGGAATAGCCTCTGAGGTGTCACCCATTGGATTGCAAAGAGGAATTATGAAGTCTGAGGCACCATCCTGGTAATGGTGGCTCAACTAACTACAGGTAAAGAGATGGAGCAGAGGCAAACAGTGTGTCCTGGCAAACATCTACACAAGGCTTACATGGCAGTCAAGTATGTTGCTATGCTAGCATTATTAGCTAGGTGCACAGCCAGGTGAAAGCACTAACCTTTCAGAGTGGCTAATTTGGCTTCAAACTTTAATGGGTGCTCCAAAATTAATACTGATTAAGGAGTTCATGAAGAAATGTTGGATATGAAAGACATTAAAGAATGTACTAGAATCAGGAGTTCAGAGGATTAAAAACAGTAAATTTATCATGCCATTTTTTTTCCAATGGGGTTAAAAAATCCTTTGTTGTCCTCAAGTTATTTGTTTTTCTGAGAAAAGTTTCACTCAGGGTAAGGACATAATGTAGAGCATACCCAAGGGCATATGACAATGTGTTTTATTTTTAGTTTATAGATTTTAAAAAAATCTATAGATGATAAAAACATACCTACATAATTCAGTTGCAGAGAGTGTTGAAATTATGATGAATAGTCACAGATGAATAATATTTAGTGGAGCATGTTGTTCACATTCTGCATTTATATTTCTGTTTGTAAAATCAGGCACAAAGCTGGGATGGTGACCCATATTTTTCAAGGAGAGTTCATTGATAGTGACATATCTTGTGTCTCAGAACTTGAAGCATTGAGTCATGTGTAGGCTTTCACTCAAACCTCTGTGTGAAGTAGTGCAGGTTAGAAACAGTTTGAGGCCATGGAGCAAAACTATCCAGAGAATGTCAACACATCAAAAACTTGTCTCTCATTTTTTTCATGTGCCGAATGAGTAAAAACAGCCTGAGGTTTGGAAGTGTAAAGTAAAATAAGATGTCTATGCCCGACAATGTGGGCTGTCAGTTCTTCAAGGGCAGACATCCACACAGGAGTGCACATCAGTCTAGTGTTAATATTGACAAGATGGAACAAGAAATGAGAGGTCAAGACAAGGGGAAGGAGCTAAGGAGGAAAGGAGAATGAGGACACTTAGATGCAGTGACAGAAACAGGGGAAGAGGGAAAATATGAACAGAAATGAAAATGCAGAATAGCTAGATGTAGATTCAACCTGTCAGTGCCCTGAATATAAATGTTTAAGGTTTTTTCCCTGTCTAATTTAGGGGCATAGTGTTGTGAAAAGCATCCATTTCTCTGCTCTGAAGATGTAACCTCTTTTCTCCATCATCTTGGGAGGCTTTGTTCGCAGTAAACAAGCCTCAGTAAAGGGGATCTGAGGACATCGACAGAGCGCATACATCATTCTGTCACCTGACACATTGGCACCGATTCTTACGGATGAGAAAATGGACAAGAAAATGTGTTTATTCTGCCCTGCGGAGAGGAGCGAGGACGTAAATGCACAGTAAAAGCTATCGTCTCTATCTGCTCCAAACACCTTAACATAATGAGCTTGTAAAAGCAACACTTCTAGTGTCCTGAGGCCTTTATGGGATGTTCTACCGATGCTGACACATCACTGGGATAATACTCTCTTAACTCCAGAAGTATACAGTGTAAAAATATGTGTACTAAGGGCTGGAGTCAGGAGTGTAGGGATATGCAGTACTGACCAACACTCTGTTTAATTAAAGATCCTCTTGGCTCTTACAAGTGCTTTGAACAAGTTGATGCTCTGCTGATGGGAACGTATGATCAGCCTGGACCAATGATACAAGCCCGACTCTTCTCTCTTGGGTCTAATTTATTGATGCACCAGGCTTCAGAGCAAGCTTTACTGTACGCGCATGTGCTTATGAAGCTTTGATTTATATTTTTTTTTAGCCCAGGCCTCAGCGTGTCTCTTCTAGGGACAAAGCACCAATCATTTTTAACCTCAGACCCCTTCATGGTAGCAATCTGCCCTGACTCTGCTGCTCTTCTTCTCTGTCCCACAGCATGGGTGCTGTTCCAGCCCTGAGAGGAGAGTCATGTCATGCTGTCCCAATTTGGACTCAGAGGCTGTTTTAATCCTTGCTGCTTGACATCTCATTGCCAGAGGAGATACTAAGCTGCTAATTCACATTGTCTACTACCTTCAGATGAGTCTATAATGTGACTAGAGTATTCCTGAAAACAATCATGGTCACAGCAGGGCACGTGAAGATGCGTTGCCGCCTATACCTGTGTGCATGTGCATTTAAGTGGTCCCTTTCACTCCCTGTCCCGTCAGTGCACCAGTACATGCACTGAAGAGTCTTTACTGCCAGTTTAAGTTGCACCATGAGCCTGTCAGCGTGAAAGCAAAGATGGGCAGCAAGAAACAGCCTCCAAAGTGTGTACTTCTTCCTCACTGAAGCAGATATCCAGCTGTGTATGCATGCAACAAAAAGACCTTCTCTGTCACCTCCTCTGCCCTTTTCCTCCTCCTCCTCCTCCCTGAATATCAATAAGCAGCTTGAGACACAAACACATGGTAGTTAAATGAGTGCAGATCTTCAGTTACATCATCTTTAGACTAATGAAATCAACCATTAAGTTACTAACACAGCCTGGATAGCATCAGGTGAGGTTTCAACTCTTCAGGAAGTGCATGATTGTTGTGCTTCTGTGAATAAGAATAAGAGCAAGCACTTAACTAAAACTAAAATCTATGCACTTCTTTGAAACACCCTGGCTTTAAATTGATTCTCACTTAGGTATAGAGGACAGTGAGACTTTATGACCTTTTTCTAACAATACAAAGCTGAATCCTTGTATCTTCATATCAAGAGACAAACAGAGCCCAAATCAAACATCTCCTCCTTCGATTATGCAAGCTGTCACACAGCCAGTTCTTACCTTTACAGATCAAAGTGAAAGGTAAGAACATCACCTTCATTCCTCTGCATAATTTTTCCACACACTCAAATGTATACGTACTGTAGCAGCTTGAATCCTCAATTACTGGTAGGACCAAAAAGATCACCTGAGAACACACACACCTACATACACACAAAGCAGTATAAGCAGGAAGCGTCTGTCCAGTGCCCACAGTAGAGACACAGACTATATTTGTAGAGCAGGATCCATCTCTACAAGGAGACAGTCTACAGATCTTTGTGTCCTGCTCTCTATGCAGAGGTGGAGGGAAAGAGACGAAGGAGACACAGGACGGAGGTGTGGGAATTTTGAGGAGGAGGGGTGAGAGGAAGGTGATGGCTTTTTCAGATACAGCCCAGTGAATACATCCAGTGAGCCTTCCTGTCTTCCCGTTGTCTCCCCCTCATCAGCACCTAGCTGCACTGCATCCTCCTCACAGCCTCTACACCTCCTTCTTCTCCATCTCGCTCCACCAACAATGATGCCCGCCGACTGCACACACTAGCCTGCTCTTTATCAATGACGTTAAGCCTCTTATCCTTTTTATCCCCCCCCCCCCCCCCCCCCCCCCCTTACCCCACTCAGCTTGGTGTGGAGAGAGGAAACAGGACTCTGGAGGGATAAATCATTGTTAGTAGAGGAGGAGGGGAAAAAATCGGTCATCCCCCTTACCTTTGCCGTCTGGTGAAGAGGAGAGCCTCTCTCCTCCTGGAAGGGTAGGAAGCCAGAGTGTGCACGCACTCAAGCTCATACACTATTATACAAAAGCTCACTCACATTCACACACACATGCACTCACACACGGACATACACACTCTCTCCCTCTGCCATGCACACAACGACGAGGAGGAAAAGGAGGAGGAGGGCTGGCTCTCAAGCGAGCGCACACTGCAGGCTGCCGCTTGCCTGGGAAAGCCTGATGCGTTCCTCCCTCCAGGCAAGAGCACACATTCCCATCTCAAAGGCTCTTTGTTGGGGCTGATTCATCCCCTGCTCGGTGTCTGAGTGCTGGTCCACGTAACGCTGCCTGCTCCTGGGGACACAGGGTGAGCGAAAAAAGAAAGGGACAAGGCCATAAGAGGAAAGGCAGCATCCAGGAGGAGAGAGTACCACGGCCCCATACAGTTCCTTCCATCCCCCCTCTCTCCCTCTCCTTCTCCTGCTCGCTCTGTCTCTCTCACTCACACACACATTCCCTCCCACCTCCCTTTTCCACTCTCTCTCTCTCTCGCTCGCTCTCTCTCTCTCTCTCTCGCTCTCTTTATCACTTCCCTCTTTCTCTGCCTCCTCCCCACTCCCTCATTGGGCTGCAAGAGAACTGATAGTGGCATGTGTATGCCTTTTTTTTTTTTGAAGATGGTTTCTGGTGACTGTAGGAGAGGAGAGGCTCCTCCACCCTCATCACCTGGGATACCTTTCACCCACCTCCCTGCCCTCCCTCTCTCCCTCTGTCTCTGTTGCACATAATGTGGGTGACATGAGAACACGAGGGTGCTGTGCTCACCCAGAGTGCTGCTGTTCATTCAAATGCATTATCCTGTTACAATCTAGGTGCCAATGGCAACTAAAGTGAGACGGCATGACACGCGGGTCTATCCTTACCAAAGGATTGTGACCACTGACAGAGGTCAGTTTAGTCTCCTAGCTACTCTCTGCTATTAACTGATGAATTTTAATGATTGTTATGCCTTTTATGCCTCGATGCCTTCGTTGGGAATTCGTATAATGTCTGCATTGTATAATTTTTTGTTTGCCTTTCCCCCCACCACCTCGCCTACCCCATACATCCACACACCAGCTGAATGGTTGCTTGTGGTATGCACATTTTGTTTACATTAGTATTAAGTACATATGCAGTGTATGTAGACTGTGTAAATGTCAAAGCTCAGGCGAAAGTACCCCTCTGCTCTCCAAGCAAACCCCATCCGAGGTGATATGAAGGCATTCTGAATGGGCTGTGAGGGCTAAAACCTTTGTTCTGGGATTTTCAAATTTCAGGGCAAAACCCAAGGTCCAGACGGGACGTTGACACTAAAAATTTGACTTTCCACTTTTGGCTGAAAATTACAGCAAATATCGCGCTCCTAACGAAGCAAAACCCATTCCGAGGTAATATGATGGCATTATGAATGGGTTGTGAGGGCTAAAACCTTTGTTTTTGGGATTTTTAAATTTTGGGGCAAAAACTGACTTCAAAGCTCAAAATTTGACTTTCACTTTCGGCAAAAAATCTGGCAAATATCACACTCCTATACAAGCAAACCCCATCCGAGGTGATATGAAAGAATTATGAATAGGCTGTGAGGGCTAAAACCTTAGTTTTGGGATTTTTAAATATCAAGGCAAAACCTAAGGTCTGGACCTGACGTCAAAGCTCAAATTTGACTTACTAAAGCCCACAAAACGTGCAGGGAGGGCTCCGATACTCGCAGGGGGTCACCATCAGGTCCCTGGGAGTGTCCCCAGTGCGTTTTCTCAAAAGTTGATTTCGGACCCAAATTCCGGAAAAACAGCCTTTTTTAAAGGGCACTTTGCGGGGTCGAAAAGGCCCGTTTTTCGCCCTTTCTTCAACCGGGCCGAAAGCCCACAAAACGTGCAGGGAGGGCTCCGATACTCGCAGGGGGTCACTGGGAGGTCCCTAGGAGTGTCCCCAGTGCGTTTTCTCAAAAGTTGATTTCGGACCCAAATTCCGGAAAAACAGCCTTTTTTAAAGGGCACTTTGCGGGGCCGAAAAGGCCCGTTTTTCGCCCTTTCTTCAACCGGGCCGAGAGCCCACAAAACGTGCAGGGAGGACTCTGATACTCGCAGGGGTCACCAGGAGGTCCCTAGGAGTGTCCCCAGTGCGTTTTCTCAAAAGTTGATTTCGGACCCCAATTCCTGAAAAAACAGCCTTTTTTAAAGGGCACTTTGCGGGGCCGAAAAGGCCCGTTTTTCGCCCTTTCTTCAACCGGGCCGAAAGCCCACAAAACGTGCAGGGAGGGCTCCGATACTCGCAGGGGGTCACCGGGAGGTCCCTAGGAGAGTCCCCAGTGCGTTTCTCAAAAGTTGATTTCGGACCCCAATTCCGGAAAAACAGCCTTTTTTAAAGGGCAGCCCTCCTGCACGTTTTGTGGGCTTTCGGCCCGGTTGAAGAGAGGGCGAAAAACGGGCCTTTTTGCGGCCCCGCAAAGTGCCCTTTAAAAAAGGCTGTTTTTCCGGAATTGGGGTCCGAAATCAACTTTTGAGAAAACGCACTGGGGACACTCCTAGGGACCTCCCGGTGACCCCCTGCGAGTATCGGAGCCCTCCCTGCACGTTTTGTGGGCTTTCGGCCCGGTTGAAGAAAGGGCGAAAAACGGGCCTTTTCGGCCCCGCAAAGTGCCCTTTAAAAAAGGCTGTTTTTCCGGAATTGGGGTCCGAAATCAACTTTTGAGAAAACGCACTGGGGACACTCCTAGGGACCTCCCGGTGACCCCCTGCGAGTATGGGAGCCCTCCCTGCACGTTTTGTGGGCTTTCGGCCCGGTTGAAGAAAGGGCGAAAAACGGGCCTTTTCGGCCCCGCAAAGTGCCCTTTAAAAAGGCTGTTTTTCCGGAATTGGGGTCCGAAAATCAACTTTTGAGAAACGCACTGGGGACACTCCTAGGGACCTCCCGGTGACCCCCTGCGAGTATGGGAGCCCTCCCTGCACGTTTTGTGGGCTTTCGGCCCGGTTGAAGAAAGGGCGAAAAACGGGCCTTTTCGGCCCCGCAAAGTGCCCTTTAAAAAAGGCTGTTTTTCCGGAATTGGGGTTCCGAAATCAACTTTTGAGAAAACGCACTGGGGACACTCCTAGGGACCTCCCGGTGACCCCCTGCGAGTATGGGAGCCCCTCCCTGCACGTTTTGTGGGCTTTCGGCCTGGTTGAAGAAAGGGCGAAAAACGGGCCTTTTCGGCCCCGCAAAGTGCCCTTTAAAAAAGGCTGTTTTTCCGGAATTGGGGTCCGAAATCAACTTTTGAGAAAACGCACTGGGGACACTCCTAGGGACCTCCCGGTGACCCCCTGCGAGTATCGGAGCCCTCCCTGCACGTTTTGAGGGCTTTCGGCCCCGGTTGAAGAAAGGGCGAAAAAACGGGCCTTTTCGGCCCCGCAAAGTGCCCTTTAAAAAAGGCTGTTTTTCCGGAATTGGGGTCCGAAATCAACTTTTGAGAAAACGCACTGGGGGACACTCCTAGGGACCTCCCGGTTACCCCCTGCGAGTATGGGAGCCCTCCCTGCACGTTTTGTGGGCTTTCGGCCCGGTTGAAGAAAGGGCGAAAAACGGGCCTTTTTGCGGCCCCACAAAGTGCCCTTTAAAAAAGGCTGTTTTTCCGGAATTGGGGTCCGAAATCAACTTTTGAGAAAAACGCACTGGGGACACTCCTAGGGACCTCCCGGTGACCCCCTGCGAGTATCGGAGCCCTCCCTGCACGTTTTGTGGGCTTTCGGCCCGGTTGAAGAAAGGGCGAAAAACGGGCCTTTTCGGCCCCGCAAAGTGCCCATTAAAAAAGGCTGTTTTTCCGGAATTGGGGTCCGAAATCAACTTTTGAGAAAACGCACTGGGGACACTCCTAGGGACCTCCCGGTGACCCCCTGCGAGTATGGGAGCCCTCCCTGCACGTTTTGTGGCTTTCGGCCCGGTTGAAGAAAGGGCGAAAAACGGGCCTTTTCGGCCCCGCAAAGTGCCCTTTAAAAAGGCTGTTTTTTCCGGAATTGGGGTCCGAAATCAACTTTTGAGAAAACGCACTGGGGACACTCCTAGGGACCTCCCGGTGACCCCCTGCGAGTATGGGAGCCCTCCCTGCACGTTTTGTGGGCTTTCGGCCCGGTTGAAGAAAGGGCGAAAAACGGGCCTTTTCGGCCCCGCAAAGTGCCCTTTAAAAAAGGCTGTTTTTCCGGAATTGGGGTCCGAAATCAACTTTTGAGAAAACGCACTGGGGACACTCCTAGGACCTCCCGGTGACCCCTGCGAGTATGGGAGCCCTCCCTGCACGTTTTGTGGGCTTTCGGCCCGGTTGAAGAAAGGGCGAAAAACGGGCCTTTTCGGCCCCGCAAAGTGCCCTTTAAAAAAGGCTGTTTTTCCGGAATTGGGGTCCGAAATCAACTTTTGAGAAAACGCACTGGGGACACTCCTAGGGACCTCCCGGTGACCCCCTGCGAGTATGGAGCCCTCCCTGCACGTTTTGTGGGCTTTCGGCCCGGTTGAAGAAAGGGCGAAAAACGGGCCTTTTCGGCCCCGCAAAGTGCCCTTTAAAAAAGGCTGTTTTTTCCGGAATTGGGGTCCGAAATCAACTTTTGAGAAAACGCACTGG
This sequence comes from Labroides dimidiatus, assembly GCA_030710495.1. Lineage (NCBI taxonomy): Eukaryota > Metazoa > Chordata > Actinopteri > Labriformes > Labridae > Labroides > Labroides dimidiatus. Next base: position 17,264,502 of record CM061156.1, on the reverse strand, counting down.
GGACACTCCTAGGGACCTCCCGGTGACCCCCTGCGAGTATGGGAGCCCTCCCTGCACGTTTTGTGGGCTTTCGGCCCGGTTGAAGAAAGGGCGAAAAACGGGCCTTTTCGGCCCCGCAAAGTGCCCTTTAAAAAAAGGCTGTTTTTCCGGAATTGGGGTCCGAAATCAACTTTTGAGAAAACGCACTGGGGACACTCCTAGGGACCTCCCCGTCACCCCCTGCGAGTATGGGAGCCCTCCCTGCACGTTTTGTGGGCTTTCGGCCCGGTTGAAGAAAGGGCGAAAAACGGGCCTTTTCGGCCCCGCAAAGTGCCCTTTAAAAAAGGCTGTTTTTCCGGAATTGGGGTCCGAAATCAACTTTTGAGAAAACGCACTGGGGACACTCCTAGGGACCTCCCCGTCACCCCCTGCGAGTATGGGAGCCCTCCCTGCACGTTTTGTGGGCTTTCGGCCCGGTTGAAGAAAGGGCGAAAAACGGGCCTTTTCGGCCCCGCAAAGTGCCCTTTAAAAAAGGCTGTTTTTCCGGAATTGGGGTCCGAAATCAACTTTTGAGAAAACGCACTGGGGACACTCCTAGGGACCTCCCGGTGACCCCCTGCGAGTATGGGAGCCCTCCCTGCACGTTTTTGTGGGCTTTCGGCCCGGTTGAAGAAAGGGCGAAAAACGGGCCTTTTCGGCCCCGCAAAGTGCCCTTTAAAAAAGGCTGTTTTTCCGGAATTGGGGTCCGAAATCAACTTTTGAGAAAACGCACTGGGGACACTCCTAGGGACCTCCCGGTGACCCCCTGCGAGTATGGGAGCCCTCCCTGCACGTTTTGTGGGCTTTCGGCCTGGTTGAAGAAAGGGCGAAAAACGGGCCTTTTCGGCCCCGCAAAGTGCCCTTTAATAAAGGCTGTTTTTCCGGAATTGGGGTCCGAAATCAACTTTTGAGAAAACGCACTGGGGACACTCCTAGGGACCTCCCGGTGACCCCCTGCGAGTATCGGAGCCCTCCCTGCACGTTTTGAGGGCTTTCGGCCCGGTTGAAGAAAGGGCGAAAAACGGGCCTTTTCGGCCCCGCAAAGTGCCCTTTAAAAAAGGCTGTTTTTCCGGAATTGGGGTCCGAAATCAACTTTTGAGAAAACGCACTGGGGACACTCCTAGGGACCTCCCGGTTACCCCCTGCGAGTATGGGAGCCCTCCCTGCACGTTTTGTGGGCTTTCGGCCCGGTTGAAGAAAGGGCGAAAAACGGGCCTTTTTGCGGCCCCACAAAGTGCCCTTTAAAAAAGGCTGTTTTTCCGGAATTGGGGTCCGAAATCAACTTTTGAGAAAACGCACTGGGGACACTCCTAGGGACCTCCCGGTGACCCCCTGCGAGTATCGGAGCCCTCCCTGCACGTTTTGTGGGCTTTCGGCCCGGTTGAAGAAAGGGCGAAAAACGGGCCTTTTCGGCCCCGCAAAGTGCCCATTAAAAAAGGCTGTTTTTCCGGAATTGGGGTCCGAAATCAACTTTTGAGAAAACGCACTGGGGACACTCCTAGGGACCTCCCGGTGACCCCCTGCGAGTATGGGAGCCCTCCCTGCACGTTTTGTGGGCTTTCGGCCCGGTTGAAGAAAGGGCGAAAAACGGGCCTTTTCGGCCCCGCAAAGTGCCCTTTAAAAAAGGCTGTTTTTCCGGAATTGGGGGTCCGAAATCAACTTTTGAGAAAACGCACTGGGGACACTCCTAGGGACCTCCCGGTGACCCCCTGCGAGTATGGGAGCCCTCCCTGCACGTTTTGTGGGCTTCGGCCCGGTTGAAGAAAGGGCGAAAAACGGGCCTTTTCGGCCCCGCAAAAGTGCCCTTTAAAAAAGGCTGTTTTTCCGGAATTGGGGTCCGAAATCAACTTTTGAGAAAACGCACTGGGGACACTCCTAGGGACCTTCCCGGTGACCCCCTGCGAGTATGGGAGCCCTCCCTGCACGTTTTGTGGGCTTTCGGCCCGGTTGAAGAAAGGGCGAAAAACGGGCCTTTTCGGCCCCGCAAAGTGCCCTTTAAAAAAGGCTGTTTTTCCGGAATTGGGGTCCGAAATCAACTTTTGAGAAAACGCACTGGGGACACTCCCTAGGGACCTCCCGGTGACCCCCTGCGAGTATGGGAGCCCTCCCTGCACGTTTTGTGGGCTTTCGGCCCGGTTGAAGAAAGGGCGAAAAACGGGCCTTTTCGGCCCCGCAAAGTGCCCTTTAAAAAAGGCTGTTTTTCCGGAATTGGGGTCCGAAATCAACTTTTGAGAAAACGCACTGGGGACACTCCTAGGGACCTCCCGGTGACCCCCTGCGAGTATGGGAGCCCTCCTGCACGTTTTGTGGGCTTTCGGCCCGGTTGAAGAAAGGGCGAAAAAACGGGCCTTTTCGGCCCCGCAAAGTGCCCTTTAAAAAAGGCTGTTTTTCCGGAATTGGGGTCCGAAATCAACTTTTGAGAAAACGCACTGGGGACACTCCTAGGGACCTCCCGGTGACCCCCTGCGAGTATGGGAGCCCTCCCTGCACGTTTTGTGGGCTTTCGGCCCGGTTGAAGAAAGGGCGAAAAACGGGCCTTTTCGGCCCCGCAAAGTGCCCTTTAAAAAAGGCTGTTTTTCCGGAATTGGGGTCCGAAATCAACTTTTGAGAAAACGCACTGGGGACACTCCTAGGGACCTCCCGGTGACCCCCTGCGAGTATGGAGCCCTCCCTGCACGTTTTGTGGGCTTTCGGCCCGGTTGAAGAAAGGGCGAAAAAACGGGCCTTTTGCGGCCCCGCAAAGTGCCCTTTAAAAAAGGCTGTTTTTCCGGAATTGGGGTCCGAAATCAACTTTTGAGAAAACGCACTGGGGACACTCCTAGGGACCTCCCGGTGACCCCCTGCGAGTATGGGAGCCTCCCTGCACGTTTTGTGGGCTTTCGGCCCGGTTGAAGAAAGGGCGAAAAACGGGCCTTTTCGGCCCCGCAAAGTGCCCTTTAAAAAAGGCTGTTTTTTCCGGAATTGGGGTCCGAAATCAACTTTTGAGAAAACGCACTGGGGACACTCCTAGGGACCTCCCGGTGACCCCCTGCGAGTATGGGAGCCCTCCCTGCACGTTTTGTGGGCTTTCGGCCCGGTTGAAGAAAGGGCGAAAAACGGGCCTTTTGGGCCCCGCAAAGTGCCCTTTAAAAAAGGCTGTTTTTCCGGAATTGGGGTCCGAAATCAACTTTTGAGAAAACGCACTGGGGGACACTCCTAGGGACCTCCCGGTGACCCCCTGCGAGTATGGGAGCCCTCCCTGCACGTTTTGTGGGCTTTCGGCCCGGTTGAAGAAAGGGCGAAAAACGGGCCTTTTGGGCCCCGCAAAGTGCCCTTTAAAAAGGCTGTTTTTCCGGAATTGGGGTCCGAAATCAACTTTTGAGAAAACGCAACTGGGGACACTCCTAGGGACCTCCCGGTGACCCCCTGCGAGTATGGGAGCCCTCCCTGCACGTTTTGTGGGCTTTCGGCCCGGTTGAAGAAAGGGCGAAAAACGGGCCTTTTGGGCCCCGCAAAGTGCCCTTTAAAAAAGGCTGTTTTTCCGGAATTGGGTCCGAAATCAACTTTTGAGAAAACGCACTGGGGACACTCCTAGGGACCTCCCGGTGACCCCCTGCGAGTATGGGAGCCCTCCCTGCACGTTTTGTGGGCTTTCGGCCCGGTTGAAGAAAGGGCGAAAAACGGGCCTTTTGGGCCCCGCAAAGTGCCCTTTAAAAAAGGCTGTTTTTCCGGAATTGGGGTCCGAAATCAACTTTTGAGAAAACGCACTGGGGACACTCCTAGGGACCTCCCGGTGACCCCCTGCGAGTATCGGAGCCCTCCCTGCACGTTTTGTGGGCTTTCGGCCCGGTTGAAGAAAGGGCGAAAAACGGGCCTTTTCGGCCCCGCAAAGTGCCCTTTAAAAAAGGCTGTTTTTCCGGAATTGGGGTCCGAAATCAACTTTTGAGAAAACGCACTGGGGACACTCCTAGGGACCTCCCGGTGACCCCCTGCGAGTATCGGAGCCCTCCCTGCACGTTTTGTGGGCTTTCGGCCCGGTTGAAGAAAGGGCGAAAAACGGGCCTTTTCGGCCCCGCAAAGTGCCCTTTAAAAAAGGCTGTTTTTCCGGAATTGGGGTCCGAAATCAACTTTTGAGAAAACGCACTGGGGACACTCCTAGGGGACCTCCCGGTGACCCCCTGCGAGTATCGGAGCCTTCCCTGCACGTTTTGTGGGCTTTCGCCGGTGAAGAAAGGGCGAAAAATACGGGCCTTTTCGGCCCCGACACAGTACCCTTTAACAAAAGGCTGTTTTTCCGGAATTGGGGTCCGAAAATCAACTTTTGAGAAAACGCACTGGGGACACCTCCCCCCTAGGACCTCCCGGTGACTCCCCTGCGAGT